>CM077161.1:0-600000 GCA_039583875.1 Platanthera guangdongensis
ATAAATATGGCCAAGGAAATTAGCACAATAAATATGGTTCAATAAATATGACCATAACTTTTGTTCCGGTTTTTTAATTTTTTGCCGAAAAGCCCGAAAAAGCCAATGATCCGGTTATCGGTTATCAGCCCTAAAGAGCCAATTAAAAATAGCACATAAAGGTCTATCCCAGGTTTACTTATTCGGGCTCGTTTATCGCTCAATAAATATGGTAAAAAAATCAAGCGCAAAAAATATGGGGCAATAAAAAGTGACAATAAATATGGTGTAATAAATATGCTTTAATAAATATGGCTCAAAATATTGCTCAATAAATATGGCACAAGAAATATGACTCAATAACTAAGTCTCAATAAATATGGCTTAGTAAATATGTTTTAGTAAATATGATAAATAAATATGGCGCATTAAATATGACTCAATAAATATGATCAGAACTTTGGATTCAGTTGTCTATTATTGTCCTTGAAAAGCCCTTTAAAAAGGTGCTCTGAATGATTTATCCATTGGCTAACAGATTTACCCACTTGGGCTCATTCAACGCTCAATAAATATGTTATGATAATTACTACGCAATAAATATGGGGCAATAAATATATCTCAATAAATTTGGAGCAAAAATATGGCTCAATAAATATGTCTTATTAAATATCTCTCGATGAAAATACTTCATGAAATATGATTCAATAATTACATCTCAATAAATATGACTCTTGAAATATTGTTCAATCATAATGGCTCAATAAATATGGCTCAATAAATATAGCCCAATAAACAAAACCATAATTTGTGATCTGGTAGTCCATTTGCATCCAGAAAATGACATTTTGAAAAAAGCTCTCGGATAAATCTATCCTTGGTAAACAGGTTTACCCGTTCAAGCTCATTTAACGCTATATAAATATGGAGCAATAAATATAACACAAACAAAATATAGCTCAATAAATATAGCTCAATAAAAAAGGCCAAAGTAAGATGACGCAATAAATATGACTAAATAAATATGACCATAATATTTGTTCTGATTGTCCATTTTCAATCCCGGAAAAACCCATTTAAAAGTGCTCGAAATGATTTATCTATTGGTGAACATGTATATACCAGTTTGGGCTTATTTGACACTAATTAAATATGGCACAATAAATGTAGCATAATAAATATGATAAAATAATTATGGCATAATAAATATGACCCAATAAATATAGAGCAATGAAGATAGCTCTAAATGATTTAATCCATTGACAATCATGTTTACCCGTTCGGGCTCATTCAACACTCAATTAATATGTTATAATAAATACTGCATAATAAATATGACGCAATAAATATATCTCAACAAATTTAGCATAATAAACATGACTCAATAAATATGGCTTATTAAATATCTTTTAAGGAAAATGCCACAAGAAACATGGCTCAATAATTATGTCTCAATAAATATGGCTCAAAACATATGACTCAATAAATATGACTCAATAAATATGGCATAATAAATATAGCCCAATAAATGTAAAACAATAAATATAGCCATAATTTTTTATTCGGATGTCCATTTTCAGCCTCAGAAAGCCTATTGAAAAGTGCTCGTATAAATATTTCATTTAGCAAACAGATTTTCCAGTTCGGGCTCATTTAACGATATATAAATATGGCACAATTAATATGACACAAATAAATATGGCTCAGTAAATATGACTTCATAAATATGGTCAAGGAAATATGGCGCAATAAATATGATTCAATAAATATGACCATAGCTTTTGTTCCGGTTGTCCGTTTTCAGCTCGAAAAAACTCATTGAAAAGTCTTTTGAATGATTAATTAATTGGGGAACAGGTTTACCTACTCGGGCTCGTTCAACACTCAATAAATATGTTATAATAAATGCTTAAAAAAAATTAGCGCAATAAAAATTTCTCAATAAAATTGACTTAATAAATATGGCTCAATAAAAATGTCTTCTTAAAAATCTCTAATGAAAATGTTTCAGTAAATATAGTTCAACAATTATGTCTCAATAAAGTTGACTCATGAAATATGACTCAATCATAATGGCTCAATAAACATGGCATAATAAATATTGCACAATAAATAAAGCCATAATTTTTGATCTCGTTGTCAATATTCATTGTTCCGAAAAAGACATTTCAAAAAAGCTCTGATAAATCTATCATTGGCAAACAGGTTTACCCATTCGGGCTCGTTTAACACTATATAAATATAGTGTATTAAATATGACACAAATAAATATAGCTTTGTAAATATGGCTCAATAAAAATGTCCAACGAAATATGGCGTAATAAATATAACTCAATAAATATGACCATAACTTTTGTTCGGTTGTCTGTTTTTCGCCCGAAAAAACCCATTTAAAAAGCTTGAAATTATCTATCAATTGGTGAATAGGTTTACTGGTTTGGGATTGTTTATTACTATATAAATATGACACAGTAAATATGGCATTATCAGCCCGAAAAAGCTCAAAAAAAGCCAATGATCTATTTGTCAGTTATCAGCCCGAACAAGACAATTAAAAAGAGCACATAAAGGTTTATCCATTGGCAAACAGGTTTACCCATTCAGGCTCGTTTATCGTGCAATAAATAATACAAAAAAAATCAGGCACAATAAATATGACAAATTAAATATGATGTAATAAATATACGTTAATAAATACGGCTCAAAAAAAATATGCTCAATAAATATGGCACAATAAATGTGGCACAAGAAATATGACTCAATAACTAAATCTCAATAAATATGGCTTAATAAATATTGTTTAGTAAATATGATAAAATATATATGGCGCATTAAATATGACTCAATAAATATGATCATAAATTTGGATTCATTTGTCTATTTTAATTCTTGAAAAACCCATTAAAAAGTGCTCTGAATGATTTATCCATTGGCAAACAGGTTTAACCACTCGGGCTCGTTCAATGCTCAATAAATATGTTATAATAAATACTATGCAATAAAAATGGGCCAATAAATATATCTCAATAAATTTGGCGAAAAAAATACGGCTCAATAAATATGTCTTATTAAATATCTCTCAATCATAATGCATCAAGAAATATGATTCAATAATCATGTCTCAATAAATAAGACTTTTGAAATATGGCTCAATCATAACGGCACAATAAATATTGCGTAATAAATATAGCCCCATAAATAAATAAAGCCATAATTTTTGATCTGGCGGTCCATTTTCATCCAGAAATAGATATTTGAAAAAAGCTCGGATAAATCTACCTTTGGCAAACAGGTTTACCTGTTAGAACTCGTTTAACGCTATATTAATATGGCGCAATAAATATGATACAAAGTATATATATAGCTCAATAAATATGGCTCAATAAATAAGGCCGCAGAAATAGGGCGCAATAAATATGACCATAATTTTTGTTTTGGTTGTCCATTTTCAGAACAGAAAGGCTAATTTAAAAGTGCTCGAAATGATTAATCTATTGGTAAACATGATTACCTGTTTTGTCTTGTTTGGCACTCAATAAATATGACACAATAAATATGGATTAATAAATATGACAAAATAAATATGTCATAATAAATATAGCCCAATAAATATAACTCTAAATGATTTATCCATTGACAATCATGTTTACCCGTTCGGGCTCGTTTAACACTCAATAAATATGTTATAATAAATACTACATAATAAATATGACGTAATAAATATATCTCAATAAATTTGGTGTAATAAATATGGCTTAATAAATATGGCTTATTAAATATATATTTAATGAAAATGTCAGAAGAAACATGCATCAATAATTATGTTACAATAAATATGACTCAGAAAATATGGCTCAATAAATATGACTCAATAAATATGGCATTATAAATATAGCCCAATAATATATAGAACAATAAATATAGTCATATTTTTGGATCTGATTGTCCATTTTCAGCCCCGAAAAGCCTACTCAAACGTGCTCGGATAAATCTATCATTTAGCAAATAGATTTCTCGTTCAGGCTAATTTAATGCTATATAAATATGGCGTAATTAATATGACACAAATAAATATGGCTCAGTAAATATGGCTCAATAAATATGGCCAAGGAAATATGGCGCAATAAATATGATTCAATAAATATGACCATAACTTTTGTTCCGGTTGTCTGTTTTCAGCCCGAAAAAACTCATTGAAAAATCTTTGAATGATTTATCCTTTGGGGAACAGGTTTACCCGCTCAATCTCATTCAACACTTAATAAATACGTTATAATAAATACGTCAAAATAAAAATGGCGCAATAAATATTTCTCAATAAAATTGGCGTAATAAATATGGCTCAATAAAAATTTCTTATTAAATATCTCTAATGAAAATGCTTCAAGAAATATGATTTAATATGACTCAATCATATTGGCTCAATAAATATGACACAATAAATATTCTCCAATAAATAAAGCCATAATTTTTGATCTCGTTGTCCATATTCATCCCGAAAAAGACATTTCAAAAAAACTCGGATAAATTTATCTTTGGCAAACAGGTTTACCCGTTCGGGCTCGTTTAACACTATATAAATATGGCATAATAAATATGACATAAATATATATAGCTCTGTAAATATGGCTCAATAAACATGGCCAACAAAATGTGGCACAATAAATATAGCTCAATAAATATGACCATAACTTTTATTTCGGTTGTCCATTTTCCGCCCGAAAAAGCCCATTTAAAAGAGCTTGAAATTATCTATCTATTGGAGAACAGGTTTAAACGTTTGGGCTTGTTTATTACTATATAAATATGACATAGTAAATATGTCGTTATCAACCCGAAAAACCCCAAAAAGCCGAAAAAAAGCCAATGATCTTGTTATCAGTTATCGGCCCAAAAAAGCCAATTAAAAAGTGCACATAAAGGTCTATACATTGGCGAACAGGATTACTCATTCGGGCTCGTTTAGCGCTCAATAAATATGGCAAAAAATCAGCTGTAATAAATATGGCGCAATAAAAAGTGACATAATAAATATGGTGTAATTAATATGCGTTAATAAATATGACCCAAAAATATTGCTCAATAAATATGGCACAAGAAATATGACTCAATAACTAAGTCTCAATAAATATGGCTTAGTAAATATGGTTTAGTAAATATGATAAAATAAATATGGTGCATTAAATATGACTCAGTAAATATGATCATAACTTTGGATTCAGTTGTCTATTTTTATCCTCGAAAAGGCCATTAAAAAGTGCTTTGGATGATTTATTCATTGGCAAACAGGTTTACCCATTCGGGCTCGTTCAATGCTCAATAAATATGTTATAATAAATACTACCAAATAAATATGGGGAAATAAATATATCTCAATAAACTTGGCGCAAAAAATATGTCTCAATAAATATTGCTTATTAAATATCTCTCGATGAAAATACTTAAAAAATATGATTCAATAATTACGTCTCAATAAATATGACTCTTGAAATATGGCTAAATCATAATAGTTCAATAAATATGGCATAATAAATATAGCCAAATAAATAAAAATATAATTTTTGATCTGGTAGTCCATTTTCATCCAGAAAAAGACATTTGAAAAAAGCTTGTATAAATCTATCTTTGGTAAACAGGTATACCCGTTCGGGCTCGTTTAACGCTATATAAATATAGCGCAATAAATATAACAAAAATAAATATTGCTCAATAAATATGTCTCAATAAATTAGGCCAGAGAAATATGGCGTAATAAATATGACTCAATAAATATGACCATAATTTTAGTTCTGTTTGTCCATTTTCTGACCCAAAAAGCACATTTAAAAGTGCTCAAAATGATTTATCTATTGGTGAACATGATTACCTATTTGGGCTTGTTTGACACTCAATAAATATGGCACAATAAATATGATGTAATAAATATGACAAAATAAATATGGCATAATCACTATAGCCCAATAAATATAGCTCTAAATGATCTATCCATTGATAATCATGTTTACCCGTTTGGGCTTATTAAATATCTTTTAATAAAGATGCCTCAAGAAACATGTCTTAATAATTATGTATCAATAAATATGGTTCAAAAACTATGACTCAATAAATATGACTCATTAAATATGGCATAATAAATATAGCACAATAAATATAGAATAATAAATATAGCCATAATTTTTGATCTGGTTGTCAATTTTCAGCCCCGAAAAGACTATTCAAAAGTGCTCGGATAAATCAATCATTTAGCAAATAGATTTTCCGGTTTGGCCTCATTTAACGCTATATAAATATGACGCAAATAAATATGGCTCAGTAAATATGACTTAATAAATATGGCCAAGAAAATATGGCATAATAAATATGATTCATTGAAAAGACCTCGGAATGATTTATCAATTGGGGAACAGGTTTACCTGCTCGAACTCGTTCAACAATCAATAAATATGTTATAATAAATGCTTCAAAATAAAAATGGCGCAATAAATATTTCTCAATAAAATTGGCATAATAAATATGACTCAATAAAAAAGTCTTATAAAATATCTCTAATGAAAATGATTCAAGAAATATGATTTAATAATTATGTCTCAATAAATATGACTCTTGAAATATGTCTCAATCATAATGGCTTAATAAATATGTCGCAATAAATATAGCCAAATAAATAAAGCCATAATTTTTGATATGGCAGTCCTTTTTCATCCAGAAAAAGAAATTTCAAAAAAGCTCGGATAAATCTATCTTTCGCAAATAGGTTTACCCATTTAGGCTTGTTTAACGCTATATAAATATGGCGCGATAAATAAGACATAAATAAATATACCTCAATAAATATGGCTAAATAAATAAGGCCAAAGAAATATGGCGTAATAAATATGACTCAATAAATTTGACTATAATTTTTGTTCTGGTTGTCAATTTTCAGACTGGAAAGGACTATTTAAAGGTGCTTGAAATGATTTATCAATTGGTGAACATGATTACCTGTTTGGTCTTATTTGTCACTCAATAAATATGACACAATAAATATGGCGTAATAAATATGACAAAATAAATATGGCATAATAAATATAGTCCAATAGATATAGCTCTAAATGATTTATCCAATGACAATCATGTTTACCAGTTCGGGCTCATTCAACACTCAATAAATATGTTATAATAAATATTACATAATAAATATGACGCAATAAATATATCTCAATAAATTTGAATTAATAAACATGTCTCAATAAATATGGCTTACTAAATATATTTTACTGAAAATGGCAAAAGAAACATGACTCAAAAATTATGTCACAATAAATATGACTCAGAAAATATTGCTCAATAAATATGACTCAATAAATATGGCATAAAAAATATAGCCCAATAAATATAGAACAATAAATATAGCCATATTTTTCGATCCGGTTGTCCATTTTCAGCCCTGAAAAGTCTATTGAAAAGTGCTCGGATAAACATAATTCAATAAACATGACCATAACTTTTGTCCGGTTGTCTGTTTTCATCCCGAAAAAACAAATTGAAAAACCTCTAAATGATTTATCAATTAGGGAACCGGTTTACCCGCTCGAGCTCGTTCAATACTCTAAATATGTTATAATAAATACTTTGAAATAAAAATGATGCAAAAAATATTTCTGAATAAAATTGTCGTAATTAATATGGCTCAATAAAAAGGTCTTATTAAATATCTCTAATGAAAATGCTTTAAGAAATAGGGTTCAATAATTATGTCTCAATAAAGTTGACTCATGAAAATGGCTCAATGATAATTGCTCAATAAATATGACACAATAAATATTGCCCAACAAATAAAGTCATAATTTTTGATCTCATTGTCCATATTCATCCCGAAAAAGACATTTCAAAAAAAGTCGGATAAATCTGTCTTTAGCAAATAGGTTTACCCGTTCGGGCTCGTTTAACACTATATAAATATGGCGTATTAAATATGACACAAATAAATATAGCTCTGTAAATTTTGATCAATAAATATGTCCAACCAAATATGGGGCAATTAATATGGCTCAATAAATATGACCATAACATTTATTCCAGTTGTCCGTATTCCGCCCGAAAAAGCCCATTTAAAAGAGCTCGATATTATTTATCCATTGGTGAACAGGTTTACCCGTTTGGACTTGTTTATTACTATATAAATATGATATAGTAAATATGGCGTTATCAGCCTGAAAAAGCCTGAAAAAGTCAATGATCCGGTTGTCGGTTATCAGCCTGAAAAAAACAATTAAAAAGAGCACATAAAGGTTGATCCATTGGCGAACAGGTTTACCCATTCGGGCTCGTTTATCGGGCAATAAAAATGTCAAAAAAATCAGGCGCAATAAATATGAGACAATAAATATGGTGTAATAAATATGTGTTAATAAATATGGCTCAAACAATATTGATCAATAAATATGGCATAAGAAATTTTCAGGCTCGTTTATCGCCCAATAAATATGGTAAAAAAATCAGACGTAATAAATATGGCGCAAATAAAAGTGACATAATAAATATGGTGTAATAAATACTCGTTAATAATTATGGCTCAAAAATATTGCTCAATAAATATGGCACAAGAAATACGACTCAATAACTAAGTCTCAATAAATATAGGTTAGTAAATATGATTGAGTAAATATGATAAGATAAATATGGCGCATTAAATATGACTCAATAAATATGATCATAACATTGGATTCAGTTATCTATTTTTGTCCTCGAAAAGCTCATTAAAAAGTACTCTGAATGATTTATCCAATGGGAAACAGGATTACCCACTCGGGCTCGTTCAATGCTCAATAAATATGTTATAATTAATACTACGAAATAAATATGGGGCAATAAATATATCTCAATAAATTTCGCACAAAAAATATGGCTCAATAAATATAGCTTATTAAATATCTCTCAATGAAAATGGTTCAAGAAATATGATATATAATTACGTCTCAATAAATATGACTCTTGAAATATGGCTCAATCATAATGGCTCAATAAATATGACACAATAAATATAGCCCAATAAATAAAACCATAATTTTTGATCTTGTAGTCCATTTTCATCCTGAAAAAGACATTTGAAAAAAGCTCGGATAAATCTATCTTTGGCAAACAGGTTTACCCGTTCTGGCTCGTTTAACACTATATTAATATGGCGCAATAAATATAACACAAATAAATATAGCTCAATAAATATGGCTCAATAAATAAAGCAAAAGAAATATGACACAACAAATGTGTCTCAATAAATATGACCATAATATTTATTCTGGTTATCCATTTTCAGCTCGAAAAAGCCAATTTAAAAGTGCTCGAAATGATTTATCTATTGGTGAACATGAATTCCTGTTTGGGCTTGTCTGATACACAATAAACATGGCACAATAAATATGGCGTAATAAATATGACAAAATAAATATGGCATAATAAAAATAGCCCAATAAATATAAAACAATAAATATGGCTCTAAAAAATTTATCCATTGACAGTCATGCTTACCCGTTCGGGCTCATTCAACACTCAATAAATATATTATAATAAATAATACACAATAAATATATCTCAAAAAAATTGGCGTAATAAACATGTCTCAATAAATATGACTTATTAAATATCTTTTAATGAAAATGCCACAAGAAACATGGCTCAATAATTATGTCTCAATAAACATTTATCAAAAAATATGACTCAATGAATATGACTCAATAAATATGGCATAATAAATATAGCCCAATAAATATAGAATAATAAATATAGTCATTATTTTTGATCCGGTTGTCCATTTTCAGCCCCGGAAAGTCTATTAAAAAGTGCTCGGATAAATCTATCATTTAGCAAATAGATTTTACCGTTCAGGATCATTTAAGTCTATATAAATATGGCGCAATTAATATGACAGAAATAAATATTGCTCAGTAAATATGGCTTAATAAATATGTCCAACGAAATATGGCGCAATAAATATGATTAAAGAAACATGACCATAACTTTTGTTCTAATTGTCCGTTTTTAGCCCGAAATAACTCATTGAAAAACCTCTAAATGATTTATCCATTGGGGAACTGGTTTTCCCGCTCGGGCTCCTTCAATACTAAAAAACTATATTATAATAAATACTTCGAAAAAAAATGAGGCAATAAATAATTCTCAATAAAATTGGCGTAATAAATATGACTCAATAAAAATATCTTATTAAATATCTCTAATGAAAATGCTTCAAGAAATATGGTTCAATAATTATGTCTTAATAAAGATGACTCATGAAATATGGCTCAATTATGATGGCTCAATAAATATGACACAATAAATATTGCTCAATAAATAAAGCCATAAGTTTTTTTATCTCATTATCCATATTAATCCTGAAAAAGACATTTCAAAAAAACTCTGATAAATCTATCTTTGGCAAACTAGTTTACGCACTCGGGCTCGTTTAACATTATATAAATATGGCATAATAAATATGACACAAATAAATATAGCTCTGTAAATATGGCTCAATAAAAATATGCAACGAAATATGGCGCAATAAATATGGCTCAATAAATATTACCATAACTTTTATTCCAATTATCTGTTTTTTGCCCGAAAATGCGCATTTAAAAGAGCTCGAAATAATCTATCCATTTGTGAACATGTTTACCTATTTGGGCTTGTTTATTACTATATAAATATGATACAGTAAATATGGCGTTGTCAGCCCGAAAAAGCCCGAAAAAGCCAATGATCCGGTTGTCGGTTATCAGACCGAAAAAGACAATTTAAAATAGCACATAAAAGTCTATCCATTGGCGAACATGTTTACCCATTCGGGCTCTTTTATCGCGCAATAAATATGACAAAAAAATCAAGCTCAATAAATATGACGCAATAAATATGACATAATAAATATGGTGTAATAAATATGCATTAATAAATATGGCTCAAAAAATATTGCTCAATAAATATGTCATAAGAAATATGACTCAATAACTAAGTCTCAATAAATATGGCTTATTAAATATGGTTTAGTAAATATGATAAAATAAATATAGCGCATTAAATATAACTCAATAAATATGATCATAAATTTGGATTCAGTTCTCTATTTTTATTCTGGAAAACCCAGTAAAAAGTGTCCTGAATGATTTTTCCATTGGCAAACAGGTTTACCCACTCGGGTTCGTTCAACGCTCAAAAAATATGTTATAATAAATATTATACAATAAATATGGGGCAATAATTATATCTCAATAAATTTGGCTCCAAAAATATGGCTCGATAAATATGGCATATTAAATATCTCTCAATGAAAATGATTCAAGAAATATAATTAAATAATTATTTCTAAATAAATATGACTCTTGAAATATGGCTCAATCATAACGGCTCAATAAACATGGCGTAATAAATATAGCCCAATAAATAAAGCCATGATTTTTGATCTGGTAGCACATTTTCATTCAGAAACAGATATTTGAAAAAAGCTAGGATAAATTTATCTTTGGCAAATAGGTTTACCCGTTCGGGCTCGTTTAACGCTATATTAATATGGCGTAATAAATATGACACAAAAAATATAGCTCAATAAATATGGTTGAATAAATAAGGCCTTAGAAATATGGCGCAATAAATATGACTCAAAAAATATGACCATAATTTTTATTTTGGTTGTCCATGTTCAGACCGGAAAGGCCCATTTAAAAGTACTCGAAATGATTTATCTATTTGTGAACATGTTTACCTGTTTGGGCTTATTTAGCACACAATAAATATAGCACAATAAATGTGGCGTAATAAATATGACAAAATAAATATGACATATTAAATATAGCCCAATAAATATAGCTCTACATGATTTATCCAATGACAACAATGTTTACCCGTTTGTGCTTATTCAACAATAAATAAATATGTTATAATAAATATTGCATAATAAATATGATGCAATAAATATATCTCAATAAATTTGGCATAATAAACACGGCTAAATAAATATGACTTATTAAATATATTTTAATGAAAATGCCACAAGAAACATGGCTCAAGAATTATGTCACAATAAATATGGCTCAGAAAATATAGCTCAATAAATATGACTCAATAAATATGGCCTAATAAATATATCCCAATAAATATAGAACAATAAATATAACCATATTTTTCGATTCGGTTTTACATTTTCAGCCGCGGAAAGCCTTTTGAAAAGTTCTCGGATAAATCTATCATTTATCAAATAGATTTTCCCGTTCAGTCTCATTTAACGCTATATAAATATGGCGCAATTAAAATAATACATATACATATGCCTCAGTATATATGGCTCAATAAATATGGCCAAGAAAATATGGCACAATAAATATGATTCAAAAAATATGACCATAACTTTTTTTCGGTTGTCCGTTTTCAGCCCGAAAAAACAGATTGAAAAACCTCTGAATTATTTATCCATTGGGGAACTAGTTTACCCGTTCGGGCTCGTTCAATACTCAATAAATATATTAAAATAAATACTTCGAAATAAAATTAGGCAATAAATATTTCTCAATAAAATTGGCATAATAAATATGGTTCAATAAAAATATCTTATTAAATATCTCTAATGAAAAATATTTCGAGAAATATGATTCAATAGTTATGTCTCAATAAAGATGACTCATGAAATATGACTCAATAAATAAAGGCATAATTTTTGATCTCATTGTCCATATTCATCCCGAAAAAGACATTTCAAAAAAACTCGTATAAATCAATCTTTGGCAAATAGGTTTACCCGTTTGGGCGCGTTTAACACTATAAATATGACGTAATAAATATGACACAAATTAATATAGCTGTTTAAATATAACTCAATAAATATGGCTCAATAAATATGACCATAACTTTTGTTCCGGTTGTCTGTTTTCCGCCTGAAAAAGCTCATCTAAAAGAGCACGAAATTATCTATCCAGGGTGAACAGGTTTACCCGTTTGGGCTTGTTTATTACTTTATAAATATGACACAGTAAATATGGCATTATCAGCCTCAAAAGGACCGAAAAAGCCAATGATCTAGTTTTTGGTTATCATCCAGAAAAAGATAATTAAAAAGTGCACATAAAGGTTTATTCATTGGCGAACAGGTTTACCCATTCAGGCTAGTTTATCGTGCAATAAATATGACAAAAAAATCAGGCACAATAAATATTTCGCAATAAATAGTGACATAATTAATATGGTGTAATAAATATACGTTAATAATTATGGCTCAAAAAAATATTGCTCAATAAATATGGCACAAGAAATATGACTCAATAACTTAGTCTCAATAATATGGCTTAGTAAATATGGTTGACTAAATATGATAAGATAAATATGGCGCATTAAATTTGGCTCAATAAATATGACCATAACTTTTGTTCTGGTTGTCCATTTTCTCCCCGAAGAAACCCATTTAAAAGAGCTCAAAATTATCTATCCATTAGGGAACAAGTTTACCCGTTTGGGCTTGTTTATTACTATATAAATATAACAAAGTAAATATGGCGTTATCTGCCCGAACATGCACGAAAAGGCTCGAAAAAACCAATGATCTGGTTGTCGGTTATCAGCCCGAAAAAGACAATTAAAAAGAGCACATTAAGGTATATCCATTGACGAACAAGTTTACTCATTCGGGATCATTTATCGTGCAATAAATATGAAAAAAAACAGGTGCAATAAATATGACATAATAAAAATTGACACAATAAATATGGTGTAATAAATATGCGTTAATAAATATGGCTCAAAAAATATTGCTCAATAAATATGACACAAGTAATATGACTCAATAAATAAGTCTCAATAAATATGGCTTAGTAAATAAGCTTTGGTAAATATGATAAAATAAATATGGCGCATTAAATAAGACTCAATAAATATGATCATAAATTTGGATTCAGTTGTATATTTTAATTCATGAAAGCCAATTAAAAAGTGCTCTGAATGATTTATCCATTGGCAAACAGGTTTACCCACTCGGGTTCATTCAGCGCTCAATAAATATGTTATAAAAATACTACGTAATAAATATGGGACAATAAATATAACTCAATAAATTTGGCCCAAAAAAAGGCTCAATAAATATGGCTTATTAAATATCTTTCAATGAAAATGCTTCAAGAAATACGATTCAATAATTATGTCTCAATATATATGACTCTTAAAATATGGCTCAATCATAACAGCTCAATAAATATGGCACAATAAATAAAACCCAATAAATGAAGCAATAATTTTTGATCTGACAGTCCATTTTCATTCTCAAAAAGATATTTGAAAAAAGCTCAGATAAATCTATTTTTGGCAAACAGGTTTATCCGTTCGGGCTTGTTTAACGCTATATAAATATGGCGTAATAAATATGACACAAATAAATATAGCTCAATAAATATGGCTCAATAAATAAGGGCACAAAAATATGGCGCAATAAATATGACTCAATAAATATGACCATATTTTTTGTTCTAGTTGTCCATTTTCAGGCCGGAAAGGCCCATTTAATAGTGCTCAAAATGATTAATATATTGGTGAACATGATTACCTGTTTGGGCTTGTTTGGCACTGAATAAATATGGTACAATAAATGTGGCATAATAAATATGACATAATAAATGTAGCCCAATAAATATAGCTCTAAATGATTTATAGAATGACAATCATGTTTACTCATTCAGGCTCATTCAACACTCAATAAATATGTTATAAAAAATACTACATAATAAATATGACGCAATAAATATATCTCAATAAATTTGGCGTAATAAACATGGCTCAATAAATATTGCTTATTAAATATATTTTAATAAAAATGCCACAAGAAACATGACTTAATAATTATGTCACAATAAATATGGCTCAGAAAATATGGCTCAATAAATTTGACTCAATAAAATATGGCATAATAAATATAGCCCAATAAATATAGAACAATTAATATAGCCATATTTTTTTATCCGGTTGTCTATTTTCATCCCCGAAAAGCTTATTGAAAAGTGCTCAGGTAAATCTATCATTTAGCAAATATATTTTCCCGTTCAGGCTCATTTTACGCTATATAAATATGGGGCAATTAATATGATACAAATAAATATGGCTCAGTAAATATGGCTCAATAAATATGGCCAAGAAAATATGGCATAATAAATATGATTCAATAAATATGACCATAACTTTTATTCCGGTTGACCATTTTCAGCCCGAAAAAACTTATTGAAAAACTTCTAAATGATTTATCCATTCGAGAACAGGTTTACACGCTCGGGCTCGTTTAATACTCAATAAATATGTTGTAATAAATATTTCAAAATAAAAATGATGCAATAAATATTTCTCAATAAAATTAACGTAATTAATATGACTCAATAAAAATGTCTTGTTAAATATCTCTAATGAAAATGCTTCAAGAAATATGCTTAAATAACTATGTCTCAATAAAGATGACTCATGAAATATGGATCAATCATAATGGCTCAATAAATATGACACAATTAATATTGTCCAATAAATAAAGCCATAATTTTTGAACTCATTTTCCATATTCATCCCGAAAAAGGCATTTCAAAAAAAACTCGGATAAATCTATCTTTGGCAAATAGGTTTACCCGTTCGGGCTCGTTTAACACTATATAAATATGGCGTAATAAATATGACACAAATAAATATAGCAATGTAAATTTGGCTCAATAAATATGGCCAACAAAATATGGCGTAAAAAATATGACTCAATAAATATGACCATAACTTTTGTTCTGGTTGTCCGTTTTCCACCCGAAAAAGCCCATTTAAAAGAGATCAAAATTATCTATACATTGGTTAACAGGTTTACCCGTTTGGGCTTGTTAATTACTATATAAATATGACACATTAAATACGACGTTATCTGCATAAAAAGCCCGAAAAAGACAATGATATGGTTGTCGGTTATCAGCCCGAAGAAGGCAATTAAAAAGACCACATAAAGGTCTATCTATTGGCGAATATTTTTCCCATTCGGGCTCGTTTATCGCTCAATAAATATGGCAAAAAAATTAGGTGCAATAAATATAGTGCAATAAAAAGTGCAACAATAAATATGGTATAATAAATATACGTTAATAAATATGACTCAAAAATATTGCTCAATAAATATGGCACAAGAAATATGACGTAATAACTAAGTCTCAATGAATATGGATTAGTAAATATGATAAAATAAATATGGCGTATTAAATATGACTCAAAAATGATCATAACTTTGGATTTAGTTGTCTATTTTTATCTTCGAAAAACTCATTAAAAAGTGCACTGAATGATTTTTGCATTGGCAAACAGGTTTACCCACTCGAGCTCGTTCAACGCTTAATAAATATATTATATTAAATACTACGAAATAAATATGGGGCAATAATTATATCTCAATAAATTTGTCGCAAAAAATATGGCTCAATAAATATGGTTTATTAAATATCTCTCGATGAAAATGCTTCAAGGAATATGATTCAATAATTACGTCTCAATAAATATGACTCTTGAAATATGGCTCAATCATAATGGCTCAATAAATATGGCGCAATAAATATAGCCCAATAAATAAAACCATAATTTTTGATCTGGTAGTCCATTTTCATCCAGAAAAAGATATTTGAGAAAAGCTTGGATAAATCTATCTTTGAAAAATAATTTTACCCGTTCGGGCTCATTTAACGCTATATAAATATGCTATAATAAATATAACACAAATAAATATAGCTCAATAAATATCGCTCAATAAATATGATTCAATAAATAAGGCCAAAAAAATATGGAGCAATAAATATGACTCAATAAATATGATCATAATTTTTGTTTTGGTTGTTCATTTTCAGCCCCGTAAAGCCAATTTAAAAGTGCTCGAAATGATTTATCTATTGGTAAACAAGATTACCTGTTTGCGCTTGTTTGACACTCAATAAATATGGCACAATAAATGGGGGTAATAAATATGACAAAATAAACATGACATAATAAATATAGCCTAATAAATATAGAACAATAAATATAGCTCTAAATGACTAATCCATTGACAATCATGTTTATACGTTCGGGTTCATTCAACACTCAATAAATATGTTATAATAAATACTACATAATAAATATGATGCAATAAATATATCTCAATAAATTTGGCGTAATAAACATTGCTCAATAAATATGGCTTATTAAATATCTTTTAATAAAAATGCCACAAGAAACATGACTCAATAATTATGTTTCAATAAATATGGCTCAAACAATATGACTCAATAAATATGACACAATAAATATGGCATAATAAATATAGACCAATAAATATAAAACAATAAATATAGCCATAATTTTTGAATCGGTTGTCCATTTTCAGCCCCGGAAAGTCTATTGAAAAGTGCTCGGTTAAATCTATCATTTAGCAAACAGATTTTCCAGTTTGGGCTCATTTAACGCTATATAAATATGTTGTAATTAATATGACACAAATAAATATGGCTCAGTAAATATAACTTAATAAATATGGCTAAGGAAATATAGCGCAACAAAAATTATTCAATAAATATGACCATAAATTTTGTTCCATTTGTCCGTTTTCTGAGCCCGATAAAACTCATTGAAAAGACCTCTGAATGATTTATAAATTGGGGAACATGTTTACCCGCTCGACTCGTTCAACACTCAATAAATATGTTATAATAAATATTTCGAAATAAAAATGGCGCAATAAATATTTCTCAATAAAATTGGCGTAATAAATATAGCTCAATAAAAATGTCTTTTTAAATATCTCTAATGAAAATGCTTCAAAAAATATGATTCAATAATTATGTCTCAATATAGATGACTCATGAAATATGAATCAATCATAATGGCTCAATAAATATGACACAATAAAGATTGCCCAATAAATAAAGTCATAATTTTTGATCTCGTTGTCCATATTCATCCCGAAAAATATATTTAAAAACAAAATCGGATAAATCTATCTTTGGCAAACAAGCTTACCCGTTCGGGCTCGTTTAACACTATATAAATATGGAGTAATAAATTTGACATAAATAAATATAGCCTCTGTCTATATGGCTCAATAAATATGGCCAACAAAATACAACGCAATAAATATGGCTCAATAAATATGACCATAACTTTTGTTCCGGTTGTCCGTTTTCCACCCGAAAAAGCTCATTTAAAAGATCTCGAAATTATCTATCCATTGGGGAACAGGTTCACCCATTTGTGCTTGTTTATTACTATATAAATATGATACAGTAAATATGGCGTTATCAGCAAGAAAAAGCCTGAAAAAGCCTGAAAAAGCCAATGATCTGGTTGTGGTTATCAGCCCGAAAAAGCCAATCAAAAAGAGCAGATAATGGTCTATCCATTGACGAACAGGTTTACATATTCGGGCTCGTTTTTCGTTCAATAAATATGGAAAAAAATCAGGCACAATAAATATGGCACAATAAAAAGCGACACAATAAATATGTTGTAATAAATATGCGTTAATAAATATGGCTCAAAAATATTGCTCAAAAATATGTCACAAAAAATATGAATCAATAACTAAGTCTCAATAAATATGGCCTAGTAAATATGGTTTAGTAAATATTATAAAATAAATATGGCGCATTAAATATGACTCAATAAATATGATCATAACTTTGGATTTATTTGTCAATTTTTATCCTCGAAAAGACCATTAAAAAGTGCTCTGAATGATTTATCCATTGGTAAACAGGTTTATCCACTCGGGCTCGTTCAATGCTCAATAAATATGGGGGAATAAATATATCTCAACAAATTTGGCGCAAAAATATGGCTCAATAAATATGGCTTATTAAATATCTCTCGATGAAAATGCTTCAAGAAATATGATTCAATAATTACATCTCAATAAATATGTCTCTTGAAATATGGCTCAATCATACTGGCTCAATAAATTTGGCACAATAAATATAGCCCAATAAATAAAACCATAATTTTTGATCTGGTAGACCATTTTCATCCAGAAAAAGACATTTGAAAAAAGCTCGGATAAATCTATCTTTGGCAAACAGTTTTACCTGTTTGGTGTCGTGTAATACTATATAAATATGCCGCAATAAATATAACATAAATAAATATAGCTCAATAAATATGGCTCAATAAATTAGGCCAAAGAAATATGGCGCAATAAATATGACTCAATAAATATGACCATAATTTTTATTCTGGTTGTCCATATTTAACCCGAAAAAGCACATTTAAAAGTTCTCGAAAAACTTTATCTATTGGTGAACATGATTACCTGTTTGGGCTTGTTTGAAGCTCAATAAATTTGGCACAATAAATATGGTGTAATAAATATGACATAACAAATATAGCCCAATAAATATAGAACAATAAATATAGCTCTAAATGATTTATCCATTTACAATCATGTTTACCCGTTCGGGCTCATTCAACACTTAATAAATATGTTATAATAAATACTATATAATAAATATGACGCAATAAATATATCTCAACAAATTTGATGTAATAATCATGTCTCAATAAATATGGCTTATTAAATATCTTTTAATAAAAATGGCAAAAAAAACTCAATAATTATGTCTCAATAAATATGCTAAAAAACTATTACTCAATAAATATGACTCAATAAATATGGCATAATAAATATAGCCAAAAAATATAGAACAATAAATATAGCAATAATTTTTGATCTAGTTGTCCATTTTCAGCCCCAGAAAGCCTATTGAAAAGTGCTCGGATAAATCTATCATTTAGCAAACAGATTTTCCAGTTCGGGCTCATTTAACGCTATATAATTATGCCGCAATTAATATGACATAAATAAATATGGCTCAGTAAAATTGACTTAATAATTATGACCAAGGAAATATTACGCAATAAATATGATTCAATAAATATGACAATAACTTTTGTTCTAGTTGTTCGTTTTCAGTCCGAAAAAACTCATTGAAAAGACCTCTGAATGATTTATAGATTGGGGCATAGGTTTACGTGCTCGGGCTCGTTCAACACTCAATAAATATATTATAATAAATGCTTCAAAATAAAAATGGCGCAATAAATATTTCTCAATTAAATTAGCGTAATAAATAATACTCAATAAAAATGTCTTATTAAATATCTCTAATGAAAATACTTTAAGAAATATGTTTCAATAATTATGTCTCAATAAAGATGACTCACGAAATATGGCTCAATCATAATGGCTCAATAAATATGGCACAATAAATATTGCCCAATAAATAAAGACATAATTTTTGATCTCGTTGTCCATATTCATCCCGGAAATGACATTTCAAAAAAGCTCTGCTAAATCTATCTTTGGCAAACATATTTACTCCGTTCGGGCTCGTTTAACACTATATAAATATGGCGTTATAAATATGACACAAATAAATATAGCTCTGTAAATATGGCACAATAAATATGGCCAATGTAATATGACGTAATAATTATGGCTCAATAAATATGACCATAACTTTTTTTCCGGTTGTCTATTTATCGCCCGAAAAAGCCTATTTAAAAGAGATCGAAATTATCTATCCATTGGTGAACAGGTTTACCCATTTGGGCATGTTTATTACTATATAAATATGACACAGTAAATATGACATTATCTGCCCGAAAAAGCTAATGATCTGGTTGTCGGTTATCAGCCAGAAAAAGACAATTAAAAAGAGCACATTGAGATCTATCCATTGGCGAACAGGTTTACACATTCGGGCTCGTTTATCGTGCAATCAATATGGCAAAAAATCACGCACAATAAATATGGCGCAATAAATGTGATACAATAAATATGATGTAATAAATATATGTTAATAAAAATGGCTCAAAAAATATTGCTCAATAAATATGACACAAGAAATATGACTCAATAACTAAGTCTCAATAAATATGGCTTAATAAATATGGTTAAGTAAATATGATAAAATAAATATGCCGCATTAAATATGACTCAATAAATATGGTCATGAATTTGGATTCAGTTGTTTATTTTTTTTAGAAAAGCCCATTAAAAAGTGCTATAAATGATTTATCCATTGGCAAACAGGTTTATCCACTCGGGCTCGTTCAACGCTCAATAAATATGCTATAATAAATACTACGTAATAAATATGTGGTATTAAATATATCTCAATATATTTACCGCAAAGAATAGGGCTCAATAAATATAGCTTATTAAGTATCTCTCAATGAAAATGCTTTCAAGAAATATGATTCAATAATTATGTCTCAATAAATATTACTCTTGAAATATGGCTCAATCATAAAGGCTCAATAAATATGGTGCAATAAATATACCCCAATAAATAAAGCCATAATTTTTAATCTGCCAGTAAATTTTCATCCAGAAAAAGTCATTTGAAAAAAGTACGGAGACATAAATGGCAAAGAGATATTTAATATGCATATTTATCGGATTAACATTTTCAACATATTCTCTCATATGGCGATATAGCTCATATAAATATGAGCTAATATTTATTGGCTACATATGTCTTTTATGTATATAAATATGCAATATTTAATAACCATCAATGTAAAAGTTATGGTAATATTTATTGAGCCATATTTATTGCGCCAATTTCGTTGCATATTTTTATTGAGCCATATTTACAGCTCCCATATTTATATAATGTTAAACGAGCTGCGTAAACTAGTTTGCCAAAGATAGATTTATCGGAGTTTTTTTGAAATGTCTTTTTCAGGATTAATATGGATAATGAGATAAAAAACTTATGGCTTTATTTATTGAGCAATATCATAATTGATGAGCCATATTTCATGAGTCATCTTTATTAAGACATAATTATTGAACCATATTTCTTGAAATTTTCATTAGAGATATTTAATAAGATATTTTTATTGAGGGACCTGACTAAATAAATCCAATGATTGATCCCCTAAAACCACAAATATCTGGCGATATGTCGTAATAAATATAATTCAGACCAAATTTTTGTTCTGCCTGTCCATTTTCAAACCGTATGTGCTCGAAATGCATAATATGGCCAAGGAAATATGGCACAATAAATGTGGTGTAATAAATATGACAAAATAAATATAGTATAATAAATATAGCCCAATAAATATATCTCTAAATGATTTATCCAATGACAATCATGTTTACCTATTCGGGCTCATTCAACACTCAATAAATATGTTATAAAAAATACTACATAATAAATATGAAGCAATAAATATATCTCAATAAATTTGGAGTAATAAACAAGACCCAATAAATTTGGCTTATTAAATATATTTTAATAAAAATGTCACAAAAAACATGACTTAATAATTATGTCATAATATATACGATTCAGAAAATATGGCTCAATAAATATGACTCAGTAAATATGGCATAATAAATATAGCCCAATAAATATAGCCATATTATTTGATGCGGTTGTCCATTTTCAGCCCCGGAAAGCCTATTGAAAAGTGCTCGGATAAATCTTTCATTTAGAAAAAAGATTTTCCTGTTCAAGCTCATTTAACGCTATATAAATACGGCGCAATTAATATGACACAAATAAATATGGCTCAGTAAATATGGCTCAATAAATATGGCAAAGGAAATATGGCGCAATAAATATGATTCAATAAATATGACCATAACTTCTTGTTCCGGTTGTCCGTTTTCAGCCCGAAAAAACTCATTGAAAAACCTCTTCATGATTTATCCTTTGGGTAAGAGATTTACACGCTTGTGCTCGTTCAACATTCAATAAATATGTTATAATAAATATTTCGAAATAAAAATGCTGCAATAAATATTTCTCAATAAAATTAGCGTAATAAATATGACTCAATAAAAATGTCTTATTAAATATCTCTAATGAAAATGCTTCAATAAATATTGTTCAATAATTATGTCTCAATAAAGATGACTCATGAAATATGGTTCAATCATAATGGCTCAGTAAATATGACACAATAAATGTTGCCCAATATATAAAGCCATAACTTTTTATCTCATTATCAATATTCATCCCGAAAAAGACATTTCAAAAAAACTCGGATAAATCTATCTTTCGCTAACAGGTTTACCCGTTCGGGCTTGTTTAATACTATATAAATTTGACGTAATAAATATGACAAATAAATATAGCTATGTAAATATGGCTCAATAAATATGGCCAAGGAAATATAGCACAATAAATATGGTTCAATAAATATGACCATAACTTTTGTTCCGATTTTTAATTTTTTGCCCGAAAAAGCCCGAAAAAGCCAATGATCCGGTTATCGGTTATCAGCCCTAAAGAGCCAATTAAAAATAGCACATAAAGGTCTATCCTTTGGCGAACAGGTTTACTCATTCGGGCTCGTTTATCGCTCAATAAATATGGTAAAAAAATCAAGGGCAAAAAATATGGGGCAATAAAAAGTGACACAATAAATATGGTGTAATAAATATGCGTTAATAAATATGGCTCAAAAATATTGCTCAATAAATATGGCACAAGAAATATGACTCAATAACAAAGTCTCAATAAATATGGCTTAGTAAATATGTTTTAGTAAATATGATAAAATAAATATGGCGCATTAAATATGACTCAATAAATATGATCAGAACTTTGGATTCAGTTGTCTATTATTGTCCTTGAAAAGCCCTTTAAAAAGTGCTCTGAATGATTTATCCATTGGCTAACAGATTTACCCACTTGGGCTCGTTCAACGCTCAATAAATATGTTATGATAAGTACTACGCAATAAATATGGGGCAATAAATATATCTCAATAAATTTGGAGCAAAAATATGGCTCAATAAATATGCCTTATTAAATATCTCTCGATGAAAATGCTTCATGAAATATGATTCAATAATTACATCTCAATAAATATGACTCTTGAAATATTGCTCAATCATAATGGCTCAATAAATATGGCTCAATAAATATAGCCCAATAAACAAAACCATAATTTGTGATCTGGTAGTCCATTTGCATCCAGAAAAAGACATTTGAAAAAAGCTCGGATAAATCTATCCTTGGTAAACAGGTTTACCCGTTCAAGCTCATTTAACGCTATATAAATATGGAGCAATAAATATAACACAAAAAAAATATAGCTCAATAAATATGGCTCAATAAAAAAGGCCAAAGTAAGATGACGCAATAAATATGACTAAATAAATATGACCATAATATTTGTTCTGGTTGTCCATTTTCATCCCGGAAAAACCCATTTAAAAGTGCTCGAAATGATTTATCTATTGGTGAATATGTATAGCAGTTTGGGCATATTTAACACTAAATAAATATGGCACAATAAATGTAGCATAATAAATATGATAAAATAATTATGGCATAATAAATATGACCCAATAAATATAGAGCAATGAAGATAACTCTAAATGATTTATCCATTGACAATCATGTTTACCCGTTCGGGCTCATTCAACACTCAATTAATATGTTATAATAAATACTGCATAATAAATATGACGCAATAAATATATCTCAACAAATTTAGCATAATAAACATGACTCAATAAATATGGCTTATTAAATATCTTTTAAGGAAAATGCCACAAGAAACATGGCTCAATAATTATGTCTCAATAAATATGGCTCAAAAAATATGACTCAATAAATATGACTCAATAAATATGGCATAATAAATATAGCGCCAATAAATGTAAAACAATAAATATAGCCATAATTTTTTATTCGGATGTCCATTTTCAGCCTCAGAAAGCCTATTGAAAAGTGCTCGTATAAATATTTCATTTAGCAAACAGATTTTCCAGTTCGGGCTCATTTAACGATATATAAATATGGCACAATTAATATGACACAAATAAATATGGCTCAGTAAATATGACTTCATAAATATGGTCAAGGAAATATGGCGCAATAAATATGATTCAATAAATATGACCATAGCTTTTGTTCCGGTTGTCCGTTTTCAGCTCGAAAAAACTCATTGAAAAGTCTTCTGAATGATTAATTAATTGGGGAACAGGTTTACCTACTCGGGCTCGTTCAACACTCAATAAATATGTTATAATAAATGCTTAAAAAAAATTAGCGCAATAAAAATTTCTCAATAAAATTGACGTAATAAATATGGCTCAATAAAAATGTCTTCTTAAAAATCTCTAATGAAAATGTTTCAGTAAATATAGTTCAACAATTATGTCTCAATAAAGTTGACTCATGAAATATGACTCAATCATAATGGCTCAATAAATATGGCATAATAAATATTGCACAATAAATAAAGCCATAATTTTTGATCTCGTTGTCCATATTCATCCCGAAAAAGACATTTCAAAAAAGCTCTGATATATCTATCATTGGCAAACAGGTTTACCCATTCGGGCTCGTTTAACACTATATAAATATGGCGTATTAAATATGACACAAATAAATATAGCTTTGTAAATATGGCTCAATAAAAATGCCCAACGAAATATGGCGTAATAAATATGACTCAATAAATATGACCATAACTTTTTTTCCGGTTGTCTGTTTTTTGCCCGAAAAAACCCATTTAAAAAGCTTGAAATTATCTATCAATTGGTGAATAGGTTTACTGGTTTGGGCTTGTTTATTACTATATAAATATGACACAGTAAATATGGCATTATCAGCCCGAAAAAGCTCAAAAAAGCCAATGATCTATTTGTCGGTTATCAGCCCGAACAAGACAATTAAAAAGAGCACATAAAGGTTTATCCATTGCCAAACAGGTTTACCCATTCAGGCTCGTTTATCGTGCAATAAATAATACAAAAAAATCAGGCACAATAAATATGACAAATTAAATATGATGTAATAAATATACGTTAATAAATACGGCTCAAAAAATATTGCTCAATAAATATGGCACAAGAAATATGACTCAATAACTAAATCTCAATAAATATAGCTTAATAAATATTGTTTAGTAAATATGATAAAATATATATGGCGCATTAAATATGACTCAATAAATATGATCATAAATTTGGATTCATTTGTCTATTTTAATTCTTGAAAAACCCATTAAAAAGTGCTCTAAATGATTTATCCATTGGCAAACAGGTTTAACCACTCGGGCTCGTTCAATGCTCAATAAATATGTTATAATAAATACTATGCAATAAAAATGGGCCAATAAATATATCTCAATAAATTTGGCGAAAAAAATACGGCTCAATAAATATGTCTTATTAAATATCTCTCAATAATAATGCATCAAGAAATATGATTCAATAATCATGTCTCAATAAATAAGACTTTTGAAATATGGTTCAATCATAACGGCACAATAAATATTGCATAATAAATATAGCCCCATAAATAAATAAAGCCATAATTTTTGATCTGGCGGTCCATTTTCATCCAGAAATAGACATTTGAAAAAAGCTCGGATAAATCTACCTTTGGCAAACAGGTTTACCTGTTAGAACTCGTTTAAAGCTATATTAATATGGCGCAATAAATATGACACAAATATATATAGCTCAATAAATATGGCTCAATAAATAAGGCCGCAGAAATAGGGCGCAATAAATATGACTCAATAAATATGACCATAATTTTTGTTCTGGTGGTCCATTTTCAGAACGGAAAGGCTAATTTAAAAGTGCTCGAAATGATTAATCTATTGGTGAACATGATTACCTGTTTTGTCTTGTTTGGCACTCAATAAATATGACACAATAAATGTGGATTAATAAATATGATAAAATAAATATGTCATAATAAATATAGCCCAATAAATATAACTCTAAATGATTTATCCATTGACAATCATGTTTACCCGTTCGGGCTCATTTAACACTCAATAAATATGTTATAATAAATACTACATAATAAATATGACGTAATAAATATATCTCAATAAATTTGGCATAATAAATATGGCTTAATAAATATGGCTTATTAAATATATTTTAATGAAAATGTCACAAGAAACATGCATCAATAATTATGTTACAATAAATATGACTCAGAAAATATGGCTCAATAAATATGACTCTATAAATATGGCATTATAAATATAGCCCAATAATATATAGAACAATAAATATAGTCATATTTTTGGATCTGATTGTCCATTTTCAGCCCCGAAAAGCCTACTCAAACGTGCTCGGATAAATCTATCATTTAGCAAATAGATTTTCTCGTTCAGGCTAATTTAATGCTATATAAATATGGCGTAATTAATATGACACAAATAAATATGGCTCAGTAAATATGGCTCAATAAATATGGCCAAGGAAATATGGCGCAATAAATATGATTCAATAAATATGACCATAACTTTTGTTCCGGTTGTCTGTTTTCAGCCCGAAAAAACTCATTGAAAAATCTTTGAATGATTTATCCTTTGGGGAACAGGTTTACCCGCTCAATCTCATTCAACACTTAATAAACACGTTATAATAAATACGTCAAAATAAAAATGGCGCAATAAATATTTCTCAATAAAATTGGCGTAATAAATATGGCTCAATAAAAATTTCTTATTAAATATCTCTAATGAAAATGCTTCAATAAATATGATTTAATATGACTCAATCATATTGGCTCAATAAATATGACACAATAAATATTCTCCAATAAATAAAGCCATAATTTTTGATCTCGTTGTACATATTCATCCCGAAAAAGACATTTCAAAAAAACTCGGATAAATTTATCTTTGGCAAACATGTTTACCCGTTCGGGCTCGTTTAACACTATATAAATATGGCATAATAAATATGACATAAATATATATAGCTCTGTAAATATGGCTCAATAAACATGGCCAACAAAATGTGGCACAATAAATATGGCTCAATAAATATGACAATAACTTTTGTTTCGGTTGTCCATTTTCCGCCCGAAAAAGCCCATTTAAAAGAGCTTGAAATTATATATATATTGGAGAACAGGTTTAAACGTTTGGGCTTGTTTATTGCTATATAAATATGACATAGTAAATATATCGTTATCAACCTGAAAAACCCCAAAAGGCCGAAAAAAGCCAATGATCTGGTTATCGGTTATCGGCCCAAAAAAGCCAATTAAAAAGTGCACATAAAGGTCTATACATTGGCGAACAGGATTACTCATTCGGGCTCGTTTATCGCTCAATAAATATGGCAAAAAATCAGCGGTAATAAATATGGCGCAATAAAAAATGACATAATAAATATGGTGTAATTAATATGCGTTAATAAATATGACCCAAAAATATTGCTCAATAAATATGGCACAAGAAATATGACTCAATAACTAAGTCTCAATAAATATGGCTTAGTAAATATGGTTTAATAAATATGATAAAATAAATATGGTGCATTAAATATGACTCAATAAATATGATCATAACTTTGGATTCAGTTGTCTATTTTTATCCTCGAAAAGGCCATTAAAAAGTGCTTTGAATGATTTATTCATTGGCAAACAGGTTTACCCACTCGGGCTCGTTCAACGCTCAATAAATATGTTATAATAAATACTACCAAATAAATATGGGGAAATAAATATATCTCAATAAACTTGGCGCAAAAAATATGTCTCAATAAATATTGCTTATTAAATATCTCTCGATGAAAATACTTAAAAAAATATGATTCAATAATTACGTCTCAATAAATATGACTCTTGAAATATGGCTAAATCATAATTATTCAATAAATATGGCACAATAAATATAGCCAAATAAATAAAAATATAATTTTTGATTTGGTAGTCCATTTTCATCCAGAAAAAGACATTTGAAAAAAGCTTGTATAAATCTATCTTTGGTAAACAGGTATACCCGTTCGGGCTCGTTTAACGCTATATAAATATAGCGCAATAAATATAACAAAAATAAATATAGCTCAATAAATATGTCTCAATAAATTAGGCCAGAGAAATATGCGTAATAAATATGACTCAATAAATATGACCATAATTTTAGTTCTGTTTGTCCATTTTCTGACCCAAAAAGCCCATTTAAAAGTGCTCGAAATGATTTATCTATTGGTGAACATGATTACCTATTTGGGCTTGTTTGACACTCAATAAATATGGCACAATAAATATGATGTAATAAATATGACAAAATAAATATGACATAATCACTATAGCCCAACAAATATATAACAATAAATATAGCTCTAAATGATCTATCCATTGATAATCATGTTTACCCGTTTGGGCTTATTAAATATCTTTTAATAAAGATGCCTCAAGAAACATGTCTTAATAATTATGTATCAATAAATATGGTTCAAAAAATATGACTCAATAAATATGACTCATTAAATATGGCATAATAAATATAGCACAATAAATATAGAACAATAAATATAGCCATAATTTTTGATCTGGTTGTCAATTTTCAGCCCCGAAAAGACTATTCAAAAGTGCTCGGATAAATCAATCATTTAGCAAATAGATTTTCCGGTTTGGCCTCATTTAACGCTATATAAATATGACGCAAATAAATATGGCTCAGTAAATATGACTTAATAAATATGGCCAAGAAAATATGGCATAATAAATATGATTCATTGAAAAGACCTCGGAATGATTTATCAATTGGGGAACAGGTTTACCTGCTCGAACTCGTTCAACAATCAATAAATATGTTATAATCAATGCTTCAAAATAAAAATGGCGCAATAAATATTTCTCAATAAAATTGGCGTAATAAATATGACTCAATAAAAAAGTCTTATAAAATATCTCTAATGAAAATGATTCAAGAAATATGATTTAATAATTATGTCTCAATAAATATGACTCTTGAAATATGGCTCAATCATAATAGCTTAATAAATATGTCGCAATAAATATAGTCAAATAAATAAAGCCATAATTTTTGATATGGCAGTCCTTTTTCATCCAGAAAAAGAAATTTCAAAAAGCTCGGATAAATCTATCTTTCACAAATAGGTTTACCCGTTTGGGCTCGTTTAACGCTATATAAATATGGCGCGATAAATATGACATAAATAAATATACCTCAATAAATATGGCTAAATAAATAAGGCCACAGAAATATGGCGTAATAAATATGACTCAATAAATTTGACTATAATTTTTGTTCTGGTTGTCAATTTTCAGACTGGAAAGGACTATTTAAAGGTGCTTGAAATGATTTATCAATTGGTGAACATGATTACCTGTTTGGTCTTGTTTGTCACTCAATAAATATGATACAATAAATATGGCGTAATAAATATGACAAAATAAATATGGCATAATAAATATAGCCCAATAGATATAGCTCTAAATGATTTATCCAATGACAATCATGTTTACCAGTTCGGGCTCATTCAACACTCAATAAATATGTTATAATAAATAGTACATAATAAATATGACGCAATAAATATATCTCAATAAATTTGACGTAATAAACATGTCTCAATAAATATGGCTTACTATGTTGAGGCCAAATATGACCCCAACTGAAGTTCGAAGAAAAAATGGGGGCAGCTGAAACCTACTTCTCTCAAGTCTCACCCCTTGACTGGATTATAAGGACCTAAGACTGACCCAAAAGCCTCAGCAGGGAGGTCCCACCTCACACCCGGAAGATCTCTGAGAGCTTCCCCTCCAAAGCCAAAGCTGGGCTAGGAGCTCCTCAGAAAGCACTGGAATTTGGGAGACAATGATAGCTTGCCTTCCAAGGAGCCCTTTTGGGTCTATTTATAGTTTTTACTGCCTTGAGATTACTGAAATGCGCCTAGTTGGTCTGCAAATAGCCGAATCCCGCTGTTTTTCTGAGGGTACTGAAGTAATTTCTCCTAAGGGTAATTAGGACATTTTTCTTAAGGCCCTGGGCCCCACTCGGCGAGAGCTGTGCCGAGACCCTTCTGTCCAGGGCAGGGCGCAAACGGTCTCGCCCGGCGTAGGCGAGAACTTCTTTGAGAGAGGAGCTTGGCTCGGGCGCAAGTGCTCCCGCACAGGCCGCGCCCGACGATCTTGGCCTACGGTTCCTCGCTCGACGATCAGGCGCAATCGATCCCGCCTTCTCTGGGTGAGATCTTCCTTAGGGCGGGAACACTTCGGCTAACCCAACTAAGACCATTGTGCCTCCTGATCTGGCTCAGCGAATATGGGGTTGTACACAATCCCCGCTCTTTTCGAGCTAGCACCGCGCTCGAAAAGACATGTCCAACCCAAAAATATTCGCTGAGCACGTGTCAACATCAGGGAATCTTTCGGTGGGCCGTCTGGCGCCTATAAATATGAGTGCCTATAGACGGTCGTAACACTTCCCTCGAGTCGTCAATCTCCCCCTGAGCTCTCGCCCTCTCTCGCTATGCCTCCCAAGCATGCCGACAAACCGCTTCCGCAGGATCTGCAGGACCGTATTAACGCGGCGCAGGCGCGAGCCAGGGCTAACAGCGCCCTTGTTGCCCCGTGGTTGGCGAGACAATCGTCGGCTGCTGATCCCTCCCTGCCTAAGAAGAAGAAGAAGAAGAAAGCTAAGGTGGTCCAGCGGGACCTGTCCCGCGAGAACAGGAGCCCGCCCACCCCGACCCCTAGTCGCGCTTACGGCCCCTCGCCGCGGAAGGTAAGCTTGATATGCCAATTACCAAAAAAACCAGCTGTTCAATTGTTTAACGTGATACCTCTCGCAGGAGACGGTTCCTGATGTCGTCGCATCCCCGCGTGAACCATTGGATCCACCCTCTAGCCATCGCGATGATCGACCAAGGGTTCCCGAGGCGGCCCATCCACCAGACCCAAACACCGCTGGTAAAGGTTCCCCTCTTGCCCTTGGCTTGCCTCTTTAAATGCTGACTTAATTTCTCGCAGCGTCGGCTTCCTCTCCTCCAGATCTCGCCACCCGGGAGAATGGGGCGAAGACTGCGAAGTAGTCTGCCCACGCGGTTGATTCCTCCCTACTGGCGAGAGGAAATAATGTCGGGATCCCTGTGCCACTGCTAGACGCTAGCCCTCCAGCGGCTGAGGAGACCTGCTCCCCCACTCTCGATCAGGCCGGGATCACCATCCGCAAAGTTTACCCCCCCCCCGGCAAAGGAAAGCCAATCCACCTCCTCTTTGGAACTGAGGGGGGGGCTGGGCCTTCTCGCCTGCCGTCGACCGGGGGGCCTCGTCATTCTGAAGGTATACGGAAATTTTATCGCTGCTATCCTTTAGCTCCCGCTAAAATGGGGATTCTTTTGACAGGGGACATGGACTCGCGGCCTGGCGCTGAGGTAGAGGAAGAAGAAGAAGAAGAAGAAGAAGAAAGAGAGGGAGAAGATGGCGAGAGCTCTCCCTTCCCTTCATCTGACGAGATGGAGGAGATCCTGACCGGTGCTGGGAGCGCGAAAAGACGGGGGAAGAAGGTCGCCGCCATTCTGTCGAAGCTCATCCGGCAAGAACGGGTCCGAGACCTTGCGGCAAGAGAGTTTCGCCAGTCGGTGGAGAAGAGGCTGGAGTCCCTGGAGCGAGACTACCTTATAGGCGAGATGGACCGGCCGGGGGGAGCTACCGTCGGGTCCTCACCTGAGAGGTGCATCGAGAGAATCCGGGATCTATCTCGCCGGGTTGACCTGGGATGCAGCGTTCTGTCATCCTACTTCAACCCGCAGGCGCCACCCCGGACCAAGCTGCGGGACCGAGGCAAATGGCGGTGGGAGCAAGGGAAATGGCGCTGGGAGCCGTACTGAAGCGCGATACCTCCCCTCCACTTCCCCAGGTCTTCCCTTCTCTAATGTACCCTTATTTACTCTCTTAGAGTTGTAACTAATGTTCCTGCACTTTATTCGCTTATTATTTTATCGCGTTCCCGCTCAGCGAGAGCAATGACTCTGTCTTTAATATTTTTGTATGCGTATGAGCTATTTTCCCAGGTCTTTGGGGTGGCGAGAGCCACTTCGCTTCTGCCTACCTTGCCGGCCGTATGACATCTCGCAACGTTTGCGCCAGTCACTTAGTTAATCGGTCGCTGTCAGATACGGGCGGGAAAAACGAAGCGCCGCTGACCTAGGACGCGCCGGCTGTACCCCCGCCGCCTTTCTGAAAACAGCCATCATTACCACGAATTTCTATAAATAGGAGGCTCACCTACCACATTCATTTCTCCGATTCCAGTCTCTCTCTCCTCTCCTGTCGCTCTCGATGTCCCTCCGAAGCTCTCGCTGTCTCCGCCTCCTTCTTCCGTTCTCGCGTCGTTTTTACTCTCGCCTTCTTCTCGTAGTTCTCGCCTTCCAACTTTTTTGTGATGCCGGGCAGAAGCGAAGGACGATCCAATTGCGCGAAAGCTTTCCAAAAGCATCCTTTCCCCTCCTGCACTCTCGCCGTGGAAGAGTTCAACCAGATCAAGACCCAGCATGTTCCCGCCGGCTTCACCGCGCGGAACCCGGGTGCTCATGACAAAGTCAACACCGCAGGGGAGGTGGAGCTCGCCATCCCTATTGAACACTTCGAGGTGGGCTTCCGCCTTCCGCTGTGGCCTGAGATGCGGCAGGCTCTCCGGTACTACGGGGTGGTTCCCGCGCAGCTGAACCCTAACTCCGTGGCGATTCTCATGGCCTTCATATTCTATATGCGGTCGGAGAGGATTGAGTTTAGCTTGCCGATATTCCGCAAGTTATTTACTTTCCGCGCGAAGGGAGGCGTGGTGTTCTTCTCTGGGAAACTGCTGAAAACGATCGGTCTCGCCAACAAGCACCATCACTGGGGCGAGAGGTTCATCTACGTTTCCGGCGACTTCGGGAACGTACCCCTTGCCCCCATCCAATACGAGGATGCCGCCTATAAGCCTCCGTCCTTGGGCTCCCGCGAGAGTGCCCTCCTTGAGTTCTTCGGAACCAAGGATTTTGACGTCCTCTACCTCCGGCGAGACGTCGATTCTCTTCCTCCTGTACTTCCGGGAGAAGGTAAGATCTCGCCTGTATTTGCCTTTTTCTTGCTTTTTCCAAGGTTGGAACTTATCGCTATTGTTTTCGCAGGAGAGCGCGAGATCCCTCTTCGCCAGCCTTTCGACGAGGCTCGCGCCAGAGAGAGTCAACCTCCTAAGGATCCGCTGGCTCTTGCGAAAGCCGCCGCGCAAGCCTGCCGAAAAGAGCCGGGCGTTCCCCCCTCAAGCGGTGTCGTGAAGCGAAAGCCGGGTGCTTCCGCACTTCAGCCAATCAAGAGGCCCAAGACCACGGATACCGAGAAGGGCAAGGCTGTTGTTGTACTGCCGGTCCAACCTCTCCCTGCCGGCCGCTCCTTTGAGGAGATCCTGCAGGCAGTAAGCTAGATTGCGGCCACCAGGGGCGGCCCCGAGACTACTGCCGAGAACCCTCGGACCCCTGGTGCCGCAGGGAGCGAGGGTGCCGCCGCCGGGACCTCCGGCCAACCCCTGTCTGACGAGGTGCCGCGGGGCCATCGTAACTTTGGTCTCGGCGTGAGGTGTCTGGACGCGGAGAACAAGCCACTGCTGCAATGGGATCCTGACGCCAACAAGGTCACGATCTCGTCCCTCTTGTCGAGCTGGGCGGAGCGAGACGAGGTCACCGGCGACACTTTCGCCTTAGGCTATTGCCTCTACAGCCGGGAGGACGCGAGCGTCTACGACAGGATGTCGACCCGGCTGCTGGCCTACGACTCCACTCGCGCTTTGATGCGTGGGCTGGAGCTTGCGCACATGTGCGCCCGGCGGAGCATTACGATAGACCGCAACTTCCAAGACATGTTCAAGGCCAAGGATGATGCGGTGGCCCAGGCGGCCTCTCTGGCCAAGGAGCTGGCCGAGACCCAGCAAATGTTATCCTCGCGCCAAGCGGAAGGGGTAAGCGAGACCTTTCACAATCACTCGTTCTCGCCTTCCTAGTCTTTCTCTTATGCTAACCTTCCGCCGTTCAGGATTCCGCTCAAGCCGCACTTCGCGAGGAGCTGTCACAGGCCCGATATGACAATATTCTCCTGCGGGAGCAGATCGCGCGCCTCGAGGCGAGTGCAGCCCCTCCGCTGGACGAGAGATTGAAGAGCCAGTATTACTCGGCTTATGACATCGACAAGCTGCTCCAGGGGAACGCGCAAGCCACCGTAAAGTTGACGCTGAAGACGCTGCGCGACATTGGCTGCTGGGACGGGAGGGGCAAAGACATCACCGCCCAACAGCTTATTCCATGGCTCTTCGAGCCCATTCCAAAGCCTCCGGGCGCCCCCGATACCCCTCCCTCGGATGTCTCAAAGTCCCCCGTAGTGGGTGGCGAGACCTCCGGGGGGAGCTCTGGCGGAAGCTCCAGCAGGAGCTCCAGCGAGACTTCTGAGGGGTATAGTTTGTCTCCTTGAGGGTCCCCTTCTTGCTTCCGCCCTTCACCCCTATGTAAAGCGCGAGACGCTATCATTTTGTACCTGTACATAGTATTGTTAATGCAAATGTTTTTCTTGCGATCATTTCATCTTGTTATTTGCGAATGTGTTTGATGTAATTGTCGTGGTTGAACGCTTTCGGCGTATGCTTCTGCCAAGGCCCTTGGCCCTCCTAGGAAATCCTTAGCGAAGAACCCGCGGTAACCGGCCAACCGGAAGCGTGACTCTCGAATCCTTAGGACGGGACCGTCCCCCTTAGATTGCGCAAGTCTCCTCTGGCCCGTTGCATGACGATCTCGCCTGTTTGTTCGAGAACACTGAGAGGAACCTTTTTGGCGAAAGCCTCCCCACCTCGAGATCCCTTTGATGGGGACTCTCCTGCCGAGATTTATTCCTGACGAGATCTATCCCTGCCGAGATCTATCCCTGCCGAGATCTATCTCTGTCGAGATCTATCTCATCTTTTTTATTTTTCATTTGGTATTCCCAACGCGCTTCCTGCCTTGTCCAAATCAAGCCAACCAGACCAAACCTATCCCCCACAGGCGAGCCTTCGGACCTGCCAGCTAGATGAGAGCCTGCGCAGCGGGTCTACCTGGGGCCGAGCCGAGCTCGGGGTGCCGATGAAGATCTCAAACCAACCAAACCTATCCCCCACAGGCGAGCCTTCGGACCTGCCAGCTAGATGGGAGCCTGCGCAGCGGGTCTACCTGGGGCCGAGCCGAGCTTGGGGTGCCGATGAAGATCTCAAACCAATCAAACATATCCCCCACAGGCGAGCCTTCGGACCTGCCAGCTAGATGAGAGCCTGCGCAGCGGGTCTACCTGGGGCCGAGCCGAGCTCGGGGTGCCGATGAAGATCTCAAACCAATCAAACCTATCCCCCACAAGCGAGCCTTCGGACCTGCCAGCTAGATGGGAGCCTGCGCAGCGGGTCTACCTGGGGCCGAGCCGAGCTCGGGGTGCCGATGAAGATCTCAAACCAATCAAACCTATCCCCCACAGGCGAGCATTCGGACCTGCCAGCTAGATGAGAGCCTGCGCAGCGAGTCTACCTGGGGCCGAGCCGAGCTCGGGGTGCCGATGAAGATCTCAAACCAATCAAACCTATCCCCCACAAGCGAGCCTTCGGACCTGCCAGCTAGATGGGAGCCTGCGCAGCGGGTCTACCTGGGGCCGAGCCGAGCTCGGGGTGCCGATAAAGATCTCAAACCAATCAAACCTATCCCACACAGGCGAGCCTTCGGACCTGTCAGCTAGATGAGAGCCTGCGCAGCAGGTCTACCTGGGGCCGAGCCGAGCTCGGGGTGCCGATGAAGATCTCAAACCAATCAAACCTATCCCCCACAGGCGAGCTTTCGGACCTGCCAGCTAGATGGGAGCCTGCGCAGCGGGTCTACCTGGGGCCGAGCCGAGCTCGGGGTGCCGATGAAGATCTCAAACCAATCAAACCTATCCCCCACAGGCGAGCCTTCGGACCTGCCAGCTAGATGAGAGCCTGCGCAGCGGGTCTACCTAGGGCCGAGCCGAGCTCGGGGTGCCGATGGGGTGCCGAAGATCTCAAACCAATCAAACCTATCCCCCACAGGCGAGCCTTCGGACCTGCCAGCTAGATGAGAGCCTGCGCAGCGGGTCTACCTGGGGCCGAGCCGGCTCGGGGTCCGATGAAGATCTCAAACCAATCAAACCTATCCCCCACAGGCGGCCTTCGACCTGCCAGCTAGATGAGAGCCTGTGCGGGGTCTACCTGGGGCCGAGCCGAGCTCGGGGTGCCGATGAGATCTCAACCCAATCAAACCTATCCCCCACAGGCGAGCCTTCGGACCTGCCAGCTAGATGAGAGCCTGCGCAGCGGGTCTACCTGGGGCCGAGCCGAGCTCGGGGTGCCGATGAAGATCTCAAACCAATCAAACCTATCCCCCACAGGCGAGCCTTCGGACCTGCCAGCTAGATGAGAGCCTGCGCAGCGGGTCTACCTGGGGCCGAGCCGAGCTCGGGGTGCCGATGAAGATCTCAAACCAATCAAACCTATCCCCCACAGGCGAGCCTTCGGACCTGCCAGCTAGATGAGAGCCTGCGCAGCGGGTCTACCTGGGGCCGAGCCGAGCTCGGGGTGCCGATGAAGATCTCAAACCAATCAAACCTATCCCCCACAGGCGAGCCTTCGGACCTGCCAGCTAGATGAGAGCCTGCGCAGCGGGTCTACCTGGGGCCGAGCCGAGCTCGGGGTGCCGATGAAGATCTCAAACCAATCAAACCTATCCCCCACAGGCGAGCCTTCGGACCTGCCAGCTAGATGAGAGCCTGCGCAGCGGGTCTACCTGGGGCCGAGCCGAGCTCGGGGTGCCGATGAAGATCTCAAACCAATCAAACCTATCCCCCACAGGCGAGCCTTCGGACCTGCCAGCTAGATGAGAGCCTGCGCAGCGGTCTACCTGGGGCCGAGCCGAGCTCGGGGTACCGATGAAGATCTCAAACCAATCAAACCTATCCCCCACAGGCGAGCCTTCGGACCTGCCAGCTAGATGGGAGCCTGCGCAGCGGGTCTACCTGGGGCCGAGCCGAGCTCGGGGTGCCGATGAAGATCTCAAACCAATCAAACCTATCCCCCACAGGCGAGCCTTCGGACCTGCCAGCTAGATGAGAGCCTGCGCAGCAGGTATACCTGGGGCCGAGCCGAGCTCGGGGTGCCGATGAAGATCTCAAACCAATCAAACCTATCCCCCACAGGCGAGCCTTCGGACCTGCCAACTAGATGGGAGCCTGCGCAGCGGGTCTACCTGGGGCCGAGCCGAGCTCGGGGTGCCGATGAAGATCTCAAACCAATCAAACCTATCCCCCACAGGCGAGCCTTCGGACCTGCCAGCTAGATGAGAGCCTGCGCAGCGGGTCTACCTGGGGCCGAGCCGAGCTCGCGGTGCCGATGAAGATCTCAAACCAATCAAACCTATCCCCCACAGGCGAGCCTTCGGACCTGCCAGCTAAATGAGAGCCTGCGCAGCGGGTCTACCTGGGGCCGAGCCGAGCTCGGGGTGCCGATGAAGATATCAACCCAATCAAACCTATCCCCCACAGGCGAGCCTTCGGACCTGCCAGCTAGATGAGAGCCTGCGCAGCGGGTCTACCTGGGGCCGAGCCGAGCTCGGGGTGCCGATGAAGATCTCAACCCAATCAAACCTATCCCCCACAGGCGAGCCTTCGGACCTGCCAGCTAGATGAGAGCCTGCGCAGCGGGTCTACCTGGGTCCGAGCCGAGCTCGGGGTATCACAAAACATTCAACTATGTTATGCCATGAAAAATTCGACACTAGTTAAAGGGGAATCAATCGATATAATATAACAAGTTTATTTTTGAGATACATGGTTTCATCCTTCCCCCCTCAGGGGTAGAAGCGCTTTAGATCATCACCACTCCAAGTGTGGCTCAGGGTCCTTCCCTCCACGTCCTGGAGGTAGTATCCCCCCGTTCCGAGGACTTCTTTCACAATGTATGGACCTTCCCAATTCGGGTGGAGCTTGCCCACGGGAGCCGACCTTCCTGCCGCGTCGACCTTTCTCAGCACCAGATCCCCCTTAGCAAATTGTTTGATCCTGACATGCTTATCAAAATGCTTGGCCATCCGTCGCTTGATCTCCTCTTGCCTGATAGCCGCCACGTCTCGCAGTTCCTCCACCATATCTAACGAGAGGCGCTGCCCCTCTTCATTCTCCATCCTCCATGCCTCGTCTCCTCCGCCCGCGGCTGTGAATCGCGGGGACCGGACCTCAAACTCCACTGGTAGGACGGCCTCACACCCATGAGAAAGCTTGAAGGGGGTCTCACCGGTGGTGGTGTTTGGGGTCGTCCGCAAGGCCCACAGGACCGAGGGGAGCTACTCCACCCAATTTCCCTTCAAGTTCTCCACCTTCTTCTTTAGTAGGTTCACAATGATTTTGTTTGTTGCTTCCACCTGGCCGTTACTCCGAGGGTGATGGACGGAGGCAAACCGAAGATCTATCCCTAGTTGAGCGCAGAAGCTGATGAACTCTTCGCTGGCAAACTGGGGGCCGTTATCGGTCACTATTGCTTGGGGCAATCCATGTCTACAAATGATTTCCCCCCATATGAAATTCCTTATGACCTGCGAGGTGACCTTGGCTAAGGCTTTGACCTCTAGCCACTTTGAGAAATAATCGACCATGACCAAGAGGAACCTCCTTTGCCCACTGGCCGGAGGAAAGGGCCCAACTAATTCCATTCCCCAGATGGCAAATGGCCATGGTGCCGTGATACTCCGGAGTCTTTGAGCTGCCAAGAGTTGAAGGGGGGCGTAGAGCTGACATTTTTGACACCTCCTTGCAAACTCCATGGCATCCTTCCTTAGGGTGGGCCAGAAGTACCCCTGTCTGACCACCCTAGCCTCCAGTGTCCTTCCTCCCGAGTGACTGCCGCACTCGCCCGAATGCACTTCCCTTAAAATCTTTGGGATTTCTTCTTCGGTCGCACATTTGGCTAGGAGCCCTGACAACATCTTACGATGCAGACCCCCCTCCATCATCAAGTAGTGAGCCGCCTTGCGCTTGAAGCTTCTCCCAACCTTGGTCCCCTCAGGCAGTTCACCGGTGGTTAGGAAGGCCACAAATGGATCTACCCATGAGGGTTGCCGATCCACAAGCATCAACTCTCCTTCCTCGATAGCTGGTCGGAACAGCTCCGTCAAGGTCCCTCCTACCTGAGGTCCGAACTTGGCCAGTCGATCGGCGGCTACACTTTCTTCCCTTGGAACATGTTGAATTGAGAAAGACCGGAATCCTCCGATGATCACCCTTACCTTGGAGAGGTATCTGATGAGGGTTGGCTCCCGAGTTTCAAACTCTCCCCGGATCTGCGATGTCACTACCTTTGAATCAGTGAAAACTTCCACCTCCTGAATCCCCAGCTCCTTTGCCAGGCGAAGGCCAGCAATAACGGCCTCATACTCGGCTTGATTGTTGGTCACTGGGAAATGTAAAATGACGGCTTGCTCTATGGTTACCCCCTGGGGACTTGTCAACACCACCCACGCCCCTAGGGAGTGCCTTCCTGAGGCTCCATCAACCATCAACTTCCATGCTTCTCGCGGTTGCTGCTCTTCCCCCTCGACCTCAACAACGTAGTCTGCTAGAAAGTCCGCCACTGCCTGTGCCTTGATGGAGAGCCTTGGTACAAAGGAGATGTCGAACTCGCTTAGCTCAATGGACCACTTAGCCAGCCTCCCCGAGTGCTCCACTCCTTCGAAGACCTTGCGAAGAGGGTGGTCGGTCACCACCCTAATCGAATGCGCTTGAAAGTACGGCCGGAGCTTTCTGGCCGAGATGACCAACGCATAAGCGAGCTTTTCCAGGATGGGGTAGCGAAGCTCTGCTTTTCTCAATATCCGGCTGACATAGTAGATGGGAAGCTGCTTCTTTCCTTCTTCCCTTACTAGGATGGAGCTCACCACCTCCGCCCTTACTCCGAGGTACAAGGTCAGGTCTTCCCCATCCTTTGGGCTCTGAAGGAGGGGAGCCTGAGAGAGTTGTCTTTTCAGCCCTTGGAAGGCCTCTTCGCACTCGGCCGTCCATTCAAACCTTTGATTCCCCCGCAACACCTTAAAGAATGAAGAACACTTGTCTCCTGCCCTGGAGAGGAACCTGCTTAGCCCAGCCAGCTTGCCTGTTAAGCGCTGGACCTCCTTGGTGTCACGTGGCGACTCCAGATCCAGGATGGCCTTGACCTTGTCCGGGTTGGGATCCACCCCTGCCGGAGTCAGAAGATGCCCGAGGAACTTCCCGCGGCTGGCCCCGAAGACACACTTTAAGGGATTCAGCGTCATTTTAAACCTCCTCAGAGTGGCGAATGTTTCCTCGAGGTCTTGCAGGTGCGAAACGATGCACTTGCTTTTGATCATTAGGTCGTCGACGTAGACCTCCAAGTTCCTCCCCCTCTGATCCCGGAAGACCCGATCCATCATGCGCTGATAGGTAGCTCCTGCGTTCTTTAACCCAAAGGGCATCATCTTGTAACTGAAGCACCCCTCCCTTATGATGAAGGAAACATCCTTGGTGTCAGGAGGGTGCATCCGGATCTGGTGATAACCTGAAAAAGCATCTAAAAAACTCATGACAGAAAAACCGATGGCTGAATCAACCAGCGCGTCGATCCGAGGCAGGGGATAGCAATCCTTAGGGCATGATTTATTCAACAAAGAAAAGTCAACACACATCCTCCATTTACCACATCCTTTCTTCACCATTACCACATTGGAGATCCAGCCTGGATACTGGATCTCTGAGATGAAGCCCGCCTCCAGGAGCTTCTTGACCTCCTCGCGAATGGGCTCCTCCAGCTTGGTGGCGATGGCTCTCATCTTTTGACGGATGGGGCGGGCGCGGGGATCCAGGTTCAGGCGGTGGCAGGCTACGTCGGCGTCGATGCCCGGCATGTCCGCCGTGCTCCAAGCGAAGACGTCAACGTTGCTTTGAATGCAAGCTCGCACCTGCTCCCGGGCCTCGAGACTCAACCCCCCGCTGACCCGCACCCTTTGAACTTTTCCCGCTCTTGTGAAGACCTCCATCTCCACCACTTCTTCAGCCGGTTCCAGCCGCGACTGATCCCAACCGGTCCTTGCCTCTTCCTCCAGCTCCAGCTCTCCTTTTTCCTCCTCCTCAATCTCCATCGCTTCTACCCCCCTCTGCTGCTGCTGCTCGGCTTCTACGCCCCTCGGGGCCTCTCCCTCGACTTCTCCTGCCGCTTGCTCTTCTACTTCCATTGCCCCTTCCGGGCTTTCCTGCCCCTCGTCTCTCTGTACCATCTGTACATCCCCTCGCATCTTCTCTGTCTCTTCCTCTCTGGTTTCCTCTCCAGCTATCTTTCTTACCTCCTCTAGGACCATCTCCTCTTCCTCAACAACCTCCTCTAGGGCCGTCATCTCTATCTCCAACTCTTCCGCCTCCGCCATCCACGAAATGGTGTTGACTGCTGTAACGTAACATTGTCTTGCCACCTTCGGGTCTCCTCTGACCCTGACCTGCACCCCCCCCCCCCCCATTGTTGAACTTGAGGCACTGATGGAACGAGGAGGGGACGCAGCGAAAGGCGCTGATGAGGGGACGCCCAAAGATGGCGTTATAGCTGCTCGGGGCGTCCACGATCATGAACCTGCAGTTCCGCGACACGCCCCCCAACCTTACGTGCAGCCCTACCCCCCCTTCTACCTCCTTCCTCTCCACGGAGAACCCGAACAGAGGTCCGTCTGATGCCAAGACCCTCTTCCCTTCAACCCTCATCTCATCAAAAGCTTTCTTGAAGATGACATTAACCGAGCTCCCGTTATCTACCAGTATCCTCGAGACCGTATAGTTTTCCACCGCCGTCTGGATCACCAGGGCATCGCAGAATGGATCTTCCTAGTCTGGCATGTCCGCTGATGAGAAAGTAATCTTTTCTTCTGGTGGGGGAACCTGGGAGGTCGAGGCCACCCCTCTCCGGTACATGGTCTGCAGGCTCCCCTTACGGGTTGCCTCAATCCCCACTCCTCCGTGAATCACCCCGATTCCTCCCCGGGTTCCTACATCCACCCGGTCTTCACATCTTTCTTCCACTTCGCCCTGTTGTACCTCCACTATCCTCATCGGTGGATCCTGCCTCCCTGCTCCTCTGGCCTCCCTCAGCTCTAAGAACTCTGGGCAGGTGGCCGTTGCGTGACCCTCCTCCTGGTGGAATTCACAAAAGAGCAACGCCTCCCCGCCCCTTCTGCCGTCTCCCCTTCCTCTTCTACCTCCTCGAGCTCCCCTGGCTGCTCCTCTCCCTCTTCCTACTTCCATGGCCTCCTGTGGCGGTGGGGGACGATCCCTCGGCTCCTGCCTCCATGCCGGTCGATCGAACCTCCGGGGCTCCCGCAGGTTATCTCTCCCCCGATAGCCTTCTCCTGGACCCTGGGGGCGACCCTCCTGGGGCCTCCAACCCAACCGATTGACTGGCTCCCGGGCCCCCCAACCCTGCTGCTGCCCAAACCTTCGAGGCTCCTCCCTTCTCCTCTCTTCCCTTTGCCCCCTCTATTCCCTCGGCTCCTTCTGCCTTTCCGTTGCTGATTCCTTCCCGTCATCCTCCGCTAGCTTGGCCAACTTTCTGGCGAACGCTGGGTTTGCTCTCTCGAAATCGATCTCCTTTGCAGCCCTCTCCATAAGCTCCTCAAAGGAGAGGGGGGCACCCTCTTCAACTCCATGCTGAAAAATCCCGGTCTCAGCCCCAGGGTGAAGGCCAGCATCAGCGCGTACCCTGGAACCTCCTGGACCAAAAGGATCTCCTCCTGGAACCGGTCAATATAGTGACCCAGCGTCTCATCTGGCCTCTGCCTCACCGCAAACAGACACTCCCCTTCCTTCTTCCGCTTCTTCGAGGTAGAGAACCTCAACAGGAAACTTCTCCGCAGATCCTCAAAACTGTAGATCGATCTTGCCGGCAACTGGTGGAACCAGTCCCGAGCCTTCTCCTTCAACGTGATGGCGAACAGCCGGCACTTGAAGGCATATGTCATCTGCCTTATTGACACAACGTCTTCAAACCAATGTACGTGATGCACCGGGTCATCCTTCCCTGAGTAATAGGACATGTCGGGCTCCCGGAACCCCTCCGGTACCGGAGCCGAGATAATGAGCTCGCTAAATGGGCTCTCGCCTCCTGCCTGGCGAGAAGGCACGTCTTGCGGCCTCGGCTGGCTTGCCCGATCCGCGAGACCGTGCCCTGGGAAGAGTTCCCGCACCGCTGCCTCCTTCTCGCCTGGCTCCGTCGGCGCCTCCTTACCCTGGCGCTGGCTCTGGCCCGGGAATAACTCCCGCGCCGCCACATCCCTCTCGCCTGCCTCCCCCAGGACCTCCTTCCCCGGGCGCTGCCCCGGGGCGTTCTCGCCTAAGAGCGGGACCTCTTTAATTGGGACCTGAGGGGTGGCCCACTCGCCTCTTGCCGAGAAGGCCAAACTGATTGTCTGCAAGACCTCTCTCCTGAACTCATCCAGCATCCTTTTCGTTGCTTCCTCTCCCCGGGTGGGGGATCCTCCAGAACCTGACCCTTCTCCTTCACCTCCAGTCATGGGACCCAACGTAAGGCTTTCTTGTATCGGCTGCCTTCCACGCTCACCGCACCAGAACTGTTGAGGCCAAATATGACCCCAACTGAAGTTCGAAGAAAAAATGGGGGCAGCCGAAACCTACTTCTCTCAAGTCTCACCCCTTGAATGGATTATAAGGACCTAAGACTGACCCAAAAGCCTCAGCAGGGAGGTCCCACCTCACACCCGGAAGATCTCTGAGAGCTTCCCCTCCAAAGCCAAAGCTGGGCTAGGAGCTCCTCAGAAAGCACTGGAATTTGGGAGACAATGATCGCTTGCCTTCCAAGGAGCCCTTATGGGTCTATTTATAGTTTTTGCTGCCTTGAGATTACTGAAATGCCCCTAGTTGGTCTGCAAATAGCCGAATCCCGCTGTTTTTCTGAGGGTACTGAAGTAATTTCTCCTGAGGGTAATTAGGACATTTTTCCTAAGGCCCTGGGCCCACTCGGCGAGAGCTGTGCCGAGACCCTTCTGTCCAGGGCAGGGCGCGAACGGTCTCGCCCGGCGTAGGCGAGAATTTCTTTGAGAGAGGAGCTTGGCTCGGGCGCAAGCGCTCCCGCACAGGCCGCGCCCGACGATCTTGGCCTACGGTTCCTCGCTCAACGATCAGGCGCAATCGATCCCGCCTTCTCTGGGCGAGATCTTCCTTAGGGCGGGAACACTTCGGCTAACCCAACTGAGACCATTGTGCCTCCTGATCTGGCTCAGCGAATATGGGGTTGTATATACTAAATATATTTTACTGAAAATGGCAAAAGAAACATGACTCAAAAATTATGTCACAATCAATATGACTCAGAAAATATGGCTCAATAAATATGACTCAATAAATATGGCATAAAAAATATAGCCCAATAAATATAGAACAATAAATATAGCCATATTTTTCAATCCGGTTGTCCATTTTCAGCCCCGAAAAGTCTATTGAAAAGTGTTTGGATAAACATAATTCAATAAACATGACCATAACTTTTGTCCGGTTGTCTGTTTTCAGCCCGAAAAAAACAAATTGAAAAACCTCTAAATGATTTATCAATTAGGGAACCGGTTTACCCGCTCGAGCTCGTTCAATACTCTAAATATGTTATAATAAATACTTTGAAATAAAAATGATGCAAAAAATATTTCTGAATAAAATTGTCGTAATTAATATGGCTCAATAAAAAGGTCTTATTAAATATCTCTAATGAAAATGCTTTAAGAAATAGGGTTCAATAATTATGTCTCAATAAAGTTGACTCATGAAAATGGCTCAATGATAATTGCTCAATAAATATGACACAATAAATATTGCCCAACAAATAAAGCCATAATTTTTGATCTCATTGTCCATATTCATCCCGAAAAAGACATTTCAAAAAAAGTCGGATAAATCTGTCTTTAGCAAACAGGTTTACCCATTCGGGCTCGTTTAACACTATATAAATATGGCGTATTAAATATGACACAAATAAATATAGCTCTGTAAATTTTGTTCAATAAATATGTCCAACCAAATATGGGGCAATTAATATGGCTCAATAAATATGACCATAACATTTATTCCGGTTGTCCGTATTCCGCCCGAAAAAGCCCATTTAAAAGAGCTCGATATTATCTATCCATTGGTGAACAGGTTTACCCGTTTTGACTTGTTTATTACTATATAAATATGATATAGTAAATATGGCGTTATCAGCCTGAAAAAGCCTGAAAAAGTCAATGATCCAGTTGTCGGTTATCAGCCTGAAAAAGACAATTAAAAAGAGCACATAAAGGTCGATCCATTGGCGAACAGGTTTACCCATTCGGGCTCGTTTATCGCGCAATAAAAATGTCAAAAAAATCAGGCGCAATAAATATGGTGTAATAAATATGCGTTAATAAATATGACTCAAAAAATATTGATCAATCAATATGGCATAAGAAATATGACTTAATAAGTAAGTCTCAATAAATATGGCTTTGTAAATAGGGTTTAGTAAATATGATAAAATAAATATTTCGGATTAAATATGACTCAATAAATATGATATAACTTTGGATTCAGTTGTCTATATTTATTTTCGAAAAGCCCATTAAAAATGCTATGAATTATTTATCCATTGGCAAACAGGTTTACCCACTTGGGCTCGTTCAACGCTCAGTAAATATGTTATAATAAATACCATGCAATAAATATAGGGCAATAAATATATCTCAATAAATTTTGCGCAAAAAGTATGCCTCAATAAATATGTCTTATTAAATATCTCTCGATGAAAATGCTTTAAGAAATATGATTTAATAATTACGTCTCAATAAATATAACTCTTGAAATATGGCACGATCATAATGGCTCAATAAATATTGCACAATAAATATAGTCCAATAAATAAAATCATAATTTTTGATCTAGTAGTCTATTTTCATGCAGAAAAAGACATTTGAAAAAAGCTCGGATAAATCTATCTTTGGCAATTAGGATTACCCGTTCGGGCTCGTTTAATTCTTTATAAGTATGACACATTAAATATAACATAAAAAATAGCTCAACAAATATGGCTGAATAAATAAGTCCAAATAAATATGACGCAATAAATATGACCATAATTTTTGTTCTGGTTGACCATTTTCAGCCCAGAAAAACACATTTAAAAGTACTCGAAATGTTTTATTTATTGGCGAACATGATTACCTGTTTGGGCTTGTTTGACACTCAATAAATATGACACAATAAATGTGGCGTAATAAATATGACAAAATAAATATGACATAATAAATATAGAACAATAAATATAGCTCTAAATGATTTATGCGTTGAAAATCATGTTTACCCGTTCGGGCTCATTCAACTGCCAATAAATATGTTATAATAAATACTACATAAAAAATATGACGTAATAAATATATCTCACCAAATTTGGCGTAATAAACATGGCTCAATAAATATGGCTTATTAAATATCTTTTTAATGAAAATGACACAAGAAACATGGCTCAATAATTATGTCTCAATAAATATGGCTCAAAAAATATGACTTAATAAATATGACTCAATAAATATGACATAATAAATATAGTCCAATAAATATAGAACAATAAATATAGCCATAATTTTTTATCTGGTTGTCCAATTTCAGCCCCGGAAAGCCTATTGAAAAGTGCTCGGATAAATCTATCATTTAGCAAACAGATTCTCCAGTTCGGGCACATCTAACACTATATAAATATGGTACAATTAATATGGCACAAATAAATATGGCTCAGTAAATATGACTTGATAAATATGGCCATGGAAATATGATGCAATAAATATGATTCAATAAATATGATCATAACTTTTATTCTAGTTGTCCGTTTTCAACCTGAAAAAACTCATTGAAAAGACCTCTAAATGATTTATCAATAGGGAAACAGGTTTACCTACTCGAGCTCGTTCAAAAGTCAATAAATATGTTATAATAAAATGTTCAAAATAAAATTGGCGCAATAAATATTTCTCAATAAAATTGGCGTAAAAAATGTGGCTCAATAAAAATATCTTATTAAATATCTCTAATGAAAATGCTTCAAGAAATATGGTTCAATAATTATATCTCAATAAAGATGACTCATGAAATATGGCTCAATCATAATGACTCAATAAATATAGCTCAATAAATTTTGCCCAATAAATAAAGCCATAATTTTTTATCTCGTTGTCCATATTCATTGCGAAAAATATATTACAAAAAAGCTCTAATTAATCAATCTTTGACAAACAGGTTTACCCATTTAGGCTCGTTTAACACTATATAAATATGACCTATTAAATATGAAACAAATAAATATAGCTTTGTAAATTTGGCTCAATAAATATGGCACAATAAATATGAAACAAATAAATATTGCTCAATAAATATGACCCAAAAATATATTACACATTCTGATTGTGCATTTTCAGACTGGAATGACCCATTTAAATGTGCTCGAAATGATTTATCTATTGCTGAACATGATTATCTACTTGGGCTTGTTTGGCAATCAATAAATATGACACAATAAATGTGGCGTAATAAATATGAAAAAATAAAAAAGGCACAATAAATATAGCCCAATAAATATAGCTCTAAATGATTTATCCAATGATAATCATGTTTACCCGTTCGAGCTCATTCAACACTCAATAAATATGTTATAATAAATACTACATAATAAATATGAAGCAATAAATATATCTTAATAAATTTGGCGTAATAAACATGGCTAAATAAATATGGCTTATCAAATATATTTTAATGAAAATGTCACAAGAAATATTGCTCAATAATTATGTCATAATAAATATAGTTCAGAAAATATGGCTCAATAAATATGACTCAATAAATATGGCATAATAAAAATAGCACAATAAATATAGAACAATAAATATAGCCATATTTTTCGATACGGTTGTCCATTTTCAGCCTCAGAAAGCCGGTTGAAAAGTTCTCGGATAAATCTATCATTTAGCAAATAGATTCTTCCGTCCAGGATCATTTAACGCTATATAAATATGTTGCAATTAATATGACACAAATAAATATGGCTCAGTAAATATAGCATAATAAATATGGCCAAGGAAATATGGTGCAATAAATATGATTCAATAAATATGACCATAACATTTGTTCCGGTTGTCGGTTTCAGCCCGAAAAAACTCATTGAAAAACCTCTGAATGACTTATCCATTGGGGAACAGGTTTACCACCTCAGGCTCGTTCAACACTCAATAAATATATTATAATAAATACTTCGAAATAAAAATGACGTAATAAATATTTCTCAATAAAATTGGCGTAATAAATATATCTCAATAAAAATATCTTATTAAATATCTCTAATGAAAATGTTTCAAGAAATATGGTTCAATAATTATGTCTCAATCAAGATGACTCATGAAATATGGATCAATCATAATGACTCAATAAATATGTCACAATAAATATTGCCCAATAAGTAAAGCCATAAGTTTTGATCTCGTTGTCCATATTCATCCCGAAAAAGACATTTCAAAAAAACTCGGATAAATCTATCTTAGACAAGCAGGTTTACCCGTTCGAGCTCATTTTACACTATATAAATATGGCATAATAAATATGACACAAAAAATATAGCTCTGTAAATATTGCTCAATAAATATGGCCAACGAAATATGGCGCAATAAATATGGCTCAATAAATATGTCCATAACTTTTATTCCGGTTGTCCATTTTCTGCCCGAATGTTAAAGTTGGAGACCGGGCGGTCTGTCTTGGCGAGTTGGAGACCGCGCGGTCTGGCGGCTTGACTCGTCGGCTTGTTAACCGGGCGGTCTAGCGATCTTCACCGGCGACCTATCTGCTTCTCTTATGGTTAGCCGTGCGGTTAGCCCTTCTGTCTAACCGCGCGGCTTGTGCGGTTTACCCTGTACAGTCCGCTTAACTTGTATTTTTTAGTCCCACATCTCTTATTTGTACTCTCTCTTCTCTCCTCCATTCTATATAAGGGAGGGCATACCTTTGTAATAGATATCATTTTTGGATAATAAAATTTCGATTATTCAAAAGTTATTCTGCTTGTTCTCTCTTTTGCTACTTTCTAACATGGTATCAGAGGACTCGATCTACTCCTCCTGATTCTGTGTCTTGCTGTCTGCCCGGCTTGTAGTGCCGGTTTGCCTTCTATTCGCGCGGCCTATTCTCTAGCCGTTCGAATTCTTCTGCTCGCCCGGCCTGTTCTCTAGCCGGTCGACTTCTTCTGTTCGCACGGCCTGTCCTCTAGCCGTTCGACCTCTTCCCCTCTGTTTGTGTCTGCAGCTAGGTCGTGGCCCTTCTGGCCGCTGGATTTATTCCCTTGAGACCGCTGCCGACCTTCTTTCTCTGCGCGGATTGTTTCCTACCCGCTGCCTCCTATCGCAGCGACCTGTTTTTCTCCCTGCTCATGTTCGTGCGGCTTGTCCTCTAGCCGCTCGACTTCTTCCCCTCTGCTTGCGTCTGCGGTTTGGTCGTGGCTTTTCTGGCCGCTGGTTTCTACCCTCGAGACCGCTGCAGCTTTTCTTCCTATCCGTGCGGGTTGTATCCTAACCGCCCGGCTTCCCCTGTTTCCAGCTGCGATGGCTTTTTCTGATGCCTCTACTGCCACCACCTCTGTTGCCAATCCGGCACCTCCTCTTCCCCCTACTCCTTCCGGGAACCTTGGGACCGTTTCCAAACTTGTTGGCTCCAACTACCCGGACTGGAGTGTCTCTTTCACCTTTCTTCTTCGCTCACAACGCAAACGCCACCACCTCGTTGATGACCCACCTCCTATCACTTCACCTCTCTTTGATGACTGGGATGCCAGTGACGCGCTTGTGCGTACTTGGCTTGCGAACAGTCTTTCTGATGAGTGCCTTCCCGTCATACGTCATGATGAGACGGTCAAGGCCGCTTGGCTTCATCTTGCCGCTTTGTACTCCAAAGGGGCTCAGACTTCCCGCATCTATACGTTGTATGCGGACCTCTTTGCCCGTCCCACTTTGTCTCCTGCTGCTGCCTACCAACAGGTCCAGGCTCTTGGGGCTGAGATTCTTCAGAATCACCCCTTTTCTGCGGATTTGGCTCAACAACACAAGCACTTCCAGGAGCTTCTGGTTGTGTGTTATCTGCTCCGGCTTCCCGATACTTATGACATGATCCGCCAGCAAATTCTGGGTGAGGCTGACTCTCCCACTTTAGATGCCACCGCTGCCCGCATCGCTGCTGTTACCTCTCTCCTTCAGCGCCCGCTATTGCCCGCTCCTTCTCCCCCACCGGACCACTATTCTCATCACGCTCAGCGCAGTGGCTCTGGTAGTCGCGGTCATCAGACCGGCGGCCGTGCTTCTTCCCGCTACATCTGTTCTCATTGTGGCCGCACCGGCCATACTTTCGAACGCTGCTGGACAAAGCATCCTCATCTTCGCCCCTCCGGTGACTCTTCCAAGCCATCTGCCTCTGTTGTGACTTCTTCAGGTAGTGCCCACGTGGTGACTCAAGGTAAATGGCTTATCGACTCTGGTGCCACTAATCACATGACGGGCAACCCTCAGTGCTTCTCCTTGCTCGAACATCATGATCGGTTGCCCCCGGTCCTAGTTGCGGATGGTTCTCCCTCCCCGGTTCATGGCACGGGCGTGGTTCATGTTACTCCCTCACTAAGCCTAGCGGACACTCTCTATGTGCCCAAGTTTCCGTGCAATCTGTTGTCTGTTACCTCTTTATGTAAACAGCTTCAGTGTTCTGTGACATTTACACCCACATCTTGTTCTTTTCAGGATCCGAGCTCCCACCGGACGATTGCTACTGGGACTGAGAGCGGCGGCCTCTACTTCCTCGACAATGTTTCCGCCTTATCTGCCTTCTCCTCTTCCTGTACGGATCTTCTGCAGTGGCATCTCCGTCTCGGTCATCCTCCTCCCCGTATACTACATTAGCTTCTGCCGCACCTCCTTCCATCCAGTACTCCTCTCCAATGCGACGCCTGTCAACTCGGCAAGCATCACCGTTCCTCCTTCCCGCCGAAGCTCGGACGGGGCTCTACTCGTCCTTTTGATCTTGTTCACTCTGATATCTGGGGACCTGCTCTTACCCTCACCGTTGGTCGGGGTAGTTCTTATTTTGTAACCTTTATAGATGATTTCTCTCGTTGTACTTGGGTGTATCTCCTCAGAGATCGCTCTGAACTTTTAAATGTATGGATTTCCTTTTATCAGTTGATTAAAAATCAGTTCAATCTTTGTATTAAAACTCTTCGTTCTGATAATGCTAAGGAATATCTCAGTCATGCTTTTACTTCTTTTTGTGTACAACATGGCATTATTCATCAGACTACCTGTGTTTACACCTCCCAACAAAATGGGGTGGCGGAACGCAAAAACCGTCACCTCCTCGATGTGGCCCGCACTTTAATGACCCAGATGCATGTCCCTCGTTCGTATTGGGGCTATGCCGTTCTCCTTGCCTGCTACCTCATCAATCGTCTTCCCTCCACCCTTCTCCGCGGGAAAACGCCCTTCTCCATTCTCTATCCGGACAAGGAGCCCTTTCCTCTCCCTCTCCGTATCTTTGGCTGCACTGCCTTTGTCCATACGCCATCTGCCACCCGTGACAAGCTTTCCCCCCGCTCCACAAAATGTGTCTTTCTGGGGTACTCCACTACTCAGAAAGGCTATTGTTGCTTTAACCCTGTTCTTCGTCAGCAGTTCGTCTCTGCTGACGTTACCTTCTTCGAGAATGCCTCCTACTTCTCAGCTCCCTCCACCTCTCCTTCCCCACCTTCTGACTCTCCTACTCTTCCCTTCGTTCTCTTGTCTCCTACCGAGATACCCCCTCCTCCTCCCTCTCCGTCTCCTCCTCTCTCCCCCCCGTCTCCACCTCCATCTCCACCCTCTACGCCGCCGTCGCTCTCTTCTCCCGGGCCAGCTCTCTCTGCCACGGACGCTCCGGATCCCGAGGGGGCTGCCGACCTGGATCTCCCTGTGGCGCTTCGAAAAGGGGTGCGGACATGTACCCTTCACCCCCTGGCTGCTGTTGTTTCCTATGATCGTCTTACACCTTCTCGCAGGGCCTTTGCGCTGGCTATCTCTGCTACTGCCACGCCTCGTTCCTATCAGGAAGCCCTTGCGATTCCCCATTGGAAGCTGGCCATGGATGAGGAAATGGCGACCCTCACGGAGCGGGGTACATGGACTCTTGTTCCCCCTCCCTTTGGTACTGATGTTGTTGGCTGTCGCTGGGTCTTTGTGGTCAAATTTGGCCCCGACGGCACTGTGGATCGCTATAAGGCTCGCCTTGTTGCTAAGGGCTTTACTCAGACTTATGGGGTTGATTACTTTGACACCTTCTCCCCCGTGGCTCGTCTCAGCACTATCCGGGTCCTTCTCTCTGTGGCCGTCAATCGCGATTGGCCGATCTCTCAGCTGGATGTCAAGAATGCCTTCCTTTATGGTGACCTACACGAGGCCGTTTACATGGAGCAACCTCCTGGGTATGTTGCTCAGGGGGAGACACGGGTATGCCGGTTGCAGAAGGCAATTTATGGCCTCAAGCAGAGTCCTCGAGCTTGGTTTGACAAGTTCAGCGGCATTGTGGCGGCTGTTGGTTTTGTGCGAAGCTCTGCTGATCACTCTCTCTTTATTCGTAAAACTCCTTCTGGGCTGGTTGTTCTGGCTGTATATGTCGATGATATTCTTCTCACCGGCGATGACCAGGAAGGGGTAGCCCTGACAAAGCGGCATCTTCGTCAACATCTCATCACTAAAGATATGGGCTCTCCAAAGTACTTCCTGGGGATCGAAATCTCTCGGAAGCCCGACTCCTTAGTTCTCTCTCAGCGTAAGTATGCCCTTGATCTTCTAAAAGAGGCAGGATTGACTGGAGCAAAACCTGCCCGATGCCCCATGGCCACTGGGGAGGACAAAACCTGGACAGATGATTCGCCTCCTCTTTCAGATAGTTCGCGGTACAGGCGTCTGGTTGGTAAGCTCATATACCTCACAGTGACCAGACCCGACATTTCCTATGTTGTAGGTAAGGTGAGTCAGTTCATGCAAGCGCCTAGGGAGTGTCATCTACAGTCCGCCTTGCGGATCTTGGAGTATGTCAAAGCAGCGCCTGGGAAAGGACTACTTTTTCAGAAGAATGGTCATCTGAGGATTGAAGCCTACTCAGATGCAAGTTATGCTGATGACAAAGGGGATCGCAAGTCAACCTCAGGATTTTGCACATTTGTTGGGGGAAATCTGGTGAGCTGGAAGAGCAAGAAGCAGTCTGTTGTCTCCAGGTCCAGTGCAGAAGCTGAGTATCGCAGTATGGCGTCAACCACTTGTGAATTAAAGTGGCTGCGGGCTCTCATGCTAGACTTAGGAGAGGTGTACAACCATCCTCTACCTATGTTCTGTGATAACAAGGCCGCCATATACATCTCCAAAAATCCGGTATTCCATGAAAGAACCAAGCACATTGAGGTCGACTGCCATTTCATTCGTGAAGAGATTTTAAAAGAACAGATTTGCACTCCTTTTGTCACGTCTGATAAAGAGCTGGCTGACATCTTCACCAAGCCAGTTTCCGCCTCGTTTCTGCATGTTTGCGACAAGCTGGGCATGGTTGATATATATGCTCCAGCTTGAGGGGGAGTGTTAAAGTTGGAGACCGGGCGGTCTGTCTTGGCGAGTTGGAGACCGCGCGGTCTGGCGGCTTGACTCGTCGGCTTGTTAACCGGGCGGTCTAGCGATCTTCACCGGCGACCTATCTGCTTCTCTTATGGTTAGCCGTGCGGTTAGCCCTTCTGTCTAACCGCGCGGCTTGTGCGGTTTACCCTGTACAGTCCGCTTAACTTGTATTTTTTAGTCTCACATCTCTTATTTGTACTCTCTCTTCTCTCCTCCATTCTATATAAGGGAGGGCATACCTTTGTAATAGATATCATTTTTGGATAATAAAATTTCGATTATTCAAAAGTTATTCTGCTTGTTCTCTCTTTTGCTACTTTCTAACACCGAAAAAACACATTTAAAAGAACTCAAAATTATCTATCCGTTGGGGAACAGGTTTACCCGTTTGGGTTTGTTTATTATTATATAAATATGACATAGTAAATACGGCGTTATCAGCCCGAAAAAGCCCGAAAAAGCCCGAAAAAGACAATGATACTGTTGTCGGTTATCAGCCCGAAAAAGACAATTAAAAAAGCACATAAATGTCTATCAATTGTCGAACAGGTTTACCCATTCGTGCTCATTTATCAGACAATAAATATGGCAAAAAAATCATGCGTAATAAATATGGTGCAATAAAAAGTGACACAATAAATATGGTGTAATAAATATGTGTTAATAAATATGGCTCAAAAAATATTTCTCAATAAATATGCCACAAGAAATATGACTCGATAACTAAGTCTCAATAAATATGGCTTAGTAAATATGATTTAGTAAATATGATAAAATAAGGGCATTGTTATATATAGACCGTGTTTGGCTATATACAGACCCAAAATTTAGTTTTTTTCATATTTTTTTCTTACTATATACAAACCAAATTATTATCTCTCCCCCCCCAAAAAAAATCACTTTCCTCCATTTTTTTGAATACTGTCATAGCCGTTCTCGTCTCCCCTCTCCCGTGCGATAAACACTACTCCCCTAATCCTGTTTCCAGTGTCTGGCGACGACCAATATCCCCTAATAAATCGTCGCGAGCACTCAAGTGGCATTCTTCAAGGCCGGCGAACCTCCTATGTCCGGTGATGGATCCGAAAATAGGATTTCAAATGATTGTGATCTGAATCTTTCCTTTCAAAATGAGGTATTTAAAACCCTAACCCTCGATTTTTTCCCTCTCGCTGCTTATACATATTTTGTCGGCGAACATTTGTTTCCTTCTTTAAGATCGATTTAAAGTCTGTGTTGGGTCGGGTTTGTAGGGTTTTTCTTCTCAGAATGGGTCGGACCTTTGTTTAAAGACTGGAAATCACTCTTGCATATTTTCGATTTAGGGTAATATACTTTTTTCATGTAAAATTTATACCGGTTGAATAAAACGAAAGATTAGTGAGAGCTCTATCCATCATCATCAATCTATTTATTCATTTTTTATATTAGGGTAAGTTTTTGCCTTGTGCTGCACATTGTCATCTTTAGTTGATTGGACTCATTAGAAGATTGCTGCATTATTTGCTGTCTTGTACTGCACTCTGAATTTTATTTATTGATTGCAGGTTCCCTTTACTTGGCGAAGATGGCGAATAATAAATTTTTTTGAGAAATTAGAACTTTTATGTCTTGAATTATCTCTTTTTTGTAATGTTTGGTAATATAATAAGTTTTACATGTTCTTGTAACATAATAGTAGTTGATTGTTTATAAGAAAATTAAGTTTCAATTTCTTTTTAAAATTTTTACATTGGTCTGCATATAATAATTTGGTCTACATATAGCCGGTTTTGAATTAATGTGTTTTGTATATAACAATGATTTGTATATAGCCAAACACAATCTATATATAACAATGTCCTGTTTTGGCAGAGTTCTGTGTTCGAGTTCTGTGTGCTGTGGATTATTCTTGCTGTTAGCAGGTGCTGGCCGCAAGCTGTGACCGGTGAACGCGAAAAGCTTGCATCTGGTTGCCGGTGAAAGGCAGCTGATTCCAACCATCCTCTCAAACTTATTTACTGTCTTCTTCATCCAAAGGTATTATTTTTCTGCAATTTTTTCCTGTCTTGTTCTTCCTAACAAGTAAAAACCTTCCGATCCCTAATTCCCCCTCGACCCCGATTTTTAAAAGACAAGACGTGATGACTCAAGAGATGGAGATGAATGAGGAGGCGCAAGCGCCCTCCAACTCTGCACCCTCTGCCTCAGCTCCATCCACCCTTCAACGTGAGTTGTCTCTTCGGATTCATCAGCGAACTTTTGATTTCTTCTTCTTCTTCTTCTTAGTTTATGGATTGTTATTGGGAAGCTCTGGGGGTTTTTATGGCTTCAGATCTGAAAGAGATCGCATCTCTGATCGAGACTGGGGCTTATGCGAAAGAGGTGCGGCGGATCCTACGGTCTGTGCGTTTGACTATTATGCTACGCAAAAATCTTAAAGCTGCCACTCTATCGGCTTTTCTCAACTTCGCCCTCGCCCCGGGCTCCGATGCCCACGTCAAGCTGTCCTCCTATCTTCCTATGGTATGGAAATTTTGAAAAATTCCCTCCCATTCATGGGATTTCCTAGTGTTTACTTTTGTTTACTAGAGAACTGAACTACTGTTGGATGTCCATGAGTTAATCTGACTTTCTCTCCTTTCTACTGTTTATGGTTTAAAAACAAATTGGAATATCACATAGTACTTGTTTACACTTATTATTTTCCATGAAATTATTTTAAGATGAACTGTTTATCAACAATAAAATAAGACCATTCAATCAGGATCAACAGAGTCAAGAATAGTCGATCTATAGGGAGTTAGGTGGCTAAAGAAAACTCTATATTTTGCATAAGAAATTGGATATATTGATTGAACAAAAGGTTGGATGTCGTGATTGATGAAAAGGGTGAACAATTGCCATAGAAGAATCATTAGTTAAAGAGAAACTATCTATAAATAGCTTGGAGATCGAGGAAATGAAGGCTCCTGAACCAATTTAAAATTGTCCTTTTAGTTTAATTAAGAGCTGAACATTAGCTTAAACCTCTCAAAATAGATCTCTAATTTAGTGAACACCTTCAATCTTGTCAGTCGCCACTGATGATCTAATCTGATTTTGTCGCATTTCTTGTTTACTGTGGGGCACCCCCATTTAAGCATTGTATACAGATTACTCGTTTCATCAATATTCACCATTTGGGCCATTTTTTGCATTTTGATTAGTTATCTGCTTGTTTATTTTGATTCATTTTATAGTTGATTATCTGCAACATATTCTTTTAATATCATCTAAGAAGAATTATTGTAAGCAATCGTAATAGATTTATAAACTTCTTGTTTTCTTTTACATTGGTTGTCATTCTATTCCTATTTGTAGTGAGTTAGTAATTTAATTATATTTCATTAATATCCTGTGGGAGGCTAGTCGTCCTCTCTTTTAGGAGTTGTTTGTACCCTTTCTTTTGGCTTTGTTTTTTTCTCCAATGGACTAGGTCATTCCTGATTTTTATGTCCAAGCAAAAATTGGATCAACACCTTTTTTGGCACACCCAATTGGACCTTTTCATTGAAATATAATTGTTTTCCCAAGACTCGCAATCCATTGAGAAGTGTAGTTAATGATGAAAGAAGCCAAGAAGATGACAATGTAACGGTTTTTGAAAATAGGACATATGTGAAAGATATACCTGACACTAATTGTAGTCAAAGAACAAATATTTCTAGGGTTTCTACAGGTCCAACTGATTTAGTTCATGTACTTTCAGATAAGAGTGTTACTTTATTAACTGATCCATAGATGGAACAACCTTGCATGGTTGTTATGATAAGACAACAATTGGTCGAGCATGTGCATAATATAACTCGATCATCGTCATAACCAATGCACACTATTTAAGGCCATTTGCAGAGGATCAACGTAAGAATATCAAGTTGTTATATATATATACACACATGAGTGACAATGCATGGGAGGCACCCCCGTTTACCGCTCAACGGTACCCTAGCCGCGACAGTATCCCGGCTGCGACAGTCGCTCCGCCTGCAGTCGCCTTCTCTCGGGCTCACAGAATTGCAAAAGTACCTCAGCCGCAACAGTACCCCAGCTGCGACGGTCACTCTTCTTGCAGTTGTCTTCTCTCGTGCTCATGGAATTTGAACGACGGTTGTCCCCCCGCTCTCCACCCCCAAGCGCAATTGTAAAATAAGTGTCTGCTAGAATGTTTCTCACCTATGTGGAACTAGATATGAAACTTTGATTTATCATGTTGGGTGCTCTGTTGTTCACCGATGTGAACCAGTATAAATAGATCATTAGATTTTTTTTAAAAAAGGTGGAAGGCCAATGAGCTTAAAAAGTAAATGTAAATGTATTCTAATATTTTTTTTCTTGGAGCTATCAGGGCATATAGCTTGGGCACATTCTCAAGTTTAGAATATCTATTTTGACCATCATAATAGCATCCATGCTCATTTTTCTTTCAGTAACTTGCAATAATATCTTTGCATTTTGAAGTAAAAATTATCATAAATATTTTTTATATGGTGTGGGGGCGGCGACATTCTGCGGTGGCGGCGACATTCGACGGTGGCGGCGACATTCGACGGTGGCGGCGACATTCGACTGTGACTGCGACATTTGACAGTGGCGGCGACATTCGACGGTGGCGGCGACATTCGACGGTTGCGGCTACATTCAGCCATGGAACCGGATAAAGGAGAGGTTCAAGTTTCAATCGGTTGAACCGTGATGACATTATTAAATATTCATTAAATGACATTATTAAATATTCATTAAATGACATTATTAAATATTCATTAAATGACATTATTAAATATTCATTAAATGACGTTATTAAATATTCATTAAATGACTTTATTAAATATTCATTAAATGACTTTATTAAAACATATTAATTAAAACAATATGCAAAGCCATGAAATAGACAGTTTTACAAAAACATATTCATTAAAGTGTAATACTTATTTCAAACCTAAATCAACAATAAAGTTAATCCCCAAACTAATCCCAAATTGTGCAAATTTTTAGCATATATTTGCATGACACCAATATAAACCAAATCTACCACCAAGGCCTCTCAATGAGAGGTAATGCACTCCTGGCTCCTGAAATTGATTATTCAGCAACTCCTTACCATGCTATCAATTAAGAATCAAAATAAATATTTTCCAAATTTTAATTTTCTCCTGTTATCAAGAAAAGAATGGTTAAAGACATGGATGAAGTGGGCAAACCGTAAGAAACCTAGTTGGAATTGGGAGCAAGCGAACTATTGGCAGATCGACAATCTCCATGTCTGTGTAAGACTAAGTTCTCAAAACCTGCGATGGTTTTTTGTGAAATATTAAAATCATTATTTCTAGTCTTCTAACGCATTCATTGAGCTTTTACCGAAAGCAAACCAACTAAGGAATTGAGGATATTCCTTAGCAGAATAACAAATCTGTATTTTGGTTCATGGAGGAAGAAAACAAAGTATAAGAAAAATAATAGTCAGTTTTATAACCACACGGGAGAAGAAGAAGATCCACCATCTTCGATATCTACGATGCACCCTCGTCCCCGACCACCAGCTCACGCGAGAAGAATATACTTCAGAACTCTCCCAGTTACTCCTCACCGCCTCATGCGATAATCAACCCTAAAGCTAAAGCTTTGATTCGCTTTGATGCACCGACTTCCCAAACAACAAAGTTACGAATAACCTTAGAGAACAGAGGAATCATGTTAGTAAGGATTGGAGAAGCTGCAGTGGATAGAATGCGAGATGGAGGAGCAAACCTGTAGATGACCTTTTTCGGTGGAGGTTGGAAAGAGTTAGGATTCACGAAGCAAGAGCAGTCTGATAGATTCTCAAGGGCATAGCGACCTGGGCAGGGGTGATCTGCTGTATGCAGGTGCGAATCGTTCGACGATGCCCTAGAGCATAACATTTATGTGTGAGAGGAGGGATTGCGGGTGGGTGAAAGGGCATGGCGAGGAGAGCATATCGGGTGTCTGCGGGAGTTTTCGTAGAGTTTCCGGGATGAGAAAAGCGGGTCAACGTAGTGGAGATGTTTTGCGTGGAGCCGAAGATTAAAAGAGAATGAAGCGGTGTGGAGGGAGAAGTGCGTGCACGGCGAACTGGTGCGTGCACGGCGGACTGGTGCGTGCACGGCGGACTGGTCCGTGCACGGCGGACTGGTCCGTGCACGGCGGACTGGTCCGTGCAAAGTAGATCGGGAATGAGGAGAGAGAGGGATGGCAGTGGGGGTTGTAGATTGAATGGATCCTATTAATCATGTCATTTTGGATGAATCAGATCATGTCAATGTATTTAATTTCATGTTATTTGCAGGCTTCAATATTTCTTTTTAGAATAATATAGAATATAGATATATATAAAAGAAGGGTTGGGAGCTTACTTGCCACCTCAAAAATAATCATCCGACTATGCCTAATATTCATTGTCAGTTATAAATCTTACATCCAGAGTGCTCTCTGGATACATAAATAAGGATAAACACAATTAGTGGTCGATGTATCCACATGAACTACGGGTCAAAGAAATATCATTAGTCATATATCAATTGTGAGGAATAATCCTCCTTTTGAAAATCATATGAATGAGTTAATATCAAAAATTCACCCATGAGTCCTATAATAATTGTCAAATAATGTGATTTTGGGAGAAAATTGTTATGGATCCACAATAGTCCATGTTATCCATTAATTTTATAAATATATTATTAATTGTAATGTTAATGTCATCATTATTAAGGGTCACTCTTTATAGTTATTACGATTTTCGGCCTTGTAGTTCATGTAGGGTCTTTTGGTAATTTGTCAGTCATGTAATCTCTATTTAAAAGACCACTTGAGTTATTAATTGTTTATGAATGAATTAATGCAAGTTCTCTTCCACTTTCTAGTTCTTTTCGTCTCTATCTAGTTCTTTCCTCTTCGTCCCCATTCTCGGGTTATGATCGAGCAAGGTTCCCCCTTCTTCCTTCTCACATTCTCCGTGGGTTGATCTTGTGTAACGACCTAAAATAAAAATCCGTATAAATATTTTGAGAATATCCCCGATGATGAAAAGACACATATTTTCTGATCTTTTTTTTTGCATGATGATTTTGTGGTTTGCCTTTTTAATTATATTGGTATCATCTATGTGGGCTGTGAATGTGTTTATGGGCTAAAGATTTTGGGCTTTTGGGCTGGCTTTATGGCTGTTTTGTTACTTGGGGGGGGGGGGGGGGCTGATGTTGTGCTGGCTGGAATTCTGTGTTGACTATTTTGAAGTGCTGGCTGTATTAAAATGGGTTGTGCTAGCTGGTTTTGTTGTGCTGGAGGATAAACAGTGACTGTTGGTTGTGCTAGGTGTTGGCTGTGTATATAGTTGGATTCGGTTAGATGGCATCTGGAGCGGTGATTTGGCTCGATATTGTCCCTTAGCCGCTTCGTTCACTGTTATAACCGAGCAGCTTCTCCTCCCGCTCTGACATTCCATCGCTACTCTGCTTCTGCAATTTTCCCGTCGCCTTCTTCCCCGGCTGCCCCACTGCGACAAAGAACGCTCTTCTCTTCCCTCTTCTACTTATTCTCCTTCTCTTACTTCATCCCCTTCTCCGTGCCGAGCCACTTGAGCTGTCGCTGTTGTATTCCCGTGTCGACGCTGCTCCGCCTCTGTCGCTGTTGTGCCGTCGATTCTTTAGGGCCGATGGTCCTGCTAGGGCTGCTGCTACTTCCCTCGTCTCCTTCTAGCGTTGCTGTCATTCTTCTTCTCCCACTACTGCTACTGCGCCAAGGTTTCGGCTTCTTCCTCTTCTCCTTCTTCTTCTCTGACTGATTATTTCTCTGATTCTTCTTTTTCTTCTACTGCTGCACCAGAGTACTATCTTTCCTGTTTTGCAATTGCTGTCTCTGCTCCTGATTTAGGGTTCATGTTGCTCCTGAGCTTCTCCTGTGTAGCTGCAGCCGCCGCAAGGTTGCCGCCTCTTCTTGTAGCTGCTCCCGAGCTGTCGCCTCCCTGCTGCCTCTTTCTTTTGGCTGGTTTAGTTTATGTTCTCTACTTGGACTGATTCTTGATTTTCATTGCTGGTTTTGGGAGATTGTGTTGTGAGCCAAGTTCAACTTTATGCATTGCTGGACAATTAGGTTAAGAGGACGGGAAGTCCATTTGGGGGCTGGTTTTTAGCCCAATTTTGAGGCGTATGTCTAGTTGTCCGGCAAAGTATAAAGATTTGGCCTTTAGCAATTAATTGGTATTTTCGGTTTATTATTTTAACTTTCCAATACAACTCTTTACGCTCCATGTTACAACGAGACGGAACCCAAGTTAAGATGCGTGTTATTTCAGTGGTTCCCAAAGCTTAAAACTTCGAGGATGGCGTCCCGTAACAATCGTGACATACATGCGGCAAAGGATATGAATAAAGGAAAGGAAATGGTGAGTATTTTATTTCTTAAAATTATGGATATTCAATTATTTTGCCATATTTCATGTCTTTGAACGAACATGCTTGTGCATATGAGTTTCGGGCTTTTTGGCACTTTGCACCTCCGAAAGTGCAACTTTTGGCACTTTGCACCCCGAAATTTTAAATATTGCACTTTGCACCCCCAAAACTTCAATCTTTGGCACTTTGCACCCCAAACATATTAAATGAGGGGTAATTATGTATTTCTATTACTTTTTAGGGCTGCCGGCCTCTCTCCCGATTCATTCTAAGCTACAGTTTTTGAGTCTGTCGCTCCCTCTCCTTCTTCGCCATTCCAGCAGCCGGCTCCCTCTCCTTTTTCGCCATTCCAGCAGCCGGCTCCCTCTCCTTCGCGATTCCGGCAGCGCGGCTCCCTCTCCTTTGTCGCCATTCCAGCAGCGCAGCTCCCTCTTCTTCTTTGCGATTCCAGCAGCGCGGCTCCCTCTCCTTCTTCGCGATTCTTGTTGTTTTGGAAGATTAAATGGACTTTAATTGTATGGAATGCGGTAGTTTTGGCTGCAATTATCATTTTATTAAGTAGTAAATTTGGGTGGCTAAAATCATTAAAGTATATTTGGCCTGCAAGTATAAATCCGAAAATTTCAGGGTGCAAAGTGCAATAATAAGCGCTTTCGATGAGGTCTGGACGAAATTACCCCACATTTAACATGCTTGGGGTGCAAAGTGCCAAGGATTGAAGTTTCGGGGGTGCAAAGTGCAATATTTAAACTTTCGGGGTGTAAAGTGCCAAAAGTTGCACTTTCGGGGGTGCAAAGTGCCGAAAAGCCTGAGTTTCGCCTTAAAGATATATCACTAAAGAAATAAAGAGGGTGAGGGGACAATTAAGCGATATTTATTCTGAGGGGAATTATGTTATTACAAAACTTTTATTTACACAGCAAGATAAAATCCATTTAAAAGTCTGCATAGGGAAATGTGATGCCTTCGAATCCGATGATGTGGTGGCATTCACTGATGGATTCACCAGTAGGGGTGAGCCTACACTTACGCTCTTCGGGGGCGGGGCCCAATTCATATGCATCACCGGAGCATTTCCCATTTTATGTAACTAAAGATAAGGGAAAATTTAAGGATTAATATTGGAATCAAGTGACTAATTTTATTGTACTGTATGCATATTGGTATCATCCTCTTTGTTTGCATGTATAACCATTTCACGAAATATTGTTCTCGCATAGTCATAAATTTTTATGACTAACCCTTAGTGGATTCATTTTTTTCAGACAATAGGTGGAACTGCATGTGTACGGGGAAGGTTCGCACCTGAAGAGTTAGAGAAGGTATGACTCAATTTCTACAAAGGAATCGAGGAAGGTTCTGAGAGTCATAAATTACTATGTTCAGAAAATTACTGTAAATTTTTAGCAGATTTCGAGTAAATAACTGTATGACGGTGTAAATAAATAAAATGATGAAATAAAATTGTACTGTTCTTAAATATGCTGCGACTGTTCTATTGACTCTCTGTTCAATTTCTGAAATCATTGGGAAGCCCGGAGATTTTGGGTCTTCACATCTTGACTCCCTTGTATTTCCGCATACACCTCCACATCTGACCTTTCGACAAAATCCCAACGACATTACAGGAGAAGCCCATAACATTCTCCTCGGTCCCACTGTCCACTAAACATCTCTGATAATATGTTATTCATTCCTGCTAAAGGCGCAGTCATCGACGCTCAATGAATATGCAGTAATGTGCGCACCTTGCATACCCCAACCATCGTCTCTCCCAGAGTCTGTCCTACTCTCCTGTAAAAGACGACCTCCCTACCACCTGTAGGCCTATCCCTATTGCCTACAGGAACGTGAAGACCACATCCCCGCCACTTATGGAGAATCGTGAAGATATCATCCCTGCCACATGCAAGCTAATCCTAGAAGGGGCGTTAGGAGCTTGAGGGAGGTAGGATCGACGGGACCATGAAGGAGCTCCCCTCTCTGTGGTCACCATCTTTACATGTTCTCAAAGCTCGCCTCTCTTCCAGTTCTCGATTTTTTCGATGTTGGTTGGACTTATTGAACTTCCGTTGTTGATCCGTCACATCCCGATCTTTCTGAAGAAGACAACATCTCCGCCCTGCGTCCTCCTTAATTCTCTTGCTTTATGGCATGCGCATGTGCCTGCAAATCCTGCCACCCTTCTCTCAGAGCACACATCGTTAGTATCGAGCCCAACGCTCGTTTCTTCTAAAGTGTCTCCTCATGCCAACATACCCAAGACACAAGCCTATTTGTGGGTTTTGCAGAGCTAGTTTTAGGTGATACAATTAATTGATTAATCACTTTAATTAATTCATTAATTTTTAAAAAACGGGAGGGCCACATTAATTAATCAGTTGATTAAGTTTTCATCAAAATTAATTGATTAATTAATTCTTTCGACGTGGAGATTCGGGCTGATATCGAGTCGAGTTCGAGCGATTTAGGCTCGTCTCGAAATCGAAATTTTCGACTCAAACTCGGCTCGAAATCAACTCGAAATCGAAATTGATTTCGAGTCGAGCCAGCTCGATTCGAAATGACTCGATTCCGAGTCAACTCGAAATCGAATCGAGTCGGCTCGAAATCAAATCGGGTCGGCTCGAAATCGAATCAAGTCGGCTCAAAATTGAGCAATTTTTCGTTTTATTCCTACTTTGCTCAAAATTAAATTGGGCAACCTATAAATTTAGCAAATGAAACACTTAAAGCCTTCATTCTTTTTATTTAGATTTAAATTTTGTTATTTTTATCTTAAAATAAGAATATATTAATAAATATATAATTTTTTAATTAATTCGAGTTAATTCGAATCATATTTCGAGCAATTCAGGGCTGGCTCGAAATCGACTCGAAATCAGATTCGAGTCAAATTGAATCGACTCAAATTGAGTCGAATCAATTTTAACCGATTCCGATTCAGCTCAATTTTCGAACGATTTTCGAGCGACTTTCGAGTTTCGAATAATATGCTCAGCCCTAGTGGAGATTAGCCTCTACGAGCAAATTGTCCTCTGTAAAATGTCCCAAGAGTTAGTGGAGATGTCGGCATTGCACTAACTACTCACCGCTAGGATTCACAGACTCACAACGCCTAGATACTTCGTGGGCCCGATTTCACCGAAGCAGTCATCGATCCTACCAGAGCCCGAGAACTTTCACGTGCAGTTCTTGTCGCTTCACCATCTTTTTTCCTTCTCTGTAATCCACAACTGACACCATCACCATCAGTCTCATGTTGACTCCTTCCAATGCCCTCCGCTCTAGTCATCTGTTCTTCCAACCCCTCTAGAGCCATTCCTTCTAACGCCCCCTGCCTCCCCACCGCTTTCGATCATCGCAACTTACATTCAACAATGTTCGTTATCGCACTTGACTACCCACTGGGCCCATTTACTCAAATTCCAAATATTAACCCGCATTCTCCCATCAGAAAGTGCCTTCAACATGCCAGATCCCTGCAATCCTTTATGACATCTGTGTTTTCCGTTTGATGCAGACTTCGCTACAATAGCGCACTATCGAAGGCTGTTCTGGAGGGAAATCAAAGAGTCAGATGATCATGCCGTGCAATCCTCGTTTGAGCTTGTGGGCAAGCTCGATTTGAAGGACACGTAGGGTGTTATGGACCCACAATAGTCCTCATTATTTGTTAATTTTATAAATATATTATTAATTGTCATGTTAGTGTCGTCATTATTGAGGATCGCTCTTTAGAGTAATTACAATTTTGGGGGTCTTCTAGTTCATGTAAGATCTTTTGGTAATTTGTCGGAGTCATGCAATATCTATTTAAATGATTCCTTTTGTCATGAATTATTATTAATGAAATTATGAAAGTTCTCTTCATCTCACTCTCCAGTTTTTTTCTCTTCATCCCTATTCTAGAGTCAGGGTTGAGCAAGGTACCCCCCCTTCCTCCTCGCATTCTCCTTGAATTGAGCTCGGCTTGCTTGTATCTCGGCCTCCACCACCACCTCCGGCGAGATCCCGATGGCATTACGGGAGAAGCCCATAACAAAAACACACAACCACTGTTAAATTTGATTAACAAATACATTGGATATGTGTGGCCGATAAACAACTATTACACCAAGCAACCCAATATTGCCAGATAAATGATGTGCACTTTGTTCATTTTCCATAAACTATTCGGCAATGTAGGCCTACACCTCAGAACATGAGGCCACAAATGATGAAATATCAAAATTACATCGTTCAAAATAATTGCCCAGAATAATATATGAGGCTTATAATATAAGAATGTCCAATATCCTATCCAGAGGGATTTGATGTCTAGTATGATTGTATGAATTCCTAAGAGCGTATAAAATATAAACTTCAGTTTGTTCTATGGTGATGAAGAACAATTCACTTAGGGTCTGTTTGGGACAGCTCTGACGGATTGAAAAGCTGCTGTCCGGATAGAGCTGTTTTAAAATAGGGGTCTGTTTGGGACAGCTCTGGCGGATTGAAAAGCTGCTGTCCGGATAGAGCTGTTTTAAAATAGATCTTTGGGGAGCAGTTTTAAAAAGCTGCAGAGTGTTTGGGTGTTCTGTGCAGAAGTGCGCTTTGAAAAGCGATTTCTATTTTTAGCTGTTTGGAGAAACAACTTTTGGAAGCTGTTTTTTTTTAAACTCAAATATATAAATATATAAAAGTAAATGATAACATGAGTCTTTCACATAGTTCTAGAATATAGGAAAAAATATCTTCCAACATCCGACGGCTGCTTTTTTCAATCCTTCTGATCACCTGTTTGAAAATAAATTGATATGAATCAAACTTTTCCAATCCAATCCTTCAATTTTTTAGTAAAAAATTGATCGAATTTTTTACCTCCGCGCACTGTATATGTCTTCGGCAATGCTATCTCGTAATGTAGACATATGTTCTGCTCCAGCAGCATCACACATATCGCCTTCAATATCATCCACTGCTGCAGGGTCTTCATCCTCTGAGGTAACGAAAGAAGACTCATCAGCATCACAAGCATTAAACTCAGGGTCCCAGCGAGACGGATGTCTCCTAATGAAGTTATGTAAGGCCATTGTTGCTAACAGTATGGAACGTTGTTTCTTGAAGTTGTACTGAGGCATTTTGCTCAAAATATGCCATTTTTTTCCACACTCCAAACGTTCGCTCGATCACACTGCGAAGAGATGAATGTGCCTTATTGAAATGTTCTTGCCTTCCCTGTACAGGCCGACTCCCACGGGCAAAGTCTGTCAAGTGATATCTTGTTTCTGGGTACGGCTTCAAGTAACCCATCTTTAATGGGTATCCAGCATCCACTAAGTAGTATTTACCTGCATTTACATGGTTTGTTAAACAGGTAAACTCTTTGATATACAAAAAATTTGAATGAATGAAAACATATTGATTAGTATACCTTGTGGGGGATGCGGAAAATGCAATCTATCGTCTGTCAATGCGCGCGCGAAGATGCGACTATCATGAGCTGATCCCTCCCATCCAGCCAGGGCAAATGAAAAACACATGTTAAAATCGCATACTGCCATTACATTTTGCGTCGTCGTGCCATGACGTCCTATGTATCGTACTTGATCTTCTATGGGTATCCTCGCATCAACGTGTGTACCGTCAATGACACCAACGCAATCCTTGAAGAATGACATGTAACGAGGATCATACCTTATCTCAGCTGGAATATCTCTGAACTGACGATCAATAGGCTTTATAGTATTAATTGAGAGTAACAAAAGAGATTTGAGCCCTTTCGCAAAATATCTACTAATCGTTTCAGTCGAGTGTTGGAACCGTTCTTTTGTTAGTCTAACGGAACCTCGTTGTGCTAAGATATACAATGTAATCCCTAGGACTTCTCTTGAAGACGTCCGCTGTGATCCTTGAAGTTCATGATCTGCTTCCAGTTTATGAAGTAAATCTATGAAAATGCGTTTCGACATCCTAAACGCATCATGAATCCTATCTGGATGTCCTTCTAGTAACTCTTTGATTCATTTCGCACCTGTTTGGGTAGATGTCATGCAAGGTCGTGTGTCTCGAACATGGTAATTCATCCTCTCGATCGATGACATAACTACACGGCAATACTCTATATATTGAGTACGCTCCGGCGAAAGACTTGTTGAATCTCCAGAATCTTCAGGGGAGGAGTCATGTTGTTCCATTACCGTACCTGCATTTAAATCATCACAAAACATTTATCATAATCTATATGAAGATAGTAACAAAATAACTCACATAATTTATCAGAAAACAGTAATCATCATGAGGTACAACAGCAAAATAGTAAATAAAAACATCAAAGTGTTCTCCATGCAAAACATAAAAGGAAATATAAGTCGAGGTATGCCCGTATCAATGAGCCCTCTTCTCGTACGCCTTCGTAATCAACCAAACCCGCATATCTTCTGGGATACTCATGAAGATCTCCCTAGTGGTCTTGTCTCTGATGTGCTCGAGAGCAAAGTAATATAAATCCAAATTTGCCCTTAGCTCTGGGCTACTGGAAATCAACTCCACCACCTCTTTGACTGTGATAACTGGTGGAGGCTTCAAAGCTAGGGTGGATTGATGTAAATCTGACATCAAAGAAAATACCATTCCTTTGTTCTTCCCAATCTTCCTTCTTTTACTCGCCGAGGATGACGCATTCCCAGGAGGTGTGGAAGCACCTCTTATATCTTCAGGACCACCTAGATTGTTCTCCATGTTATCTGCTACATCATCATCCTCCAACTGGATCCTCCCCACATCCGGCGGCAAACTCCCAATTGAAGGAGCTCATGAGTCTTCTCCAGTTGTGACAACCTGACTGAACATAGTGTTGAGTTTCTCCTCCAACTCAGGTGCAATACCGCTGTATCGAAATTTCTTCGCCGCTGGAATAACCTGTTATAATCAATATAGCAATATTAAAGTGTGGCGAATTAAAAACTAATTTTATGAAATAAAACATTAACGAGGATTTGACCTTAATCTTCTCTGCCCACCATTCCTCAGATGCAGCAATAGTCCTCTTCTCTGGATCCCAACCTAAACTGGTCTCGCCATGTCTCAGCTCCTTCCATAACTTCCAATCCTTCTTTAAATGATCTCATTTAGGCTCCGTTTGGGGGGACTTATTTTCACCGGTCAAGCGGTCATGACCGCATGAACCGGGACTTATTTTTAAGTCCCGGTTCATGCGGTCATGACCGCTTGACCGGTGAAAATAAGTCCCCCCAAACAGAGCCTTATTTTTCATTTGCAATCGATCGTAGCTTTTCCCGGTTCGTTCTTTAAACCCTGCAATCAAATTTTTCCACCCTTCTTTGCTAAAGTGGGTGGTGGGCCGATTCCCCAAACCAATCTCTTTTATGCAGAGATCACAAAATAACATCACTTCTCCTGACTCCCAACTCGCTATGATTTCTCCTTCCTTTGATTTTACCATTATGCTATAAACTAATAACATTACAATAACAATTAGTAATCAAAAAAATCCATAAACACAAACAAACTCTCACACACACACACACACAACCCTAAACCATATAAAGAAAATAACCAACATACGCACACACACACACAATACACACACACACATACAACCGTACACATTCATATATATACACACACACATACACAATCCCTAAACACAAACAAACTCACACACACACACATACATACAACCTCAAACCATATAAAGAAAATAACCAACACACACACATACCCTTACTCATTCTCATCCACAAACAAACACACACACACACACACACCTTAAGCACACATTCATACAATCACACACACACATTCATATACATACCCAAACCAAAAAAAACACACACACACACATACAACCATACACATTCATATACACATACACACACACACACACACACATAATACACACACACACACGCACCCTAAGCACACATACACACACACACACGCACCCTAAGCACACATACACACACACACACATACACATACACAATCACTAAACACAAACAAACTCACACACACACACATACATACAACCCTAAACCATATAAAGAAAAAAACCAACATACACACACACACACATACCCTTACTCATTCTCATCCACAAACAAACACACACACACCCTAAGCACACATTCATACAATCACACACACACATTCATATACATACCCAAACCAAAAAAAAACACACACACACACACATACAACCATACACATTCATATACACATACACACACACACACACATAATACACACACACACACACCCTAAGCACACATACACACACACACACACACACACACACACACACACAATCCCTAAACACAAGCAAACTCACACACAAACACACACACACATACATACAACCCTAAACCATATAAAGAAAATAACCAACATACACACACACACACACATACCCTTACTCATTCTCATCCACAAACAAACACACACACACACACACACACACACACTAAGCACACATTCATACAATCACACGCACACATCCATATACATACCCAAACCAAACACACACACACACACACATACAACCATACACATATAAAAAAAATCACACACAGACACATCCTTACACATGCACAATCCCTAAACTTCATCCTATCAGTTAACCAATTTCAAGCTCAACGGATTAGTTGTGTAAAATAGAAATTTGGTATACCTAACCGGAAGAAGAAACTGGGCCACAGAGAAGGAAGAAAGCCTTGTAGACGCTGGAGGAAGAACCTCCTCGTTGTCGTCTCCGGAGAGGAGGAAGAAGGAGCGGCAGAGGAGTACCACCTTGCCGACGCTGGGGGAGGAGGAGTCGCTGGATTCCGTCGCCGGACGCTAGGGTTCCTGCGATCGGGAACAAGCAGCGGCTTCTGCTGCGATCTGGAAGAGGTTCGGCGGCGACGTTCTGCGAATGGGAAGGCGGCGGCGTCTGCGATTGGGAGAAATCGGAAGGAGAAACGACTGCGCTCGGGAATGCGGGAGTAGACACGGGATCGGGAAAGATGCGGAAGGAGAAGCGTAGACGCGGGATCGGAAATTTAACATCCGCGATTTTAGGACCACTGAACGCGGGGGGGGGGGGGGGGGGGGGGGGGGGGGGTTGCTTCCGGAAAATAGCTCCCAGAGCTGCTTTTTAAAAAGAGATTTCATTGAGAAGCTGTCCCAAACAGATCCATTACCAGCTCTGGCGGCTGGAAAAGAGCTTCTCCAGCCGCCAGAGCTGTCCCAAACAGAACCTTAAACACATGAACTGATTCACCACTTAGTGCAGAGAGGTATTGCTAGATTATTTAAAGCTGATGCTATTTGGGAACTCCTTATGATGAGTCTCTACAATATGATATAGCAATATAATGTCAAGATTGATCCATGGTACGAATAACAATCATTTTTTCTTAGCAAAACCACTGGTTACTGTTGTTGACTTGATGAGAATAACTCGAAGGCAAGATGATATAAACGCAACAATTCATGATAAAGTTCAAGTGGGAATAGACATAATTGCAAAACCTTTCTAACTGAACTAGAAAATAGTTTTTGACTTGAGAAAACAATGTGTCTTGTTTTTTAGCATATGGGTGAGTTATTAAAGACACAATGCACATCAAGACAGATGAGTCTTGGATCCTAGATGCAAAGTGTGGGTTAGAGGTACTCACTCGGCGAAGGCAAGGTGCAAAAAAGAAGATGAAAAAACATCTTAAAGTAAGATAATATAATAACTATACTAAATATAAAATCCATAGCTAAAACATCTGACATCGTAACACTAATGTCAATAATGAACAATGTGTCCAATTGATGAAGAGACGTTAATATTAATATTAAAAGAACATTTAATATGAAATTATTTTACTACTCAGTCCCAATATTAACTATTCATCGTCAACAAAAAATAAGTTTGTCATTCTCTCCACTTTCATTGTAATCTTCTTTATTGTATTGTTTTTCCTCATCTTTGTCATCCTTATCCCTAAGGACTCGTAGGAAGCTAGACGAGCTCGACTCACAGGAGGCTAGGCGAGCTCAACTCGCAGGAAGCTAGACGAGCTAAACTCGTAGGAAGCTAGGCGACGTCAACTTGCAGGAAGCCAGGCAGGCTCAACTCAAAAAATGAGGCGGGCTCAACTCACTAAAAAATGAGGCTGACTCAACTCGCAAAAAACGAGGCGAGCTCAACTCGCAAAAAATGAGGCGAGATCAACTCGCAAAAATTAGGCGAGCTCGTCTATGAACTCTCCAAGACCAATTCAGGGCGAACCCCCAAAAACTGTGCATAGAGGTTATAATGTCAAAGGTGACATTTGCTATGACTTAGTTTTTTTTTCAATATTAGTGTTTTACATATATATACATACTTACAAGTGCTTTGGTAAACCTGTGAGTGCTTTCATTTAACTAACAAACACGGTTATTCATGACACATTCACCATGATAAGAAATCATATACTCTGCAAATCTATGCTCATGAGGTGTTCTCTTATATTCTGAGCACATACTTGCGAACATCTAATATTCCGTAATGACGTACTCACAATATTCTTATATCTCTATTCCGCGAGTTTTTACTCATGTGGTGTTGCTCTAAAAGCTAATATATTTCATGAGAGTTCTTACTCGTGTGGTCTTGTAGTATGCAATCTGTGAGTTCTTACTCGCGATGATCTTTTCAACAATTTATGTCCCACGAGAGTTCTTACTCCTACGGTCTTACAATATGTAGGCCACGAGTTCTTAGAGTTCTTACTTGTGAGGTCTTGCAGTATATAGTCTGTGAGTTCTCACTCACGATTATCTTTCTGTAGCTTATATTCCACGAGAATTCTTACTCGTGCGGTTTTGAAGTATGCAGTCCCCGAGTTCTTACTTGCGATGATCTTTTTAGCGACCAATATTCTGCGAAAGTTCTTACTTGTAAGGTTTTGAAATTTCTATTTTGCAAGTTCATACTCGCGATGATCTTACTCAACATCTTATATTCCACAAGAGTTCTTATTCGTGAGGCCTTGAAGTTGGTAGTCTGTGAGTTTTTACTCGCAGTGATCTTATTTAGCAGCCTACATTCTACGAGTGTTCTTACTCATTGAAATTTTACTCGTCGTAGTCTTACCCGCAATGATCTTATTTATGAGCTTATATTTAATTTCGTGACTAAGTTCTGAGCAGGTATTGCCAACAATTCCTTTTGTGAAATTCATGTGGACGTAACCATATCGAAATATGTATAGTCAATACAAAGTTTTGTTTATTTGGCTCCTAACCATAACAAATTTGTTATATATGGTTGTCTGTTTTCTCTATTCATTGATGACCTCGCCATGGGTGAGAGTCTTTAGAAGATGGAGTGATCCCTCCCCTGGCGATAACACCCCTTAGAGGCTCTTATACCCGTGGGGTTCGCGTTTAGGAGCCCAAGGGTGGCAACATTAGGGGATGGCGAGGAGCAACGTCTGGGGAACGAAAAGGCGAAGAGGCTTTCCCTCGATTTCATCTAAGAACTTCGGGACCTTGCCACTACTCGACTGGAAGAGATCAAGCAGAGGATGGCAATATATTTCGACAAGCACGTTCGAATCAAACATTTTTAGAAGGGAGATCTCGTGCTGAAGAAGATTGATGGTGCAGGAAGATCAACAGCCATCTGGAAAACTGAACTGGGAAAGACCATTCATGATCCTAGAAGTTTTGAAGACCGGAGGATATGACCTACAAAACTCAGAAGACTAAGCACTCAGAAACATCTAGAGCGGAGATGATGTGAAGTGATTCTACCCTTGAACCTGTGACTCAAAACTCATTTCAAGCGCATGTCAGGTCGCGATAACCTTATGTTTTGTCTTTTCTCATTGATGCAATATTATGATTTTACAACAACAACAACACTCAGGCCTTTATCCCACTATTGTGTGGTCGGCTATATGGATCCTTTGTCGCCATTGTGCCATATCTTTTGTCATAATCTCACTAATGCCTAAGTACATCATATCTTTTCGTATAGTTTCATTCCAAGTCTTTATTGGTCTACCCCTCCCTCGTTTAACATGCCTAGTGATTAGACTCTCACAACACCTAACAGGTGCCTCTAATGGTCCCCTTTGTACGTGTCCAAACCATCCTAGTCGAGCTTCTCTCATCTTCTCCGCAATTGGTGCTACTCCTGTCTTAAACCTGATACATTCATTCCTAATTTTATCCAGTCTCGTGTGTTCACACATCCACCTAAGCATTCTCATCTCCACAACTCCCATTTTTTGCTAATGTACACAATTCAATACCCAACACTCAGAACCATAGAGCATCGCTGGTCTAATTGCAGTACAGTAAAACTTTCCCTTGAGTTTTAATGGTACTTTATGATCACATAAGATCCCTGACGCGCCTCTCTACTTCAACCAACCAGCTTGTATTCTATGTGTCACATCTTTATCAATACCTCCATCCTTTTGAATTATCGATCCAAGATACTTAAAACATTCACTACGAGAAATATCTTGATCCCCCAACTTAATAATGACGTCATCCGTCGTTCTTGTACGGCTAAATTTAAGCTCCATATACTCTGTCGTTGCCCTGCTCAACATAAAACCCTTCTTTTCTAAACTGTCTCGCCAAGATTCAAGTTTTGCGTTTACACCCTCGTGCGTCTCATCAAACAAAACGATATCATCCGCAAACAATAAACACCAAGGTATTGCTTGTTGGATGTCTGGTAAGCTCATCTAAGATAAGGGTAAAGAGATAAGGGCTTCAAGCTGAACCTTGATGTAAGCCAACAGTGATAAGGAATTCCTGTGTTAATCCTCTAGACGTCCTCACCCTTGTCACTGAATTTGTATACATATCTTTGATTATATCAATATATGATACATTCACACCTTTCTTTTCCAAGACTCTCCATAAGATCTCTCTTGGAACTCTATCATAAGCCTTCTCAAGATCAATAAATAACATATGTAAATCTTGTTTTCTCTCTCGGTAGTTGTCAATGAGTCTCCTCAAGAGATGTATAACTTCAATGGTTGTCCTCCCTGACATAAATCCAAATTGATTCTCCGAGATGTTAGTCTCTCGTCTTACTCTTCTTTCTATTACTCGTTCCCATAATTTTATGGTATGATTTATCAATTTAATTCCTCTATAATTAACACAATTTTGTATATCTCATTATTCTTATACAAATGTATCATTATATTTTCTCTCTATTGGTCTGACATTTGCTTTGACTTCACTATCTTATTGAAAAAACATGTAAGTCATACAATTCATTCATTCCCTAGGCATTTTCATACTTCAATGGGTATATCGTCAGGCCCAACTGCCTTTTCATTTTTCATCTTTTTTTAGAGTATCATTTATCCCTGATACTTGAATTTTACGATAAAACGTTCTATTCCTATACTAATCTGATTTACTTAACTCTTTAAAGTTCAATTCATTGTCTTTTGTTTCATTATAGAGTTGATAAAAATATCTTTTTCATCGCTCTTTAATATTCACATCATCATTCAAAACTGTATCTGTCTCATCCTTTATGCATTTTACTTGACTTAAATCTCTTCTCTGTCTTTTTTTACCTCAAGCAATTTTATATATGTCACGCTCTTCATCTTTGATATCTAGTCGGTTATAAAAAATTTCATAAGCTTGACTTTTACTTACTGCATGTTTAGCTTCTTTTTTGACGACTTTATAACTGGCTAAGTTTTTGTCATTCGTGCAAGTTTTAAGTGATTTATAGCTGACTCTCTTTGCCCTCACTTTATCTTGCACTTCCTCTTTCCACCATCAAGATTCTTTATTTTGGGGCGCATGATCTTTTGATACTCGAAGTACGTTCTTTTCACTTATCCTTAAATGTGAAGACATAACTTTCCATGAAACACTAGGATCAACATAAGAGTCATCAACTAGTTATTCCATAATTGCTGTCTTGAAAACTTGTTTTTATATCTTCAAGTTCCACCACCGATTTTTATGCAATATTTTCGTTCTTCTAAATTTATTATATTTAATTTGTACATCTAACACCACCAATATATGTTGTGTTATCAAACTTTCTTATGACATGACATGCAATTCTTACAAATCATTTTATCCATTTTTTGCGAGTCATAAAATAATTAATTTATAACTTATTTGGTTCGCTTTTAAACGTATTTAAATGTTCTTCTCTCTTTGTGAAAAACATATTTGACATAATTAGATCATGTGCCACAACAAAGTGTAAAATGATTCGTCCTTATTCATTTCTTTCTTCATATCCAAATCCTCCATAAACGGCTGTATAATCTACATTTTCCTTCCATATATGTCTATTTAAGTCTCCTCATATGAAAATCTTCTCTCTTTATGAGATTTCTTTTACTAGATCATTCAAGTCTTCCCAAAATTGTGCTTTAATATCTTCACTTAATCCTACTTGTGATGCGTAAGCACTGATCACATTAATAATTTCCTTTTTTATGACCAATTTAAGAGCTAAGATTCTATCACTTTTTTTACTTACCCCAACAATTTCATCCTTACAAGTAGTATCCACAATAATACCTACTTCACTGCTTGTTTTATTTTTTCCTATGTAACATAATTTAAAACCTGAATTATCTAAAATTTTGGCTTTCTCACCCACCCATCTAGTGTCTCGCCGGCATAAAATATTTATCTTTCTCCTAATCATCGTATCCACTACTTCCATCATTTTTCCTGTTAGCGTACCTATGTTTCAACTTCTAAACCTAAGTCGATCACAAATCCTACGACATACCTCCCTATGGCGTCTAATATGTGAAAACTTTTGCCTATTTAACAATACACCAAGTCCTCTTGGAGGCGCAACGGTCCTTGCCAATACGCCGCATTCGGACCATGCAACACGTTCTTTAAGGGGAACAACCTAGTTTTTGCACAATTTCTCAAATGATTCATATTCATAAGGGTGACTAAATTTTACGATGTCCGTCTACCTAACACAACCCTCACCATTTTTCATCCGAGCTTGGGACCGGCATAGGCTGGTTTAAGGGACAAGGGTGAGGACATTTGGAGGATTAACATAGGAATTCCCTATCATCGTTGGCTTACATCAAGGTTCAACTTTAAGCCCTTATGTATTTACCCTTATCTTAGATGAGCTCACCAGACATGTCCAACAAGCAATTCCTTGGTGTTTATTGTTTGCGAATGATATCATTTTGGTCGATGAAACGCGTGAGCGTGTAAACACAACTTGAATTTTGGCGAGACACTTTAGAAAAGAAGTGTTTTAGGTTGAGTAGGGGAAAGACGGAGTATATGAAGCTTAAATTTAGCTGTTGAAGAAGGATGAATGACTTTGTTATTAAGTTGGGCGGTCAAGATATTTCTCGTAGCGAGTGTTTTAAATATCTGGGATCCATAGTTCAAAAAGACGGAGGTATAGATAAAGATGTGACATGTAGAATTCAAGCGGGTAGTTGAAGTCGAGAGGTGCATCAGGGATCTTATGTGATCGTAAAGTACCATTAAAATTTAAGGGCAAGTTTTAACATACTGCAATTTGATCAGCAGTGCTCTATGGTTCCGATTGTTGGGCTGTGAATTGTGTACATGAGCAAAAATGGGAGTTGCGGAGATGAGAATGCTTCGGTGATGTGTGGACACACGAGACTGGATAAAATTCAGAATGAATGTATCAGGGATAATACAAGAGTAGCATCAATTGCAGAGAAGATGCAAGAAGCTCGACTAAGATGGTTTGGACACGTACAAAGGAGACCATTAAAGGTACCTGTTAGGCGTTGTGAGAGCCTAGTCACTAGATTTGTTAAACGAGGGAGGGGTAGACCAATAAAGACTTGGAATGAAACTATAAGGAAAGACATGATGCACTTAGGCATTAGTGAGATTATGACAAAAGATAGGGCACAATAACGACAAAGGATCCATATAGCCGACCCCACTATAGTGGGATAAAAGCTTGAGTGTTGTTGTATTTTAAAAATAGAAATTTCAGAATTTTAGATTGCATCAATCAACATTATTTTGTATAATTGATCTATATTTTTTAATTTATAATTTACATTTGTATAATTTTCTTTTATTATTGTATGTTTATAATGGTTAAATTGCATAATATGCTCAACATCTACTAATTTTAGTCCCTATCTTTTAAATATTTTCTTTATTGTTTATTAATGTTAGTAAGTATTAGATGATTCAAAATATATTATTCCCAAAATGTACAGACCATGATACCTTATTTTGAATATCTTTGTATGCCTCTGTATAAATGGGCAGGGCAGCCTGGTGCACAAAGGCATCCCCGTGCAGCGAGGGTCCGGGGAAATGTCCCACCACAAGAGTGAAATGTAGGAAAACCTTACCATGCATTTTTGCAAGAGTCTGCTTCCAACACTTGAACCCGTGACCCCAATAAAAAAAAGACTCATTACATAATGATTATTCTTGATGTAATTTTACAGTGAAGGAACTCTTTAGTCACTCAATAGCTACTTTATACAAGCCAATTTTCCTTTGCACATAACTTTAATAACTTTAACATGCGCAGCAAAATCAACTATTTTCTGCCTTCTCAAGGTGAATAAGGCTCATACAAAATCAATTATATTTATAGCTATTTTTTACTCACTACACCTTTCAAACGATCAATAACCTTTATTCATTATAAGTCTCAATTGTATTTATTAATTTACTATTTGTCTCTATTTAAAAATATATTTATTTTTCACAACTAGCAGCCGTGTATTGTCTCCCTCATGCGCAGTGTGCATCATTGATAGTATTCAACTATTAGTCTAGCCACAACCGAGCATTATTGCAACCCACTACCCATGTCCACAACCTTCAAAATTAAAAATGAAAGATCAACTTGACTTTAAAGCATTTCATCACTTGCTTTTTTATCATGTAGTAACAACACTCAAGTTTTTATCCCACTATAGTGGGGTCGGCTATATGGATCCTTTGTCGCCATTGTGCCCTATCTTTTGTCATAATCTCACTAATGCCTAAGTACATCACGTCTTTCCTTATAGTTTCATTCCAAGTCTTTATTGGTCTACCCCTCCCTCGTTTAACATGCCTAGTGACTAGACTCTCACAACGCCTAACTGGTGCCTCTAATGATCTCCTTTGTACGTGTCCAAACCATATTAGTCGAACTTCTCTCATCTTCTCTGCAATTGGTGCTACTCTTGTCTTAACTTTGATACATTCATTCCTAATTTTATCAAGTTCGTGTGTTCACACATCCACCTAAGCATTCTCATCTCCGCAACTCTCATTTTTTGCTCATGTACACAATTCACTGCCCAACACTCCGAACCATAGAGCATTGCTAGTCTAATTGCAATACAGTAAATCTTGCCCTTAAGTTTTAATGGTACTTTACGATCACATAAGATTCCTGACGCACCTCTACACTTCAACCGACCCGCTTGGATTCTTTGTGTCACATCTTCATCAATACCTACGTCTTTTTGAACTATCGATCCAAGATATTTAAAACTTTCACTGCGGAAAATATCTTGATCACCCAACTTAATAATGAAGTCATCCGTCCTTCTTGTACTGCTAAATTTAAGCTCCATATACTCCGTCTTTGCTCTGCTCAACCTAAAACCCTTCTTTTCTAAAGTATCTCGTCAAGATTCCAGTTTTGCGTTTACACCCTCGCACGTCTCATCAACCAAAACGATATCATCCACTAACAATAAACGCCAAGGTATTGCTTGTTGGATATGTCCGGTGAGCTCATCTAAGATAAGGGTGAAGATATAAGGGCTTAAAGTTGAACCTTGATGTAAGCCAACAATGATAGGAAATTCCTGCGTTAATCCTCCACATGTCCTCACCCTTGTCACTGAATTTGTATACATATCTTTGATTATGTCAATATATGATGCATTTATACCTTTCTTTTCTAAGACTCTGCATAAGATCTCGCTTGGAACTCTAACATAAGCCTTCTCAAGATCAATAAACAACATATGCAAATTTTGTTTTCTTTTTCGGTAGTTGTCAATGAGTCTCCTCAAGAGATGTATAGCTTCCATGGTCGACCACCCTGACATGAATCCAAATTGATTCTCCGAGATATTAGTCTCCCGTCTTACTCTTCTTTCTATTACTCATTCTCATAATTTTATTGTATGACTTATCAATTTAATTCCTCTATAATTAACACAATTTTGTATATTTTTTGTTCTTATACAAAGGTACCAAGATATTTCTCTGCATTGGTCTGACATTCTCTTTGATTTCAGTATTTTATTGAAAAACATAGCAGAAGGTAAAAATGTAGAATAGAGAAGCATAATATTTCACCAGATTTTTTCCCTTTATAATATAGTATAGATAACGCTTTGTACCGCACTTCGCCACAATGTCTCCTTATCAATGTGTGATATGCCATAGACTCTCGTAAAACTTCTATGGAAATTTTGTAGACGAGACTAATATTTTGTTTGTTTCAATTGTCGCTAATTGAGAAAAAACTGTCAGAAATGGAGTTTGAAAAAGGAACTGTTTGTGGAAAATGAAGTTTGTAGTAAAAAAACTGTGTAAAATGGAGTTTGCAGAGTTGTTCGAAAAGTTATGCATAAACACTGTTTGGTAAAAACAAAGTTTTGTAAATTATTTTTTTGAAATACAAAACTATCAATAATTACACAGCTTATAAAATAAAATAACAAAGTTTTGTTAGTATAAGATACGACAAACATTCCTGTTATCCTAACTAGATCTGCCTAATTGAAAATTTTGGTTCAACAAGGTTTGCATAAAATCTTTAAATTTGGTGGCATCCAAATAAAACTGCAGAAGAAAAAACATGTGTTTACCTAAGGGCAAAACAACTGTTGAAGAAAAATCTACTTGTAAAATTCGAAAAACATGATAACAACCAAGGTTTGCCATGAAACTGAACAAGGAGAAGAACTCATACCCCAAATTCCAGATCTGTAGGTGTTGAAGCTCACCTCTTATGATGAAGCTCACCTCTTTATCTGATGATGAAGCTCACATCTCTATATGATGAAGAGAATTTTGGAAAGACTTAGATCCAGTCGATCAAAGAACTAGTGGATTTGAGAAGACAAACAATGGTCTTCTTCGCAAGATCGAACGACACACTAGATCAGGCGAAGTTTTTTTGCTTGCCTGTGAAGAGGAACGACACACAAGATCGAACATGAACCTCTCCTGCAAAGAACAGATACTTGCTATGGATGCACACAGAAAAGGAACAACGAAGAAGAGGGAAGACGCGCTTACGAACAACGAAGAATCAGCCAAACTAAGAAGCATCAAAAAAGACGGTTTCCAAACGGCGCCATCAAACAGAGTCCAAGTCATTTCATTCCACAACTGGTTTGGCTCAGCTAAAAGATTTCAATTTTCGCCTCACTTTGCAAAATATCTTAGAATATTTACTAAATTTCGCCTTTCAAAATTCAAGTGCTACATTTTCTTATTTTAATATTCTTAAGGCACACTTACTCCCACTACCTAATGTATGGTCAAGGTCTCTTTTAGAATTATCTTGCAATCTTATTTATCCTTTATAATAAATACGGTTAATATTGATCTTTGAAGAGTTTTTCTGAACAAATATCATCAGAGTTTACTATTTTTCCTTATTATTTGGTGCACAATCTTTTATTTACCAAATTTGGATAATATATCTACTTCTTTCATCAGGAAGATGAAGGTGATATGGAAGTTGATACTGCATCATCAACTGTCCAGGTTCCTGCTACGTATTCTCTACCTGAAATTGAGATTTATTGTTACTTGCTGGTGCTTATTTTCCTTATTGACCAAAAAAGATATGATGAGGTGAAATTTCTTTTTTTTTCTTTTTCTTCTCTTATTATTTTGCATACAAATAAAACTCAAAGCAATGATTTTTTTGCCACTTTTTTTGCAGGCTAAAGCTTGCTCCTCTTCTAGCATTACCCGCCTAAAATCCATAAACAGGAGGACAGTGGATGTTTTGGCATCCAGGATATATTTTTATTATTCATACAGCCATGAACTCACAAACAGTCTTTCTGAAATTCGCGGGTAAGTTGGAAATTTGATGGTCATATTAACCAAGTTAAATGAATTTGTAGAAGAATTGAGTGAATCTTGTATATACTTCTTGAATATCAAATTACAAATATGAGTACAAATATATAGGGAGAAGAGAGAGGGAGAAACATCCCTTATACAAGATGTGAGACTAATACATGAAAAAGAGAAATGACCTATAATGAGACTCTAAATGGGCCTTTACAAACAGTTTTCTAACACTCCTCCGCAAGCTGGAGCGTACAAGTCGTAGGCGCCAAGCTTGTACAAGAACGGATAATATAACGACCGAAAGAGGGCTTTGGTTATGATGTCAGCAACTTGTCCTATAGCGGGGACATGTTCCAATTCTATCTTCTTTGATTGAACTTCTTCTCAAATGAAATGATAGTCAACTTCAATATGCTTTGTTCGTTCATGGAAGACTGAATTCTTGGCAATATGTATCGCAACTTGACTGTCAGAAAATAAGGTTGTCGGAGATGAAAGTTTGAGTCCCAAACCATCAAGAAGACTTTCAAGCCAAGTTAACTCAGATATAACAACCATAGCCCGGTACTCGGCTTCAACAGATGATCAAGCAACAATGGTCTGCTTCTTGCTACGCCAGGTTATAAGGTGTCCACTGAAGTGTGTACAGAAATCAGTTGTGGAATGCCTATCATCCAGAGAAGTTGCGTAGTCGGCGTCAGAATATGCAACTAGAGATAGAAAGGTAGATGGCTTGGAGATGAGATGTCCGAGAAGCATGTATAAAATGACTCACAACTCTTACAACAAATGAGATGTCAGATCGAGTAACTGTAAGATAAATAAGCTTCCCCAGCAAGCGTCGATAGTACTCTGGATTTGTAAGCAGTTGGTCAGAATCAGAACCATGTGCAGAGAGCTTGTGATGTATATCCATAGGGGTGTCCGTAGGTTTGCACCCTGAGTAGCCAGCATCTTGAAGGAGGTCAATACAGTACTTCCTCTGGGATAAGACGAGTCCATCAGGTCGTCTGTCAACCTCGAGCCCAAGGAAGTAGCGAAGATTTCTCATGTCTTTTGTCTAAAATGCTGAGTTCAAATGTTGCTTCATTTGTTGTATTTTGGTAGAGTCGTTGCTAGTAATTAGGATATCATCAACACACACAAGGAGAATCACATTTCCTATTGGCTAATGACGGGTGAATAGAGAGAAGTCACCCGAGCTTCGTGTAAAACCAACTTCACGAACAACCTTGCTGAATTTTCCAAACCAAGCACGCGGGGACTGTTTGAGACCATATATGGAGTTCCAGAGATGACATACATGAGACTCCCCCGTGGTCTCAAACCCGGGAGGTTGGTGCATATAGACAGTTTCCTACAGATCACCATTGAGAAAGACGTTTTTAATATCCAATTGATGAAGGGGCCACTGATGATGGACAACCAAGGAGATTAGGACCCGAATACTATTCAATTTGACAACCAGGGAGAAGGTTTCATCATAATCGAGGCCTTGCCGCTGAGTGAACCCCCGAGCCCCAAGAAGAGCTTTTAGGCGGTCAACAGTCCCATCCACAACATGTTTGATAACAAAAATCCACTTGCAGCTGACGCAGGACTGGCCGGGAGGAAGAGGAATCAAATTCCAGGTCTGGTTAGCCCAAAGGGCAGTCATTTCATCTTTCATGGTCGTCCGCCATGCCGGGTGCTGAAGCGCTTCCTGAACAGAGTTGGGAATAGAAATGGAGAAAAAAGAGACGACAAAGTGGAGTGGTAGAGAGAGGCGTTGTAGAGATACATATTTTGCCAAGGGGTGAGCCGTAGAGGTTGATGCAGGATCAACAAGCCGCGGAATGTCATCTATAGGGGGAAGCTGTTGTATGGAAATCGTCTTGGACTTACGACGAGTATAAACACGGAAAGGTGGTGGAGGTAGAGAAGGGACATGGAGAGGTGTAGGAGGAGGGGGTAGAGAGGGAGTCGTGACAGGAACGACAGGACGAGCAGCAGTGGACGGTGGTGATGGGGTAGACGGAGAGTAGTGGAATGGTTGATACTCAAGGAAGATTACATTAGCCGAGACAATCAACTTGCTGTCGCTAGGTGAATAACAAATATAACTTTTTGAGTGCAGGAGTAGCCAACGAACATACATTTTGTGGCGCGAGCAACGAACTTGTCAGTAGACGGACCAAGAAGGTGAACATAAAATGCACAGCCAAAGACAAGAGTTATGAGAGAGAAGGAAGTCTTGGAAGGAAAGTGGAGACTAAATAGAGAGGCGAAGTCGAGAACGGACGAAGGCATGCGGTTGATGAGATGACAGACAGTAAAGACCGCAAAGTTCCAATATTTTGTGGGCACCTGCATTTGAAACATGAGGGATTGAGCGACATCGAGGAGGTGACGATTTTTTCACTCGACCACACCGTTCTGCTGGGGGGTATAAGCACACGAGGTTTGATGTATGATGCCAAACTCGGTGCATAAATTAGAGAATGTACGACTAGTATATTCACGAGCATTATCAGTGTGAATGATTTTTAGCATAGTGGAGAATTGCGTACGCGTCTCGGTTAAAAAAGTGCGAAAAATAGATGCCAGTTCAATACGATCATGAAGTAAATATAATCAAGTGAGCCGTTAGTAATTATTAATAAAAGTGACAAAATATCGATAACCAAAAACACTGGGAACTTTATAGGGGCCCCGGATATCAGAATGAAGTAAAGAGAACGGAGTCACTCCGGGTACATGTAGGAGGGAAAGAAATACGATGTTGTTTGTCGTAGATACATGATTTACAAGTAAACTCTTGCAGGGAGATATCAGGAAGAGCCTTTTTGAGAATCGAGAGAGGAGCATGCCCAAGGCAGCAATGCCAGTCAACAATAGAGATAGCAAAGAGAATGGTGGGTGGAACATCCAAGAGTACAACTCATTCGATAGTCGCCCTTTATCAATGATTTTTCGCGTGCGACGATCCTGCACAACAAAGTAGGAAGGAAAAAATGTTATACAACAGTCAAGTTCCTGAGTAAGATGACTAATTGATAACAAATTGAAGTGGGATCCCAGAACATGGAAAACTGAAGAGAAAGGGAGAGTGGGAGTAAGCCGAAGATTAGCCGCGCCAGTAACCAGAGTTTTGTCACCATTGACAACAGTGATGAACTTGGGATAAGTAGACTGTATATATTGCGATGCTCTGTGGGATGTAATGTGGTGAGTAGCACTCGAATCCACGGTCCAGTAGGGGCTATGAGAGAGACAAAATATACCTTCAGAAAAATATGTTACCGAGCCAGATGAGCGACCGATGACGCCTTGGAGCTGTTGAAGCTAAGTGCGAAGAACATTGATATCTTGCCCGGTAGAAGAATCAGAGTCCTGTGGAGCACCCGTGGGAGTAGGAGCAGCTGTAGTAGAAGCAGCAAGGTGTGGGGGCAGACCATGTTTGCGGTAGCGTGTAGCTTCAAGATGACCCTCTCAACCACAGTAAGTACATTTGACACCGGAGCACCCAACACGTCCTCGTCCCCAGACGTGTGGTGGCCTCCCCTAGTTGAAGCTCCATGAGCTGGAGCAGGAGTGGGTAAGAGTGGCTGCTGAAGGAGAGCTGGTGAAAAATTGTAGGGGCCTCAAAAGGTGTGACTTTGTGTAACATAGAGCAGACATCAGACAAGGACGTGATGGAGGAGGAAAGAATCTGAGCCCGGACACTGTGTAGGTGAGGAGGAACCCGGGCCATCATCATGGCAATCCCAACTGCTTCCTTTTGCGCTCGTTGGGTAGCAAGATCCGTGGAGGGAGGTTGATGTTGTATCGATGCCTCTACCAAAGTTTTAGCATTAGCAACGAAAGAGGTCAAATCACCTGTTGTCCCGGGATCCAGAGTTTGAGTGCAGAGATGATATCGAACAGATGAAACATGCTATCTTTGTCAGAGTATAGAGAGTGAAGCTCCTCTCACATTGTCTTGGCCGTCTCATGATACATGGTCATGCGGTAAGACTCGGTGTCCATGGAATTGAGGATCCAAAATTGGACCCGGCTGTCTTCACGCAACCATTCGTCAGTAGGATCAATAAGAACATCCCGAGTAAGATGATGAAGAAGGCCTTTAGTTTGTAGGACACGACGAACATAATGCACCCATTCCACAAAGTTATGCTTCCCACTGAGAGAGATGGTGGTGATCCGAAGCTCATCGCGGACTTCAGGATTGGGAGTCGCGACATGAGCGGGAAGAGAGGAAGCCACCGTGGAGTCCATGTCAACAAGAGGAGGGCGGCAAGGGCAAGCCGCGACAACTAGAGGAAGTGTGGGTAGAGCAGCAGGGAGAAAGCACCAAGCCGGGTCGGCGAACAAAGAAGTGCGGGTAGAGCAACGGGTAGAGCAAGCCGCACCAATTAGATAAAGTGTGGGTAGATCAGCAGGGAGAAATCAGCAAGCCGCAGACGAGCGGCTATAGGAGCAGAGGTCGGCAAACAACGGGCAAAGGCGACTAGGCCGCGCGAACAAAGAGAGAAGACCGCGCGGGAGCAGAAGCAAACCGCGGCGGTTAAAGAAGTAGACCGCGGAGGTTAGAGAAGCAGATCGCGATGGTTAGAGAGCCCACATACCGCAGAGAGCGGTCTTTAGCGGGAAGCAGCATGGCTTGAGGAGAAATGGCGGGCTGAAGAGGCAACAGGCAGAGAATATCCTGAGCCAAGAGAGCAATGTTGCAATGGGTAGAGAGTCAAGGACTTGGCCGCGCGGCAAAAAAAAAATAATCCGCACAATCAGAAAAGAGTTTGATTTGTAGAAGAGACCTGGGCCAAGCCCACAACGGGTAGAAGACCAAGTCCGGAGCAGATAGAGAGCGCGGCTAAGTCAGCAACTGGAACAGAGCCAAGCCCGCAGCGGGTAGAAGACTAAGTCCGCAACGGGTATATGAGCAGTAAGTAGACTGCGGTTAGAAAAGAACCAGTACGCACAAGAGAGTCTGAAGCAGACTGCGCGAGTCCGTAGGAGGCCGCATCGGGTAGGAGAAAACTCGTCAGTCCGCGACGAACAGAGAAAGAAGCCAAGCAACTGGTAGAACCCGCGAGAAGAGAAATTAAACCCGAGCGGTCAGAGTAAGAGTAGGGCCTAGACAAATCCCTATAAAAGGGAGAGAAGATGAAAGAGACGGGAGGGAGGGGAAAAGCTAGACCGCACAAAAGATTGTGGTTAAGGAAAACAAGACCGTACAAGGATTGCGGTTAAGAGAAAGAGGAATCCGCCCACAGGATGGCGGTTAGGAGACCAGGCCGGCGATCAGAAAGATGTTAACCGTTGAGGATCAGTTTAACCTCTGATACCATGTAGAAAAATTGAGTGAACATTGTATATACTTTTTGAATATCAAATTACAAGTATGAGTACAAATATATTGGGAGAAGAGAGAGATAAACATCCCTTATACAAGATGTGAGACTAATACATGAGAAAGAAAAATGACCTATAATGAGCCTCTAAATGGACATATACAAACAGTTTTCTAACAGACTTAAATGCATATCTATATTTATAGTATATATGAAGGAAAACTTTGGTGTAATAGAGTAATTGAGGTTACTATCAGCCGAATGAATTTATTTTCAAATCAAATATTTTTGAGAACTAATTCAAAAAAGCTTCAAAAAAAGTTGATCTGGGCAGCTCCTTTGACATGTGGGTCCCCTAGCGATCATCATGTGAATTCTCCTGGCTATCAGTCGAGCAGGCGGGTTGCTCAATGACTGCCACCAACCATGTCATTTTCTTTTGTAAAATCAAAGAGATTGAATATTAGTTTATAAATTATCTATACTAAAGTTGATTACTTTAATACATTCTTGCATCAACAATATCCCATCACTTGTCATGTGTTTTGTATTCGGTGATACATAATTTTTCACTGGGATGGCGAGTGGCAGCGTTACCATCGTCATTGTTATATGCAAATCATGTTTTTTTAGTTGAGAACATTGTGGTTTTAGGGCTGTCAATAATGCCCGTTTCTCGAAACTCACTTGATAGTGTCTTAAGTTTCAACAGTGTTCCCACTTAAGTTGGTTAGCTCCAACCCAAAGATGTGTTGCAGTAAACTTTTTCAATTCAACTCAAAATCTATATATGATATATGTATGTGTTTCGCTAGAATTCACTCCTATTGTAGTTCTCTTTTCATACTGTGCCAGCTCAACAATGCTTTGTTCCCATCCAGAAACCTCCTCGCACTTCATAGAATGGCCACTCTGAGGCATGATGAACTGGGACAGGTTAGCAGCTTGTAGCATTAGTTTTCTGTGTATTTTGTGTGGAAGATGCTAATTATATTTGGATGATGACAGGAAACTCTTCTCAATCTTCTTCTCAGGAACTACCTTCACTACAATTTTTATGATCAAGCGGAAAAGCTAAGGTCCATGGTACTGCGTTTAGAAGCCCATTCAAATCCACAGGTAATGCATTTTATTATGGAACTTTATTCTCGATTAAATTTTTCGTATTGGTTCTTTACCTTCTGATTACTTAAGTTGGCAATATAACCCTAGATCGGGAAATTCATATAGCCATGAGCACTTAATACTAGATCCTGTGGCCCTGTGATGCAGGGCATGCGTCACACCTGCCTGCCACCCGGGAGTCCCACTAGAGGGTCCACCTTGGCGTCGCACCAAGGCAGCTTTATCAGGTCCGCGGACCGTACATCCCAACTCATCCCCGGCTCCACCACAGGGCCGCCGATAAGTTGTTGAGTTCGGGGCTCGATCTCCCGACCTCTTTGATAGTCTTCAGGCACCTCCGTTGATGATGAGAGTGTGCCCGAAGACTCTTTATCAAGGAGATCGGAGGATCGAGCAAGGTTGACAGGATCGCGATCCGGATCTTACGATCTTACGATCATACGATTTTGTAAATCATTCTGATTTTGTAAAGCGATTCTCGATCCGACCTTAATATCTGATCCGATCCTTCTCATAACGATCTCATTTAGGATCTCGATCCTGACAACCTTGACGCCAAGGTGGGCCCCCCTGGTGGGACTCCAACGTGGCAGACAGGTGTGACACATGTCCTGCATCGCCGTCCATCTCACTGTATTTAAGAAAAGTTCATGTTTGTGGGGGCGTGGTGAGAATATATTCCTCCACCACACTGAATTAAAAGAAATTTGTGTTACCACGCCAAAGATGCATGTGACAGAATGGGCTGAGAATATCCTCCACCTCACTGGATTTAAGAGAAAGTTCAGTTATTTTGACGCAAAAAAACCCAATTTAAGTGAAAATCTTGTTTTTTTTTATTTGCAGTTTTGCCGCTATATGTTCTATCTGGGCAAGATAACAACCATTCAGCTCGAGTACACCAATGCCAAAGAGAGTCTCCTGCAAGCTGCCCGGAAGGCTCCAAAGGCTGCCCGAGGATTCCGAATTCAATGCAACAAGTGGGCCATCATAGTTCGATTGCTCCTTGGCGAAATCCCTGAGAGGACAGTCTTCATGCAGAAAGGGATGAAGAAGGCTTTGAATCCCTACTTTGAGCTCACAAATGTCAGCTTCAATTCCCATCTTTTCATTCGTCTCCTCATCACCTCCATGCATCATGACATTTTAAAGTTTTGCTCCAGGCTGTAAGAATTGGTGACCTGGAGCTTTTCCGCTCCGTTGCTGATAAATTTTCGACCACATTTAGCTCGGACAGGACTAACAATTTGATCGTGAGGCTGCGCCATAACGTGATTCGCACGGGGCTCCGCAACATTAGTGTTTCGTACTCACGTATATCTCTTCCCGACGTAGCGAAGAAGCTGAGGTTGGACTCCAGTAACCCGGTGGCCGATGCCGAGAGCATCGTGGCCAAGGCAATCAGGGACGAGGCGATCGATGCGACCATTGACCACGTGAACGGGTGGATGATATCGAAGGAGACCGGCGACATCTATTCCACGAATGAGCCACAGATTGCTTTCCATTCCCGAATCGCGTTCTGCCTGAATATGCACAATGAGGCGGTGAAGGCGTTGAGGTTTCCGCCAAATTCTCACAAGGAGAAGGAGAGCGCGGAGAAGCGACGCGAAAGGCAACAGCAGGAGCTGGAGCTGGCTAATCATATCGCCGAGGAGGAAGATGACGATTTCTAAAGCTTTTGCATGGGTTTTAGTGTTTGTTTTGGATTATGAAGCCTTATTTATGTGAGTTTAGTTTTGTTGGAAAAAAGATGCAAAACTTCTCTTTCTATTCATTTTCTGCAAGATTTTTCCACAAACCTATTCCTGCAACTATGGATTATTTATAAATTACATTTCAATTATTTTATGATGTTTAGACTCCGTTTGGGGACTTATTTTCACCGGTCAAGTGGTAAGTCCCCCCCAAACGGAGCCTTAGTTGGTAGCTACTCGCTAGTAAAAAATATTTTTTTTGACAAAATAATTAAATCAGTCCCCAACATTTAAGGCAGGATCTAAATTGGTCCCTAAAATTTCCGATTGTTTGAAATCAGTCTCTAATGTTTACAACTTTTTTGAAATTGGCCCTATTTAACCTTTCCGTCCATGCATTAACGGAATTTGTGCGGCCGGGCTGGCTCAAGATCAACATCGACGGCGCTCTCCTACGTTCTCGCCAAGCTAGGGTGGGGATTGTGGCTCGTGACTCCTCTGGTACGGTCCTCTTTGCGGCCGGCCGGTCGCTTATGCAATGGGATCTGGGCCGAACGGAGATGGCGGCCCTGGCGGCCATTCGGGACTAACTCACGGTTGACTGTTTTGATGCTTCACGGGTGATCATTGAGGGGGACTGCTTCAACTTGATCAAGTACTGTCAACGATGCTTTGACTCGCGTCTTTAGGATGCCCACTTCCCGGACACTGATGTGTAGGGATTCCTTTTCCAGCTTTCCCGCACGCGGCCAGCCCACGCGGTTGTGCCCTACACGGCCAGCCCGCACGCTCTCACCCCACGAAAGGCATGACCGCACCCCGCGCACGCAACCGCGTCCCCCCGCGCGAGCGACCTGCGTGCGCGCGCCACGCAAGCCGCGAGCCTTGCCGGCCCCGGCCTCCGCCAACACATCCGGCCTCCGTGGGCCGCCTTTGCCTCAGGGCACCTTGCCGGAGTCGCCCGAACCCCCCCCCCCCCCCCCCCCCCCCCCCCCGACACTTCTATCGTTTTGCTAAAATTGGTGATTTGGGTGACCAAAATGGAGCGACGTCATTCATTAGAACTAATTTCTCCCAGGCGCAATTACAGACGTAACCCTCCAGAAAACTATAAATAGGTCCCTAGTCCTTCATTTAAAGACAGACAACTCCAGAGGCAAGAGAGAGCTCTGAGGTTTTCCGGCGAGATCGTGAACTTAAGTTGATTCTCCGCTTAGGAATTCGCTCCACTTCTCTTCTTGCGCTAAGGCTCCAACAAGCATCAAGTCGCGACATCCGCCACCGCGAGAGTGCTCCCGTCAAGGCTCCGCTTCAATGAGAGCGCTCCCTCCAAAGCTCTGTGGACTTCAGAGATTTTTCCAGTCGGAACGCTCTCATCCAGCTTCCGTGAACTCATCATCTCCAAGGCCTGGGCTTCCATCGATGCTCTAAGGACTTCGCAACTTTTTCAACATTTTTGTGTACTTTGCAATTGTAACGGAGAAGTGGCTTGTCGCCCTCCGAGATAAAATTCTCAACCCCTGTAAACTCCAAAGAACTAGTGAATTTTGGCTCAACGCAGATCCCACCATGTGGCTTTTCGCTCTTTCCGGGTTTACCACATCAAAAAATCCTATTGTTGTTTTCTACTGTTTACTTTGACTGTTTGCGCGCCCGGTCTAATTCCGAGATAAGGTGGTCTGAATTATCTGAACCGGAAAAAGACCGAGTGACCTACATCAACACTTATGTTATCATGATGAGTTCTAATACCAAATTTTTTATTTTGGATTTCAGAAATTATCTTCAAAGGAATCTCGAGCTTAGGGCTAGCCAAGAGGGTTTCTCTGGGATTTCTCTCCTTTCCCTCGATCTTCTTGTTTTAGAGTTACAAAACCCCTAGAGGTACCAATTGTTCAACCTGTCGTCTCTGTCCGCTTATTCCTAAGCTGTTGGGATCTCGTTTTCATGCATCCCACACATTATCTAGCCCCGGCTCCGCCGAGTCCTTCCCATTAATTTTCACCTGCAGCGGTCCGACATGCGGTCATGTGTTCTTCTCCAGGATGAATCTTCCCGCGAAGCTCCATACCACACCATTCAGCATGAATCCATTCCTCACATGTGTTGCGTGCCCTCAAAGTTCTTTATTTCAACAGGGCCAATCTTTTTGGGTGCATTGTCAAAGCGGAACAATTCTTTGACATCCATGGCACTCCACACATGTTGAAGGTGACCTTGATGGTCATTGTTATATATGTTACAAGTTATACTAAAGTAAAGAAAAATGTACAGGAAACTCCTAACAAACGGGAGATATATGTAACACATGAAAGAAAAACAAAATGTTATTTCTACTTTAGGTCCTCATATTATTGACAAACACAATCCTTGCTTGTATCATTGACTTTGTTGGTGGGAAGATCACTGAAGTGTTGTAGGGTAACATAATCTTGTTATTTTTCTGCCTTTGCAAATTGATCTGACATCTTTCAAAGAGCTCGACAATCTTTTGTGTCATAACCAATATTCTTATGGTTTAGGGTTTGTTGGTGGATTTCTCTCCTTTAGGGTTTAGGGCTAGCCAACATAATCCAAAAGAGTCTCAAGTTCAACCTTTATGATGTTTTTGGTCCGTTATGGGTAGAACATGTAAAAGATTTGCAGTCATCTGATCTCGTACTTCACCGCGTTCGCCGAAAGGTTGAACTTGAGACTCTTCTGGATTCTCTGATGATGTTTTGTGATTCTGAGGTTGCCTCTACATCCCTCATGTTCCTAAATTACTTGATTGTATTTGTCATGAAGATCATGGATCCCACACACCTGGTCATTCGAGCAATAATAAGATGTATCATGACTTGAAGCAAATTATGTGGTGGTCTGGTATGAAGAATTTCATAGCTCGCTTCATTTCTCGATGTTTAACATGCCAGGAGGTGAAAGCTCGGCGTCAGCGTCCTAGTGGCGGGAATACATCTTTATGGACTTCATCACAGGTTTGCTCCGTACTCTGAGGGTCTTGATGCGATTTGGGTCATAGTGGATTGTATGACTAAAGTTGTTATCTTCATCCCGTATAAGGAAGGTCATTCCATTGAGAAGGTGGTTCAGATCTATGTATCATAGTTTGTTAGACTCCATGGAATTCCATCGTGGATTGTGTCATATCGTGACTCGAGATTTGTATCTCATTTCTGGAAGTCTTCCAACAAGCATTGGGCATCGAACTCAACCTGAGCTCTGCTTATCATCTGACGGTCGATGGTCAGACCGAAAGGGTTAATCAAATACTTGAAGACATGCTTCGATGTTACATTCTGGATTACAAGGGAGCTTGGTATGAGCACCTACCATTCGTTGAATTCTCCTACAACAATAGCTATCAAGAGAGCATCAAAATGACCCACTTTGAAGTATTGCACGGGCGACAATGTAGGACCCTCTCTATTGGTCGGAAGTTTGTGAAAAGGTTGTTTTGGGGCTTGAGTAACTTTAGGAAATGGAATAAGCCACAAAAAAAGACTTGACTTCAGCTCGGTAGTGCCATCGATAGTCAGAGAAAGTATGCAAACTAATGCTCCCGTCCGTTAGATTTGATGTGGGTGATCAAGTGTTCCTGATGGTTCCCCTTCCCTCAGGGTGAAACGGTTTGGTCTATTGGTGTTACCATGGTGATCTGGAAGTGGTCAAATATGTATTCTCACTACCAACATGATATGAGCCTATAAAGACGCACATAAGAGCGTCTGGAGAAGTTGGAGGAATGGATTGTATTGGTCTTACTCATATGTGATACGATTGAAGGACCAAGCACTTGACTTATTGGAATTCGTCGAGATATCTCACTAATTCGTCGAGACAACTCAATGCTTCGTCGAGACATCTCAGCTAATGATACGTTGAGTCAATACAGCGGATTCATTGAGATATCTCAATGATTCGTCAAGACAACTCAATGATTCGTCGAGGCATCTCAACTAATGATTTGTCGAGTTAATTTCATTTGTTCTGGGTCTGCGGATAGCGGCGGTTCAAGTCTGTTTATACTCGTTGGTATAAATAGCAGCTGGCTTAGGGTTTTTCAAGGAGAGAGCCCCGATACTTACGGATCGGGAAGTTTTTGACAGAAAGTGTTTCCCGAAGTACCGATCGTGTCGCTCCCGTAAGCCCCGATTCTGGCACCTGCCACCGCCGCCTCTCCTGGTGGAGACCTAACAGTTTATGGAGACGCAGAGAGCTTTCTATTCTCCATCTTGGATCTTGTTTGATAAGGTGCAGATGTTCTCCCCGTTTGTGTGGATTCCTGTAGATCTGCAAATCCGATTTTACGTGAACTCACCTGTCGGTCTAAGACTGTTTTGGAGCATCTTGATTGAGTGTTGACTCAATCCTGCTTAGGTATACTCCTATCTAATGTTGCAGTTATTTATTGATCAATGTTCATCACAAGATCTCTTTAGAGTTTTCTTGAACATTATTCCGTTGCGCACATATGATGTGTTGTATAAATAAACCCAGCATGATCGCCATCATAAGCTTAGTCCGAGGTTCGTGGGACCGTATACCATTTAAGAGTGTGTCGGGGGATCAACATATCGTCTTGAGCTACCTGCTACTTTTGTCAATGTTCACTATATCTTTCATGTTAGTCAACTTCGGAAGTACATATATGATCTTAACCTCATCATTGAAGAAATTCATGTGATTCCTGAGGTCAATCTGTCATATTTGGTCTAGCCCGCTAAGAACGTGAAAAATCAAGTACGCAAATTTCGAAAGAAAATCATTCATATAGTCAAGGTGCTTTAGATGCATGACAAGTCTGCACAGTACATTATAATATAAAATATATAAATGAATAAATTAAACATTAAATACATAAATATAAATATCTATAATTTCTAAAATAAATAATTTTCAAGTTGAATCAAAGTCTGAAATATATAAATGAATAAATATTAAATACATAAATATAACATAATAATACATGCTATAATATTTTTAAAACTTAAATCTAATATTTTTATTTTAAGTTGACCATCTCAGAGAATTTACAATTTTAAAATGTAGAGTATGCATATGTATTAATGTTTATGTAATTATTTCTTAAATTAGTAATATTATATGTATATTTATATAGTTTGAATTCGTATAATTCAACAATGGTTTGATGCCTCAGGTGGTTGACCCCGAATAAATTATATGTGAGGTTGCGGGTTCGAATTACCCTTTAAATTTAAAATTTTTGTGTTGACCCAGAGGTTCAATGAAACCCGGCCCGGTCCCCAGTTTTTTACGGCCCGCCTGCCCCGATTCCCTGGTTTTTAGCCGGTCCGCGGTCGGAGCGGTTCTTTGGGCTAGACCAGACCGCCTGGGCTCCCAATTTTCAAAACATGAGTAAAACTAATCCTTCTCCCTTTCCGGATCTCTCTAGGCGAGGAGCAACTTCCGCTTAAGTTCACCATGGCGCCTTCTCTCCTTAAGCTCTTTATTAGTCAAAGTCTCACTTGGGAGGCTACTCATGGTAAGGAGGCCGGAAGTCCACGGTAAGGGACTTTCTCTTCTTCCTTCTCCGCTCCTCCTGCTGCATGCAGGGGCGGACCCACATATGGCCGAGAGTGGGCGACCGCTCACACTGAAATTTAAAAATGCTATTTTTCACTAATAGGAAATAGATCTATCATGACAGATACATTATAAGCTAATATATAGAAAGAAAATTATTTTTGTTAAAATGCCTTTCTTAGCACAGTTGGTAGAGTTATTTTTTAGTAATTTAGAGGTGTAGGGTTCAATTCCTACCAACAATATTTTTTGTATAAACAAGGTTGCTATGTTATTGCTTAAATATTTTTTTATAAACAAACTCTTGTTATTTAAAATAACATTAAAATTAATTTGTTGTTATATTGATGTTTAATTTTTTGTTATAAACAAATTTGTTATTATATTTTTGACAAAATATTTTATAAATAAATTTATTGTTATATTGTTTTTATATTTTATTTATAAATAAGTTTGTTATTATGTTGTTTCTTATTGTTTTCTTAAACAAGTTCTTATTATATTGTTGTCTTTTTTTTTATATAAACATATTAGTTGTTTAAAGTTTTTGTATATAAACAAGTTTTTTATTAAGTTATTGTGTGAAACGTTTAAAATTTAAAAAGATGATGATATTCAAATAATCCATAAATAATGATGAATTGAGATATATGATGTCGTTTTTCTCAAATTGATCAACTATCTTAAATAATTGTGTGATATTAAATCAATATAAATAATATATTACTATAATATAGACATATTTAAAAGAAAACTGAGTCGATTTATTTTATCGAATAATTTTGTATTCCGCCCACACAGAATATAACTTCTGCGTCCGCCACTAGCTGCATGAAAGCCACAATGTTTGCAAAAAGAGTAAGATTCCTCCAACCGACCAAATTATGAATGGGTTAAGGACACTCTTAAGCACAAAGGAAGATTGGTGGTGGGAAAGGACATCCCTATGAAAGAAGAATTGTTGAAGTTATATCATGACAACCCTACCGGAGGACATTCAGGCATCACATCGACATATCAAAGGCTCAAGAGGATCTTCTATTAGAGACACAGAGGACATTCATGCATCACATTGACATATCAAATGCTCAAGAAATTCTTCTATTAGAAACACATGAAATTGGAGGTCTAAGCCTATATTCATAAATGTCTGATGTGCCAACAATGAATGGTGGACGTGCAAAATCCAGTCGGGCAGCTGCAACTGTTGCCCATTCCCACCCGCATTTGGCAAGATATTTCCCTCTATTTTGTTGAAGGGTTGACCTAAAGCAAGGGGAAGATGATGATTCTTTGAGTGGTGGGACGCTTGAGCAAGTAAGCCCATTTTGTTTCTCTAAGCCATTTGTGCACCGCTGAGGGGGTGGCAGAGGCATTCCTAAACTCCATTATTCATCTCCACGACTTGTCGGCCTCTATTGTAAGCGCCTGAGATGTTATTTTCCTTTGCCAATTTTGGCAAGAAATATTTTGAATCCTACAAGTACAATTGAAGATGTCAACGACCTACCATCCATAAGCGGACGACCAAAACTAAGTTGTCAACTGTTGTCTGGAGAGCTATCATCGATGCATGTGTTTTGAGTGTTCCAAGAGTTGTGTGAGTTGGTTACCACTGGCAGAATGGTGGTATAACACAATATACAGTAGTGCCATTTAAATGACATCCTATGAAGTTGTTTAAGTCCAAGACTCGGTGCTACACTTGCTATACACCGGGACAACACAAATAGATGAATTGATCGCTCACTTGAAGCACACGAACGAGTGATTTCCTTGTTGAAGTTCAACCTTGCTCATGCAAAAAATCGAATGCGAGTTATGAGGGATAGAAATAGGCGGGATAAGACCCGTGAGGTAGGGTCGTGGTCCTCCATCCGCATTCAACCGTACAAGCAAACTAGCATCCGAGCATATGCCTTCCATAAATTATCACCTAGGTTCTTTGTATTAAACAAGATGAAAAGGACACCTCCCCAACCTGACTGTTGCTCTTCAATGGCGATGTTGTTTGCTTTGGAAATGGCTCTCTCTCTTTGTTTCCCTCCGTAGTTTAATGGCCTCTTTAATGAATTTTTACTGTTTTAGTTATAGGTTACCAGGCTTTGTGCTATATATATGTTCATCTTTGGTTGAATAAAACATACGACACTTTTGCTCTCTCTACCTTTTCTTTTTGTGCTATGTTTTTTTCATGGTATCAGAGGGATCACATATGGCTGACTCATCTCTTTCTCTTACTTCTTCCTCTCTTCCTTGCTAACCTGCTCTTCCTGTTACTTTCAATCCCCAATCTCTGTTTTCCAATATTCACCTCGCCAAAGACAATCATCTTCTATTAAGCAACTAATTTATCACGATCTTGCGTACTCTCAATCTTGAAGACATGATCACCTTCTCTCCACCACTAGAGATTTCTGATGACTGACTCCAAAATAGTGAATACACCTATTGGATGAATGCCTCGAACCTTATTCTCCCATGGATTCAAGCAACTGTCACTGCTCAAATTTTGCCTTTTCTGTGTGGTTGTAGCACTGCTCCCTAAGCTTTGGCAACCCTTCGCTCTTGATGTCTAAGCGCCTCAAAATCCTACATCTTCACTCTTCAAAATCATCTATCCTCTCTTCTACAACAACCAAATCAGTCCATGTGTGACTATCTTATATTAGCCAAGACCACCGCTGACACTCTTTAGGTTGTCGGTGATCCTGTGTCCGACTCTGATCTTATGGGCCATATCCTTTTTGGTCTGATGCCTGAGTATCGAGGCTTTGTTCCATATTTTCATCTCAATCCCAAATGTTCTTGAAAGTCTTTAAATCCAAGGGTAGCTAATCACCTAGAGGGGGGTGGGGGTGGGGGGTGAATAGGATATTACAGTCTTTTTGATTTCTTTTAAAACCTTTTTTTGTTTAGGTCCTACTGTGTTTACTTAGTTCAGCTTTCAAGAAAGCAACACACAACACACCAGAAATTTATAGTGGTTCCCCAGTATATGGATACATCCACTGTCCCTCTCCGCTTTTTTAACAGTATGTTAGACAAGAAACTTCTCCAACAACTAGGCTCCTCGGAGATTACATCATGATCCCACTAGATCACTTAATCTCCATCGAGAATTACAACACAGGCTCACAGCCCACCACACAGTAATCACCTGATCACCTAACACATGAACAACTGCCCTCAACAAAGGCTGGGAGATCAGCCCTTTAACGCAGATCCACATACAGGATCCTTCTCACAGCCTTTATAACTTAGGCTTTATAACACAGTTCTCACAGAACCACATACAGCGTTTATACACTAGGCTTTACAACACAGATCTAACACAGATCCTACACAACCTATTTAATTTATGCCTATACATAAATCTTTGAAAATATCCACCAGAAATTGAATGTTAATTAACTATATGATTCGAGAGATGAAGTTATCTGAATCAAATTCTTCCTGAGCTGAGTGTGACTCTGAGCCATATCTTCTTCTCAGCAACAAGAAAGATGAGCTTCAATGATTTGCGGCTTGTGCTGGAAGTTCTTCAGAATCTTGATTCTGATCTTGTTGATGAAGGAGGGAAACGATCTTTAATCAGCTAACCTGTAAGGCAGATTACAATTCCTCTGTCTTCCCATCTGTCAAGTCAGAATCCAGAACAAATATCTCCTTATTCTTCAATTCAGAGAATGATCTTCTGATTTGGCTCAGATTGAATTGAGAAGCAACTTTCAGTTAGGGCTTGCCTGACTGATTCCACTTCCTCTGAGTAATCCTCTGTTCTTGCTGTAGCGGATGTCGATTGCTTCAGCTTTCTCAGAAACCTTCAGATTCTGCAAATTGAAGCTTTTATTTCTGCAACAATGGCGGCCGAAGACAACGAACTCCCACTCTTCTTTTTCGAAATGATTTCATCTGTCAAAACGCTGTTTCGATCTCAATCTCAGCTTCTAATTATAATCCCATCATCTGGAGAGTCGAATGCCACCTGTTGCTGCTTTACTGGTTGTTTAAAACCTAAATTTAACAAATTCAGTTTAACAGCAAACTGACGGCGATGTTAATGATGATTTGCAGCACTTTCATAATGAAATTGAAATTCGTTGACTTGTTGACTTTGCTGATGTCACCATTTTATGGACTTAGCCAAATTTTCAGAATTCACTCGGGCGTTGAGTGGCGTTGAGTGAATAAGCAACACTCAATGAATCTAAACTTAGAAATTTTTCAGCTTTGATAGGCATTGAGTGGCGTTGAGTGAATGACCTTCACTCAATGCTTTTAGAATTAGCTTAGTCTTTTGCTTCTTCAGCAACTTTGGCGTTGAGTGGTGTTGAGTGAATGACCATCACTGAATGTTATATGTACCTGGCCGCAACTGCTCCACTGCATGACGTTGAGTGGCGTTGAGTGAATAAGCTTCACTCAATATTATTTGCCTTAGCCTGACTTTCTAACTGATGGCGTTGAGTGACGTTGAGTGGATAAGCTTCACTCAATACTTTTTGCCTTAACCTGACTTTTTACCTGATGACGTTGAGTGGCGTTGAGTGAATAAGCTTCACTCAATGTTTTTTTGGCTTAGCCCGACTTTCTACCTAATGGCGTTGAGTGAGCTTGCTTCACTCAACGCTTTCTTCCTTTGCCTCTGAAATCTGGCACTGAGTGAAATGGCTTCACTCAACGCTTTTGGACTTAACATATTTTTTTGTCTTCTTATCCTTTGGCTTTTAGAATCAACATGGCGTTTAGTGATGAAGCTTCACTCAGCGCTTTTGTACTTAGCGTTTTTTTTATAGAAACTCTGCGGCTTTGACTTAGACAGTAATACTTGATGAATTCTGCTGCATGGCGTTAAGTGAGTTGAGCTCACCCAATGCCTATGGACTTAGCTATTTTTCTGGCTTCCGCTGCTCAGGTTTTGACAGAGTAAACTTGAATCAACGATTCTGTCTATATAGCATTGAGTGAGTTGACTACACTCAATGCCTGTGGACTTAGCCATTTTTCTGCTTGCTAATCTGTCAGGCTTTGTTTGTCCTGCCTTCTCTCAGGGCTATTAGCTGTATGGAATTAAGTGTATAAGCTTCATTCAACGTTCGTGGACTTGGTCATTTTTTCTACTTATCTGGGAATAGCCTTGATGTTTGGCGTTGAGTGAGCTTGCCTCCTCAATGCCTGTGAACTTAGGCAAATTCTTGTCTATCCAGTTGGCTTTTTTAAGTTCACCTGTCAATGTCACTTGAACCACCTGTCCAATCAACATGACATAGACCAACCTGCATGCATGAACTTAAACATACATCAAATATAACTATGTATACCATTGAATTGTTTGACTTCTTACAAATCTAGGATATTGGGACCAATGAACTCAATAGTTCTTTTGATAATTTGTATGATCTTCTAATTCAAGAAGAAAATTTTCATCAACAAATCAGTGAAACCTCCACTCTCCAAAACATCACTGCCTTTTCCGTACAACAGGCGTCCTCTACTAAGCATCCTCAAAACTCCTACAACCCTCATGGTGGACGCAACTCCTACATCCCTCATCGTGGTCGTGGAAGAGGTCGAAATCAACATCAATGGACACCAAGACCACCACCACTGCAATCTCAACAATCACCTCTTTTACCCCTTGCATATCAACCTCCTCATTTTCCTTAACTATCTGAGACATCTATGGTCTGTCAGATATGTGAAACTCCTAGTCATAGTGCTCACATATGCTCTCATCATCAAAATGATGCCTATGCTAGCTCGCTTGCTTGACCACCCTCTTTAGCGGGATCCTCCTTTTGGTGCCTCGAGATCGGCACTACCAATTATATTACTAACTCTCTCTCTCTTTGAGTTATCTCATCCAGTACCATACAATGGAGCTGATACTATCACCTTTGGTAATGGAACTTCTCTCTCTATTTCACATTTGGGTTCTACTTTGCTCTCCTCCCCTACTCATCATTTCCTCATTAATAACGTTTTGTGTATTCCCCACCTTCACAAAAATCTATTATCTATACGACAATTTTCCAAAGATAATGATTGTTTCTTTGAGTTTGATCAATTTGGTTTTCGTGTAAAGGACAATCACACGAAGGACTTTCTCCTAGCTGGAACTAACTTTGGTGGTCTCTATCAGCTTCGCACATCATCAATCATTCCTGGACCTCTTTCTCTTGTTGGTGAGCATACCTCTCCTACTGTATGGCATAATTGGTCTGTCCATCCTAGTTCTGATGTTCTTAATGTGTTGTGTAAAACTAAGAAAATTATTGTTCAAGGGTCTTCTCCCAAGTTTTTGTCTATGCGTCATGTATGTCCTTTAGGAAAAACATGTAAGTTTGTGTTTCACTCCCGAAATTATAAGTCAAATGCTCTGTTATTTTTGTTACATCTGGATGTATGGGGACCTTCTTCTTCACCTTATATGTCAGGATATCGATACTTTCTCTCTATTGTTGATGATTGCTCAAGATATTTGTGGATTTATCCGCTATTTCATAAATCGGATGTCACACTTGTTTTCTCTTAATTTAAAACTCTAATTGAAAATCTTCTCTCTAGTCGCATCAAGATAGTTCAAACAGATGGAGGGGAATTTACTGGATATGTTTTCACGAACTTCCTTCGTACACATGGAGTCTCTCACCGTCTCACTTGTCCTTATACACCTGAACAAAATGGCATCGTTGAGCGCAAACATCGTCACATTGGTGAGATGGGACAGCGCTTACTCTCACATGCTCATCTACCAAGTCGTTTTTGGTGTGAAGCTTTTAACACTGCCTCATTCTTGATTAATCGGTTCCTGATGAAGCAATTAGGCTACAAATCCCCCTACGAGATCCTTTTGCATCGCCAACCGGACTACTCTATGCTCAATACTTTTGGCTGCTTGTGCTTTCCCTAACTCACTCTGTACAACAAAAATAAACCTGAACCTAAATCCACTAAATGTGTGCTTCTCGACTATGACTTCTTCCAAAAAGGTTATCGTTGTCTTGATCCAATAATGAATCGTTTGTATATCTCACGTCATGTGTTGTTTGATGAACAAACATTTCCCTTCTCAACCACTAATAGTTTGGAGCATCCTCAACATCCAAGGGTTTTTGATTCGTGCGCCCAACATAACAACTCGGACTATCAATCTGGTTTTTCTACCTTTTCTGGAGACTCTATGGTTCAGGCATCTCTACCTCCAACACTAGCAAAATAGATTAATGGTTTAGGCATCTCTACCTCCAACATTGACTACGTTGATGATATAATTGTTACTGGTAGTTATCCCACCGAGGTTTCTCATTTTCTTGATCAATTGTGCTCAGCCTTTGCTAGTCGCCGACTCGGTTCTCTGAATTTTTTTCTTGGGATTGAGGTCACTCGCACTTCCACTACTATCACATTATCTCAAGCTCGTTATGCTACAGATCTCCTCGCTAAATTTGATTTTAGTGGATGCAAGCCATGTCATAGTCTATCTTCACATCGCAGCATGGTGTTCCTCTCCCTGACCACATTTCATATCGCAGCTCACTCATCCGAATATTGCCTTTGCTGTCAACCAAGTTTGTCAATACACGCATGCTCCCCGAACATCACATCTTCAAGCCATAAAACGCATTTTTCGGTACATCAAGGGATCTATTACCCATGGGCTTTATCTCGCCAAGTCGACGGAAACCACTCCTTATGCTTTCATAGATGCTCATTGGGCTGGAGACCCCGATGATCATCACTCTACGACGGGGTATTGCATCTTTCTTAGACCAAACCTTCTCTCTTGGACGGCTAAAAAGTAACCTACTGTCTCTCACTCAAGCACCGAAGCTGAGTATCGCGCTCTTGCTGGAGTTGTTTCCGAATTACGATGGATCAGCCATCTCCTTCGTGAACTCTCAATTCCCCTATGTCAATCTCTGGTGGTGTACTTTGATAACATGTCAACAATTTACATGACCTGCAATCCAATTTTTCATGCACGGACTCGACATATGGATATTGATTATCATTTTGTCTGAGAATTTGTCATCCGTGGCGCTCTGTCTATCGCCCATACCAACACAAAAAATCAACTTGCTGACATCTTCACCAAGGGACTTTGATAACCACCAACACCGTACGCTCTGCTCCAAGCTCACTGTCTGCCCTGTGCCAATTCACTTGCGGGAGGCTATTAAACAAGATGAAAAGGACACCTCCCCAACCAAACCATTGCTCTTCAATGGCGCTGCTATTTGCTTTGGAAACTATTTTGTTTGCTTTGGAAACGGCTCTCTCTCTCTCTCTCTTCGTTTCCCTCCGTGGTTTAATGGTCTCTTTAATGTCTTTTTACTGTTTTAGTTATAGGTTACCATGCTTTGTGTTATATATATGTTCATCTTTGGTTGAATAAAACATCTGACACTTTTGCTCTCTCTCTCTCTCTACCTTTCCTGTTTGTGCTCTGTTTTCTTTACTTTGGACCCTTCCAAATTCTTGAATGGGTCTGAATGGTCGCCTACCAACTACATCTTCCGGAGGAGGCAATGATTCACAAGTTCCATTACCCAATATAAATAGGTTCCAAGCCACTAAATTATTCATTAAATTGCCACAAAAATGTCAAAGAATAGTAAACAACTTTAATTTTCTTTTCCATGAATATCCGCAATTGCTACCCACGCATTTCATTGATCATTTCATTCCTCTCATACAAAATTTCGGCCCAACCAACATAAAACCATATTGTTACCCACATTTCCAAAAGGACAAGATTTAACTTTTAATTAAAGAAATGCTCCAATCGGGTTTTAATTAAAGAAGTGTAGCAGTTATATTGTTAAGAAAAAAGATGGAACCTGACAATTTTGTGTGGACTTTAGGGTCCTAGACAAAATCATCATTAAGGATCGCTTCCCAATTCCAATAATTGTTGAGTTATAAGTTAAGTTGTATGCAAGGTTGTTAGGATCGTGATCCAGATCATAAAATCTTTCGATCCTCGATCCAATCCCACTATCTAATCCGATCCAACCTCAAAACAATCTAGTCTAGGATCTCGATCCTGACAACCTTGGATGTATGGAGCCAATTTTATCTCCAAACTAGACTAAAGGCTCCATTTGAGAAAGATGATGATGATGATCCAAAAGGAACCATTAGAAAGGGAGTTAGAAAATGGAGTTTCCCCTCCATCTAAAATTTTACCCATGCATACTTGTCTTATTTTTTAAAAAAATTGAGATTTTGAGATCAACAAAACAACAGCGAAACTCTGCCAAAAAAAGGCGGAAAACAGCAATACCAAACAGGACCTAAAGAGCTGCTGGGTACCATCAAATTCGAATGACAGAGCAAGACATAGTAAAACCGCACTTAGAACTCACTATGATCATTATGAATTCATTGTTATATCATTTGGCCTTACGAATTGAACGCCCATATACATACATTTCAAGCACTAATAAACACAATATTACAAGTTTGCTTACGAAAATTCTCAGTAGAATTTTTTGACGATATAATACTAATTTTTTACGGCCCGACAGAGAGAGAGCAATATTACACCCATTTACAAACAATTTTACCAACCCCACATTGTATATAAAATTCTTCAAACGCTTCTTTCTTCAACTAGAAATTGAATTATTGGGCCACTGTATTGCACAAGGCATTGTTTGTTTTCCAAATGATAATAGTATTACTGTCACTCGATCATACCCTAAAGTCCCTGAATCTCAAAAGGTTCAGAGCCCCCAAGCAGTCAAAATTTACTTGCTGGTCATTACAAAAAATTTATATATAAAGAACTTTTTTGTAATAGTAGCCCCAATTTCAGATTTACACAATTATTTTTCCTTCCTTCCAATTATCAGATGAAGCTCAAGCCGCATTTGATCAATTAAACCCTAAACTTGAGAGAGACGTACACGCATAACGTTACTGTTGTCATAGCCAAATGGTGTCAATATCTATTAGGGCACCCTTTAACCATCATAATAGATGGCAAGAGTCTAGACGTGCAATCTACTGACCCAAGATTTACACACACTAGAACAACGTACAATTATTTTTCTCAAAAATGTTGGGCTACGAATATATATATATATATATATATATATATATATATATATATATATATATATATATATATATATATATATATATATATATATATAGCATCAAATTAATATGAGAGCCAGGAAAAACCAATATCATTGCTCAATTGAATGCATTATGCGTCATTTTTAAGTCCAATTTTTTACACAATTTAATTTGCCTGACTGGAATATTCAAGTACATGGTCGGGTACATTATTCACTCAACAACAATTGCAGAAATATTCAAGTACCACACTACACCTCATACAAGCTCAGTTCCACTGGCATAACATGATGATAACATGACATTACTAGCTAATTATATCTACCAGTGTGACTTATGCCAGAAATTGAATTGAAGCCTATAAACCATGCATTCACCTAATTATGTTTGGCCTCCTCCAGCTAGCTACTACCCACTCCAACACAACTATATATAGACAGATCTGATGATGAAGGCTCCGTTTGGGGGAACTTATTTCCACCGATCAAGTGGCTATGACTGCATGAATCTGACCATAATGACTTATTTCCGCCGGTCAAGCGGCTACGACCGCATGAATCAGACCATAATTATGGTCTGATTCATGCGGTCGTAGCCGCTTGACCGGTGGAAATAAGTCCCCCCAAATGGATCCGAAGTTCATAACATGCGTGCCTAACTCAAAGTATTACACTTGTTATTTTAACATGAGTTAGGGAATTTAGACAATAAATATTTCCCTGAACAAGTGCAATGCACTCTATAGGGTAATTAAGTAGTCTTATAATTAATTAGAGTACTGCCCTGATCAAGAAGAAGACTCACAGTCATGACTAGGATACTACGATTAATCTCACCGCCACTAAGTGAGCTCAATAATATCACGCCTTAATCTCACCTTTAAGTGAGATCGATATTAATGGAAGTTAATCATTAAAAAAATAGAGCAAGTGGAACAATATTATTACTCAATGATCCATATTTTTGAATTTGATTTATGTCAATAGGCATGTTGCATGCGCGCTAATATACTACAACCTTCTTAATTTCTTCAACAAATTACGTGTGACACTAATAGCAATGTGAATAGACACTTTTAGCAATGTGAATAGACACTTATTGAATTCAAAGTTTCGAACAAAACAAAAGTAAACCCTATATTGATTATTTGAGTGGATCCAAAGTTTCCTTCATCTCCTTCTTCATCTGTTTTAAAAATAAAATAATGAGAAAACTCTCTAATATTAAGAAAACAATCGAACAATAGAATATATATATATATATGTATATACCTGATTAGTAGATAAACATATCTTTGAGAAAGGAGAAGACGGCAAGCAGCAAGCAAGCTACAAAGACTTTTTGAATCTGAGAGGAGCCCTCCATTAACTCGTCAGCATACACCGAAATGCATAAAGCAAATGCATAGAACACGAGGAGCCTGGAACGCCTGAAGACCGCCTGGAAGTAATTTTCCATTGCCGCCGCTGCAAGTATTTTATTAGTGAAACAGAAATCGGAGAAGGTAACAATTAAGCTCTCACTGCCGCTGCCTTTTATAGGCATCACAGTCAACATTAATTACCAACGTGCCCTCAGATCTAACAACCTTGAAACCTTTAATTACCAAAGTACCACGTGCGCGCGAAAATGCGGCACGACCCCCACAATCAACAACAGTTGCACTCGCTCATTCCCCTCATCAGAGAAGCGGGCACTGCATCGATCCGACGGCCTTAACCGTGGATACAGCCAGCCATTCCTGCAGCACCGAGCGAACGTCATTAACAACCGTGGATAGCCTCCCACCTCCACTGGCGCACTCAGAGGGAGAGACAAAACGATGGTTCTAGAAAAAAACAAATGCACTTTATATTTATATATATATATATATATATATATATATATATATATATATATATATATATATATATATATATGATTTTGCTAATATTTTTTTTGCTGTAATTTGATGAGTTGAGTTTAGGCGTGCGTGCATTTATCAATGCTAACTAATAGGGTCCAACATGCATGCTTAAAATTATTATAATACGCATAATTGCAATATGCACGCCAAAATTTTCAAAATCGCATGCCATTTTAATGCTCTTGTTTATTACGCATGCGCATCAGATGATATGTGATAATGGTTGGCGAGCAGACCGCCCCAACAAAGGGCCGCCCAATTTGGAGCGGTCCTACCCTCAGGCGGGAGGCCAACCAGGATTGGGCGGCAAAATGCTGCCCAATCTGAGCAGGAAAGGGCGGCGCCCGATTTTGGGGCGGCCCCGTTTTTCGGCAGGGAGCGGGGCCGCAAATGTGGGTTTCTTCGGATACTATCTGCATCCAGGTGTGGGGTGCGGTCAGCGTTACTAGGGAACCTATCATTGGTACTGATCATTTCATGGCATCATTTGCTTAAAATAATTTTGTTAATTAAAAGCTGCCTCATTGTCGGGTTGACAAAATGGTATTAGAGCATAATTTAATTCAACTACAGCCTTAAATAGCGATTATGACTACCAAATATATACAGAGGGTGCACAAAGATGGAATAAAAGTGGGACATGATGGACCGAGCATGGTACGATAATTAATGGTTTTGATTATTCTTTACTAATGCTTCATTTGAAAGGCAACCTTATAGTTTCAGATATAATAATTTCTGGTCGTCTGAATGCCTAAACACGGCTCTTATAACCTTAATCAGTAAAAGACATTGAATATTCTCATCACCAACAAAGGCTCCGTTTGGGGGGGGGGGGGCTTATTTTCACCGGTCAACCGGTTACGACCGCATGAACAGGACCTTAATTAAGGTCCGGTTCATGCGCTCGTAACCGCTTGACCGGTGAAAATAAGTCCTCCCAAACGGAGCCAAGACTCCGTTTGAGAGAGATGATGCAATCCCAAAGGAGGAGCTATTACAAAGGAGGAGCTATTAGAAAGGGAGCCAAGACTCCGTTTTAGAAAGGACTTCCTCGTCCATCTAAAATTTGACATACAACTGTCTTATTAAAAAAATGAGATTTTGAAATCAGCCAAACACAAATAAACCCTAAATCATCAACACAAACAAAAAAAGTAAAAAACACACACACATTAAATTAGGAGAGAATCATTCAAGACAACAGACATTGATGCACCAAATGGATGAGTTGAGAGTCAGCAGCTATTAGAAGCAACAGGCACTTCCAGGGTTTGAGCGCTGTCTTTTCTTACGCTATTATCAACCCTGAAAATGTTAGATGTGAACAAAATCTGCATTATGAGCCCCATTGTCACCATCGTAGTGATACTCAGCTCCATAGCAATGCCCAGTTCCATGACATTTCCCTGTTTGGAAGCAAGGATGAGTCGCATTCGGTAGAGCCGATCCACGTCGGTGGCGGTCGAGTTGTGGCTCCAATAGAGACAAAGCTGCCTGCTAACCAGAAGGATAAAGATCAATACAACAGTGTTGATGACCCTTTCTCTGTAAGAGATCCTGCGATTCTCGACCTCCGACATGTTTTTGTTGTTAAGAAACACAGTAAAATGAATGGAAAGAAAGAGATGCACAGCCAATCTAACCAAATCGGAAGGGGGAGATCAATGAAGAAGAAGGAAATAGATGGTAGATCCGAGATAAATAGAAATTGAGAGCACAACTACACCTGCACCCTATTATTTATAGGGAGACAAAGTACAAACAAACTCCCAATACACAATATGGGACTAATAAATAAATAAAAATACATGAATCTTAACATGAGCCAAATACATAAAGATGCATGAATACCGTGCTTATCTAAAATTATTCGGATAATTCGGGTAACCAGCTGCTTATCTAAAATCATGCAATAATTGGTGTAAATGGTGGGCATGTGGATGGCTGTCAAACGGAGGCTAGTTAAAGTACATTTAACTTAATTTTATTAATTTTTTTGTGTGTGGCTGTAATTTATTTTTGTAACTGCAAGTTTGTAACCGTACGTAGGAATGATCGGCTATTTAAAGCCTGAAAATATTTTGAAAACAAAGGAATGAAATCGTGAGAAAAAAAAGGATATACAAAATTAATGTGTTCGTGTGTTAAGAACCCAAACAACAGAACTGATTCAGGCAATCCACCGAACATCTGAGGGCGTGTTGGATTGTGACATCTCATCAATCTTTGTGCCTCGGCAAATCCTGATTTGGAGGAGTCATATATTTGAAATATCTTTGAAAGGAGAATATTGCTCCTGGGCTGCTCTTCCTTTTTTTCGGCTGAACCTGATTGGACATCCTCCTTAATTGGAGATTACCTCCTAATTATGGCTGGGTCTTTAGGAATTTATAAGGAGGAAGACAACTGTACAACCTCGGGCTCGTAGGAACAGTTCGGGCTCGAAGAGAGGGGAAAGCAAGGTAAGATGGACTCTTTGACAAGAGCCTACTCACTGGCGAGTGGGTACCAGGAAAAGGGCTACTCGCCGGGTTAGGGCCGGCTCGCTAGGCAAGAGGGCCCAGTGGTCCAGGCGAGAAGGGCCCAGCGGCTCAGGCGAGAAGGGCCCAGCGGCTCAGGCAAGAGCCTTCTCAAGCGAGACGGAGCCAGCAAAGGGCCCAGCCGCTCAGGCGAGAGCCTCGCTAGGCGAGACGAGCCCCATAGGTAGGAGCTCTCGCCCGCGAGACGGTGCTCTCGCCAAGCGTCGATTCAGTTGGAAGGCGGTTCACTTTTTTAGCCCTAGGTGATTTTACGTTTTTGCCCTCGGTGGACCACATATAACCCTTCAGAACAGCGAAGTTTGGTTGTTGGCAGACCCGACGAAGGGTCTTTTGGTAATTTTAGGTCGGTTCAGTTTGGTTATTGGTAGTTCAAACTCAGAAAACTATAAATAGGCTCATAAGAGTTCTTCAGAAGCACTTTTTTCCCGGGACTTTGGAAGAGTTTTTTGTGCTTTCTGAGGAGCTTCAAGCCCAGCTTTTGGCTTTGGAGGGGAAGCTCTCAAAGATCTTCCGGGTAAGCGGTGGGACCTCCCTACTGAGACTTTGGGTCGGTTTTTGGTCCTTCACAATCAGTTGGAGGACAGAGCTTGGGACGAGTAGGTGTTGGCTACACCCCTAATTTCGAACTTTCGTCGAAGTCAAATTTTGGCTTCAACAGTTCTGGTGTGGTGAGCGTAGAAGGTAGCCGTTACAAGAAATTTTTGAGTTTGGTCCAATGGCAGGAGGTGAAGGTGAAGGATCTGGTTCAGAAGGTCCCCCCCCGGGAGAGGAGGCGACAAGGAAGATGTTGGAGGACTTCAGGCAAGAGGTCATGTAGACAATCGGTTTGGCCTTCTCGGCAAGGAGCGAGTGGGCAACGCCTCAGGTCCCGGTGGAGGCGATCCCGCTCTTGGGCGAGAACGCTCCTGGACAGTGCCCTGGGAAGAAGGTTCCAGCGGAGGTTAGCGAGAGGGACATGGCCGCGCGAGAGCTCTTCCCAAGCCAGCGTCCCGGGAAGGAGATTCCGGCAAAAGTTGGAGAGAGGGAGGCGGCTATGTGAGAGGTCTTCCCTGGGAATGGTCTCGCGGATCAGGCCAGCCAGCCGAGGCCGCGAGACGTGCCCTCTCGGCAGGCAGGTGGCGATAGCTCTTTCAGTGAGCTCATCATCTCGGCCCCGGTGCTGGAGGGGTTCCGGGAGCCCGACATGTCCTACTACTCAGGGAAAGATGACCCTGTACAACACGTGCAGTGGTTTGAAGATGTTGTTTCGATAAGGCAAATGATGGATGCCTTCAAGTGTTAGCTGTTTGCCATCACGTTGAAGGAGAAGGCACGGGACTGGTTCCACCAGTTGCCAGCAAGATCAATCTATAGTTTTGAGGATCTGCGTCGAGGTTTTCTATTGAGGTTTTCGACATCAAAGAAGCGTAAGAAGGAGGCGGGGTGCCTGTTTGCGGTGAGGCAGAAGCAAGACGAGACGTTGGGTCATTATGTTGACCGGTTTTAGAATGAGATCCTCCTGGTCCAGGACGTCCCAGGGTATGTACTGATGCTCGCTTTTACCCTAGGGCTGAGGCCAGGATTCTTTAGCATAGAGCTGAAGAGAGTGCCCCTTCCCCCCCCCCCCTCTCTTTTGAGGTGCTCATGGAGAGGGCGGCAACGGAGATAGACTTCGAGAGGGCCAATTCGGCGTTTGTCAGGAAGCTGGCCAGGTTGGTGGAGGATGACATGAAGGAGCCGGCAGTAGGAAGGCAGAGGGAGCAGAGAGAAGAGAGAAGGAGGGAGGAGCCCCGAGAGCAGGGACAGCATCAACGACGGGGGGCCCAGGAGCCGAACAACCGGTTAGGTTGGAGGCCTCAGGAGAGATGCCCCAAGGAGCAAGGAGGAGGTTTTCAGGGAAGAGACAACTTCCGCTAGCCGAGGAGGTTTGATCAGCCGGCGAGGAGGCAGGAGCTGAGGGGTCACTTCCCTCATCAGCATGAGGCAATGAAGGTCAGCCGAGGTAGAGGAGGAAGGAGAGGAGCTCGGGAAGGAGCCGGAAGAAGAGGAGGTGGAGAAGGAAGAGGGGGCCGGGTGGCGTTGCTTTTCTGTGACTTCCACCAGGAGGAGGGTCACGCAATGGCCACCTGCCCAGAGTTCTTGGAGATGAGAGAAGCCAGCGGACTAGGGGGCAGGATCCGCCAATAAGGATCGTGGAGGTGCAGCATGGGGAGACGGGAGATAGGTGTGAGGACCGGGCGGATGTGGGGACCCGAGGAGGGATCGGGGTGATCCACGGAGGAGTTGGGATTGAGGCGACTCGTAAGAGGACCGGGCTGATATATGATTTTGCTAATATTTTTTTGTTGTAATTTGATGAGTTATTTCTGTTGTACACAACATCTCCATTTAGGCGTGCGTGCATTTATCAATGCTAACTAATAGGGTCCAACATGCACACTTAAAATTATTATATGCACACAATGTTTTTCTTCAAATGTAATTTAATCTATTCAAAAATACGCATAATTGCAATATGCACGCCAAAATTTTCAAAATCGCTTGCCATTTTAATGCTCTTGTTTATTACACATGTGCATCAAATGATATGTGATAATGGTTGGCGAGCAGACCGCCCCAACAAAGGGCCGCCCAATTTGGGGTGGTCCTGCCCTCAGGCGGGAGGCCAACCAGGATTGGGCGGCAAAATGTTGCCCAATCTGATCAGGAAAGGGAGTCGCCTGATTTTGGGGCGGCCCCGCTCTCCGGCAGGGAGCAGGGCCGCAAATGAGGGTTTCTTTGGATACTATCCGCACTCAGGTGTGGGGTGCGGTCAGCATTACTAGGGAACCTATCATTGGTAATAATCATTTCATGGCATCATTTGCTTAAAATAATTTTGTTAATTAAAAGTTGCCTCATTGTCGGGTTGACAAAATGGTATTAGAGCATAATTTAATTCAACTACAATCTTAAATAGCGACTATAACTACCAAATATATACAAAGGGTGCACAAAGATGGAATAAAAGTGGGACATGATGGACCGAGCATGGTACGATAATTAATGGTTTTGATTATTCTTTACTAATGTTACATTTGAAAGGCAACCTTATAGTTTCAGATATAATAATGTCCGGTCGTCTCAATGCCTAAACACGGCTCTTATAACCTTAATCAGTAAAAGACATTGAATATTCTCATCACCAACAAAGGCTCTGTTTAGGGGGGGCTTATTTTCACCGGTCAAGCGATTTTGACCGCATGAACCAGATCATAATTAAGGTCCGATTCATGCGGTCGTAATCGCTTGATCGGTGAAAATAAGTCCTCCCAAACGGAGCCAAAGACTCTTTGAGAGAGATGATGCAATCTCAAAGGAGGAGCTATTAGAAAGGGAGTTTCAAAAAGGACTTCCCCGTCCATCTAAAATTTGACATACAACTGTTTTATTTAAAAAAAATGAGATTTTGTAATTAGCCAAACACACATAAACCCTAAATCATCAACACAAACAAAAAAAAAGAAAAAAAACACACATTAAATTAGGAGAGAATCATTCAAGACAACAGACATTGATGCACCAAATGGATGAGTTGAGGGTCAGCAGCTACTAGAAGCAACAGGCACTTTCAAGATTTGTGCGCTGTCTTTTCTTACGCTATTATCAACCCTGAAAATGTTAGATGTGAACAAAATCTGCATTATGAGCCCCATTGTCACCATAGTAGTGATACTCAGCTCCCTAGCGATGCCCAGTTCCATGACATTTCCCTGTTTGGAAGCAAGGATGAGTCACATTCGGTAGACCTGATCCGCGTCGGTGGTGGTCGAGTAGTGGCTCCAATAGAGACAAAGCTGCCTGCTAACCAGAAGGATAAAGATCAATACAACAGTGCAGATGACCCTTTCTCTGTAAGGGATCCTGTGATTCTCGACCTCCGGCATGTTTTTTGTTGATAAGAAACCCACTAAAATGAATGGAAAGAAAAAGATGTGCCGCCAATCTAACCAAATTGGAAGGGGTAGATCAATGAAGAAGAAGGAAATAGATGGTAGATCCGAGAGAAATAGAAATTGAGAGCACAACTACACCTGCACCCTATTATTTATAGGGAGACAAAGTACAAATAAACTCCCAATACACAATGTGAGACTAATAAAAAAATAAAGAAAACTACATGAACACCCGGCTTATCTAAAATCATTCGAATAATGAGGTGCTTGTCTAAAATCATGCAATAAGTTACTTTATTTGTTGGACATGTGGATGGTTGTCAAAAGAAAGCAAGTTAAAGCACCTTTAACTTAATTTTATTAACTTTTTTGTATGGCTGTAATTTAACTTCATTCTATTTAAAGCCTGGAAATATTTCGAAAATAAAAGAATGAAATCACGAAAAAGTAGAATATAGAAAATTAATGTGTTCTTAACTGTGTGCTTAATTTTCTTCCTATTTATCAAATAGGTCTACATTCACAAGTATGGAGTCGTCGCATTATTAGATTATTGTTTTGTCAAATTTTCCCTTCATCCACAACTAATGTTGAAGCTGCAATGAAAGATTCTAGCTCTCTACTATCATCTTGTTCTAGAATTCCTAGCATTTTTGTTGGTTGAAATTGAATTTTTGGAGGTGAAGTCATGATGAAAATTAGGATATATTTTTGGAAGAAAAGAGTGGGATCAAAGCAATTCCAACTTATCATACAAATAATCTGAAGGGAGTTGTTTGATTTCAGATGTTTAGGAGGCAGCAACGAACCCCTTTTTGAAGATTATTATTATTTTAGAGGAATATATACCCCTTTGTGATATTTAGGCTCCCTTTGGGAGGACTTGTTTTCACCGGTCAAGCGGTTACGACCGCATGAACCAGACCTAAATTATGGCCCGGTTCATACGGTCGCAACCGCTTGACCGGAGAAAATAAGTCCCCCCCAAACATAGCTTTAGCCTCTTGCAACTTATAGCTAGACTGCATTATTATGCCACTATTTGTCGTAAAGACAATTTTGCCCATAAACTCAACATTGGTCGGGCGGATTTGAATGTGTTGGCGAGAGCCACTCAAGGAGACTTGTCAATATCTTCCTTCCTCTTGAAGATAAAGAATCTGTGTACTGAGATCTCAGCACTCGACCCAGATGAGCTCATTTCAGAGGCTAAGTTAAAGAGGCACATCATCTACGCCTTGCGGAATGAGTATGTAGTATTCATTACCTCGGTGCAGGGTTGGGCTAATCAGCCTTCATTACTGGAGCTGGAGAACTTACTAGCCTCTCAGGAGAGCTTAGCATGGAAGTTGTCTGGGTGTTCTGTCTCTGGGGGAGAGAGTGAGGTTTTTTACTCTGGGAGAAGAAGTGGGACAGAAGAAAAAGAAGTCCTACGGTGAGGATGGTACTTCTACATCATCACTGTACAACCTCGGGCTCGGAAGAAGCTCTCGAGGAAACAAATAGGTCGGGACAGGCGAATGGGACTAGGGGGCCCACTCGCAAGAGGCGAGGCGATTGGCTCTCCAGTGGGCAGGATACCCCACCCAGAGGCGAGAGGGCCTCCAGAGGCGAGAGGGTCTCCAGAGGCGAGAGGGTCTCCAGTGGCGAGAAAACCTCGCGGCAAATGGCGCAGGCGAGATGGGTAGTGGGGTCCATCTCGCCGACAGGTGCTTCTCCACTCGCCACGGGGAGAAGAGGCCATTTTCGTACCTCCATGTCAGCAGGGGTTTTTACTCTTCTACCCCGGGTATTTTTACCCTCTTACCCTTAGCGGTCTGCATATAGCACCTCAGAACAGCGGAGTTTGGCTGTTGGCAGACCCAGCCAGGGGTACCCCGGTAATTTCAGACCAGTACAGTTTTACTATTGGCATTTCAAATCCTGAAATCTATAAATAAGCCCATAGGGGTTCTTCAGAAGGGACTTTTCTGGGACTCCCAAGGGGAATCATCGGCACTGTCTTCTCAGGAACTCCAAGCCCAGCTTTTGGCTTTGGAGGGGAAGCACTCTGTGACCTTCCGGGTAAGCAGTGGGACCTCCCTGCTGCGGCTTTGGGCCAGTTTATTAGTCCTTCACGACCAGTCGGAGGTCGGAGCTTGGGCCAAGTAGGTGCCGGCTACGCCCCTATTTTGCGAACATTTGTCGAAGTCCAATTTTGGCTTCAACAGTTCTGGTGCGGTGAGCGTGGAAGTAGCCGGTTCAAGAAAAGTTTGAGTTTGGTCCTATGGCAGGAGGTGAAGGAGAAGGATCTGGTTCTGGAGGTTCCCCCTCCCAGGTAGAAGAGGCGACGAGGAAAATGTTGGAGGACTTCAGGCGAGAGGTCATGCAAGCCATAAGCTTGGCCTTCTCGGCAAGGAGCGAGTGGGTGACGCCTCAGGTCCCGATCGAGGTGGTCCCGCTCTTAGGCGAGAACGCCCCTGGTCAGCGCCCGGGGAAGGAGGTCCCCGTGGAGGCTGGCGAGAGGGACATGGCGGCGCGGGAACTCTTCCCAGGACAGCGTCCCGGGAAGGAGATCCCTGCGGAGGACGGCGAGAAGGAGGCAGCTGTGCGAGAGCTCTTCCCTGGGCACGGTCTCGCAGATCAGGCCAGCCAGCCAAGGCCGCGAGACGTGCCCTCTAGGCAAGCAGTCGGCGAGAGCCCGTTCAGTGAACTCGTCATCTCGGCTCCGGTGCCGGAAGGGTTCCGGGAGCCCGACATGTCCTACTACTCGGGGAAGGATGATCCTGTACAGCATGTGCAATGGTTTGAAGATGTGGTTTCGATAAGACAAATGACGGATGCGTTCAAGTGTTGACTGTTTGCCATAACCTTGAAGGAGAAGGCGCGAGACTGGTTCCATCAGTTACCGACAAGGTCGATCTATTGTTTCGAGGATCTGCGGAGGGGTTTCTTATTGAGGTTTTCAACATCGAAGAAGCGTAAGAAAGAGGCGGAGTGCTTGTTCTCGGTAAGGCAGTGCCAGGATGAAACGTTGGGACACTACGTGGATCTGTTTCAGGAGGAGATCCTCCAGGTCCAGGAGGTCCCTGGCTATACGCTAATGCTTGCATTCACCCTGGGACTGAGGCCAGGCTTCTTTAGCATAGAGTTGAAAAGGGTGCCCCCCCCCCTCTCTTTTGAGGAGCTTATGGAGAGGGCGGCGAAGGAGACGGATTTTGAGAGGGCCAATCCGGCGTTTGTAAGGAGGTTAGCCAAGTTGGCGGAGGACGACGCAAAGGAACTAGGAGTGGGAAGGCAAAAGGAGCAGAGGGAGCAGAGAGAAGAGAGAAGGAGGGAGGAACCCCGAGGCCAGGGGCACCAAGGACAGAATCACCGGGGGGCCCAAAGTCGAACAACCAGATAGGTTGGAGGCCTCATGAGGGTCGCCCCCAGGAGTTAGGAGGAGGCTTCCAAGGAAGGGATAACTTCCGGGAGCCAAGGAGGTTCGACCAACCGGCATGAATACAGGGAGTGAGGGATCGTTTTCAGCATCAGCAGGAGGCGATGGGGATCGGTCGAGGAAGAGGAGCTCAAGGAGGAGGAAGAAGAGGAAGAGGATAAGGAAGAAGGGGTGGCGTGGCGTTGCTTTTTTGTGACTTCCATCAGGAGGGAGATCACGCAACAGCCACGTGCCCAGAGTTCTTGGAGATGAGAGAGGCCAGAGGATTGAGGAGGCAGGATCCGCCGGTAAGGATCGTGGAAGTGCAGCAAGGGGAGGCGGAGGATAGGTGCGAGGACCGGGTGGATGTGGGTACCCGGGGGGGGGGGGGGGGGGAATCGGGGCCATCCACGGAGGGATTGGGATCGAGGCTACCCGGAAGGGGAGCCTCCAGACCATGTTCCGGAAGGGGGTAGCCTCAACCTCCCAATCCCCACCCCCATTGGAAAAAATTACCTTCTCTTCAGAGGATATGCCAGAGTATGAGGACCCGTTCTGCGACGCCTTGGTGATCCAGACAGCGGTGGAAAACTTTATGGTCTCCAAGATCCTGGTGGATAATGGGAGCTCCGTAAATGTGATTTTTAAAAGGGCCTTCGATGAGATGCAGGTGGAAACCAAAAGGATCTTGGCCTCGGACGGACCGTTGTTCGGATTCTCCGGGGAGAGAAAGTAAGTGGAAGGGGGAGTAGGGCTGCACGTGAGGTTGGGGGGCGTGTCACGGAACTGCCGGTTCGTGATTGTAGACGCCCCGAGCAGCTACAGCGCCATCTTTGGGCGTCCCCTCATCAGCGCCTTTCGCTGCGTCCCCCCCTCTTTCCATCAATGTCTCAAGTTTAACAATGGAGGGGTGCAGGTCAGGGTCAGGTGGGATCCGAAAGTGGCGAGACAGTGCTACGTCACAGCGGTCAACACCCTATCTTGGATGGCAGAAGCAGAGAGGTTGGAAAAAGAGATGGCAGCACATGAAGAAGCTGTCGGGGAAAAGGAGGTGAGTCCAGAGGAAGCAAGAGAAGGAACCGAAGAAGGAGTCGGGGGAGAGGAGACTGAGAAGCAGCTAGGAGGAGACGTGCAGGAGGCCCAGGGAGGTGTAGAGGCCGAGCAGCAGCAAGGGAGCCCGGAGGGGGCCATGGAGATCGAGGGGGAGTAGAGAAGAGGAGGTGTGCAGGAGGTCCGGAGGAGCGGGGAGTTGAAGCCACAGAAGGGAAGGCAGGAGAAAGTGGGAGGAGAAGAGGCTGAGGAGGAAGCCCGAAGGGGCATGGAAATTGAGCTGCAGCAGGACGAGGTGATGGAAGTCAAGGGAGCCGGAGGGGAGGAAGAGCCAGAGCAGGAAGAAGAAGCAAGGGACGACTGGGAGCAGTCGCGGCTGGAGGTGGCCGAGGAAGTGGTGGAGATGGAGGTCCACACCAGCCAGGGGCAGGTACAAAGGGTGCGGATCAGCGGGGGCTTGAGCCCCGAGGACCAGGAGCGGATGCGGGCCTGCATTCAGAGCAACGTCGATGTCTTCGCTTGGAGCGTGGCGGACATGTCGGGCATTGATGCGGACGTGGCCTGCCACCGCCTAAATCTGGACCCCCGCACCCTCCCCATACGCTAGAAGATGAGAGCCATCGCCACCAAGCTGGAGGAGCCCATTCGCGAGGAGGTCAAGAAGCTCCTGGAGGCGGGCTTCATCTCAGAGATCCAGTATCCGGGCTGGATCTCCAATGTGGTAATGGTAAAGAAGGGAGGAGGAAAATGGAGAATGTGTATTGACTTTTCTTTATTAAATAAATCATGCCCTAAGGATTGCTACCCCCTGCCTCGAATCGACGCTCTGGTTGATTCAGTCGTTGGTTTTTCTGTTATGAGTTTTCTAGATGCTTTTTCAGGTTACCATCAGATCCGGATGCACCCTCCATACGTCAAGGACGTCTCCTTCATCACAAGGGAAGTGTGCTTTAGTTATAACATGATGCCCTTTGGGTTAAAAAATGCGGGAGCAACATTCCAGCGGATGATGGATCGAGTTTTCCAGGGCCAAAGGGGTCGGAACCTAGAATTCTACGTTGATGATCTCATGGTAAAGAGCAAGGGAGTGAACTCGCATCTCCAGGACCTGGAGGAGACATTGGCCACCTTGAGGAAGTTCAAAATGAGGTTGAACCCCTTAAAATATGTTTTCGGGGCAAGTCGTGGGAAATTCCTTGGGCACCTTCTGACCCCGGCAGGGGTAGAACCTAATCCTGATAAAGTAAAAGCCATTCTGGAGCTAGAACCACCCCGAAACGCTAAGGAGGTGCAGCGCTTGACAGGAAAGCTGGCCGGCCTTAGCAGATTCCTCTCCAGGTCAGGGGAGAAGTGCTCACCTTTCTTTAAAGTGCTACGAGGGAATCAGAGATTCGAATGGACTGCGGAGTGCGAACAAGCCTTTCAAAAGCTAAAGGAGCAACTCTCCCTGGCTCCTCTGCTTCAAAGCCCAAAAGAGGGGGAAGATCTGACCTTGTACCTAGTAGTGGGAGCAGAGGCGGTGAGCTCCGTCCTAGTCAGAGAAGAGGGAAAAAAGCAACTGCCTATTTATTATGTTAGCAGGATCCTAAGGAAGGCGGAGCTTCGTTATCCTATCCTGGATAAGCTGGCGTACTCCTTGGTTATTTCAGCCAGGAAGCTCTAGCCATATTTCCAGGCACATTCGGTTAGGGTGGTGACGGACCATCCTCTCCGAAAGATTTTTGAAGGAGTAGAGCACTCGGGTAGGCTGGCCAAGTGGTCTATCTAGTTGAGTGAATTCAACATTTCGTTCCCACCAAGGCTCTTCATTAAGGCGCGGGTGGTGGCCGACTTCTTGGCAGACTACGTCGCGGAGGTCGGGGGCGAGGAGCCGCGGCCACCGGAGGCGTGGAAGATAATGGTCGACGGGGCCTCGGGAAAGCACTCTCTCGGAGCAGGGGTGGTACTAACAAGTCCCCAGGGGGTAACCGTAAAACAAGCAGTCGCCTTGCATTTCCCCACAACCAACAACCAAGCAGAGTACGAGGCAGTGATAGCTGGCCTTCGCTTGGCGAAGGAGCTCGAGATTAAGGACATTGAGGTTTTCACAGATTCATTAGTGGTGGCATCTCAGATACGTGGAGAGTTCGAGGCTCGGGAGCCCACCCTCGTGAAATATTTGTCCAAGGTGAGGACAATCATCGGGGGGTTCCGGACGTTCTCCATCCAGCACGTCCCCAGAGAAGAGAACACAGCTGCCGACCGGTTGGCTAAGTTCGGACCTTGGGAAGGGGGTACCCTGACTGATTTATTCCATCCAGCGATCGAAGAGGGGGAGTTGATGGAGGTGGATCGGCGGCCCTCGTGGGTGGATCCCTTCGTTACCTTCTTTCTAACAGGAACCCTCCCTGAGGGGGTCAAGGAGGCAAGAAATTTCCGCCATAAGGCGGCTCATTATCTCATGCATGAAGGAGGACTACGCCGGAGGATGCTTTCGGGTCTCCTAGCTCGATGCGTGACGGAGGAGGAGACCAGACACATTCTGGAGGATGTGCACTCCGGGGAATGTGGTAGTCATTCTGGAGGGAGGACATTGGAAGCAAGGGTGGTCAGACAGGGGTACTTATGGCCCACCCTGAGGAAGGACGCGACAGAGTTTGCGAGGAAATGCCGAAAATGCCAGCTCTATGCCCCCCTCCAGCTCTTGTCGGCTCAAAAGCTCTGAAGCATCACAGCACCATGGCCTTTCGCCATTTGGGGAATGGATTTAGTTGGGCCTTTTCCTCCAGCTAGTGGACAAAGAAGGTTCCTCCTTGTCATGATAGATTACTTCTCCAAGTGGCTGGAGGTTAAGGCGCTAGTAAAGGTGACCTCACAAGTCATCAGGAACTTCGTCTGGGGGGAGATCATCTGCAGGCACGGGCTGCCTCAGGCCATCGTCACGGATAACGGCCCCCAGTTTGCTAGTGAAGAGTTCATCAGCTTCTGCACTCAGCTGGGCATCGACCTCAGGTTTGCCTCCGTCCACCACCCCAGAAGCAATGGTCAGGTGGAGGCGGCAAACAAGATTATTGTTAACCTGCTAAATAAGAAGGTGGAGAATCTGAGAGGGAATTGGGTAGAGCAACTCCCTTCGGTCCTGTGGGCTCTAAGAACAACCCCGAACACGGCCACTAGTGAGACCCCTTTCAAGCTTTCCCATGGTTGTGAGGCGGTACTACCGGTGGAGTTCGAGGTCCGATCCCCACGAGTTGCGGCTGCAGGTGATGGAGACGAGGCATGGAGGATGGAAAACGAAGAAGGCATGCGCCTCTCACTAGACCTGGCAGAGGAGCTGCGAAACGTAGCAGCCATCAGACAGGAAGAGATCAAGCGTCGAATGGCAAAACACTTCGACAAGCATATCAGGATAAAGCAATTCGCGGAAGGAGACCTAGTACTGAAAAAGGTTGATGCGGCAGGGAGGTCCGCCCCGGTGGGAAAGCTCAATCCAAATTGGGAGGGACCTTATATTGTAGAAAGAGTGTTGAAAGCGGGGGATTACTACCTCCAGGATGTGGAGGGTAGGACCTTGAACCATTCCTGGAGTGGGGATGACTTAAAACGCTTCTACCCATGAAAAGGGAGAGCGGTGGATATGTACTCAAAACATGATCAATATAATATACTTCTCGAATTATTTCTTGTTTATCGTTTATTGTGAAGTCCTAATGACAGGAAGAGGAAACTTCATCGACACCCCGAGCTCGGCTCGGCCCCAGGTAGACCCGCTGCGCAGGCTCTCATCTAGCTGGCAGGTCCGAAGGCTCGCCTGTGGGGGATAGGTTTTGGTTTGAGATCTTCATCGGCACCCCGAGCTCGGCTCGGCCCCAGGTAGACTCGTTGCGCAGGCTCTCATCTAGCTGGCAGGTCCGAAGGCTCGCCTGTGGGGGATAGGTTTTGGTTTGAGATCTTCATCGGCACCCCGAGCTCGGCTCGGCCCCAGGTAGACCCGCTGCGCAGGCTCTCATCTAGCTGGCAGGTCCGAAGGCTCGCCTGTGGGGGATAGGTTTTGGCTTGAAATCTTCATCAGTACCCCGAGCTCGGCTCGGCCCCAGGTAGACCCGCTGCGCAGGCTCTCATCTAGCTGGCAGGTCCGAATGCTCGCCTGTGGGGGATAGGTTTTGGTTTGAGATCTTCATCGGCACCCCGAGCTCGGCTCGGCCCCAGGTAGACCCACTGCGCAGGCTCTCATCTAGCTGGCAGGTCCGAAGGCTCGCCTGTGGGGGATAGGTTTTGGTTTGAGATCTTCATCGACACCCCGAGCTCGGTTCGGCCCTAGGTAGACCCGCTGCGCAGGCTCTCATCTAGCTGGCAGGTTCGAAGGCTCGCCTGTGGGGGATAGGTTTTGGTTTGAAATCTTCATCAGCACCCCGAGCTCGGCTCGGCCCCAGGTAGACCCGCTGCGCAGGCTCTCATCTAGCTGGCAGGTCCGAAGGCTCGCCTGTGGGGGATAGGTTTTGGTTTGAGATCTTCATCAGCACCCCGAGCTCGGCTTGGCCCCAGGTAGACCCGCTGCGCAGGCTCTCATCTAGCTGGCAGGTCCGAAGGCTCGCCTGTGGGGGATAGGTTTTGGTTTGAAATCTTCATCAGTACCCCGAACTCGGCTCGGCCCCAGGTAGATCCGCTGCACAGGCTCTCATCTAGCTGGCAGGTCCGAAGGCTCGCCTGTGGGGGATAGGTTTTGGTTTGAAATCTTCATCAGTACCCCGAGCTCGGCTCGGCCCCAGGTAGACCCGCTTCGCAGGCTCTCATCTAGCTGGCAGGTCCGAAGGCTCGCCTGTGGGGGATAGGTTTTGGCTTGAAATCTTCATCAGTACCCCGAGCTCGGCTCGGCCCCAGGTAGACCCGCTGCGCAGGCTCTCATCTAGCTGGCAGGTCCGAAGGCTCGCCTGTGGGGGATAGGTTTTGGTTTGAGATCTTCATCGGCACCCCGAGCTCGGCTCGGCCCCAAGTAGACCCGCTGCGCAGGCTCTCATCTAGCTGGCAGGTCCGAAGGCTCTCATGTTGGGGATAGGTTTTGGTTTGAGATCTTCATCGGCACCCCGAGCTCGGCTCGGCCCCAGGTAGACCCGCTGTGCAGGCTCTCATCTAGCTGGCAGGTCCGAAGGCTCGCCTGTGGGGGATAGGTTTTGGCTTGAAATCTTCATCAGTACCCCGAGCTCGGCTCGGCCCCAGGTAGACCCGCTGCGCAGGCTCTCATCTAGCTGGCAGGTCTGAAGGCTCGCCTGTGGGGGATAGGTTTTGGTTTGAGATCTTCATCGGCACCCCGAGCTCGGCTCGGCCCCAGGTAGACCCGCTGCGCAGGCTCTCATCTAGCTGACAGGTCCGAAGGCTCGCCTGTGGGGGATAGGTTTTGGTTTGAGATCTTCATCGGCACCCCGAGCTCGGCTCCGCCCCAGGTAGACCCGCTGTGTAGGCTCTCATCTAGCTGGCAGGTCCGAAGGCGCGCCTGTGGGGGATAGGTTTTGGTTTGAAATCTTCATCAGCACCCCGAGCTCGGCTCGGCCCCAGGTAGACCCGCTGTGCAGGCTCTCATCTAGCTGGCAGGACCGAAGGCTCGCCTGTGGGGGATAGGTTTTGGTTTGAGATCTTCATCAGCACCCCGAGCTCGGCTCGGCCCCAGGTAGACCCGCTGCGCAGGCTCTCATCTAGCTGGCAGGTCCGAAGGCTCGCCTGTGGGGGATAGGTTTTGGTTTGAGATCTTCATCAGCACCCCGAGCTCGGCTCGGCCCCAGGTAGACCCGCTGCGCAGGCTCTCATCTAGCTGGCAGGTCCGAAGGCTCTCCTGTGGGGGATAGGTTTTGACTTGAAATCCTCATCAGTACCCCGAGCTCGGCTCGGCCCCAGGTAGATCCGCTGCGCAGGCTCTCATCTAGCTGGCAGGTCCGTAGGCTTTCCTGTAGGGGAGGGGTTTGGGTTAAGGCATCTTCATCAGTATTAAGCTGACAGGGTAGTAAATTCACTTTGGCAGAATAATGGAGAAAGTCTCCTTGAAAGCGACTTTACACCTTAGCATCTCAACCTGGTCCTAGGGGACAAGAAATGAACTAAAGAAAAAGGGGAGGAGTAAGGCGAGTGGCGGCACTCGCAGCAGGCGATCTCGAGGATCGTCCCGCCTTCGCGAGTGGGGTACTCGCAGGACAAGGTATCGCACCGCCTCGCGGGTGTGAGGGGGTCAAGGAGGCGTCTCGCGTAAGTCAGAAAAGAAGACAAAACAGAAAAGGCTAGGCAGCGAGATGGGAGGATAGCACCGTCTCGCAGACCGAAACAAACCAGAGATTAACTTCGCAAAATAGAAAACAAAATAGAGAACAAAAATGAGCACTCACTCGTCACTTGACAGATACCACAAAAATATGGTTTAAAGTTTTTACAACAATGAAAGGAGGAGAGAGTGATTCTAAATCTTGGAGGAGGCACATCAGTCCTCCTCGCCAGATGCAGAATCATCGCTCTCCTCGCTATATAGATCAGGAACCAAGTCGCGCGCAGTCACAGCCTCGGATTCATCCTTCACAACCCCCAGGTCCTTCATCATTTGCAGCACCAGCTCTGCCGCACGGACACCAGCATCTCGACATTGCTCCTCGACTTCCTCGTGGGAGTAATGTGGTGGAGGTGTCCGGAAGGGCTCACGGCGAGACGACGACGCAACATCAGCCCGAAGACGCGAGTTCTCAGCAGTCGATGCCTGGACCTCCTCCTCCAACGCCGCCACACGCGAGCGCAGTTGTTCCGCCGTCTCGGCATCCTGTGGGACGGCCTAGCAGTTAGCCGAGAATGATGGAAAAAGAAAGGTCCAAGGAAAAAGTTATGGCTTACCACGCCGCCTTGGGCCTTCGTGAGGAGGGACTCGGCATCAGATAACCTTCTCGCTAGCCCGATGGACTTCTCCCGCTCCGCCTCCAGGTTCTCCTCGCTGGCCTTCCACTTTGAATTGATGTAAATGAGACGACGAGAGGAGCGGTGCGAGAACACCAAGGCCCGCATTTGGTGGTGAGAAGTTTTTAGCACAAGATCCTTGGTGGACTCGCTTTCAGGCGAAACGGCGTCAAGGCCGCCATAGAGGCCGTACCCTATGGCGAAGGCATGGCTAGTAGGGACCTCTTGCTCCTTCCAAGGGGTAAGTAGGGTGGAGATGGACACGCGGTTGGCATCCCGCCCCCACAGCATAACCGGGTTGCCGACGGCATCATGAACCACGGGACCCAGGTTGTAGTTCATATGGGAGGAGGGAGCGGGACGGCCAGAGGATTCGCCTTCGCGAGAGGAGGTGGCAGCCGCCTGTTCAGGAGCAGCAGCTTGCGGTTTAGGTGCCACAGCAGGAAGGTTGGAGGCGGCAGCAGGTTGATCAGGGATTACCGTCCCGCGGGAAGGCGAGACGGCCTGATGGCTGGGCGAAAGGGGCGATGGAGTTTCCCCTATAGAAATAGGGCTCCCCTGGGGAGCTTTCTTCCTTTCCTTAGAAATAACTACTACTTTTTTCATCTTCTTCTTAGGAGGACTGGGGCGAGAGGGGACCGTCTCGTCTGCGGGCCTCTTCGGCGGGATGGCCGCCAGGGACTCTCTCGCCGCCTCTGCCGCCGCGTTGGCGAGATCAAGACCCTTCGCGGGGTGGATGTTGCTCTTGTAAGGAGGGAGCGCTGGAACGATTCGCTCACCTAAAAGAGAGCAGGGGATGTAAAGAAGCGAGACGACAAACAGCGAGATAAGAAGAGTAAAAGGATAAGATAAGAGTACCTTCGCCAGGGAGCACTGGGAGAAGCGAGTCGAGACCTCGCCGCAAGAAGTTGACCTCGAAATTCTTGCCGGCCAAGTAATCGCACAGCAGCTTCTCTGGGCCACTGACTTTGGGGGTGGCGTAGAAACTCTCTGGCGGAGAGACCGGCGCGAGAGGGATGCCGCCGAAGTCAGCACGGTCTCCCCGGATGAAGACGAATCGGGTGAGCCAATGGTGGTTCTTGTTGGGCGTCTCGCATACCTTAATCCCCTGCCCAGTAAAGTACGAGATGCCATCGGCGTTGGCATGGTAGATGAAAAGCTTGCGGAAGGCCGTCAAGCTGAACTCGATGCGTTCCCGGCGCATATAGCAGGCGAAGGCGACCAACACCGAGATGGCGTTAGGGTTGAACTGTGCCGGGACGACACCAAAGTATTTGAAGACCTGCTTCACCTCAGGCCAAAGGGGGAGCCGCAACCCCGCCTCGAAATGCGAGACGGGGAAGGCGAGTTCTCCCGGGTAATAGGTATTGATGCACTCGCCGACCTTGGGGGGACGCGACTCGACCCCTTCTCCCAGGTACTCGTGGGCAAACCTATGGTAATCTTCTTGAGGGAGCCTGCCGAGCGGGAAGTCATGGTCGGTGAACCTCTTCCCACAGCGGCTGCGCCCCTCACCTTCCTCAACCTTCTTCTTACCCATCCTCTTCGGCGAGATGGTCTTCGGCGAGACAAAGGAAGAAATTGGCGAGAGATCCAAGAGAGGATGGCGAGAAGGGCCGGCGAGACGGAAGAGTCAGAGAGCCAAGAGCTCGGGTAACAGCAGAAGCGGAAAGTGTGGCATCTGATCCCGGACTAGGCATATTTATAACTGATACATAACCAATGATTAATGGGCGGGAAAAATATGAGGGGAGGGGAAGAGTCGATGTCCTTTTCTCTCTCCTAAACCTCGATCGGCACGACCCATCACAATCAGGAAAATATATATATATATATATATATATATATATATATATATATATATATATATATATATATATATATATATATATATATATATATAGCATAAATTAAAAGGAGAGTTAAAAAAGGAATGAAAAATATCAGCAATAAAAATATATGTTCAAAGGTCGTCCCGCGTACAGCGGGCACCCAGTTTCATACACATCTTGGCGAGATGACGCCGCGAGATTACTGTTATTACAGCTTTTACGAGAAGAAGAAAAAAGAAGAATAGTGAGACGGACATCCTTCAGTACGGGTGCCATTCCCAGCGGCCACCGCGAGCTCCCCCATGAGGAGGTCTACTCCGCGAGTGGAAGGAGCGAATGGATTCGAGACCACGCCGCGCGATACGGAGCTGCATATCAGTATCATTAATGATGGCTTCAGGGTTGGTACCATCGACATCTAGCTCGAGGTTAGCTCCGGAGGATAGGCGAACGCATTCATTCTCCAGCAATTCGATGCGCTTCTCCGCGGCCTGCTTATCCAGCGTCAAGGAGTGGATGATACGCGCGTGCTTCCGAAAAAGCTCAGCCGTCTTGCGCTTCATCTCCGCTGGATTTGAAGAGTCACCCAGATAATCTTCTGTTGAAGTATTAGACCGGGCGGCTTAGCGGTCTGATCCAGCGGTTTGTTGACCGAGCGGCTTAGCGGTCTGATCTAGCGGTTTGTTAACCGGGCGGTCTATCGGTCTACCTCTGCGGCCTGTTCTATCCTGCTGGAGTTGCCGAGCGGTTAACCCATCTCTCTAACCGCGCGGCCTGTGCGGTCTCCATTATTTTAGCCGCTCAGTACTGTAAATGTTTAGTCCCACATTGTTTGTATACTCTCTTCTTATCTCCTCCATTCTATATAAGGGAGGTCATACCTTTGTAAATGATATCTTTTTTGGATAATAAAATTTCAATTATTCAAAAGTTTATTCGCTTGTTCTCTTCTTTTCGCTTCTTTTCGCTACTTTCTAACATGGTATCAGAGGACGCGGTCATTTTCTCCTGATTCTGTGCACTCTCTGTTGTTCGCGGCTTGTTTTCCGCGTTCTGCGACTTGATTCGCGGCTTGCCTTCTCTTCTGTCCGCGCGGCTTGTTTCTATCCGCGCGGCTTGTTTCTGTCCGCTGCCCTGTTCGCGCGGCTTGCTTCTTCTTGGTTCTCTTCTCCTACTGCTCTTTGTCGCAGCGACCTGTTTTCTTGTCGCCGCGCTCCTTGTTCTTTCCTGCCGCTCCGACTTCCTCGTCGTTGCGGTCTGTCCGCGTGTGTTGTCTCTCTACTCGCGGTTTGCTGTTGTGATCTGCCTGACCGTGCGGGTTGTTCCTTTCTCACCCGCATCTTGGTCGCGGTCACCTGCTCTTCTCCTCTCTTCTGTTCGCTCGGCCTTTTCAGTCCGCGCGACCTCTTCCCCACTGTGCCTTTGACCGCTTTCTAGCAGCTGCTGTGATCTGCCTGACCGTGCGGGTTGTACCTTTCTTACCCGCATCTTGGTCGCGGTCACCTGCTCTTCTCCTCTCTTCTGTTCGCTCGGCCTTTTCAGTCCGCGCGACCTCTTTCCCGCTGTGCCTTTGACCTCTTTTTAGCTGCTGCTGTTCGCATGGCTTCTTCTGTTTCCTAACCGCTCCTGTTCGCGCGGCTTCTTCTGCTTGCCGGGTTCTATGACTACCTCCGGTCTCACCACTACTCCTGCAGCTCCTTCTCCTCCTCCTCCTTCGGGCAACCTTGGCACCCTTTCCAAGCTTGTTGGCTCCAACTATCCCGATTGGAGTGTTTCTTTCACCTTTCTCCTTCGTTCTCAACGCAAGCGTCATCACCTCACCGATGACCCTCCTCCTCGCACCTCTCCTGAGTTTGATGACTGGGATGCGAGTAATGCTCTTGTTCGCACCTGGCTGGCCAACAGCCTTTCTGATGAGTGCCTTCCCGTCATTCGCCATGATGAGACGGTCAAGGCCGCCTGGCTTCACCTCGCTGCTCTCTATTCTAAGGGGGGTCAGACGTCCCGCATTTATACTCTCTATGCGGACCTCTTCGCCCGCCCTTCCATGTCACCGGCTGCGGCTTATCAGCAGGTTCAGGCTCTTGGTGCTGAAATCCTCCAGAATCGCCCCTTCTCCGCGGACTTGGCCGACCAGCACAAACACTTCCAGGAACTCCTGGTTGTTTGTTATCTTCTTCGTCTTCCTGACTCTTATGATATGATCCGCCAGCAGATCTTGGGTGAGGCGCAATCTCCTACTTTGGATGCCACTGCGGCTCGCATTGCCGATGTTACTTCGCTCCTCCAGCGGCCTCTGTTGGCCTCCCCCCCTTCCCAGGACTCCTTTGCTCACCAAGCTCAGAGGGGGGGGCCTAGTGGCCGTGGCTCCTCTGGCGGCCGGGGTTCCTCCTGGTTCCTCTGCTCTCACTGTGGTCGTACTGGCCATACTGTTGACCGCTGCTGGCAGAAACATCCTCATCTTCGCCCTTCCGGTGATGCTCCTTCTTCAGCCTCCGCCTCTTCTAGGCCGTCTGCCTCTGTGGCCACGACGTCAGGTAGTGCCCACGTCGTTACCCAAGGTAAATGGCTGATTGACTCCGGTGCCACCAATCATATGACGGGCAACCCTCATTGCTTCTCCCGTCTTGAGACCCATGACCGCTTACCCCCAGTTCGTGTGGCGGATGGTTCCCCGTCCCCGGTTCATGGGACGGGCATGGTTCAACTCACTACATCGCTTTGCTTGGAGGATACCCTCTATGTCCCGAAGTTCCCGTGCAATTTGTTATCCGTTACTACTTTATGCCGGCAACTTCAGTGCTCCGTTTTATTCACTCCCACTACTTGTTCTTTTCAGGACCCGAGGACCCAGCGGACGATTGCTACTGGGACTGAGAGCGGCGGCCTCTACTTCCTCGACGATGTTTCTACTCTCTCTGCCTACTCCTCCTCCACCGATCTCCTTCAGTGGCATCTTCGTCTTGGGCATCCTCCTCCTCGGCTTATTCGTCAGCTTCTGCCCCACTTACCTCCTACCAGTTCTCCGCTCAACTGTGATGCGTGTCAGCTTGGCAAACATCATCGCACCTCCTTCCCACCGAAGCAAGGCCGTGGCTCCTCTCGCATTTTTGATCTTATTCATTCTGATGTATGGGGTCCTGCTCCTACCCTCACAGCTGGTCGGGGCAGTTCCTATTTTGTCACTTTTATCGATGATTTTACTCGATGTACCTGGGTGTATCTATTAAAAGATCGCTCTGAACTATTTTCTGTTTGGCAATCATTTTACTTTATGATTAAGACTCAATTTGCTATTTCTATTAAAGTCTTACGTTCTGATAATGCCAAGGAGTATCTCACTCATGAGTTCTCCGCATTTTTTCACAAACATGGCCTCCTTCATCAAACGACTTGTGTTTACACCTCCCAGCAGAATGGGGTGGCGGAGCGTAAAAACCGTCACCTGCTTGATGTTGCGCGTACTCTCATGACGCAGATGAACGTCCCTCGCTCCTACTGGGGCTACGCTGTGCTCCTCGCCTGATATCTCATCAATCGCCTTCCCTCCACGGTTCTCCATGGCCAGACTCCCTTCTCCCTTCTCTACCCCCACCAGAAACCTTTTCCTCTTCATCTCCGTGTCTTTGGCTGTACGGCCTTTGTTCACGCTCCCTCCGCTACCCGCGACAAGCTTTCCCCCCGTTCCACCAAGTGTGTCTTTTGGGGTACTCTACCACTCAAAAAGGCTATTGCTGCTTTGACCCCCTTCTCCGCAAGCAGTTTGTCTCCGCCGATGTGACTTTTTTCGAAAATGCTTCCTATTTCTCTCCTCCCACTTCTCTTCCTTCTCTTCCTTCTGATATCTCCGTTCCTTCCACACCTCTCCACGTTTTCCCACCTTTGTCTCCTCCTCCACCCACTCCTTCCCAGTCCGTCTCTCCACCCACCCCTCCACCCTCCTCTCCGCTGCCATCTCTCTCTAGTCCCGGGCCAGCCTTCTCCGCCACGGACGCTCCGGTCGCTGACGCTCCCGTCGTCGACGCTCCCGTTGACCTGGATGTTCCCATTGCCCTTCGCAAAGGGGTGCGGGCGTGTACTCAACACCCGCTCACGGCTGTTGTTTCCTATGATCAGCTTTCTCCTTCTCGCAGGTGTTTTGCCTTGGCTATCTCTGCTACTTCTACTCCTCGTACCTACCAGGAGGCTCTCGCTCTCCCTCATTGGAAGTCTGCCATGGATGAGGAGATGACTACTCTTACTGAACGGGGTACCTGGACCCTGGTTCCTCCTCCCGTGGGCACTGATGTGGTTGGCTGTCGCTGGGTCTTCGTTGTGAAGTTTCGCCCCGACGGCACTGTGGATCGCTACAAAGCCCGGCTGGTGGCCAAGGGCTTTACTCAGACTTATGGCGTTGATTATTTTGATACCTTCTCTCTGGTTGCTCGCCTCAGCACCATCCGGGTTCTCTTTTCTGTGGCTGTCAACCGGGCTTGGGCTATTTCCCAGCTTGATGTGAAGAATGCATTTCTCTATGGCGATCTTCAGGAGGACGTCTATATGGAGCAACCTCCTGGGTATGTTGCTCAGGGGGAGACACGTGTCTGTCATTTGAAGAAGGCCATTTATTGCCTAAAGCAGAGCCCTCGGGCATGGTTCGACAAATTCAGTGGTATTGTGGCTACCATCGGCTTTCAAAGGAGTTCGGCCGATCACTCCTTATTCATTCGCAAAACGGCCTCGGGACTGGTGGTTTTGGTCGTATATGTGGATGATATTCTCCTTACTGGCGATGACCGAGATGGGGTGGACTTGACGAAGAAGCACCTCCGTCAGCACTTGGTCACGAAGGATATGGGCTCCCCAAAATACTTTTTGGGGATAGAAATCTCTCGGAAACTTGACTCCTTGGTTCTCTCTCAACGGAAGTATGCACTTGATCTTCTACGAGAAGCAGGATTGACAGGTGCCAAACCAGCTCGTTTTCCCATGGCTGTTGGAGAAGACAAAACGTGGACGGATGATTCGCCTCTTCTATCTGATGTCACACGGTACAGATGTTTGGTAGGCAAACTCATCTATCTCACGGTGACTAGACCCGACATCGCCTACGCTGTAGGCAAGGTCAGTCAGTTTATGCAAGCTCCCAGGGAGTGCCATCTTCAGTCCGCCCTGAAGATTTTAGAGTATATCAAAGCAGCACCGGGCAGAGGGTTACTCTTTCAGAGGAATGGTCATCTGAGGGTTGAGGCCTACTCAGATTCAAGTTATGCGGATGACAAAGGCGATCGTAAATCCACATCAGGTTTTTGTACCTTTGTTGGAGGTAATCTCGTGAGTTGGAAGAGCAAGAAATAGTCTGTTGTTTCCGGATCCAGTGCCGAAGCAGAATACCGGAGTATGGCGTCAACCACGTGTGAGTTAAAGTGGTTGCGGGCTCTCATGCTTGACCTGGGCGAGGTATATGACTGTCCTCTCCCTATGTTCTGTGACAACAAGGCCGCTATACACATATCCAGAAATCCGGTCTTCCATGAGAGAACAAAGCATATAGAGGTTGACTGTCACTTCATTCGGGAAGAGATTTTGAAGAAACAGATTTGTACTCCTTTTGTCACCTCTGACAAAGAGTTGGCAGATATCTTCACCAAGCCGGTTTCTACTTCCTTCTTCCGCATTTGTGACAAGCTGGGCATGATTGATATCTATGCTCCAGCTTGAGGGGGAGTGTTGAAGTATTAGACCGGGCGGCTTGGCGGTCTGATCCAGCGGTTTGTTGACCGAGCGGCTTAGCGGTCTGATCTAGCGGTTTGTTAACCGGGCAGTCTATCGGTCTACCTCTGCGGCCTGTTCTATCCTGCTGGAGTTGCCAAGCGGTTAACTCATCTCTCTAACCGCGCGGCCTGTGTGGTCTCCATTATTCTACCCGCTCAGTACTGTAAATGTTTAGTCCCACATTGTTTGTATACTCTCTTCTTATCTCCTCCATTCTATATAAGGGAGGTCATACCTTTGTAAATGATATCTTTTTTGGATAATAAAATTTCAATTATTCAAAAGTTTATTCGCTTGTTCTCTTCTTTTCGCTTCTTTTCGCTACTTTCTAACATCTTCAATCTCGTCTATAGGAGGAGGCGAGACGGAGAGTCGCTTTGGCTGCTCCTCAGCAGGAGAGTTGGCCCGAGAATCTGCGCAAGGGGTGCAGAGGCAGGGTGGAAGAGGCACTCGCAGAAGGGTGTGAGAACAGCGAAGGGGATTCAAAAGGGCGAGGGAAGGTCTCTTACCGGGAAGGCGAGAGGTCTCGGCGGCCGGGGAAGGATCGTCCCTCCTCTCGCTGGGAGTAGTTGGGGGCGTAGAAGAGGGCTGCGAATCGAACTCCTCGCAGTGGGCGGCAGAACCATCTCGCGGCAAAGGGCGCAGGCGAGATGGGTAGTGGGGTCCATCTCGCCGACAGGTGCTTCTCCACTCGCCAGGGGGAGAAGAGGCCATTTTCGTACCTCCGTGTCAGCAGGGGTTTTTACTCTTCTACCCTGGGTATTTTTACCATCTTACCCTTAGCGGTCTGCATATAGCACCTCAGAACAGCGGAGTTTGGCTGTTGGCAGACCCAGTCAGGGGTACCCCGGTAATTTCAGACCAGTACAGTTTTACTATTGGCAGTTCAGATCCTGAAATCTATAAATAAGCGCATAGGGGTTCTTCAGAAGGGACTTTTCTGGGACTCCCAAGGGGAATCATCGGCACTGTCTTCTGAGGAACTCCAAGCCCAGCTTTTGGCTTTGGAGGGGAAGCACTCTGTGACCTTCCGGATAAGCGGTGGGACCTCCCTGCTGCGGCTTTGGGCCAGTTTATTAGTCTTTCACGACCAGTCGGAGGTCGGAGCTTGGGCCAAGTAGGTGCCGGCTACGCCCCTATTTTGCGAACATTTGTCGAAGTCCAATTTTGGCTTCAACAGTTCTGGTGCGGTGAGCGTGGATTCGAGACCACGCCAGCTCCTTCAGTATGGGTGCCATTCCCAGCGGCCACCGCGAGCTCCCCCACGAGGAGGTCTACTCCGCGAGTGGAAGGAGCGAATGGATTCGAGACCACGCCGCGCGAGACGGAGCTGCATATCAGTCTCATTAATGATGGCTTCAGGGTTGGTACCATCGACATCTAGCTCGACGTTAGCTCCGGAGGATAGGCGAGTGCATTCATTCTCCAGCAATTCGATGCGCTTCTCCGCGGCCTGCTTATCCAGCGTCAAGGAGTGGATGATACGCGCGTGCTTCCGAAAAAGCTCAGCCATCTTGCGCTTCATCTCCGCTGGATTTGAAGAGTCATCCAGATAATCTTCAATCCCGTCTACAGGAGGAGGCGAGACGGAGAGTCGCTTTGGCTGCTCCTCGGCAGGAGAGTTGGCCCGAGAATCTGCGCAAGGGGTGTAGAGGCATGGTGTTGGGTATTGTATCCACAACGTACCTGATTTGAAGAAGCCCCTGAACAAGCTAAGGTAAATAGACAGTGTGATTGATAAGATATTTCAAGTTGTGCTTGCAGTTATTCCACGCTAAGTGCACACCAATGTCAGGGTGCAGTAGGTCTATATACACGGGTCTGCGCGACGTAATCCCTCGTTGAACAGATCAGTGTGTTGGCCTACGTGTACTCTCTCTATTGGTGTGTATTTATTTTCAAGTACAGGGTTGTGATCATGCAAGAGAAGACAAGGAGCGAGGATGGGTCAAAGAGCAGCTCATGGGTGGAAAGACGAAAATTCGTCCAAGTATGAATCGACGAGAATCACCAAGTGATTCTCGCCGATTCGGCGAGAATCACTAGTGATTCTCGCCGAATCGTCGAGAATAACTAGCTGATTCTCGCCGTCTCTTTCCGGTTTTATCAGAGCGTGTCATCAAGTCAAAATCGACGAGAATCACCGTTGATTCTCGTCGAATCGACGAGAATCACCTTCGATTCTCGCCGATTCGACGAGAATCACCTTCGATTCTCGCCGATTTTCCCTTAGACAATTTTCTGGATCCCGCTGGACCGGATCAAATGTTAAGGCACTGTTTTGAACCAGGCTTGGGGTCTTTTCTGGTGGGACCCACAACAGTCATCTTGAAGACCTAATGTATAAATACACTTGTATTATTGAACAGTAAGACATAGAAAACAAAAATTCAAAAATAAGCCGAGCCGCGACGTGACCTAGATCGCGATACCAGCTCCTCCGTCGTCGCCGCTCACGCCAGTTGTTCGCCGCTTTCGATCGTGGTTCTTCCAGATCTTCCGGCGATTGAAGCTTTGCCAAGCATAGCGTCTCATGTGTCTATCTAGAGATCCTTTGTCTCTTGATTTGTTGATCGGGAAAACCTTCCCCGTCCGAATCGAACGAGACGCTCGATCCTAGTGTGACCGTTGGAAGACCTTGCTAGCTTAGCTACGAAGTTTGAATCTCCAAAGTACAGTAGCCACACGCCGTTGTCGCCACCGATTCCGAGAACCAAGTCGTCGCCCTTCTTGCCGCCGCCGGTTCCAGGGAGATTCGCTCCAAGAGAGTTCTAGGGTTGTGGACTCTTCGTTGATTTTAAGAACACTTTATCGAACGAAGAGGGACACCTTAGTCTCCAAAAGTAGTTTGTATTTCTTGTACATTCTAGTTCATTTTTGTTGTAAAGGAACGTTGGTTCCTAGTTGTAAGGGTTGGGTGCAACCCGTGTTGTGGGAGTGTTGACTCCTACGTGTGGAAGGGATCCTTCCGATAATGCAAGGATTGGATTTCAATCCTGTTGGTGAAGAGACCGAGTCGTCCCTTGTTGGGAGATAGGTCGAAGGGGGAAAGTGGATGTACCCAAATCGGGGAACCACTATAAATAGCTTGTGTACTCTGTTTGCTGTGCTGTTTTATTTTTGTGTACAGGTACAATTTTAATTCCGCAAAAACGCTGCACGTCACCTATTCCCCCCCCCCCTATAGGTGAAGGTAGTTGACACTAGGTGAACCTTCAAGTGGTATCAAAGCCAGGTTCCTCATCAAAAAGGTTCACACCTTGAGTTGAATCCTGCCTCTAGTGTCAAGAAGAGGGAAACCATCTACCATGGACGGGCTCAAGTACACAGGCAAGATTCCAGTGTGCACCAGGCTCAACTTTCCTATTTGGAAGGAAAGGATCAGGTTCTACATGGAAGCAGTTGATCCTCGACTCTTCATGATCGTGGAGGAGGGACCTTATGTCCCCACTAAGGTCTCCACCATTGATCCTACCAAGAAAGTACCAAAAAAAATTTCTGAAATGGACAAGGACAAGATGGTGCTGGTGGGACTTGATAAGAAGGCGCAGAACATTCTGGTCAGCGCGGTCGATGACTCAATGATGCAGAACTTCAGCAACTGCAGGACAGCAAAGGAGATCTGGCACTGCCTGATTATCCTAATGGAGGGCACTGATGAAGTGAGGGATGATCGGAGATCCCTCCTGAACCAGAAATATGAGGCCTTCAGACAAGGGCCTAAGGAAGATATCGGAGTCACCTTCTAGAACTTCCTCAAGATTGTCAATGCGCTCAAAGGATATGGAAGAGTGTTCACTGATGGTGAACTTAATGATAAATTCCTTAGGTCTCTTACTAAGGAATGGGACACAAAAATCTGCGCCATCCGAGAGTTTGGCAGACTTGCTGAAACAGACCCGCAAATTCTGTTTGGGAAGCTGATGTCCTATGAGCTTCAACTGAACACCAGGAAAGCAGAAGAAGAAGTAGAGAAGGCTGCAGCCAAGGAAAAGACTGTGGCCCTAAAAGCCATTCACTCCAGGAAGGGTAAGGGTGCGGTTTCGTACCGTGCTAGGAAAAAGGATGAGGAGGAGGACTCTGAGCCATGCTCCTCCAGCTCAGATTTGTCTGAGGAAGATTTCTCCCTCATCACCCGAGAATTCAGGAAGTTCCTCAAGATGAGGAATCAAAGAAAGAGAGACGGCTCCTCCTCCAGGCTTCAGAAGAAAAATTATTCTTCTGACAGGTATACTTCTAAACCGAACAAACATCGCTCCTCTGACATTATTTATTTTGGATGCAATAAGCCAGGACACGTCGTGGCCGACTGCTACCAAGGCAAGAGAGAAAAAGGGAAAGGAGAGGATCACAAATCCTCTAAAGATAAGAAGAAAGAGCGGAGCTACATCGCCAAAAGGCCAAAGACACTGAGTGAGTCTGATTCCTCAGACTCCAGTGATGATGAGGAAGCCTACTTCGGGCTGGTGGGTCGCTCCGACTCAGAAGGAGAATGCCCCCCATTTACTGGGAAGGTAAAAGCTCACACCCCTCTCTCCGACTCTGAATCTGATCCTGAGTCTCAGGATGATGACCCTGAGGATAGCCTTTCTGCCCGTGAAGCGGAGTTCCTCGAGAAGTATGAGCTTCTGCTCAACACTTTCGAGGAGTGCCGTAAGAGATTGAAGGCTGAGAAAAAGGAAGTGAAATTCCTTAAGGGTGAGTGTGTTTCCCTAAGGGAAGAGATCACCAATTTGATCTCTCTCCGACAGGAGCACCTAGACCTGACTTCAAAGCATTCAGAGTCTCTTAAGCTCCTTGATCTTAAGCAGGAGGAAATCGACAAGTTGGAAGAACAACTTGCGGTAGAAAGGAAGATCATCAAGAGCTTCTCTATGCCAAAGACAGTTCTTCCAGTTATTGATACCTTCTCTGCTCAGGCCAAAGGAGCTGGCTTGGGGCATGTAGGGGTATCAGGTTCCTCATCCAGGAGAAACAAGAATCAGAGGAAGAATAAGGGGGCCAAGAAGGCCTCTGCTGCTGAAAAGGGAAAGGCCCCACTCAGTCCTGTTGCGTTCAGAAAGCCTAGCTTTCCTTGCAACCAACATGACTTTGAATCAACCTTTGGTCATCATTTTCGGCCCTCGGTTGCAAAGCCAAAGAGCCGATATGATGGTTGGACTTTTCCCCGCAACTTCAGTGAGAGTGTCTTCAAGGCACCTTATGAGGAAATCCACATGGGAAATTATGGTCAATTCTCAAGCGGCCATAATGGAAAGCAGGCACCAAGAGCCAAGCCTGTTATACTGAAGGAACAGAAAGTGAAGAAGTCATGTGACTGCATTCACTATGAGGCCTCTACCTCCAGATCCAAGGCCCCGGCTGTACCCACCATTCCCAGGGTAAAGCAGGAGCCTAGGACAAGGTACAACAGATTCGACTGTTGGTGTTGTGGCAAAGTCGGTCACTTTGTCGTGGATTGTTGGTTTAATCCGAGGTATAACAAGACTCCCTATATTAGCAATGCGAGGTCGACCACTCGTAGGGTTAATCACCCGAGGGGGAGTATGCTAACCAAGAATCTAAGACCCAAGTTCGATTGGGTTCCTAAAGGAAATTAATTTTGTTTTGCAGGAATGTCCAAAGGCCACCAAAACGCCAATATGGTACTTGGACAGTGGATGCTCCCGGCATATGACTGGGACAAGAAGCCTGCTGCGTGATTACACTCCAGTCGAGAATGGACCCAAAGTCATCTTTGGGGGGTCAGATTGAGGAGTCACCAGAGGTTACGGTATGATTTCTAATGGTATAATCTCTATCACCGACGTGGTTTATGTTGAAGGGTTAAACCATAACCTGATCAGTGTAAGTCAGTTATGTGATAAAGGTTATGACATTAAGTTCTGCAAGGATAAATGCCTGATAATATCATGTGCCTCTTCTGAGACGGTATTAACAGGCATTAGGAGCAGAAATATCTTCTGCTTAAATTTTCTTAGTTTGAATTCATCTACCCCCGTATGCCTAGTGGCAACAGGCAGTGCATCTCTTTGTGAACAATGGCACAAGAGATTGGCACATATTAATTTTAAAATAATTAGTATGCTGTTTTCTAAAAACTTAGTAAGGGATGCTCCCGTTATCAAGTGTATCAAAGATAGCCCCTGTCCTGCATGCCAGATGGGCAAACAGACTCGGGCTACCTTTAAGAGCATTGCAGACAAAGACTCTCCCCGGTGTCTTTATCTTCTACATATGGACTTGTTTGGTCTAATGTAAGTTCATAGCTTGGGAGGCAAGTCCTATACGCTAGTGATAGTTGATGATCATTCTCGGTTTACATGGGTGTTCTTCTTAAAACGAAAGTCAGATACTTTTGACATCTTCACTAGTTTTATCAAGCAGGTTCAGAACGAATTTAACTGCTCAGTGGTCAAAATCAGAAGTGACCATGGAACAGAATTCGAATCTGGTGCTATGACAGAGTTTTGTGAAGAACAGTGTATCTTTCATGAGTTTTCCTCCCCGCGCACTCCTCAGCAAAATGGAGTCGCGGAGAGGAGAAATAGAACTCTCATTGAAGCTTGCACGACAATGTTGAAAGACGCTTCTCTCCCAGAATACTTCTGGGCAGAGGCTGTAAATACGGCTTGTCACGTACAAAACCGAGCTTTGATCAACAAAAGTCATCGTAAGACGCCCTACGAACTACTGAAAGGCAGGAAACCAACCATGTCCTATTTAAGGATCTTTGGTTGCAGATGTTATGTACTAAATAATGGGAAGTACCCACGTACTAAATTTAGTGAAAAATGCTTTGAAGGCATATTCATGGGCTATAGTTCCCACAGTCGGGCATATAGGGTCTTCAATAAGAAAATCCAAGTGGTAGAAGAATCAATTAATGTTGTATTTGATGAAGGAAGCTTGCTTAACAGCAATTCTTCCAGCGGTATTCTTGAAGATGCAGGTGCAAGACTTGATCAACTGAGTCTCGATGAGACCGCTAAAGATGAAACTCCTAAGTACGTCAGAGTTTCCACCTCAACGTCAACTGGGAATGTTGAAGATCAAAATGAAGAAAATCTCTTGGAAGAAGGAGAAGCCCAAGAAGTAGTCGAAGATCCAGACGCCAGACTTCTAGAGCTCCGGCACGTGAGGGATCACCTTAAAGAGCAGATCATCGGAGATCCTCGTGCTGGTGTCAGAACTCGAAGAGGTAATATTAACGAGATTTTGCATCTTAGCTTCCTGTCACAGGTTGAGTCAAAGAAGTTCGACGAGGCAAACAAAGATGCAGCATGGATCTTGGCCATGCAGGATGAATTGCATCAATTCGAACGATGCAACGTTTGGACACTGGTTCCCAGACCACGAAAGCAGAATGTGATTGGCACCAAGTGGATCTTCAGAAACAAGCTGGATGAACATGGTGTCATCATAAAGAACAAGGCCAGGCTGGTGGCTCAGGGTTACAGACAGGAGGAGGGGATTGACTTCGACCAGACCTTTGCACCAGTGGCAAGGCTCGAGGCAATCAGATTGTTCCTGGCGTATGCTTCGCACAAAGGATTCACAGTCTATCAAATGGATGTGAAATCAGCATTCTTGAACGGAGACCTGAAAGAGGAAGTATATGTCACTCAACCCCCAGGTTTTGTCAATCCTACTTATCCCCATCATGTATATTTTCTTAATAAAGCTCTTTACGGTTTAAAACAAGCTCCACGAGCTTGGTATGAGACCTTATCTAGTTTTCTTCTTGAGAACAAGTTCTCTAGAGGTAAAATAGATAAGACATTGTTTCTCAGGGAAGTCAAAGGCAAGATTTTGTTGGTGCAAATCTATGTAGATGAGATCATATTCGGCTCAACGGACAACAATCTTTGCAAAACGTTTTCTAAACTTATGCAAGGAAAGTTTGAAATGAGCAGTATGGGAGAGCTAAAGTATTTCTTGGGACTTCAAGTGAAACAGTCTGAGGATGGCATATTCATCTCTCAGACGAAGTTCACAAATGAACTCCTCAAGAAATTCGGTATGGAGAATGCAACCTCTATGAGGACTCTAATGGGATCCACTATGTCTCTGGATAAGGATGAGAAAGGTAAACCTTTCGATGAAACCAAATACAGAAGCATCATTGGATCCCTGCTCTACCTTACTGCCAGTAGACCGGATATCATGTTTTCCACATGTGTCTGTGCCAGATATCAGGTGAACACTAAGGAATCTCACTATGTCGCTGCAAAGCGAATTCTCTGATACCTTAAAGGTACTCCGAATCTTGGCTTGTGGTACCCGAGAAACAATGATGTCGAGCTGATCGGCTTTTCAGATGCTGATTTTGCAGGGAGCAGGGATGACAGGAAAAGAACCTCCGGGACGTGCCAATTCCTCGGAAGAAGGCTTATTTCATGGAATAGCAAGAAACAGAATTGTGTAGCAACCTCCACAGCAGAGTCTGAGTACATCTCGGCAGGCAGCTGTTGCGCACAACTCCTATGAATCAGAAACCAATTAGCCGACTACGACCTTCAGTTCAAGGAAGTACCAATGTACTGTGACTCCTCCAGTGCAATTGCAATTGCCAACAATCCGGTATCGCACAGCAGAACGAAGCATATTGAAGTGCGCTACCACTTCATTCGGGAGCACGTGGAGAACAAGGACATCTCTCTCTGTTATGTCCCCACGGACAAGCAGATTGCAGATATTTTCACAAAGCCCTTAGACGAAGCCAAGTTCAGTCTTTTCAAAACTGAATTGGGGATGCTGAACTATGAGGAATGAAGACTACAGACGCTCCAGGCTCGTGCATCTAGGGGGAGCCTCTGAATTGGTGTGAGCACAGGTGCAAGAACTGAGGGGGAGCAAGGGGTGCAACAGACCCAGATTTGCAGAAGCCAAGAAGGGAGAGATTACCCTCTCTCGGATAAGGCTAAGGTGGCTCCAAGTCTGCTCTCAAGATATTGGTATTGGTAATGAACATCTCTCTCAACTCAATTTCAAGTTTAGGATTGTTATTCCCATACGCTCTACTCACCTTAGCTTGTAGGGTTTAGGCTTCTTCAAATAGGGGGAGATTGTTGGGTATTGTATCCACAACGTACATGATTTGAAGAAGCCCCTGAACAAGCTAAGGTAAATAGACAGTGTATTTGATAAGATATTTCAAGTTGTGCTTACAGTTATTCCACGCTAAGTGCACACCAATGTCAGGGTGCAGTAGGTCAATATACACGGGTCTGCGCGACGTAATCCCTCGTTGAGCAGATCAGTGTGTTGGCCTACATGTACTCTCTCTATTGGTGTGTACTTATTTTCAAGTACAGGGCTGTGATCATGCAAGAGCAGACAAGGAGCGAGGATGGGTCAAAGAGCAGCTCATGGGTGGAAAGACGAAAATTCGTCCAAGTATGAATCGATGAGAATCACTGGCTGATTCTCGCCGTCTCTTTCCGGTTTTATCAGAGCGTGTCATCAAGTCAAAATCGACGAGAATCATCATTGATTCTCGCCGAATCGACGAGAATCACCTTCGATTCTCGCCGATTCGACGAGAATCACCTTCGATTCTCGCCGATTTTGCCTTAGACGATTTTCTGGATCCTGCTGGACCGGATCAAATGTTAAGGCACTGTTTTGAACCAGGCTTGGGGTCTTTTCTGGTGGGACCCACAACGGTCATCTTGAAGACCTAATGTATAAATACACCCGTATTATTGAACAGTAAGACATAGAAAACAAAAATTCAAAAAGAAGCCGAGCCGCGACGTGACCTAGATCGCGAAACCAGCCCCGCCGCTGTCGCCGCTCACGCCAGTTGTTCGCCGCTTTCGATCGTGGTTCTTCCAGATCTTCCGGCGATTGAAGCTTTGCCAAGCATAGCGTCTCACGTGTCTATCTAAAGATCCTTTATCTCTTGATTTGTTGATCGAGAAAACCTTCCCCATCCGAATCGAACGAGACGCTCGATCCTAGTGTGACCGTTGGAAGACCTTGCTAGCTTAGCTACGAAGTTTGAATCTCCAAAGTACAGCAGCCACACGCCGTTGTCGCCGCCGATTCCGAGAACCAAGCCGCCGCCCTTCTTATCGCTGCCGGTTCCGGGGAGATTGGCTCCAAGAGAGTTCTAGGGTTGTGGACTCTTCGTTGATTTCAAGAACACGTCATCGAACGAAGAGGGACACCTTAGTCTCCAAAAGTAGTTTGTATTTCTTGTACATTCTAGTTCATTTTTGTTGTAAAGGAACGTTGGTTCCTAGTTGTAAGGGTTGGGTGCAACCCGTGTTGTGGGAGTGTTGACTCCTACGTGTGGAAGGGATCCTTCCGATAATGCAAGGATTGGATTTCAATCCTGTTGGTGAAGAGACCGAGTCATCCCTTGTTGGGAGATAGGTCGAAGGGGGAAAGTGGATGTACCCAAATCGGGGAACCACTATAAATAGCTTGTGTACTCTGTTTGCTGTGCTGTTTTATTTTCGTGTACAGGTACAATTTTAATTCCGCAAAAACGCTGCACGTCACCTATTCCCCGCCATAGGTGAAGGTAGTTGACACTAGGTGAACCTTTACAGGGTGGAAGAGGCACTCGCAGAAGGGTGTGAGAGATAGCGAAGGGGATTCAAAAGGACGAGGGAAGGTCGCTTACCGGGAAGGCGAGAGGTCTCGGCGACCGGGGAAGGATCGTCCCTCCTCTCGCTGGGAGTAGTTGGGGGCGTAGAAGAGGGCTGTGAATCGAACTCCTCGCAGTGGGCGGCAGAACCATCTCGCGGGCTCTTCGGGTGCTGCGGAACCGCGAGAGCCCCCTGTAAAAACACTAGTCATCAAAAGAGGGCACCCAATTGCGGAGATAACAGTGGAAAAAACAAGTACCCACCTCATTTTCCTTGGAAGGAACTTGAGGGGTGGGGATGGACTCCATAGCGACGCGAGACAGATTCCCCGCGGCAGGCGACGGATCACTAGTCTTCGTCTTTTTCAGGCGAGACGACGGGGGGAGGGGGCGAACTAAAGAAGAGGTAAGAGAAGCCACGCTGGCCTTATGTTGCTCTCGCACCCGTGCGAGACGTTCACGGAAGCTCTGGTTGTGCGTCATACCAAAGGATTCAAGCAAGGAAAGAAAAATATGCAAAGCAGGACGCCAGGTGTGCGGGGCAGGAATCATATATTTATAGGCCCTGGTGGGGGCCTCGAAAGATTCCTCATAAATACGTTTTTAATGCGCCTTAAATAACGAGCCTCGGTTGAACATTCTTTTCGAGATTAGAATAATCTCAAAAAGAGCGGGGATTGTGTACAACCTCGGGCTCGGAAGAAGCTCTCAAGAAAACAAATAGGTCGGGACAGACGAATGGGACCAGGGGGCCCACTCGCAAGAGGCGAGGCGATTGGCTCTCCAGTGGGCAGGATACCCCACCCAGAGGCGAGAGGGCCTTCAGAGGCGAGAGGGTCTCCAGAGGCGAGAGGGTCTCCAGTGGCGAGAAGACCTCGCGGCAAAGGGCGCAGGCGAGATGGGTAGTGGGGTCCATCTCGCCGGCAGGTGCTTCTCCACTCGCCAGGGGGAGAAGAGGCCATTTTCGTACCTCCGTGTCAGCAGGGGTTTTTACTCTTCTACCCCGGGTATTTTTACCCTCTTACCCTTAGCGGTCTGCATATAGCACCTCAGAACAGCGGAGTTTGGCTGTTGGCAGACCCAGCCAGGGGTACCCCGGTAATTTCAGACCAGTACAGTTTTACTATTGGCAGTTCAGATCCTGAAATCTATAAATAAGCTCATAGGGGTTCTTCAGAAGGGACTTTTCTGGGACTCCCAAGGGGAATCATCGGCACTGTCTTCTGAGGAACTCCAAGCCCAGCTTTTGGCTTTGGAGGGGAAGCACTCTGTGACCTTCCGGGTAAGCGGTGGGACCTCCCTACTGCGGCCTTGGGCCAGTTTATTAGTCTTTCACGACCAGTCGAAGGTCGGAGCTTGGGCCAAGTAGGTGCCGGCTACGCCCCTATTTTGCGAACATTTGTCGAAGTCCAATTTTGGCTTCAACAATCACCTTGTTGGAGCCTTGTGAAAGGCTTGTCTAGTCTTTCCTCTCTAGGTGACGGTCATGTATACAAAGGATGTCAATATGGAAAGGCACGTCGTCTTCCATTGGACAAGTCATTGTCTAGGTGCAAGCTCCTCTGGAGTGTATTCCCAGCAACTTGATGGGACTGTGCGTCACCCTCTCTTGTTCAGGTAACATGTATATGTTGGTACTTATTGATGACTTCATCAGGTATACTTGGGTGTACTTTGTGAAGAAGAAGTCGGAAATCTTTGAGAAGTTTTTGGAGTTCAAGGAGCTCATTGAAGGCAAGTTGAATCTGTGGATAAAGAGGTTGAGAACAGACAATGGGGGGGTTACTTCCTCCGATTTTTTCAACTTCTGCAGAAAGCATGAAATCAAGAGAGAGCTCTCTTGTGCGCACACACTCCTCAACAGAATGGAGTTGCAGAAAAGAAGACTCGCCATCTGGCAGAGACCTGCAAAAGTTGGCTTCATGCCAAGGGTATTCCCTGGGTCTTCTGGGAAGAGGGAATGACATGCGTAGCATATGCCATCAATAAGATGCCCTTAAGTCCTGTTAACATGAAGTATCCTCATGAACTGATGTTTAAAGAGAAATCCAACGTAGCACACCTTCGAGTGTTTAGCTCTATCTACTATACGCACATTACAGATGATCTAAGAACAAAGTTAGATAATAAGCCAAGGAAGCTTGCCTTCATTGGGTATGATGAGCGAAAGAATAGATGGAAGTGCATGGACCCTGAGAAAAAAAATTTGTTGTCTCAGGCGATGTGCTATTTGATAAGTTGACGTCATACCAAGGTAGTTATTCTATAGAACTACAAGAGAGCAGGGTAGAAGTAAGGAGGCAGGAAGCACCTGGTAATCTTCTGACGGAGTTGTCTGTATCTTCAGGTGCCCCAACCACATCAAGCTCAGAGGAAGGTGCTTCTGGTTCTGGAAGCAAGGGGAGCGATGTTCCTAGTGTACCTGGTAGGATAGGTGATGTAGTAGAGGCAACAGAAGTGGCGGAACATGGTCGGGCCTTACAGAGGTCAAAAAGGACCATCATACTACCAACTCGGTACAGAGAAGACAATTTGGTGAGACTGGTTTCATGCTTTTTTGCTAGACATCTGGACGAGCGGGAGCCGTCATGCTACAAGAATGTCATTGGAGTAAATGAGAGGGAAGAAGGCATGGATGAGAAGATGATCGCCCTCAGGAAGAACAAAACTTGGGATCTTGTGCCCAGGGTTGAAGGCATAACTCATGTTACTTGCAAATGAGTTTACAAGCTCAAGAAGAAAGCAGACGATAGTATTGAGAGGTACAAGACTTTCCTGGTAGCTTGAGGGTTCTCGCAGCAGTATGGAGAAGACTATGAGGAGAAATTTAATCCTATGGTCAAAATGACTTCAGTTTGTATTGTGATTGCTTTGGCGGCTTGCTAATGATGAAAGATTTGGCAGCTCGGCGTGAAGAGCATGTTTCCTTACATAGAGATTGACAATGATATCTTCATGGTATAACCACCCGATTATGTATCTGAGACTCATACAGGACATGTTTGTAAATTGAAGAAGGTCCTCTAAGATTTGAAGCAAACGCTTCAAGCCTTGTATAGGAAGATAGTAGAATATCTGCATTTTTGTGGGTACTTTGCTTCTAACTTAGACTCAAGTCTATTCATCAAGAAGAAAGGTGGTCTTCAAGTTTTAGTGTTGTTATATGTACAACATCATCATGAAGGAGAACTCTAATGAAGGGGTAGCAAATCCGCGGCTCAGTTGGTGATGAGAACTCAGTGGAAGCTCCTCTAATCTATGAGGTGGAGGGATCGATCCCTTGGGCGCCCTCGCCTCAACAACCCGCCTTACGGGCGCAGCTGTGGATCCTGGGCCCTGGGCCTTGTGAGAAGCATGTGGCCCCTTGGGGGGAAGGGTTGAAGTGTTTGGGCCGCGACCCTGATGCGACGGCTGGGGCTGACTATGGATCCTGGGTGAGATAGCCCTGCGAGCAGCCCAGTGCCCAATTTGAGTCGCATCAACGTGGTCCTGTAAATTGGACGGTGATAAGTATGATGGACGGACAGGATCCAGGATTTGTCTCACATGTTACATATTTTTGATACCATGATATAGATTTAGGGTACATGCCATTTGTGTTACTTTTTTTATTTTATATTTGAAAAATACGACTGGAAAAGAAGTCGGGTGTTCCTTCAGGGGAAAAAATATTTTTTAATAAATTAAGATGCTTTTAACAGCCTTAAAATTTATATGAAAATCTTTGTAAGAATAAGTTTGTATTTGGCGGCAATGATGGCTTTTATCAAAAGCAAAAAAAAACTAAATTTCCATCTTTTGTATCATGTAGCATGTCATTCTTTCAATTTGATTCATTAAGATTGATCAGGTCAACGGATCCGGATTCTCTTCATTTCAAATGAAATGGAGGGGATATATTTCATGCTTTAATGAACAAGATAAGTGCAAACAATATCTAGTAGACATGATTTTTTTGATTAAAAAATATAAAAAACTGGGAAATGTTGAACCCGTTGGATCAAAAAGAAACCCATCATGACCATGAAATGGATCCTCTCCATTTCCGCCCCCTCCATTTCGTAAGAAATGGAGAGAATCCTGATATCAGGTCAACTCCCAACACACAAATAACTTGAATAATGGTCGATGCGGAGAGCTCTCACGTGAAGAGTGGACCACTAGACCCGGGGAATACCCCTTCATTAGATTAGAGGAACTTCCACAAAGTCACGGCTCAGTTGGCGGGCGGATCAGTGGGCCGGGACCCGAGCGTGATTTTGCGTAACTGGGCGGGCCAAGAAGACCAAAAATTTTAATGGCAAAATATTTCAAACCGTCCGGATTCAAACCCACCCCATTTTCAGATTAAAAAAAGAGTGAACCACTAGATCATTTGGTTCTTGTTATTTCAAACTCTAATATATTATATACATATAAAACTTAACGTATATATAAAATAAACTTATATAATTAATATACATAACTATATAAATATAAATAAAATATTTCTTACATATATCATTACATTAGCTTATTAAATTCTTTTTTAAAAAAAATTAAAGTTTATGATATATTTAAGTTCCATTTGGCACGGCAGTGACGGTCATGAACCCTGGTGGTTATGAGATGTCCCAACGGAGCATTAAAAGTATACGAATATAGTGACGATATTTTTTATTTGTATCACAATATAATGACAATAAATTATCATTTATATGTAAATTTTTAATAGTGTTAATTTTTTTTTATATTTTGCAATATATATAAATATAATATAATATAGATTTATTTTTATACATTGTGTCCAAATTCCAAATTGATTCTTTGCATGTATATTGGTCTGAAATTATTTGAGCGTTTTTGTTTTTGTTGAATTTTTCTGAAAACTCAAATACTGCCATCCGCCCACCAGACGAGAATTTTTTTGATACGTTTAACTCATGTGCGGGACAAAATACAGCCATGCGATCGTATCTCACGCATATTTCAACGGTGCAGGATCGTATCTAACGGCGAAAGATCTAAAGGGGTTGGATCACAGCCGATGAAATCACTGCAAATACAGTTGCATCTGCTTCGCGCACAGATCAGTAGTACATCCATTAAATGCACGAACTTTTTTTCCCACCAGACAGACCCTAAAACTTCAGCGTAGAGTTATTTTTGTATTGCCAAGGACTGCTGACGAAGAAGTTGTGTTGAATATGACTAAATTCCGTTGCTTCTAGGAGCATATGGAGGTGCTAACATGGGAACAGACGTGCTAACTGAAGAAGGCCAAGCCGGCTGAGCCAGAGAAACTGGCCTGGCGGTATGCCTACAGCACTTAATGAGCGGACTGCAATTCGTCAAACTACACCTGCCAGTGTTAGAAAGTAGAGAAAAAGAGAGAACAAGCGAATAAACTTTTGAATAATTGAAATTTTATTATCCAAAAAAGATATCTATTACAAAGGTATGCCCTCCTTTATATAGAATGGAGGAGAGATGAGAGAATACAAATAAGAGATGTGGGACTATAATTTACAGGACTAAGCGGTCTATACAAAACAACCCGCACAAGCCGCGCGGTTAGACAGCAGAGCTAACCGCACGGCTACCACCAGAGAGGAAGAGAGACTGCCAGGGTAGACCGACAGACCGCCCGGTCTCCAAGCCGGCTGAGACAAACCGCCAGACCGCGCGGTCTTCAACCCGTCAAGACAAACCGCCAGACCGCCCGGTCACCAACTTCAACACTCCCCCTCAAGCTGGAGCATATATATCGATCATGCCCAGCTTGTCGCAGATGTGGAAAAAGGTAGCGGATACCGGCTTGGTGAAGACATCTGCCAATTCGTTGTCGGAAGTGACAAAAGGAGTGCAAATCTGTTTCTTCAATATTTCTTCCGAATATAAAATGACAGTCGACTTCTATGTGTTTTGTTCTCTCATGAAAGACCGGATTTTTGGAGATGTGTATCGCGGCCTTATTGTCACAGAACATAGGAAGAGGATAGTTGTAAACCTCTCCTAAGTCAAGCATGAGAGCCCGCAACCACTTCAACTCACATGTAGTCGATGCCATGCTGCGATATTCCGCCTCTGCACTAGACCTGGAAACGACAGACTGTTTCTTGCTCTTCCAACTCACAAGATTGCCTCCAACAAATGTGCAGAAACCTGAAGTCGATTTACGGTCCCCTTTGTCATCTGCATAGCTTGAATCAGAGTATGCTTCAACCCTAAGGTGACCATTTTTCTGAAATAGGAGTCCTTTCCCTGGAGCAGCTTTAATATACTCTAATATCCTCAGAGCAGATTGTAGATGACACTCCCTCGGAGCTTGCATGAACTGGCTCACCTTGCCAACAGCATAAGAGATGTCGGGTCTGGTTACCGTGAGATATATGAGCTTGCCCACCAGATGCCGGTATCTCGTAGGATCGGAGAGAAAAGGTGAGTCATCTGTCCAAGTTTTGTCTTCTCCAACAGCCATAGGACATCGTGCAGGTTTAGCACCAGTCAGTCCTGCCTCCTTTAAAAGATCAAGAGCGTACTTCCGTTGTGAAAGGACCATGGAGTTGTGCTTTCTAGAGATTTCAATCCCCAGAAAGTATTTCGGGGAGTTCATATCCTTTGTGACCAGATGTTGACGAAGGTGTTTCTTGGTCATCAATACCCCCTCCTGGTCATCGTCAGTAAGAAGAATGTCATCAACATAAACCGCAAGAACAACAAGACCAGAGGCAGTTTTCCGAACAAACAAGGAGTGATCTGCAGAGCTTCTTGTAAAACCAATGGCCGCAACAATGCCACTGAACTTGTCAAACCAGGCACGAGGACTCTGCTTGAGGCCATAGATAGCCTTCTTTTAGTCGGCATACCCATGTCTCCCCCTGAGCAACATACCCAGGAGGTTGCTCCATGTAAACATCCTCCTGCAGATCACCATAGAGGAAGGCATTCTTAACATCTAGCTGCGAGATAGGCCAATCCCGGTTGACAGCCACAGAGAGAAGAACCCGAATAGTGCTGAGACGAGCCACGGGAGAGAAAGTGTCAAAGTAATCAATCCCATAAGTTTGGGTAAACCCTTGGCAACCAGGCGAGCCTTATAACGATCCACACTGTCATCCGGGAGGAACTTCACCACGAAGACAGCGACAACCAACAACATCTGTGCCGAAAGGAGGAGGAACAAGGGTCAAGTACCCCGTTCAGTGAGAGTAGCAATCTCCTCATCCATGGCAGCTTTCCAATGAGGAATAGTAAGGCCTCCTGGTAGGAACGGGGGGTGGCAGTGGCCGAGATAGCCAGTGCAAAAGCTCGGCGAGCAGGTGTAAGACGATCATAGGAAACAACTGCAGCAAGCGGGTGTTGGGTACAGGCCCGAATCCCTTTGCGAAGAGCAATTGGGGAGATCCAGGTCAGCAGGTGCCTCAGTATCCGGAGTATCCGTGGTGAAGAGAGCTGGCCCGGGAGTAGAGAGAGATGGCAGCGGAGTGGAGGGAGAAAGCGGAGTAGAGGGTGGAGAGGATGAGGATGGGGAAGACGGTGGAGTGGGTAGAGAGGGCGGAACAGCAGTGGGAGCAGAGGGAATGGATGAGTTGGAATGAGAAGTAGGATCAGGAGGAGTAGAAGAGGAAGCGGAGAGAAGTAAGAGGCATTGTCAAAGAAGGTGACATCCGCAGAGACAAATTGCTTGCGGGTAACAGGTCAAAGCAGCAATATCCTTTCTGAGTGGGAGAGTAGCCAGAAAGACACATTTGGTGGCACGTGGTGGGAGTTTTATCACGGGTGGCAGCGGGAGAGTGCACAAAAGCGGTGCACCCAAAGACGTGCAGAGGGAGAGGAAAGGGATCCCTATCCGGATAAAGAATGGAGAAGGGGGGTAGCACCGTGGAGAACTGTGGAGGGAAGGCGATTGATGAGATAGCAGGAGAGGAGGACAGCATATCCCCAATAGGAGCGAGGAACATGCATTTGAGTCAAACATAGTGCGAGCGACATCAAGGAGGTGACGGTTTTTGCGTTCCGCCACCCCATTTTGTTGGGAGGTGTAGACACAACTGGTTTGACGGATAACACCATGGTGATTACAGAAGGAGGAGAAGTCGTGGCTAAGATACTCCTTAGCATTGTCAGAACGAAGGAGTTTAATAGACGCATCAAACTGAGTCTTAACCATAGAATAAAAGGAAGTCCAAACAGAGAACAGCTCGGAGCGATCTTTGAGAAGATATACCCACGTACAGCGAGAGAAATCATCAATGAAGGTGACAAAATAGGAACTACCCCGACCGATGGTGAGGGTAGGAGCGGTACCCCATATGTCAGAGTGAATGAGGTCGAACGGACGGGAAGAGCCCCGACTTTGCGTTGGTGGGAAGGAGGAGCGGTGATGTTTGCCAAGTTGACATGCATCACAGTGTAGAGGAGGATGATGAGGAGGGAGGTGTGCGGCAGTAGTTGGCGGAGAATGCGGGAGGAGCATGTCCAAGGCGAAGATGCCATTGGAGAAGATCTGTAGAAGGAGGAGGAGAGGCGGATAGAGCAGAGAAACGTTGTCGAGGAAGTAGAGGCCACCACTCTCAGTCCCGGTAGCAATCGTCCGTTGGGAGTCCGGATCCTGAAAAACACAAGAGCTAGGGGTGAATATGACAGAACACCGTAGTTGCTTGCATAAAGAAGTAACCGATAATAAGTTGCACGGAAACTTGGGCACATAGAGGGTATCAGCCAGGCAGAGAGATGGAGTGACTTGAACCATGCCCGTCCCATGGACCGGGGAGGGAGATCCATCAGCAACAATGACCGGGGGCAACGGAGCATGTGTGTCAAGAAGGGAGAAACATTGAGGATTGCCTGTCATATGATTGGTGGCACCAGAGTCGATGAGTCATCTTCCACGAGTAACAACATGAGCACTACCAGAAGAGGTGACCACGGAGGCGGACAGGCTGGAGGAGGGGAAAGCCATGGAGGCAAGAGAAGAGCAAGCCGCGACGATAAGAACAAGCCGCGAGAAGAGAAAAGAGCACCAAGCCGGGCGAACATAAAACAGGTCGGGCGGCTAGGAAGGCCGCTACCAAGAAGCAGCGCAAAGCAGAGGGAAAGAAGTCGCACGGCTTGAAAAAGTCGGGCGAACAGAGGAGAACAGGTCGCACGGCAAAATATGAGGCCGGCGCGACTAGCAAGCAGGAGCGGGTAGAAGGGAACCACAAGGAGAGCGCGAACAGAAGCGGCTAGCAAGAGGTCAAAGGCACAGTGGGGAAGAGGTCGCGCGGACTGAAAAGGCCGAGCGAACAGAAGAGAGGAGAAGAGCAGGTAATCGCGACCAAGATGCGGGTGAGAAAGGAACAACCCGCACGGTCAGGCAGATCACAGCAGCAAACCGCGAGTATAGGGACAAGCGGATAAGGGAAAGCAGAAGCGGACAGGGAGAAGAAGTCCGCAGCGGTAGAGACAAGCCGCAAAGACGAAGAAGTCGAAGAGGCAAGAAAGAGCAAGGCAGCGCGGCGACAAGGAAACAGGTCGCTGCGACGAATAGCAGTAGGAGAAGAGAACCAAGAAGAAGCAAGCCGCGCAAATAGGGCAGCGGTCAGAAAACAGGCCGCGCGGATAGAAACAAGCCGCGCGGACAGAAGAGAAGGCAAGCCGCGAATAAGTCGCAGAACGCGGAAAACAAGCCGCGAGAAGCAGTGAGCGCACAGAATCAGAGGAAAATGACCGTGTGCTCTGATACCATGTTAGAAAGTAGAGAAAAAGAGAGAACAAGCGAATAAACTTTGAATAATTGAAATTTTATTATCCAAAAAAGGTATCTATTAAAGGTATGCCCTCCTTTATATTAGAATGGAGGAGAGATGAGAGAATACAAATAAGAGATGTTGGACTATAATTTACAGGACTAAGCGGTCTATACAAAACAACCGCACAAGCCGCGCGGTTAGACAGCAGAGCTAACCGCACGGCTACCACCAGAGAGGAAGAGAGACTGCCAGGGTAGACCGCCAGACCGCCCGGTCTCCAAGCGGCTGAGACAAACCGCCAGACCGCGCGGTCTTCAACCCGTCAAGACAAACCGCCAGACCGCACGGTCACCAACTTCAACAGCCAGATCAATCTGGGCTGGAGGACGTGAAAACAATGGTGTGTTGAATCAATGTTCACGAACGCCCGGTCAACCTGACAGTGGCAGCGCAGATGTTAGGTTTGCCGAAACTGGTAATTGAGAGCCCTCATGGGTAGATAGCTTCTTCAAAATGCTCGCCAGCATCAACTAGCCAGATTTCACCAGCAATCTTCTCAGAGCACCCTAAACCTACCATTACCACCAATGTATATATCTGTCCTCAACCCAGAAAGGAAATTCAGTCTTGTCCACATCATTAAACACCTCTAAGCCCAGATTCCTTCCCCCTCCTTGAGAAATACACACAAAAACTTAAGAACACAGGAGCCCAGACATAATAAATGAATGTGTTGCCTCTTAAGGCTCCGTTTGGGGGGGGGGGGTTATTTTTCACCGGTCAAGCGGTTACGACCGCATGAACCAGACTGGTGAAAATCAAGGTCTGGTTCATGCAGTCGTAACCGCTTGACTGGTGAAAATAAGTCCCCCCAAACGGAGCCTAAAATAGATACATAACTGCTTCAAAACAGAATATAGAAAACCTGGAAGAAAATAAGGGCAAAAAACCTAAACTAGGTTGCTTCGAAGCCAGCTTACAAGGCAAATTTAAAACCATGAAAACAAAATGTGCATGGAACCAATCATTAAGTTTATTTCAAAATTCTAACAGAAACTATAACCCAGCAAATATTTCAATCAGTAATAAGGAACTGTTCACTGCTTCAAAAAGAAATTTAAAATATACCACAATTTGGTGTAGAAGAATCTCAATGCTGATTGGTAAGAGTAAAAAAAAACTGATGGGCCCTGATATAAAGATGATAATATCACCCAAAATTGCTGGAAGCAAACCCTCTTCATAGTCCGAAGAAGCCAAGTTCGGCGGCTCTCTCCTTTTCAATTGTTTCAAAATACTGATAGATGGTTGTTACAGCGAGTAAAATACCAGTTCCGGATCCAGTTGCACCCAAGATATCCGCGAGTACCGTGAGAGCCCCGATGCACAGACCCCCAAAACCAGCAGCAGTTGGAATGTAGCGGTTCAGCTGTTTCTGGAGATCGGATTCCCTATGACCTGGCATCACCATTTGTTGCTCCTGCAACAACATCCCAACACAACTCAATATGAACCCGACTACTCCATTAAAAATCAGGTTAAACCGTTGAACTTAAAAGAAAAAACAAGCCGCGCTTCCAATCTTGACAGAGAATCACCAAGGCTAAATTATAAAAATTGTATCATACATATATGTTTAGAAACCTTTTAAGTGGCAGGCAATTAAAATGTAGTCGATATCTAAGTTGAGTGGTAGCAGGCAAAAAATGTCAAGATGAGTGTGCAACAGGATAGAAAAGATAACTGAAAATTAATTCTATTAGAGAAACAATGAGAGCGATATCTCCATCGAATAGATGATAATAGAAAGGCTTTGGGTATGTATAACAAAGGCTAGAAAATGTAGCAATTAATTACATGGGCAGATAAAATTAGTGCCCAAGGATTAGTTGGCAAAACAGGTATGTCTCAGATGCTTTTCGAAAACCGGTGCAGGTCACAGTATTAACTATACACTTGATATTTCCTCTAGGAGAGAGTATTGATAGGAACCTGGACCGTCTCTTGCAAAATGAAACACCTAGACCGGCTTAGCTTTCACTATTGGAAAATCGGGTATGAGAGTAAAGAGTGGAAACCACTAACTATTGACTGCAATAGCCCATGAAAATTGAACCAATGTACATACTAAAACAAAATATAAAATTACACTTGAATAATTACAACAAATTCAAATTATAAAAAAACTTCCATCAAACTCGAGCAACAGTTGTGATTTTAGTTCCACATTCAAAATGAGCTACCAAAACATAACTTCTATATACAAACAAATTCAAAAAAGTACATAATTTCTATATACAAACAAATTTGTAAAAGAAATTTTAAGTAGAGAGTGAGTGATAGCTACATGCATACAACCTGAAACAATAAAACTATAAAAGCTAAACATACTACCAGTAAATTGGATGAAGATGCTGTCATAGGAAGAATAAAAAGATCACCCACGGAGCCAATCAAATGCAATCAAATAAAAATACTATTCACGCTTTATTTCCCGAACAAAAGAACCATGGATAATTTATGACTAATGCAATTTAGTTATTTCTAGTGAATATTCCACATAAACAGAATGAAGGCAGGAGTCCCACCTTAAGCTGCTTAGCCACGTCTCTTGCAGATGATCCAGAAACATCTACCCAAGTCTTAGAGAAAAGTGCACAACTGAATAGCATAAATGCTATATAGAAAAGAGCATGAAACGGATCTGCTGCTACACTGTCAAAACATCATCAAGAAACCAAGTGATTATCTTGAATTATGAGGAAATCAGAAAAATGTAATCCGTGATAATGACAAGGAAATCAGTATACACATTCTATCTGAAGGACTTCCACGAAAGTATAACTGAACTAGTTCAAGTATATATCGTATTAAAAAAGTAAAGAAGAAAGCAGAATTTTATATATATATAGTCACCTTGATGGTGCTGTAATATAGTAAGCAATGCCCCCAACTGGTACATATTGCCCAGAATACTCAGACTCCTTCCATGTACCCAGCAAATTTACAAGAAAATTTCCCCCATACCATCTGTAAAGCAACTGCATCAAGAACAGGTATTAGGAATTTGTTGGATTATTGTAAAAAGCTGGAAATTTCAGATGCTTACCTGGGAAATGAAAGACATGTTAGACACAAGTGCAGACTGTAAAATGATGGGCATATTGGAGGTATAAAATAGCTTGATAGCATAAGAGCCCTGTTGTCCACGGGTATTCTTTGATCGAACCGGCAGCACAACACGAAATCCTTGGAAGTAAATGACTACTAGAAATAATAAAACAGTGGCAAGCAGATTTGTCAAGTTGGGCAGGTTTTGCCTAAAAAAAGCTCCCTGCAGTGCTCGGACCTTGTCTGTTCGAGTAATAAGTAGATGGAACAACGCAATAAAAGCGCCTTCAAATTCAGTGCCCCTCCCCGTGTTGATGGTCATAGGGCTAAATGCCTTCCAAACGATATTTTCACTTCAAGAATATTCAATATTATAGGAAACTAAATAAACATTTAAATTATAAAAAATAATTTAAAGTAGAAGAAACCATGGGCTTACCAAGTGTTGATGGCAATGAAAAGTGAAATACCGGAACCAATACCATATCCCTTCTGAAGAAGGTCATCTAAGCAAATAACAATGATGCTCGCAAAAAAAAGTTGAATGATTATTAAAATAGCATTTGCTGCACCAAGCTGGCTGACACTACCATACATCCCAGAAAGCACATATGCCACAGCCATGCCTATCGCAATTAGAATGCCAAGCAATTTTTGTGCACCATTTCTAGCAAGAAGGACCAAGTATTTAAACACAGAATTAAGAGATATTTAATTTACCAAAAAATCTGATAGAAATCATTTTAGCATAAATGAACAAAATTGAATAGCTTTGTTACAAGAGGCAATTTTCATGCCAAGCGTCTAACAGAAAACAAATGAGAGAACAAAACAATCTTACAAATTACGAGGCAATAACTCTACATGAAAACAAGGATGATTTCTCACATTTTGCCATATGTTTAGCCATATGTGGTGATGCAGGGACAGGAGTCCACCTGCCCTGCCACCTTGGCATCAGCACCAAGGGGCCTACCTGGAGTCAGCACCAGGCAGCTTTCATCAGGGCCGCGGCCCGTACACCCCAACCAGCTCTCCGCCACGGCATCAGCACCGCGCGGCAGGTTGTTGAGGCCAGGTCTCGATCCCGCACCCCCTAGATAAGAGGCCCTCAAGCAACCTCTCATCACCAACTGATCCGCGGACTCCAGGTGGGCCCCTTGGTGCTGATGCCAAGGTGGCAGGGCAGGTGGACTCCTGTCCCTGCATCATGTGGTCTTGCAATAAGTTGTCAGGGATGAGAATTCACTCCAAAATGTGCACGAAAAAATGATTATATAAATACCATATATAACTCTTATTTCTTGGCAAGGTTCAAAAACTATTCAATAATTTTATTTCTAGGATTTTTTTTTGTTGGGCCGTAAAACAAAATGTGCATAAAGCTACTATACAAGAATTCCACGCAAACATCACACAATTACTTGCAGCTACAAGACAAAGTGAAAGGTGTCCATTTGACCATAAAACAGAGTACCTGCAAATGTATATAATTATATATACATAATCACATAAAACATTTAAAATAATAATTATCATAAGATTAGAGGGCAGAAATTAGAAAATGAGCTGCTACTCATATATGCTATCAAGCAAGGTAAATTAAAACTTCATAGTTGACGAGAACAGCCAGATGGGCGGGATCGTCGGCAGGAGGGAACGGCGACTGGAGCGACTTCGTCGATAGGAGAATGGTGGTGTTGAAGCTATAATGTAGAAATGGAGGGTATGCCCATTTTTTTAATAAAGTTCTAGTTACAACGGTAGTAGTTAATTCATAGATGAGAACTATTTGTCAATTGTCATTGTCATTGTCATTGAATGGAGTCCATGTGTCATTGCCATTGAATGGAGTCCATATGTCATTGCCATTGAATGGAGTCCATACAAGTCAATAGCATACTCCACAATTACAGTTTTGCGTCAATCACATAGATGCATAAATCTAGAGTTGGAACTTTGTCTTAGTAGTGATTTGTCATAAATCAACTTATCAAACAAAGAGAAAGATATCAGATTCAATAATTTCAAATTAATTCTTGTAGGACTACACCCAATACTCTTAAAACACAATTCGAACGACTCCCTCATGACTAACGACGCAACCTTTTCGTTTTAGATACCATATTTAGTCTGAATTCCTAAATGCGGTTCATATTATAACCTAGATCAGTTAAAGACATTGTATATTTTCGCCATCAACACAATGTAACTAAGTGCAATAAAGGCAACAAACTTATCTGGAAGAAAAATGTGAATGAGGATAACATATTTATTGCATCATCACATGAAAAATTGAAAATAAAACTGAGATTTGTGGAATTGCTACTAGAATTTTATGAAATTTCATTACTTGAAATGTTAAATCTATAGGTTCAACATCAACACTTCTGCTTTGTAATCAAGTATTTGATCTAACACATAGTAGAATGGAGTAAAACAATATAGCACATTTCATCAACAACCTATTCTTTGGCAAAACCTATAAAGTAAACAAGACAAGGATGCCAAAAAGAGCACAAATCCTATTATTTCCAAATGATAAAAAACACAGATGTTAATTTATCAAAACACAAAAAACATTAAACAAGGAGAGAGTATTTCAAGTAAATGGACATCAATGTACCAATTAATGAGTCGATGGTCAAAAACTAGAAGGGGCACTTACAATAGAGCGCGGTCCTCTTTTACGTTATTATCAACCACGATAATCTTTGATCCAACCAAAAGCTGCATCACCAACCCCGCTGTCATGATAGGAGTGATACCCAGCTCCATGACAGTTCCTCGGTTGGAAGCAAGGATGATACGCATCCAGTAGAATGGATCCGTGTCGGTGGTTGAGTGGATCCCATAGAGAGGAAGCCGGCTGCAAATCAGAAGGATAAATATCGATATCACAGTGCATATGACCTTTTCTCTGAACGGGACCCTGCCGCTCTCCACCTCTGGCAAGATCGACAGAAATGGCCTCACCAAATGCAGTACCTTAAACCCTCCAGCCATGTTTTTGTTGATGGACGATCTTGAAGTTGAAGTATGTGAACCTGGAGGAGTATCTGCAAAAAAAAACAGGTTCAAATATAGACTATAGTGGAACAAAACGGACCCTAATAAATGAATGAGTTTTTTGTCACTTTGCACCCCCCAAAATAGCACTTTTGGCACTTTGCACTTCAAATATTTAAATATTGCACTTTGCACCTCCCCCCCCCCCCCCATTCTCACATTCTTGACACTTTGCACCCTAGGCCTTTGAAATCAGGGGTAATTTCGTCCTTAAAGTGTATTTAGGTTCAGGTGAACCCATTGCAGTCCTGAACTTCTTCATGTTTAGGTTTTCTAGCGGCTTGCCTCCTGAACCTATTCTTCCATGTTTTTCTTGCCGCTTGCTTCCAGCCGCAGCCTTCGGCTTCCTTGCAGTCCGGTGAGAGTTTTGCCTTCCAGTCTTTTTTTTTTTTGATTTCCCTGTGATTTCAGTGTGATTTGTGATCACATTTTACTCATCCAGAGGACTCACTCTGGTATAAAGTTTTTTGCCATTTTTTTCATATGTTAGAGTGATTTGTGATTTTAGTGTGATTTTTCAGAGATTTCAGTGTGACTTTTTCAATTTTTTGGTATAGAAATGTCTCGTTCCGTAGGCATGGATTGGGATAACATATTGGTTGACCAAAATGATTTGAAAGACGGACATGTCGAAAGTAGTAGTGACTCGGAAATCATTGGAGACGAGGAATCTACTGATGAAAGCTCAACCTTTATGGGTGATGATTTGAACGATAGTGATTTTGAGGAAGATGACGTCCTAATAGATGACAATATAGAGAACGAGATTGAGTTGGTTGGTGAGAGAGTTGAAGAGCATCAACCCATGAGTAAGAATGTTGGTGTTCATGTAAAAGAGCGCGGTACTCAGTCATCTTTCAAGACCGAGAAAGGGAAGTCTCTTGAGGTTCAATTATATGATGGAGAGGCAAATAACTCCGACTTTGAGTTTGATGTTGGCTTGTGTTTTAATACACCTTCTGAATTTAGGGATGTTGTGTGCATGTGAGGATGTACGCTACTAAATATGGAAAGCCACTCAAATTTACTAAGAATTGTAGCGACAAGATTGAAGTGTCATGCGAATGTGGGTGGGTTATGTTTGCTTCATTCATGTGCCAAAATGTGCTCTTTTGATGAGTTCCGGACGAAATTACCCCTGATTTCAAAGGCCTAGGGTGCAAAGTGTCAAGAATGTGAGAATTGGAGGTGCCAAGTGCCAAAAAGCCTAAATGAATGGAACGGAAGAAATGCACCACTGATCTAACCAAATCGGAAGGGGGAGAAGAAAAAAATATCAGGGGAAGACAAAGGAATTGGAAAACAAAGGACTGTGCGGCAAATGATAGCAGCAAAACAAGAAGCAAGAAAAAAATTATACCTTGGATCTGGATCTGGACGCCGGCGATCCAAAGCAGAGCGGATGGGCTGTGCAGCGAAATCGGCGCGGATCTCCACCTTGGACGATCTTCTGGAGGAGAATCACCGGGGAGGATCGCGTGCACAGCGAGAAGCACTGTGGCCGATCTTCTGGAGGAGAAGATGAAAGCCTCTCGTCGATCTGGTAGGGAGCAAGGTCGCTGCTAGGGCACGTCGATTTTATTGGGAGAAAAACGATTATTGCCGTTCCTGCCGCGCGATCCCTGCCATTTTTGGCACCGCAGAAGGCGGAATTTTTCGAACAGGAGACCGTTTGGAAATCTAGTTTCGGTTTAACCCTGTAGCGCGATCACACCAACACATTAAAATCTCGTTATTTTTCTTCCTTCTGTCGTTATTCTCCTTCTCCTGCGAAATTATTTGAACCAACTGTGCTCCAGCGAACTGTGCTCGGAACTCCGGCGAACTGTGCTCGAAACTTACCATTTTCCTGCGCATCCTCACTGTCATCCTACTGAAGTCCGTTTCTACAGCCTCTCGTTCGAATATCCTCTACAGGTCAGTTCCTGCCCTTGTTTTAGGGTTTCCTTGCTTACATTCTGCAATGCCTGACCGTGGCGATGGAAGACGATCTCGTCATGATCTGTATAACGATCTCCTGGGAGATCACAAGTGTTTCCCACCATGCAGATCACTTCTGATCTCCATGGAGATCACTTTTGATCTCCATGGATATCACAGTTGATCTCCTGGGAAATGCGGTCCAGACAGGAGATCATTATTGAAAAATCACTGATGAAATATGTTGTCCAGACAGTTGAGCAAAACTGAAATGTGTTAACTGATGAAATGTGTTAACTGATGTCAATGGTTCCTCCTTGTTTGACAGATATAAATGGAGAAAGGTGGTAGCCGACATTTTCTAAGTTCAAGATGCTATTTCTCCAATTTTGTGGGTCAAGTTGAGAAAATAATTGATCGACTGCTGGCCGAGGAGAAAGAAAAGCTGAGGGAATGTAAAATTTTATCTATTTTCACTGCTCCAAGGGTACCACAAAATATTCCTCTACCGTATTACTTGGTTTCAGTCTATGATGCAAGGAATGATACATTTTCTATTGGTTCAATGGAGCTTACATTTACCCCTAATGATGTAGCACTAATAATAGGGCTATCAAATAATGGGGATAACATATTCATGGTTCAAAAACCTTATGTCATTAGGACAAAAGCCACTTTAAGGAAAGAAATGGCTGAAATGGATAGTGGTAGTTGTGTTGTTAGCTTGAATTACCTTCTCTTACATGTATTATGCAACCTATTTTTTCCCTCTAGTCTAAATTATATTCCACAGTTGTTTGAGAACTTGTCGGACTTGGAAGCCTTCAAAAAAATAAATTGGGCTCAAGCCATACATTCATACTTGATGATAAGTGTGAGATCTGTAAGGGGCAAGCTAACTCCCACCCCCGCAAGTAATATTTATGTACGACCTCAGGGGTCCTTAGGATATCTATATGGATGCACACGGGCATTGATTGTGAGTATATTAATTTTACAAACCAACTTCTTTTCTATGTTTGTTATATATACTAATTGAATTATTATATGCTTTTAGATATGGTTTTTGGAGCATACCACAAGCATGCCTGTTTCTTTTCCTGAACAAAGACCACGACTGCTTAGATGGTCTGAAAAATGTACATTTAAGTTAAAGGCTTTGTGGATCAATGTGACTCGAATGACTGATGAGCAGGTTAATATTAATATACTATTAATAAATTTCAAAAAAAAATAATGCATATCTTTTAACATATTATGTAATTATTCTTATAGTTTCGGGGGGAGATGGAGGATGTAACTGAAGATGAGAAAGAATTATTTTCTGTTATAGATAATCCTATCTCATCTCAGGTGCCAAAGGGAAAGAGGTCAAAGAGAGCCGGCCTACTTCCACTTCCTCTTGTACAAAAGAGGTTGAAGATTGTTGAAACACATGAAGAACCCCTCTCCTCTCATTCACAAGATGCAGCTCCACATGATCCAACATCATCCCTTCCTCCACCAGATGCCCCAACCCCCCCCCCCCCCCCCCCACACACACACACACACCAGATTTTGTCAAAATGATTATAGATTTAGAGAGTAGGTTGTTTGCTCGTTTAGACGAGATTTTTTCATATGTTAAAAATATAGATAAAAAATTGATTCATTAAGTGAGTGTTATGATTCATTAAGCGAGCGTGTTGATGAGCTAATACATCGGCAGCAAGCTCCTCCTACCCCTCCTTGCTCTCCTATCCCTCCTTGCTCTCCTACCCCTCCTTGCTCTCCTACCCCTCCTTGCTCTCCTACGGGTTTAGAGATAGCAATTGTAGATATAGATGATTCTCCATATAAAGGACCTAAAATACCAACAAATGATAGTATTATTGAACCCTATAATGAAGAATATCCAGGAAAATCTCTTCTATCTAAAGAGAAAAGACAATTTATCCATGCTAGGATGAGTTCTATTCCCTCGAAGTAAGTTCCTCATGATAGTATTTTCATATGTCAATTAAGTTGATTTTATGTTATGAATACTAACTTTGTTATTTTCATTAATGCTTTAGGAATCGCATAGCGTTCACCGGTTGGAACATTGTAGTCTTTAGAGACTCAATGGAAGATCTCCTTTCCACCGGGTACATTGGTGATTACCATGTCGATGCATGGGAAAAAATTTTAAAAATTCGTAGAGAAAAGGACGATAAATTATGTCGTCCATTTCTCTTCGTTAGTGTTAATCTATGGGTAGGTTTTTTCAGAAATATATTGTATTTCAGATTTTTAATTGGGGTTTTATTAACCAATGTTTAATTTTATAGTTACATGTTAGAAAGTAGCGAAAAGAGAGAACAAGCGGTTAAACTTTTGAATAATTGAAATTTTATTATCCAAAAAAGATATCATTTACAAAGGTATGGCCTCCCTTATACAGAATGGAGGAGATAAGAAAGAGAGTATACAAACAATGTGGGACTAAATATTTACAGTACTGAGCGGCTAGAATAAAGGTGACCGCACAGGCAGCGCGGTTAGACAGATAGGTTAACCGCTCGGCAACTCCAGCAGGATAGAACAGGCCGCAATGGTAGACCGCCAGACCGCTCGGTCAACAAACCGCTGGATCAGACCGCTAAGCCGCCCGGTCAACAAACCGCTGGAACAGACCGCTAAGCCGCCCGGTCTGATACTTCAACACTCCCCCTCAAGCTGGAGCATAGATATCAATCATGCCCAGCTTGTCACAAATGCGGAAGAAGGAAGTAGAAACCGGCTTGGTGAAGATATCTGTCAATTCCTTGTCAGAGGTGACAAAAGGAGTACAAATCTGTTTCTTCAAAATCTCTTCCCGAATGAAGTGACAGTCAACCTCTATATGCTTTGTTCTCTCATGGAAGACCGGATTTCTGGATATGTGTATAGCGGCCTTGTTGTCACAGAACATAGGGAGAGGACAGTCATATACCTCGCCCAGGTCAAGCATGAGAGCCCGCAACCACTTTAACTCACACGTGGTTGACGTCATACTCCGGTATTCGGCTTCGGCACTGGATCTGGAGACAACAGATTGTTTCTTGCTCTTCCAACTCACGAGATTACCTCCAACAAAGGTACAAAAACCTGATGTGGATTTACGATCGCCTTTGTCATCCGCGTAACTTGAATCTGAGTAGGCCTCAACCCTCAGATGACCATTCTTCTGAAAGAGTAACCCTCTGCCCGGTGCTGCTTTGATATACTCTAAAATCTTCAGGGCGGACTGAAGATGGCACTCCCTGGGAGCTTGCATAAACTGACTGACCTTGCCTACAGCATAGGCGATGTCGGGTCTAGTCACCGTGAGATAGATGAGTTTGCCTACCAACCGTCTGTACCTTGTGACATCAGATAGAAGAGGCGAGTCATCCGTCCACGTTTGTCTTCTCCAACAGTCATGGGAAAACGAGCTGGTTTGGCACCTGTCAATCCTGCTTCTCGTAGAAGATCAAGGGCATACTTCCGTTGAGAGAGAACCAAGGAGTCAAGTTTCCGAGAGATTTCTATCCCCAAAAAGTATTTTGGGGAGCCCATATCCTTCGTGACCAAGTGCTGACGGAGGTGCTTCTTCGTCAAGTCCACCCCATCTCGGTCATCGCCAGTAAGGAGAATATCATCCACATATACGGCCAAAACCACCAGTCCCGAGGCCGTTTTGCGAATGAATAAGGAGTGATCGGCCGAACTCCTTTGAAAGCCGATGGTAGCCACAATACCACTGAATTTGTCAAACCATGCCCGAGGGCTCTGCTTTAGGCCATAAATGGCCTTCTTCAAATGACATACACGTGTCTCCCCCTGAGCAACATACCCAGGAGGTTGCTCCATATAGACGTCCTCCTGAAGATCGTCATAGAGAAAGGCATTCTTCACATCAAGTTGGGAAATGGCCCAAGCCCGGTTAACAGCCACAGAAAAGAGAACCCGGATGGTGCTGAGGCGAGCAACCGGAGAGAAGGTATCAAAGTAATCAACGCCGTAAGTCTGAGTGAAGCCCTTGGCCACCAGGCGGGCTTTGTAGCGATCCACAGTGCCGTCGGGGCGAAACTTCACAACGAAGACCCAGCGACAGCCAACCACATCAGTGCCCACGGGAGGAGGAACCAGGGTCCAGGTACCCCGTTCAGTAAGAGTAGCCATCTCCTCATCCATGGCAGACTTTCAATGAGGGAGAGCAAGAGCCTCCTGGTAGGTGCGGGGAGTAGAAGTAGCAGAGATAGCCAAGGCAAAACACCTGCGAGAAGGAGAAAGCTGATCATAGGAAACAACAGCCGTAAGCGGGTGTTGAGTACACGCCCGCACCCCTTTGCGAAGGGCAATGGGAACATCCAGGTCAACGGGAGCGTCGGCGACGGGAGCGTCAGCTACCGGAGCGTCCGTGGCGGAGAAGGCTGGCCCGGGACTAGAGAGAGACGGCAGCGGAGAGGAGGGTGGAGGGGTGGATGGGGAGACGGACTGGGAAGGAGTGGGTGGAGGAGGAGATGAAGGTGGGAAAACGTGGAGAGGTGTGGAAGGAACGGAGATATCAGAAGGAAGAGAAGAGGGAGAAGAGAAATAGGAAGCATTTTCGAAAAAAGTCACATCCGCAGAGACAAACTGCTTGCGGATAAGGGGGTCAAAGCAGCAATAGCCTTTTTGAGTGGTAGAGTACCCCAAAAAGACACACTTGGTGGAACGGGGGGAAAGCTTGTCGCGGGTAGCGGAGGGAGCGTGAACAAAGGCCGTACAGCCAAAGACACGGAGAGGAAGAGGAAAAGGTTCCTGGTGGGGGTAGAGAAGGAAGAAGGGAGTCTGGCCGTGGAGAACCGCGGAGGGAAGGCGATTGATGAGATAGCAGGCGAGGAGCACAGCATAGCCCCAGTAGGAGCGAGGGACGTGCATCTGCGTCATGAGAGTACGCGCAACATCAAGCAGGTGACGGTTTTTACGCTCTGCCACCCCATTCTGCTGGGAGGTGTAAACACAAGTCGTTTGATGAAGGAGGCCATGTTGGTGAAAGAAGGCGGAGAACTCATGAGTCAGATATTCTTTGGCATTATCAGAACGTAAGACTTTAATAGAAATAGCAAATTGAGTCTTAATCATAAAGTAAAATGATTGCCAAACAGAAAATAGTTCAGAGCGATCTTTTAACAGATACACTCAGGTACATCGAGAAAAATCATCGATAAAAGTGACAAAATAGGAACTGCCCCGACCAACTGTGAGGGTAGGAGCAGGACCCCATACATCAGAATGAATAAGATCAAATATGCGAGAGGAGCCACGACCTTGCTTCGGTGGGAAGGAGGAGCGATGATGTTTGCCAAGCTGACACGCATCACAGTTGAGCGGAGAACTGGTAGGAGGTAAGTGGGGCAGAAGCTGGTGAATAAGCCGAGGAGGAGGATGTCCAAGACGAAGATGCCACTGAAGGAGATCGGTGGAGGAGGAGTAGGCAGATAGAGCGGAAACATCGTCGAGGAAGTAGAGGCCGCCGCTCTCAGTCCCAGTAGCAATCGTCCGCTGGGTCCTCGGGTCCTGAAAAGAACAAGTAGTGGGAGTGAATAAGACGGAGCACTGAAGTTGTCGGCATAAAGTAGTAACTGATAACAAATTGCACGGGAACTTCGGGACATAGAGGGTATCCTCCAAGCAAAGCGATGGGGTGAGTTGAACCATGCCCGTCCCATGAACCGGGGACGGCGAACCATCCGCCACACGAACCGGGGGTAAGCGGTCATGGGTCTCAAAACGGGAGAAGCAATGAGGGTTGCCCGTCATATAATTTGTGGCACCGGAGTCAATCAGCCATTTACCTTGGGTAACGACGTGGGCACTACCTGACGTCGTGGCCACAGAGGCAGACGGCCGAGAAGAGGCAGAGGCCGAAGAAGGAGCATCACCGGAAGGGCGAAGATGAGGATGTTTCTGTCAGCAGCGGTCAACAGTATGGCCAGTACGACCACAGTGAGAGCAGAGGAACCGGGATGAACCTCGTCCGCCAGAGGAGCCGCGGCTACTAGGGCCCCCCCTCTGAGCTTGGTGAGCAAAGGAGTCCTGGGAAGGGGGGGAGGCCAACAGAGGCCGCTGGAGTAGCGAAGTAACAGCGGCAATGCGAGCCGCAGTGGCATCCAAAGTAGGAGATTCCGCCTCACCCAAGATCTGCTGGCGGATCATATCATAAGAGTCGGGAAGACGAAGAAGATAACAAACAACCAGGAGTTCCTGGAAGTGTTTGTGCTGGTCGGCCAAGTCCGCGGAGAAGGGGCGATTCTGGAGGATTTCAGCACCAAGAGCCTGAACCTGCTGATAAGCCGCAGCCGGTGACATGGAAGGGCGGGCGAAGAGGTCCGCATAGAGAGTATAAATGCGGGACGTCTGGCCCCCCTTAGAATAGAGAGCAGCGAGGTGAAGCCAGGCGGTCTTGACCGTCTCATCATGGCGAATGACGGGAAGGCACTCATCAGAAAGGTTGTTGGCCAGCCAGGTGCGGACAAGAGCATCACTCGCATCCCAGTCATCAAACTCAGGAGAGGTGCGAGGAGGAGGGTCATCGGTGAGATGATGACGCTTGCGTTGAGAACGAAGGAGAAAGGTGAAAGAAACGCTCCAATCGGGATAGTTGGAGCCAACAAGCTTGGAAAGGGTGCCAAGGTTGCCCGAAGGAGGAGGAGGAGAAGGAGCTACAGGAGTAGTGGTGAGACCGGAGGTAGTCATAGAACCCGGCAAGCAGAAGAAGCCGCGCGAACAGAAGCGGTTAGAGAACAGAAGAAGCCGCGCGGACAGCAGCGGCTAGAAAGAGGACAAAGGCACAGCGGGGAAGAGGTCGTGCGGACTGAAAAGCCCGAGCGAACAGAAGAGAGTAGAAGAGCAGGTGACCGCGACCAAGATGCAGGTGAGATAGGAACAACCCGCACGGTCAGGCAGATCACAGCAGCAAACCGCGAGTATAGAGACAAGCGGAAAAAGGGGAAAGCAGAAGCGGACAGAGACAGGCCGCAACGACTAGGAAGTCGGAGAGGCAAGAAAGAACAAGGAGCGCGGCGACAAGGAAACAGGTCGCTGCGACGAATAGCAGTAGGAGAAGAGAACCAAGAAGAAGCAAGCCGCGCGAACAGGGCAGCGGACAGAAACTAGTCGCGCGGACAGAAGAGAAGGCAAGACGCGAGATAGGTCGCAAAAAGCGGAAAACAAGCCGCGAACAACAGAGAGCGCACAGAATCAGGAGGAAATGATCGTGCCCTCTGATACCATGTTAGAAAGTAGCGAAAAGAGAGAACAAGCGGTTAAACTTTTGAATAATTGAAATTTTATTATCCAAAAAAGATATCATTTACAAAGGTATGGCCTCCCTTATATAGAATGGAGGAGATAAGAAAGAGAGTATACAAACAATGTGGTACTAAATATTTACAGTACTGAGCGGCTAGAATAAAGGTGACCGCACAGGCCGCGCGATTAGACAGATAGGTTAACCGCTCGGCAACTCCAGCAGGATAGAACAGGCCGCAATGGTAGACCGCCAGACCGCTCGGTCAACAAACCACTGGATCAGACCGCTAAGCCGCCCAGTCAACAAACCGCTGGAACAGACCGCTAAGTCGCCTGGTCTGATACTTCAACATTACACAACCAAGATCCAAGCGCTGCAATAAAGTACCCATCGGTGAAACCTTTTGTATCTCACATCACTAAAACCAATATTCAAGAGTCACAAATCATTTTAATGATGGTGTGTCGCAATGAACATTGGTTTTTATTTGTGGGTCTAGCGCCAAAGAAGAAATGGATTCTGCACGACTCCCTTCCAAATCCTAAATGAAAGGATATGACAAGAGACTCAGTAAGTCTATATCATATGGTATATTTATGTACCTAGGAGTGCATTCCTTTCAACATATTTAATTGTTATTTTTCTTGTGCAGATTAGAGTTCTTCAAAAGACGACGGACAAGAGGACAAATTATAACTTCAATCAGTGGAGTTTGGTTCTTGCTAAGAATCTACCCCGGCAGATTAATTCATACGATTGTGGTGTATACGTCATCAAGTACATGGAGCACATTTTACAGCCTGGAGCCATAGATTGGAAAAGCTGTCATGACTGGGCTGAGAAAATTCCCTTATTCAGGGCAGAAATTGCTTATGAAATCTTTAAAACATTTCTTGTAGATGATGATGTTTGAGAATTATGCCATTTGTTGTAGAAATTGCTTATGACATTTGTTGTAGATGATGTGATGAGTGGTTTGATTGGGGGTTATTTTTAACTCAGTTTAATTCATTTATTTACTTTAAAGTTGCTGATTATATATATCTTATATTAGTAAGTGTTTATGGCACCTAATGAGTCATAAATATTTTTACTGCAGTGTTCAGCATGGACAACATTTATTTGTTGAAAACAAAACTAGTACAGCTAAATCCTGTTGGAAATTCTGCTTGGAGTGCAGTTTGCTCGTCTATATTTTGCATTGACTGGGACAAGATGTCAATTGGTTCTTCTTTAATTGGATCTTCATTTGAGGTTGTCGTTGGCTATTCTTTTCTCTTAATATTTTGCTTTCTCCCTGAAATAGAATTAGTGTTTAAATTATCAAATGCTTCTTTAACCAGAAAATATAGAGTGCAGAGAAAACTTACTTTGCTTTCCCAGTGATCTTTTATTCGAGCATTCGAAACACCTTTAGGCCTCAAGAAAGGTGGATCCTTGATTGAGGACTTTTTCTTCAGCTTTGATTCTGTCATATTATTATCCAAACAGGAGTCTGCATATTGAGATATTTCTTCAATTGCATCTACCACATATTTCTTGGTAATTTCACACTTTTCTGCCCGGAGAGCCAAATCATACACAGCACGACACATATGATTTTTAAAAGCAAGGCTACAATTAGATTCACTTCTCTTCAAGTTGTCATGGCGATAGATGCTTCTTTTTTGCATGTACCATCTACCTTCGAAGTAAATATTTTCTGGAATGCTTGTTAAATTCTTATGTGTATATGCTTTAAGTGCATGGCTACACAAAATATCATTTGTTTCAAACTTGCAACAAGAACAATGTATGTCCAATGTCCTAAGATCAAGCTCAACTGTCCAATATTTGTTATTTTCAGCTCGATCACACCACCTTATCTCCATAATGCATATGCTTTCACTTGTCATGTAATCTTTTTCAATAAATAGACCAAATGCCCCTACTTTGAAGCTCTCATAGAATTTACCATACATTCTTCTGGCGTACAACTTGAACACTTGTTTTAGGATTGGACAATTTTTAACATCAACATGGATAGCCCCCTGCTTGCATCTGAAATACTCTTCTTTTTCTCTTTCCCGACAGTTGATTATCATTTTCTCCATTTGTAGAAAACAACCAACCAAAGAGAAAGAGGCCTTTGTAATTGCATGACATACATTGTGCATGGACTCGCTTCTCTGAGTAGACAAAATACCATGATCAAGAACATTCTTATTAAATGTCGTAGACACCTTCTCTTTTAATTTGTAGAGATAATTCAACCATCTGTTATCTTGAAGGTTCCCAAGAACAATCATTCGTCCTCAATATTCTTCAAATTCTTCAACGGTATCACATTTGTTAAGACAATGGTAAAATAAAGAACGTATATTACTGTCTCCATTGAATGAGTGAACTTTGGAAGGAGCTTTCTTAGCAATATGTCATTGGCATAATCGATGTCGGTTTTGGCTCAACACTCTCCCAATTGCAACAGCCATTGCTTGAACTTGATCTGTGTATATTGTCAAAGGTTGCTTGCCGGAAACAAATTTTAGAAATGTCTCAAATAACCAGGTGAATGTTTCTATTGTTTCCTCAGATATAAACACTATTGCAATAACTGCATTTTGCCAATGATGATTAACAGCCACAAAAGGAGCACATGCAAGATTATACTTGTTCATTCTATATGTGGTGTCAAATGTAATTACATCGCCAAAGCAATCATAATCAATTTTTCCTTGACCATCAATCCATAAAAAATTTGTCAACTTGTTCATGTCGTCAACTTGAACATCGAAGGAAAACATATTATCCTGCATTTGACGCTCCTTAAGTAATTCTAAGAAACTAGCAGCATCACCACCATCGAGCTTAGATCTTCTTCCCTTGTCAATAAAGTTATATGCATCACGTTTGGTGAAGCCCCAATTTTGAGATCCCCCCACTTCATCAGCTAGGTAGGAGTATGCATCAGATGTTCTTATGCTAGCTTCAGTCATGGACTGTAGAACAGTACCACTCTCCTTACTTATACTTTGTTGTGACGGAAGCAAATGTCGTTCATTTTCCATAACAAGAGGATGATTATTTTCTTCCACAAATTTGCTAACAGTCAACTGTTTACCTTCTTTATTTGCCTTAAATATAATAACAGCCGGACAATTTGTCCTAGTATCTAGCCGACGAAACTTAAATTCTGAATCTGGGACTTTTAACACTCTTTTTGATCCGCCCTTACAACAACAATATTCACGTAACTTTAAAATTTTAGTTCTAGGACAAAAGAGTATGCTCTTTACGCATACTAAATCCAATCCTAGTAGCATACTGATAGTATAACTCATAAGATTCCTCTTCACTATCCATAATTGGAAAAATATCCTACACATGATAGCATCAAATAATTAAAAAAGAATAGCATGGATATTACACTCGATTTCCTAGGAGATCATTTTTGATCTCCTCGAAGATCAAAAATGATCTCTGGGAGATCATTTTGGATCTCCTCGGAGATCATTTTGGATCTCCTCGGAGATCAAAATTGATCTCCACACAGATCATAAGTTTTCTCTTGTCGAAAAATCATTTTGATCGTCTAGGAGATCATTTCTGATCTCATGGGAGATCATTTTTGATCTCCCAGGAGATCAAAAATGATCTCAACAGAGATCATAAGATTTCTCCTTGTCCGCCATCCAATCGTGCCATCACAATCGCAACCGCCCGTTACGTGGGTAACCACCCACATGACCACCCGCATAAGCACAGTTGAAATTGTTGAAGTGAGAGTGAAAGTGGAGCTGAGTTGTTAGACTAGTCAAACCTCACAGACCACAGAGTCTGTCGCGGCTTGGCGGACAGCATTGGCGGATAGCCTTTGGCGGGTTGTTGGTAGTTCTTGCGGTCTGGGTCAGCAATCATCCTTGTTATACCGGGCGGTTAGGGTTGGCTAACCGCAGATGTAGCGGACTCGTCTGGAGTTCACCGAGTTTGACATTGTTGTTTTGATGGACTCATTTGGAGCTCACTGGTGTCTGATATGTTTTATGCTTGGGATCTGGATGTTAGACCGTGGAGGTCGACAAAGGTGCAGGGACTAGTTTTCTGTAGGTCGCGCAGTCTTATGGAGCAGTCTGCAAGGTGGCAGACTAGGGTTGTTTAGTGGGCGCGATCTTGGTATCAGGGGGCGCGGTTACTTGGAGACCACAAAGCTTGTGGTGGAATTGGTTTTGTGAGGTTAAATTCAGCTTGTTGCTTAGCTCGCCGAGTTCACCTAGTTGCGGACTACTTCTGGTATTCACCGAGTTCGGTAGATTGGTTGGGCGCGGATTTTACTCCAGTCACGGGATGCAGTTTTGCGCGGATTGGAAGTAGTGTCTGTGGGGTAGTGCGGTCTGGTGTTAGTGTTTGGCAGTCCGCCTATGTTGTATTAACCATGTTTGTGGTTTGTTGAAGGGCATGACAGATTGGTCAATATATCTGTTTTATTGATTGTTGCGACCTTGGCGAACTGATGATGGTATTCACAATGTGTGGATATGTGTTGTTAGTCGACAGGTTTGACGGGCAGTTATCCTATCGTTATGGGTGATGAAAGCACTTCTCCTCACACCTATAAATAGGAGTACTTGGTTCATCATAAATAACAATGAACAGTAAGAGCTAACTAGCGCTTGGTTTTTGCGGTTACGGTTTTTTAACCGCTGCGACAAAGGAAGTTGAATCTGTGCAAGTTGTGCGACTAACATCTGGCGGCTAGGCGACTAGTGGAAGCTTGGTGTGAAACAATTCGTGGATATAGTTAGCAGTTAGCAGCAGGTCGTGGTCTCAATGACTTGATCACTTCCTCGGAGTTGCGGATTATCAGAGCAGTTCGCCCGTTCTATCAGCGAGTTCTGTTCCCATTCCTTCAGTATTTCAATAACAGCACTCCGCACGATTAGCCACCGATAATAATTTATTTGGCAAAACCCGCCCAACTTGACAAATCTGCTTGGCACAGTTTTATTATTTCTAATAGTCATTTAATTCCAAGGATTTTGTGTGCTCACTGGTTCTTGCTTCAAATTTCCATTTAAGCCGCATTCGTGCTCCATCTCTCCCCCGTTCATTAGCCCCAAGATAAAGACAAGTGGATTCTGATGTCGGAGCCGATGGAGTACACCCAAGCCAATGGAGGAGTGCGGAGTAGCAGGTCCCCATTAGAAGTGGAGCAGTGAAAGGAGCAAACGCCAGACGAGCGCAACTCGCGGAGGAGAGAAACTCCTCTGGTCAAACTTAGCAAGACTTGGAAGTCGAGGAGGTTGCACGCTGAAATCGTCAATGGCAGGGGCAACATTGGGGGAGGAGTGAGGAGGCCGAGCAAATAGCGAAGAGGGGTAGAGCAGGAGGCAGTGTGACCTAGAGAAAAGAAAAGAATGAAGAGAAAGGTTATCGGGATTTTGGGGTAACGGCTGGAGGAAATTTGCTAAATTAAAGGGTGGATTTGATGGCATGAACGACTAAGATCAGTTTAATGGTTTTAAAATTCATGACTTTTTAAAAGCATCCCATAAATCTTTTTAATATAGTATAAATATATATCAGTTACGGAAAACGGTGTAGGCGGAATTGGTAATGGCGGGATTTGATTTGTTCATTTCTCTCTGCCACGTGTGCAAGCGGAATTGGTAATGCCATGATTTGATTTGTTCTTTTCTCTCTGCCACTTGTCTCTCCCCACTTGGTTGGTGATGCTTATAAATAGGTCGGAATTTTTGTTGGATGTACGCAATGTTAGGAAAGAAGCACAAAAAAAAGAAAAAAGCTTTGTTGAATCTTATTTCTCCTTATCTTGGCTTACAAATACTTAGATTACATTAATATATATAGCCAGCTTCATGCATAGGTAGCAAAGACGAAATTGGTTACTCTTAGTTTTCCACACATGTGAGTCACAAAAACTCACTTAAAATATAAAAGCATGATTCACAGAACCACTAATAAACTAAAAATGTGAATCACACCAAGATTAATGTCAACATTCACTTCCTTAATCTTGGTCTTTGATCCTTACGACTTGGGGACCTATTTTAGTGCGCATTTCCAAAAACTTAGTGCGCATTTCCAAAAACTTAGTGCGCATTTCTAAAAACTTCAGTCGACCAAGTGGCTTTGTCAGAATATCGGCAAGCTGGTCGTCGGTATGCACATACTCTACATTTATCTTCCCTTCTTCAACACATTCTCTAATGAAATGATAACGAGCATCGATGTGTTTACTGCGGTCATGGAGGACAGGGTTCTTGCATAACTATATAGCTGATTTGTTATCCACTTTGATTGTGACGCAACCTGGATCCTTTTTCATCAAGTCACTGAGTAGGCGCCCGAGCCAAATACCTTGGCAAGCAGTTGTGGTGGCAGCAATGTATTCCGCCTCGCAAGACAATAGTGCCACCACCTTCTGCTTCTGAGATTGCCAACTAATTAGGCTTTTCCCGAGAAGATACAACACACATGTTGTGCTCTTTCGGCCATCAACATCACCTGCCATGTCGCTGTCAATGTACCCGATCAAATGTTCATCTTCTCCTTTCCCTATTATAGTGGCAGTCCATATTGCGAGTACCAAAAATGTACCGCAAAAATATGTTTCACAGCTGCTAAGTGCTCAGTGGTTGGAGCCTCCATGAAGCGGCTTACATATCCCATGGAGCAGACAATGTCTAGTCGTGTATGCACCATGTATCTAAGGCTCCCCACAATACTTCTAAAGAATCTGGTATCAGTGGGAGGATTAGTGCTCACATTGCTCAACTTGAGCCTTTTTGCCATAGGGACTTGGCACGGGTTGCAACCAATTATACCAGACTTCTTCAAGATCTTTAGTGCATAGGCTGACTGACTCAAAGTAATACCATCATCGGTCTGGTGCACATCTATACTCAAGTAGTAACTCAACAAACTCAGGCCGCTCATGCTGAACAATTTCTTCATCTTCTCCTTAAACTTGATGATTTCTTGTTGGTGTGATCCGGTGATAATAAGATCGCTGACATACACACCCGCAAGCAAAGTTGATGTGTTGATACCTCTTTTGTACACTGCATGCTCCAATGAACTCCTCTTGAACCCAAGTGATAGAACACTGTTGTCCAGCTTTGAGTTCCATGATCGAGGTGCTTGGCGTAGGCCATAAAGTGCTTTCTTGAGCTTTAATACCTTCTGCCCATTGTTCTTGTCAATGAAACCAGGTGGCTGGGCTACGTAGACCTCATATTTAAGATCTACATTAAGAAATGTTGATTGACATCTATATGGTGCACATCTCAACCTTCGTGCGCTGCCAATGCTATGATAACCGCACCGTCTCTAGACGAGTGACTGAGGCAAATACTTCCTCAAAATCCATGCCTTGTGGTTGCATGTATCCCTTTGAGACGAGTCATGCCTTATACTTCGCCACATCACAATGCGAGTCCCTTTTGACTTTGTACGTCCATTTCAAGCCTATGGGTCGACACCCGTTCGGCAGCTCGGTGAGGTGCCAAGTTTCGTTATCTTCAATATATTTCATCTCCTCTCGCATCACCTTCGGCCAGCACTCATGTTTCTCGGCTTCTACAAAGCACAGGTTCTTCAGCCATCAAAAAACACAGTTTGTCGTACTCATGCTCAAGCTCGTATGTGTTATGGTAGATGTTCGTCAACGTGCGGTACCGCGACACTACTCAATCAGAGGTGGGCGAAGAAAAGTTTGACGGGGTTGCAAATTCCACGCCATCGAGGGTAGGTGGTGTTGCCACCTGTATGAGCATACTTGGAGAAGTTGCTTGTGTTATTGGTCCGTTATTAGGGATGTGACTTGGCATGGAAGTTATCGATGTCTCATCACTTTCAAGTGATGGCATGTTGTTGTGACTATCTTCTGCGATAGAGCTAGTAAAGTAATCCACAATAAATGCCTCACTATATGTGGTTAGCTCCTCCTCACCTTCTGATGTACCCCACCCTCATTTTGCCTCCTCGTCGAACACGACATCACGGGTCACATGTACTCTTATACCTACCAGATCATACATCTGATAAGCCTTAGAACTGGATTCGTAGCTGATGAAAACCATGAGAGTGCTTTTATCATCCAATTTATTTATGGTTGGCTTCACGACCTTTACGTGCCCTAGACACCCAAACGTGCGAAAGAGGTACACGTTCAGACGTCTCCTGTGCCATGCCTCATAAAGTGTCGTGTCATCGACGTTGCTGGTTGACGCACGATTGAGGATATAGACTGTCGTCGTGACAGCCTCACTCCAAAATCTTCATGGCATCCCCTTGGACTTGAGCATACTCCTGGCTATTGCCACTATCGTCTGCTTTCTCCGCTCGACAAAACCATTTTGTTGTGATGAGTATGGCACTATAAGGAACCTCTTTATGCCATGGTATGCACAATGCTTCCCAAACTCCGCGGACATGAACTCGCTGCCTTGATCAGTGCGGAGGGCCCTTAGCTTGAGGCCCGATTCCACCTCAGCTCTTAATGGATTTGTTTGATGGCCTATGCCGCTTTGTCTTTGGAATCCAAGAGTGTCACCCACATATAGCGACTAAGATCATCTACCAAAAGTAGAAAGTACATCTTGCCTCCTGAGGTGGCTGGTGTGATGGGTCTGCATATGTCATCGTATACTAGGTCCAGTACATTTTTTGCGTTGTAGTTCGTCTCCTTTGGTAACGAGGCACGTCGATGCTTGCCAACGAGGAAATCGTCACAGATTTGATCACCTGATCAATTTGTGGTAGCCCAAGAACCATATTGTGTTGCGCTAATTTGCGATGTGCCTTGAAATTTAGGTGTCCATAGAGCGCATGCCACCGCCAGGCATGTTCGCCGAACTTTGCCGCCAAGCACGCAGGTTATATTATATCAAGCTTAAGAATATTTAAGCGGTTCTTGGTTCTTATTACTTCGACAAGTAGTTGTTGCCGATCGCGGATCGACAATACTCCTTTATCGATGAGCGTTTGGCAGTTGTGTTCATCGAGCTGCTCGAGGCTCACTATGTTGTCGCGAAGCTGTGGGATGTAGTAGAAATCCTTCAGCCTCATATGCTCGCCATTGTGACAAGTGAACAACATCGATCCGAGGCCACAAATATCAACGACTGAGTAATCCCCAAACTTTACCGAGCCCTTGATGTTGGTGTCTAGCTCAGTAAAATTTTCCTTGCACCTGGACATGTGATTGCTTGCCCCAGTGTCCAAGTACCAAACCTCATCTTGGTGATCTTCCTCTCGACCAAGGTGCACTTGTGTGTGAACCTCGTTGAGCATGTTATCACTAGTCGAGTCTTCTATGGCCTCCGTGAGTGTGCATGTTTGCTCCATCAGTAGCGCGGGCACGCCGTCCTAGGCCAGTGTGAGATTCACTTGCTTTTTGCGTTCTCGTTGTGGCTTGCGGCACTCACTTGAATAATGCCCAAGTATGCCGCAGTTGAAGCACTTTATCTTTGACTTGCCACGACTACTTCCCTCCACAGCGATCTGCTTCCCTTGCGGCCACTTTTGTCATGTCCATTATGCTTGTCTTGACCGCGATTTTGCTTATCACTAGTACCATTATCATCAGTTTTGTTATTGTCTGAGGAAACCTCTCCCGACTCCCTCCTTTTGTGGCGTGCTAGCCACTCTTACTCCGTTAGAATCAAATGATGGTCATCTCGAACATTGTTTCCAAGTTCATAACGCTCCTCAACATCCTTTAAATGATTGGTGAACTCTTCGATAGACAAGGTCTTCATGTCAAGTAGTTGCTCAATTGAGATGATGATTTGCATGTAAATGGGTGGAACAACACGAAGGAATATTTTGACGATCTTCTCATCTTCAATCATGTCCCCAAGCGCGCGGATGTCATTGATGATGTTGTTGAGCCGCATGGCAAAGTCATCCACAGACTCACTTTCCTTCATGCGGATCGCCTCAAACTCATTGCAGAGTGTTTGTGCCTTCGCCTCCCGAACTCGCTCGACACCCGTGCGCATCGTTTGCAAGGTGTCCCATGCCTACTTGGCGGAGTCCTTCACTGCCAATATGGATAGCATCTCTGATGGTACGGCTTGGAGGATGGCCGCCAATGCCATCCTATCAAGTCGGTACTCGGCATAACCCGGCTTGATCGCCTACCAGACTCCTTGAACCTGCAGATTTACTCTCATCAAGAGAGCCCAATCCACAGTTTGTACGCGTGAGCAACGGGTAACGCAGCGTCACCCCCACCTCCCTTGCTTGATGCACCACCAACGGTCGTCTGCCACTATCATTGATGTCACTGCTTAGCATCTTAACATAAGATCTGCCACTGTTTGGGGAGGCGTCGACGTCACCGCCTAACACCTTAGAGTAGGATTTTGATCCTGATATCGTCGTAGAATCAATCTCCCTCTGATACCAAATGTTAGGAAAGAAGCACAAAAAAAGGAAAAAGCTTTCCTGAATCTTATTTCTCCTTATCTTGGCTTACAAATACTTAGATTACATTAATATATATAGCCAACTTCATGTATAGGTAACAAAGATAAAATTGGTTACTCTTAGTTTTTCACACATGTGAGTCACAAAAACTCACTTAAAATATAAAAGCATGATTCACACAATCATTAATAAACTACAAATGTGAATCACACCAAGATTAATGTCAACATGCAAGAGGAGCATTGTAAGGTTGTACGTGAAGCACGAAAGCTGATATTACAGGTAAATCTCTTTTGACAGAGAAGCGAGAAAGCAAGTCTGTGCTTTCTTTATTGGCGAACTGCGCATACAAAGGTAGCACACACCTTTTGCTATCATTTTTGAGGACTGTTTTGAGAACAGCTACTGCGGGCAACACCTTGCTAACACCAAAGCTACAGATTGCTCTTGGCGGACAAGTTTTGCAGACAGCAGTTCCGGGCTTACACGATTAGTATTGTGTGGAGGTTGTAATACTCACGTGTGGGTAGTGTTCTTGTGGTGTGGAGTTGTAACTTGGTGAAGTAAAGTTTTGTGGTGTGCATGTGCATGTGTTGTAACTTTGTAATCTCTTATTGTTAATAAAGAAATTATTTGTCTCATCGGTGAATTGTTTGCATCCACTTAATCGCTTCCAACAGTGGTATCAGAGCTAGGCTTCGAACCTTAGAAGTCGCTTGAAGATTTAAAAGCTTGAAGTGATGGAGATGGTGAATGTTATGTCGAGTCAAGTTCCCAAGTTGACGAAGACTAACTATTGGAACTGGAGCATCCAGATGAGTGTGTTGCTAGCATTAAAGGACCTATGAGAAATAGTGGAAGATGGATATGAAGAGCAGACTACCGAGGTAGAGGTGACGTTGACTAACACGCAGAGAACAACACTGAGAGAGGCAAGGAAGAGAGACAAGAAGGCCTTATTCTTATTATATCAAGAGGTTGATGAAGTAACCTTTGAGAAGATCTCAGATGTTAGGAGTTCTAAAGAAGCATGAGATACCTTGCAACGCTCCTTGCAAGGTGTTGATGTAACGCCCCGAGTTTCCTGAAGCAGGAAACTATTTTTGTGAGGTACCGCGTGGCGGTAGCGATACCGTGTGGCGGTAGCGATACCACGTGGTGGTAGAGGCGACATCGTCTACCGCGCAGCGGTAGTGATACCGCTGGCGGTAGCAGAGCTGATTTATTTGGTAAGGCTCTCGGTGAGCTATCGCCTAGTGGTAGGATTAGCGCTGGCGGTAGCTGCTCTTTTGTCATTTCGGCGATGGTTACGAGATGAACATCTATCGCCCGGCATTGTAAGATATCGCGGGGCGGTAGCAGAGTAGTTATGACGTGGACACGTGTCAGTGCGTCAGTAGGAAACTAAGTTGTCAACTGTTGTCTAGAGAGCTATCATTGATAATGTGTTTTGAGTGTTCCAAGAGTTGTGCGAGTTGGTTACCACTGGCCGAATGGTGAAGTTGTTCCAAGAGAAGTGCATGAGCTTCAGCTTGCATAGTTTCATGAATCCTGATTATGGAGGAGATACAGATGATCAAAAGTCGACATCTGGGTATGTCTTCATGTGTGGATCAACGACAATTTTGTGGTGCAGTAAGAAGCAGGATTCTGTGTCTATGTCCACTACTAAGACAGAATACAAGGCGACGTCCTTGACAGCCCAGGAGGACATTTGACTGCGTAGGTTGGTGGAGGATATCCATGAGGAAGTTCAAGATCCTACTATGCTTCATGGTGATAATAAGAGTGCTTTGAAGCTGGTTAACAATCCAGTTTGTCATGCGCAGACAAAACACATCGAGATCGAGCATCACTTCATTCGAGAAAAGGTGCTATAGGGATCTTTGATGGTTGAGTATATGTAGTTCAAAAACAATGTCATTGATATCTTCACAAAACCACTGTCGAAGGGACCATTTAAGCGATTACATGGATTGCTTGGTGTGACTTTCACTTCTCATTTTAAGGGGAAGTGTTGAATTTTTTGAAGTGAGGTGAAGTCAGCAGTTAGGATTGTGCTAACCGTGCGGTCTGGTTGAGAGACCGCACAGACCTCTGAGATCGTGCAGGCTGCAAGACTTATTATCTCTGGTGTGTTCACATGGTTTGCCTCTTGCGGTCTAGATTGACATTTTTATGCGTACTAGCCCCTGAGTGGCTACCACACTCTCCTAAATGTACCTCTTACAGGACTCAAAGAATCTCTTCTTTCATCACACATCTTGCCATGCGAGAAACAAATGTCTTTCGATAGAGGGTTCCTTACACTAGGATGTAGTGAGCCGCTTTCAACTTAAATATCCGCTTATCGCTTACCGAAGGGTGAACCTTCCCTGTTACGAAGTAGTGTACAAAAGGTTCTATCCATAAAGGACAGTGATCTAGCTCCATGGCATCCACTTCTTCTATTGCAGGGTGAAACAATTCTGTGAGAGTCCCTCCGACCATAATCCCCTATTTAGCCAGTTTACCAACCTCCGCATTTTCCTCCCTTAGAATGTGGCATATATTGAATGCCCGTAGACGCCATATGCACTGCTTGACGAGGGACAAGTATTATTGCTCGAGTGGCTCCCTTGCCTAAAAAACTCTGTTGATCTATGAAGCCATGACCATGGAGTCAATCCTTACTTCGAGATCTTCGATGCTAATTTCCCGAGCCAAGCTTCATCCTGCTATCAGATCTTCATACTCTGCCTAGTTGTTGGTCATGAGAATGTGAAACTTTATAGCCTGCTCAATCTTGCTTCCACAAGGGCTGACTAGGATGATGTCTGATCCTACTATTTTCAGGTCAGAGGCGTCGTCCACGAACATCTTGAGACTTAGAGGTTTTGGAGCTTCTTCTCTGCTATTGTCCCCGCAGCAAAGGCAACAAGGAAGTCGACCAAGATTTGAGCCTTGATGGTGGCCCTTGGGACATATATGATGTCGAATTTGGTGAGTTCAATAGCCCATTTGGCCAACTGTCCCGAATGATCTGGTTTCTCCAAGACTGCCCTCAGGGGATTGTCGGTCACAACCCGGATGGAGTGTGCTTAGCAGTAGAAGTCTGCGTGCTGAGATAATCAGGGCTGCTGCCAGCTTTTTCAGGATTGGGTAATGGGTTTCTACAGTTTTCAGCACATGACTAACATTATGTACGAGAAATTGCTTATTGCCTTCTTCTCGCACCAAAACTAGACTGATGGCATCCTTCCTGTCTCCCAAGTACACGAAAAGATCTTTTAGCGGGTGAGGGCTCTAGATGAGAGGAGTTGTAGTTAACTAAAGATTTAGCTCTTCGAAAGCCCGGTCGCACTCTTCGGTCCACTCAAATTTCTTCCTTTCTCGAAGGGTCCCAAAGAAGGGGGCACATTTATCCCCTGACAGTGAAATAAAGCGGCTGAGTCATGCCACCCTTCCTGTCAACTGCTGAACCTCCTTCAGACTTTTGGGGGTTTCATTTATGGGATGACATTCACCTTGTCAGGATTGGGCTCTAGACATTGGGTCGTGAGCAAGTGCCCAAGGAACTTCCACATGCTTGCTCCAAAAGTACATTTGACAGGATTGAGTCTCATGTTAAACTTACGAAGTGTGCCAAATGTCTCAGCTAGATCCCTCAAATGGTCGTCCATATTGTGACTTTTGAAAAGAAGATCATCCACGTAAACCTCCAGGTTACTACCCTTCTGATTATTGAAAACATGATCCATCATCCTCTGGTACGTTGCTCCAGCATTCTTTAACCCAAAGGGCATAACATGATAACAGTAACATCCTTCATCTGTGATGAACGCGGTATGAGGAACATTAGGCTCGTGCATCTTGATTTGGTGGTATCCCGAGAAGGCATCCAAAAAGCTCATTACTAAGAACCCTACTGCAGAGTCAACTAGCGAGTCTATACGGGGTAGTGGATAGTAGTCCTTAAGGTATGCCTTAATGAGACGTATGAAGTTGACACACATTCTCTGCTTTTTGTTAGTCTTCCGTACCATCACCACATTAGAGATCCAGTCTGGGTATTGAACCTCCCAGACAAATCTCGTCGCTAGTAACTTTGCGTCTTCTTCGTGAATTGGACAAGCGAGGGTGGTAGCTACTATTCGCTTCATTTGCTTAGCTATATGGAAACTTGGGTCTATGTTTAGACGATGACATGCGACCTCCAGGCTTATGCCAGGCATGTCAACGACCAACCATGCGAAGATATCGAGGTTGCCAAGCAAGCACTGAACGAGGAGTGTTTTACTTTTCCCTCTAATTCGGCATTGACAGAGACGGTCTTGTTTCCATCCCCTCCATGTACGGGTATCTCCTGGACCTCCTACGCGCGCTCGAGATGTAACCCGCCCTTGCGGGCCACAAACCGGCGTTGAGAGTCTGCGTCGATTTCACAATCTTCTGCAAATGTCTGCTCGCCTAGCTGAAAGGTCGAAGATATTTCCCTTGAGGACATCTCGCGGACTCTGCTAGGTCCGTGCAGGCACCAGACGACTTCGCCAACTGGGTAGATCTGAAGGTCGCGTGTTTGAATTATTGGTGCAAACTTTGTCACCTAGTCCACCACACAAAAATCACTTCTTCGGGGTGATCTATCAGCGAGAACTCAGACCGCAACCAACCGACTACTTTACCCTAGATGGGCGCAACAGACAAACAGAAGGAAGGATGAGGATGGAGAGAAAGGTGTCGTTAGCAGCGACAAACACAAGACTGGATCCACCGCGGCGAATGCCTCTCTTGCGATGAACCTCTCTTTATTATCTTGAGAAGAATGTTACAAAATGTGGCGTGGCCACTCGGGAGGTATGCACATGTACAATACATGAGGAAGAAATACAAGAACTTAGTGTCTGAATCTACGACAGGACAGGTACTGGGCTAAGTTCACGTGTCCCCTCCAAGCACCCCTGGTCCCCCCTTTATACTAGAGGGTAAGCCGTGTAACACCCCAAATTTTTGAAGAGGGAAATTTGGTTTCTGGCAGGGGGCACACGACCTGGGACACGGGCGTGTCCCAGGGCGTGTCAGGGTGGAGTCGATGACTTGGCCGCGTAGTCGACATTTTGCGCTCGACGAAGTGTCAAGACAGGGCACACGGCCTGAGACACGGGCGTGTCTCAGGGCGTGTCGAGCCCGTGTCGACAACCGGCCCGGGGTGTCGAAATTTTCGCTCGACGATGTGTCGAGACAAGACACACGGCCTAGGACACGGGCGTGTCCAAGGCCGTGTCAGTCAGTCGACGAACTTCGCTCGACGAAGTGTCGATACAGGGAACACAGCCTGAAGCCCAGGCGTATTGAGGTAGACACGGGCAAGGATACGGGCGTGTCCAATACCTGTGTAGTTCTCGGGTTATTTTCGGGGCTGTGTCGATGGAGGCACACGGCCGACCACACGGCCGTGTCAGCCGGGACACGGGCGTGTCGGGCTGAACACAGACGTGTCGGATGCCCGTGCATCGTTCCAGGCACGTCGATTGGGATGACGAATGGGGGACACGGCCTTCGACACGGCCGTGTCACAAGCCGTGTTCGGCCCAGGTGTTTTATTTTTCAGGAGGATCGTGGCCATTCTTTCCCTTATTTTGGGATCTGACGGTTCAGGACTGCTCTTGGGGAGTTAAGTCCGAGAATACGGTTGGAAACCCTCATTCTTCTCCAAGCTTTCTCTTACTAAAATTCTAGAGATAAGGGAGAGCAAGGAAGAAGGTGAAGTAGAGATCCGGCTGTTGGAGAGGCTTCGGTGCTCCAAATCGCGAGCCGAGTCCAGATCCGTGGAGGCTAGATCTTTGCGAAGGTTTTCATCCGGCTATTTCTCCATGGCTAGGAAGAGGAGTCGGAAGGTAACGATACTTCTCCTCTCGGTTTTAGAATGCATGTTTTAGCATCTTTTCTTTTCTAGTTTTTGGGCACCAAACACTCAAATGAGAGGGGTTTTGGTCGCCAAGGTTCAAGAGGAACCTCCGGGTCGATTGAGTCCGTCCCCGTCATGTTTTGCATTAGAGATCCGCTCCGTTAGTGGATTAGGCATGGTCGGTGAAGCCGTAGTCGCGATCGTTAGTCCGACTCGGTGATGTTGCATACGAGCTTTAAGGATTAGTAGAGATCCGTTGCGACAAGATGTCGTTCGTGATGTGGTGATGTTTTCCCTTTTTTCTCGAGTAAGTACGTGTAGTCGGAACCGGACAAGGTTAACTCCTCAATGGCGGTAGATGGTTTCCTTGGTGGACAAGGTTAGCTCCGCATGAGTGGTAGATGGTTTCCTTGGTGCGCGGGAACGCTGCAGTACAAATGAGGGACTAGGGTGGAATTGTCTTGGATTGTGATTTGCCAACGCGTGGCTGTGTCTCCGTGGTCGGCTGGCTATCCCGTGACGTGCAAGTCATGTGTGGAAAGTGTCCCGGCGAGACTAGTCCCCTTCTGTGAGACTGACGAGAATGCCAAGCATGGGGGCAAGCTCGGGCAATGAGGTCATGAGCTGGTGGGGTCCAGCAAGGCTTCTTAGAATCGATCAGTTGTGTTTGTTGGAATCCTGACATGAGACGTCAGAGCTTGCAGGCAAGCCCAGGTCTAAAACCTTGAGCGGGTGGGGCCTTGGCAAGAGTTCCATGTGGCGGCTTGTGCGCCGTTAGGGGGAATTGTGGTTCCCTTTTGTTTGCGGCTTTATGCCAATGGGAAAACGATGAGTACCCAATTGATGTGATGTTGTGCTAGATGCATACGCTATAGAGTGCCTTGGGTGAAACCCGGGTGTTGCATTCATGTTGCATAGTAGACCCTAATATTACATGCTCAACCAGTAGAGAACGTGTATGTTGTTTGAGACATCCAAGCCTGTTCTTAATGCATTTCTTGTTTATATTTATATATTGCATACGAAGTGCTGACTTGCAGGTTGGAGGGTTCCCCGGGGTCCGTTAGGGGCAGCCGGGAGGAGATGTATTTGTTACACAGTTTGAGGTCAGCCTTTGCTGACCCACATTACTAATAATTTTTACAGGGCAAAGATCGAAAGCAGGAGCTAGCTCGCTGGCCAGAAAGGCCTAAGCCTCATGAAGCGTTCCCCTCTTTTGTAACTCTTCTTATATGATATTGTATGTTTGAGACTCATGTGTCCGGCTTGCATGCCAAGGTAGACTAGGAGTGCTTATGCACTTTCATGATTGTTGTATTATGCGAGTTTGGACTCTCTTATGATGTAAGGTCATAAGGCCATCTCTTATTACTCTTGTAGTGGTGGATAACTTCTAGTTTTGCTTGTGTTTTCGCTGTGTTGTGCAAAGAGTTTTGAGTGTGGGTAGTTATATCATCTTTTAATGCTAAAGTTGTGGCGTCCGTATGTTGTGGGGCCCCGGCCGGACCCATATTATACGGTCGTTACAGGGGAGGTGTTACAATTTGGTATCAAAGCCAGGTTGATTCAAGGTCAGTGCGTAGAGAAGTTATCCACATAAGAGTAACGCGGGACCATGAGTGTCCTTATGTTTAAGTCTTGAGATTAGAGACTGATCCCTTGTTTCTTGTTTTCTTGAAGAGTACAAGCAACGAGGCAGGTACGTCGAGAGCAAGAGAAGAACTTTCGGCGAGCAGTGCCACTACTCCAGGTCTTTTGGGCACGGGTGTAAACTCGGCCGACTTCTGCCGCATGCTTGCAGAAGCGATGGTGGCAGCCCAAGCTGCAGCGGCAGCTCAGGTAGCAACCCCTGCTACACCGGACACGACGACGGCCGTGCCAGGCGGAGAAGCCAGGCGAGTGGAGCCTTTGGCAGAAAGGTTGGTTGTCGAACATGGAGATCGACACATGAAGTATTTCTTGAGCTTCCATCCCCCGTCGTTCAAGGGAGTTGGTACGCCAACGGATGCGGAGGATTGGTGGGTTCAAATCCAAGAGCTTTTGAGGGCGGTAGAGACGCCTGAAGAAAAGAAATCTGAGTATGCGGCATTCATGTTGGAAGGAGACGCCAAGTTGTGGTGGGTGAGACATAGCGGCCGCCAGTTCCCTGGATGCACCCCGTCGATGGAGGAATTTGAGGATGCTTTTCTAAAGAGGTACATACCCGTTTCTACACGGTTGGCCCTTCAGAGGCAGTTTCTGCACTTAATGTAATGCGACAAGACGGTGGACGAGAATGTGCAGGAGTTCACCCGGTTGGGTCGTTACGCGGGGACGACGATGGCAGACGATGTAGAGAGGGATAACCTCTTCTACCAGGGGTTGAGGGAGAATCTGAGGCAACCCCTCATTTCCATGAAGAGGGCTGGTTTTAATGAGCTCGTCGAGGCGGCCAGGATGTTGGAAAGTGATCTGGAGCGAACCCAACGTCGTAAGGGTTTCACTCCCAAGCTAGGGGAAGGGAAGCCTCCCCAATCCCAGGGAAAGTCTGAAGGGAGTAGGTGGAGGAGAAAGCCTCACACTTCCAGGTCCGGTGAGAAGAGCAGGTGGACGTCTGGAGGTTCTCACTCTAGGGGACCGCCGACGTGCTACAACTGCGGTAAGGTGGGGCACATAGCTCGTGTTTGTCCTCAAGGAGGAGCGGAGCAAGGGGCAAGGCAGGAGCAGACTGTGCGCTCCGGACCCAGTGCCGCAGAGAAAGGAAAGATAGCGGAGTCAAGCGCTTCTCGGTTCCAACCGGTGCAACCAAGGGCCTACAACCTTGGACAGCAGGAAGCGATCCGCCAAACCGATGTGGTGACATGTATGAGGAAATTTAAGTGTAAATTTTGTGCTTCATACTTTTAGACTTTTTGTGTGACGTCTATGTTGTAGGTTTCGTATTAGTGTCCGGATACCCCCTAGGGTATTGTTCGATACGGGAGCATCGCACTCCTTTCTTGCGGAGAGCTTCGTCCGGAGAATAGGAGTTGAGTCCTTCTTGGCGGACGCGGAGCTGAAAGTTCGCATGCCTAATGGGTCATCCATGACCACCGGGGCCAAAGGGCGCATCTGTTGGGAGCTGGACGGAGTTGACTTCGTTTTGGTAGCAGCGGTTTTACCATTGGTTGAGTTCGATGTCATTTTGGGCATGGACTGGCTTGCAGAGCAGCGCGCCAGTATTGATTTCCTATCTAAGGTAGTGACCCTAAGGAGCAAGGGGCGGGCGGAAGTCAAATTTGAGGGCCTTTGTGGAGTGACCTATTCCCTGATTTCGGCCATGCAATTGATGCAGGCGGTTAACCAGGGTGGTGTAGCGCTAGTGGCGTTATTAGAGGTTCGCCTCTCCCAATTGTCTATTGAGGAAGTGCCCGTAGTGGCAGAGTTCAAGGATGTGTTTCTGGATGAACTTCCTGGAGCGCCTCCTCGGCGGGAGATCGACTTCTCGATCGAGTTAGTGTCGGAGGCTAGGCCGGTGTCTCGTCCTCCATTTAGGATGACACCAAAGGAGTTGGTTGAACTCAAAGTACAGTTGCAGGAACCGTTGGATCAAGGGTATATCAGACCCAGTTCTTCGCCGTGGAGCGCGCCTGTGTTGTTTGTAAAGAAGAAAGACGGTAGTATGCGGCTGTGCATAGACTACCGAGAGCTGAATAAACCGACCGTTAAAATTAGTATCTGATTCCTCGGATAAACGACTTGTTCGACCAATTGGTGGGGTCAGCGGTGTACTCAAAATTGGACTTGAAGTCAGGCTATTATCAGTTGCGAATTCGGGACGAGGAAATCCCCAAGACTGCCTTTGGTACGAGGTACAGACACTTTGAGTTTACGGTGATGTTGTTCGGGCTGACGAACGCGCCATCTGTGTTCATGGACCTTATGAATCGAGTATTTCGGGAATACTTGTATTCTTTTGTGGTTGTCTTTATTGATGACATCTTGGTGTATTCCAAATCGGAAGTGGAGCATGAGACCCACTTGAGAGTGGTCTTGCAAGTGTTGAGGGAGAATCAGTTGTATGCAAAGTTCTCAAAGTGCGAGTTCTGGTTAGCGAAGGTGGAATTTTTGGGCCACGTGATTAGTGGGGATGAGGTGGCAGTGGATCCAACAAAAGTGGAAGCCATCAGAGATTGGCCAGTTTTGAGGACCGTGGCGGAAGTCCGAAGTTTTCTTGGACTAGTCGGGTATTATAGGAGATTCGTGGAGAATTTTTCGCGGATAGCTCTACCACTCACCTCACTCACTCGTAAAGATCATAAGTTTGTGTGAACTCAAGAGTGCAGTCAAGCATTTGAAGCACTGAAGGAGATACTGACGATGGCTCCAATCCTAAGTCTACCGCAAGGGACCGAGGGATTTCAGATCTTCAGTGACGCATCGGGATGTGGTTTGGGTTGCGTTTTGGTGAAACATGGCAATGTGATAGCTTTTGGGTCTAGACAGTTGAAGCCTCATGAGAGGAATTACCTGTCCATGACTTGGAGTTGGTGGCGGTAATTTTTGCGTTGAAAATATGGCGACACTATGTGTATGGTGCGAAGGTGGAGATCTTCACGGATCATAAAAGCCTGAAGTATCTCTTGGATCAAAAGGACTTGAACATGCGGCAACGTAGGTGGGTTGAGTTTCTTGGAGACTACGAGGTGGCAATTCAGTATACGCCAGGTAAAGCCAATGTGGTCTCGGATGCTTTGGGTAGAAAATACTCGGGGCAAGGGAATTGGATCGAAGCTCATGATGAGCGGTTGGTACGGGAATGTGAGTCCCTTGGTTTGGAATGTGTGGCTAGAGGCGAGTCCAGCGTGGCTCGGTTGAACTGGATTGAAATGCAGAACGACTTGTCCGATCGCATTCGGGAAGCGACTCGGTTGGATGTGGAGTTTCAACCATTTGTGTTGGAGGCTCAAAAGGGCGAGAGCAGCGCCTGAGAGATGATTGATGGGATTCTGAGGAAGGACGGAAGGGTTTGTATACCGCAGTTCGGCAAACTCTGTGAGGAGTTGATGTTTGAGGCTCACTTCACAAAGTACTCCATTCACCCGGGCAGTACGAAGATGTACTTGGATATGAAGAAATCCTTTTGGTGGTCGGGGCTGAAGCGGGACGTAGCTTTGTATGTGAATCGTTGCCAAACTTGCGCCTTGGTGAAGGCTGAATGTCAGAAGCCGGGCGGGTTCCTGAAGCCCCTTCCAATCCCTGAGTGGAAATTTGATGACATCTCCATGGATTTTGTACATGGTTTGCCTAGATCGCAGCAGGGTAATGATGCTATTTGGGTGATCGTGGATCGCTTAACCCAAGTAGTCCACTTCATCCCAAATCGGAAGGAGGACAGCGTGGAGAAGCTGGTGGAGTTGTATGTTCGCAACATTGTACGACTGCATGGGATTCCTAAGAGCATAGTCAGAAATCGAGATGGACGGTTTACGTCCAAGGACTGGAGATTGGTTCAGAAGAGTTTGGGCACGAAGCTAAAGTTCAGCACGACGTTCCATCCTCAAACTGACGGGCAAACCGAAAGAACGAACCGTACTATGGAGGATATGCTGAGAATGTGCATTATTGACTTCGGCAAGAAGTGAGAGGATCACCTCTTTATGGTGGAATTCGCGTACAATAACAGTTATCAAGCAAGTATAAAAATAGCGCCATACGAAGCTTTGTATGGGAGACGGTGTCGAACACCGATGTCTTGGACAGAGGCGGGAGACACCAAAATTTTGGGAAAGGAAGTGGTAGTTGATGCTTGTGAGTTGGTACGGACCATTCAAAGCGTATGAAGGTGGCGCAAGACCGGCAAGCAAAATACTTTAATGCTCGTCACAGGAAGTTGGAGTTTGCGGTAGGTGATTGGGTCTATTTGAAGATCAAGCCGTTCAAAGGCGTCTCACGGATTCGCCGACTCAAGAAGTTGAGTCCGAGGTTTTTGGGGCCTTTTGAAATTGTTGAACGAGTTGGAGAAGCAGCCTATTGGTTGGCGTTGTCCGCGGAGTTGAGTGGACTGCATGACGTCTTCTATGTCTCCGTCTTGAGGAAAGCCTTGGTGTAGGCTAGTGTGGTGATCGAGCCGGCATCGGTGCCGATAGAGGAAGATTTGAGGACGCGAGTCCGTCCAATTGACATAGAGAATTCAGAGACTCGCAGTTGCGGAATAAAGAGGTTAAACTCGTGAAAGTCCGATGGGACAACTGCAGTCGTGAGGAGCACTCTTGGGAGCGAGAGCAAGCCATGCTAGAAGAGTTTCCAGAGCTCTTCAAATCAGGTACCATTTAAGTTGTGTTCCCTTTTGCTTTGTAATTTCGGGACAAAATTCTTTTAAGTGGGAGAGAGCTGTAACACCCCAAATTTTTGAAGAGGGAAATTTGGTTTCTGGCAGGGGGCACACGGCCTGGGACACGGGCGTGTCCCAAGGCGTGTCAGGCTGGAGTCGACGACTTGGCCGCGTAGTCAGCATTTTGCGCTCGACGAAGTGTCGAGACAGGGCACACGGCCTGACACACGGGCATGTCTCAGGGCGTGTCGAGCCCATGTCGACAACCGGCCCGGGGTGTCGACATTTTCGCTCGACGATGTGTCGAGACAAGGCACACGGCCTAGGACACGGGCGTGTCCAAGGCCGTGTCAGTCAGTCGACGAACTTCGCTCGACGAAGTGTCGAGACAGGGAACACGACCTGGAGCCCAGGCGTGTTGAGGTAGACACGGGCAAGGACACAGGCGTGTCCAGTACCCGTGTAGTTCTCGGGTTGTTTTCGGGGCTGTGTCGATGGAGGCACACGACCGACCACACGGCCGTGTCAGCCAGGACACGGGCGTGTCGGGCTGAACACGGGCGTGTCGGATGCCCGTGTATCGTTCCAGGCGCGTCGATTGGGACGTCGAATGAGGGACACGGCCTTCGACACGACCGTGTCACAAGCCGTGTTCGGCCCATGTGTTTTATTTTTCAGGCGGATCATGGTCATTCTTTCCCTTATTTTGGGATCTGATGGTTCAGGACTGCTCTTGGGGAGTTAAGTCCGAGAATAGGTTGGAAACCCTCATTCTTCTCCAAGATTTCTCTTACTAAAATTCTAGAGAGAAGGGAGAACAAGGAAGAAGGTGAAGTAGAGATCCGACTGTTGGAGAGGCTTCGGTACTCCAAATCGCGAGCCGAGTCCAGATCCGTGGAGGCTAGATCTTTGCGAAGGTTTTCATCCGGCTATTTCTCCATGGCTAGGAAGAGGAGTCAGAAGGTAACGACACTTCTCCTCTCGGTTTTAGGATGCATGTTTTAGCATCTTTTCTTTTCTAGTTTTTGGGCACCAAACACTCAAATGAGAGGGGTTTGGGTCGCCAAGGTTCAAGAGGAACCTCCGGGTCGATTAAGTCCGTCCCCGGCATGTTTTGCATTAGAGATCCGCTCCGTTAGTGGATTAGGCATGGTGGGTGAAGCCGTAGTCGCGACCGTTAGTCCGACTCGGTGATATTGCATACGAGCTTTAAGGATTCGTAGAGATCCGTTGCGGCAAGATGCCGTTCGTGATGTGGTGATGTTTTCCCCTTTTTTCTAGTAAGTACGTGTAGTCGGAACCGGACAAGGTTAGCTCCTCAATGGCGGTAGATGGTTTCCTTGGTGGACAAGGTTAGCTCCGCATGAGTGGTAGATGGTTTTCTTGGTGCGCGGGAACGTTGCAGTACAAATGAGGGACTAGGGTGGAATTGTCTTGGATTGTGATGTGCCAAGGCGTGGCTGTGTCTCCGTGGTCGGCTGACTATCCCGTGACGTGCAAGTCATGTGTGGAAAGTGTCCCGGCGAGACTAGTCCCCTTCTGTGAGACTGACGAGAATACTAAGCATGGGGGCAAGCCCGGGCAATGAGGCCATGAGCGGGTGGGGTCCAGCAAGGCTTCTTAGAATCGGTCAGTTGTGTTTGTTGGAATCCTGACATGAGACGTCAGAGCTTGCAGGCAAGCCCGGGTCTAAAACCTTGAGCGGGTGGGGCCTTGGCAAGAGTTCCATGTGGCGGCTTGTGCGCCGTTGGGGGGAATTGTGGTTCCCTTTTGTTTGCGGTTTTATGCCAATGGGGAAACGATGAGTACCCAATTGATGTGATGTTGTGCTAGATGCATACGCTATAGGGTGTCTTGGGTGAAACCCGGGTGTTGCATTCATGTTGCATAGTATGCCCTAATATTATATGCTCAACCAGTAGAGAACGTGTATGTTGTTTGAGACATCCAAGTCTGTTCTTAATGCATTTCTTGTTTATATTTATATATTGCATACGAAGTGCTGACTTGCAGGTTGGAGGGTTCCCCGAGGTTCGTTAGGGGCGGCCGGGAGGAGATGTGTTTGTTACACAGTTTGAGGTCAGCCTTTGCTGACGCACGTTACTAATAATTTTTACATGGCAAGAATCAAAAGCTGGAGCTAGCTCGCCGGCCAGAAAGGCCTAAGCCTCATGAAGCGTTCCCCTCTTTTGTAACTCTTCTTATATGATATTGTATGTTTGAGACTCATGTGTCCGGCTTGCATGCCGAGGTAGATTAGGAGTGCTTATGCACTTTCATGATTGTTGTATTATGCGAGTTTGGACTCTCTTATGATGTAAGGCCATAAGGTCATCTCTTATTACTCTTGTAGTGGTGGATAACTTCTAGTTTTGCTTGTGTTTCCACTGTGTTGTGCAAAGAGTTTTGAGTGTGGGTAGTTATATCATCTTTTAATACTAAAGCTGTGGCGTCCGTATGTTGTGGGTCCCCGGCCGGACCCATATTATACGGTCGTTACAGGGGAGGTGTTACAAGCCGCATGGACGGTTCACGAACCGATGAACATTTAATGCCTTATAAATTACGACATTAAATGTGTAGCTGCCCGAGGTACATGACGAGTCGGGCGACGAAGACTAGAGAAGAGACAACATGAAATCGTGCGGTGCTGCTTGAGCTGGATCTGAAAAGGAAGTGTCCATGCGGGCTTAGCTGTAGTGTCCGCGTGTGCTCCTACCCGGTGCTCCCGATCTGCACTCTAAAAGGCCGCCTGAAGATTGTCGACTGACTGCCTGCACCGAACACCGTCGTGCTCCCAGGGGGTGTCTGCGAGTACCCTGGAGTGTCCGCCCGAATAATCGGCGTACTCTGGGAAGGATCCCTTGGCATGGAATGTTTGCTTATTTTGAATGCTCTCTTTCGTCGCCGCAAGATTTGGGGTTAACACAAATTACAATAACACTTTTCACTGGACTCCTAAGGTGCAAGAGGCTTATGAATATCCTTAAAACATCATTAATTTATTCACAAATTCTATTATTTCTAGTTTGAATGTGTCATTTATAATAAAAACAAATGTCAGAAATTGGAGCAGGTTAACAACCTACTTTAGTAAAAAAAACAATTATGTAACGAAAATTAACTTATATACGTGAAGTGTACGTCATTATCGCCGCCATAGACAAATAACAAAAATATTTATTGTGACATCTTTTACGATTTTAACGTATTATCGGAATCTAAATCAGTTATTATCCCAAGATTTAAATATAAGCAACATACAGTTTTTTTTCTAAATTATTAGGCTATGATTGTAAGATAAAATATAAATCAAGTAAACATCAACGTTTTGAAAATCGGACCGGTCATCGAACCGGTGAAGCGAATGGTTCAAGGTTCAACCGATTCAACCGGTTCAATCGGGGTCAAACCGGTATATATAAATATATATATTATTACGAATATATTTTAAGTATGAATATGTATATTATATATTTGAAAAGTATATGTAGTTTTATACGGTATATATATCCATTTTTGCATATATTTTTGAATATATTTGAATGATATATATTATATATTGACTCATATATTTTAAATTTACAAATATATTTTAAATGCATTGTAATTTCTTTTTAAAATTAATTATAAAATTACAAATATATTTAAATTTATCATAAAATTATTTTAATTAAATTAACTATTTAATTTCATATTAGTATGTATATTTATATAATATATTCCAAAAAATTTTGTCAAAGTTTAAATGCTCTAGTGGTCTTCAACCTTGCTTGATCTGGAGGTGGTCCGGTTCAAATCCTAATCAATTCATTTTTTACATGCATTAATAATTGGGCTTGTGGCCCGCCCGGTTCCACAAAACCGTGCCCGGTTTCCGGTTACCCGGTCCGCCCGCCCGGTTTACCGGTTCTCGGGCGTTCCGCTGCCATACCGGGTTTTCCCCCTTGACCGGACCGGCCGGGGGTCCGGTCGGCGGTCCGACCGGTTGAACCGGCCGGTCCGGTCCGGGTTTCAAAAGCTTGGTAAACATAACATGATAGCAAACACATTGTCATGTGTATCTTTAATTCCAGAAAATATCGCACCAGCTGTGCGCATCCATGTGTTATCAGTTCCAACCTCTTTTACTAGAAGGATTAGAATAGGATTATGCAACAAATCCTAACACATAATCTTGTGCATTCATTGGTTAAGTTTGAAGGAACAAACCACAAAATTTATCAACAAATGTAATATATGCCAAAAAGCAAAATCCCCGAAATCATTCTCACAAAAACTATGGGCCAATTTGAAGATGAATTTTATCACTCAAAACATGTGCATAGACATACATATGCCGACCCGATCCAAAATCTATCCAAAAAAACAAAAACAAAACAGAGAACCTTGAATAGACGAAACTTCGGCAGCTTCTATGGACTCGTTTGAGCAAAACACCGCTTCAAAAAACACACAACAGTGGATTCCTTGATGCGGGCTACACCATACAATCAACAATCCCTTGAAACGAAAGTCACATGACGGTAAAATGAAGAGAGAAGGTAGAGAGAAAGTTACCTCCTTCCCGAAGAATTGCGGCTACTATTTTCACGGGAGGAGAAGTTGAAGTATGCAAACATATGCCGAGAAGTAAGCTTTGAGAGAAGTGGAGGTATGCCGAGATATAAGGAGGATGTGAAGTCAGGATGGTGCGTTGACTTATTCTTCTCTCAGTCGATGCTTCCACGCGCTGCAACTCAATTGGTGATGAGAAATTGAAAAACTCCATAGTTAAGTGTGTTCGGGTTGGAGTAGTCTCAGGATGGGTGACCTCCTGAGAAGTCCCCATGCTGCCTGCTTAATTTGAGTTTCGCTCATCAAATGGAGACTGCTGCCTCCAACAACCCGCCGGTGGGCCTGGAGAGGGGTCAGCAGACCAATTGAGGCTGAACTCTTTCGAGTTGTGTACCGGGAGGTGCCTGCGGTCGTCCTTTCGAGTTGTGTGCTGGAGTGGCCGTTACATTTGTTCTTTTTTTCCATGCATAACACATATTCACCTATAAAATATTATGATGCAACTCTGCATTTTGGCAAAAATTGTCTTTGCTTTTATATGTGTTGACTTTCATCTTGAAGAGTATACAATAGAATGTGCTTGCGCGCCAATATAATAAGATACTTATACGTGCCAAATTATTAGGCGATTGTTAACCGCAACCCGTTATTGGTTAGTCGCACCCCAAAATCTCCCAATTTTTCGCGCCTTTTCAATATACGCCTTGTACATGCAATATCAGATAAAGTGTTCAACAAGAAAGTTGCAGATATCAACGAGATCTACAACTTTCGTGTTGATCACTTTTCCTAAAAATGCATGTACAAGGCGTACTTCGGAAATATGCCCAGATTTTGCGCCTTTTCGAAATACGTCTTGTACATGCAATTTCAGGAAAAGTGTTCAACACTAAAGTTGTAGATCTCGTTGATATCTACAACTTTCGTGTTGAATACTTTTCCTGAAATTGCATGTACAAGACGTATTTCAAAAAGATGTGAAAAAGTAGAAGATTTTGAGTTGCGACTAACCAATTACGAGTTGTGGTTAACCATAGCCAATTATTATTGAGATTGTTTAAATTATGAAATCAAAATAGATTTCGAGAAATGTCAGCCGTCAAATCCCTAAACCCTCACGCTGACGGTATTTAAGTCCACGTCCCTCCCCGATACCTCTCCTCCTCCATCTCCGATCTCTCGCGAACGGAGGCTTCCCTTCTCCTCTGCGCTTACCCCGATAGCGGCTGCTCTTCTTCTCTGCATACACATCGACTTCTTCAAGAACGCCGCCTCTTGTTCACGAGTAAGGAATGCCCTATTCAACTTCTGAAATCTCCCTCGCATCTCTCCTTACCCTAAACCACCCTTGACAGCATATCTGAACTACTCTTCGTCTAATCTACCCCTCTTCCCTATTTCACAGATCTCCAAGACTTCTTCCAACTCCCCTTCAGGTGCGGCTCCTCCTCCCTATTTTGCAATCTCTCTGATATTTTAATACATATTTGGTAATATTCTCCGTTGATTAGGATTTCTTAATTTACCACAACAGCTCCCTGTTTAGGCCGTCTTTGCTCATGCATAGTCAAAAGTTCTTAAATTTTTCAGCTTTCAGATAGGTCTGGGTTGATTGTTCTAACTTAGCTAAATATGAATTAATTTAAAATGCAATGGGAGTAAAGCTAACTCCTTTTGGTCAAGTCTACCCCCATTGCATTTTAACTCATGAAATATGTTTTCTATGTCTTCAAAGAAGTTCACCTGCCACACTAATGGCTTCACTGCAAAACTTATGTCTAAACAAAGGGATACATATGTTGAACCAAGAGAATACTAATTCCTTCTGGGAAAACCAAAATTCGTATTCATTGCTAAATTAATTTCAGATAGGTCCGATTCATGCGGTCGTAACCGCTTGACTGGTGAAAATTAGTCCCCCCAAACCCAGCCTAAAAGTGTGAAAATTAGTCCCCCCAAACTGAACATCAAATCCTTAGGAATTGATGTTGCTAAAACAAATATACATATATTTGTCTCTTAAACAAATATTTTGTAAATGTCTTCAAAGAAGTTCACCTGCCACACTAATGGTTTCATTGCTTAGATTAATGTCTATACAGAGGGATACATATGTTGAACAAGGAGAACACTAATTCCTCCAGGGGAAACTGAACATCTTATTTATTATAACTGTAGAAAGTCAATTTCTCAGTTCTTGATTTTATCATATTTCTTCAATGCAATAGAAATCTCATAAAGCTCTTTTGATTTTATTTAACTATAATTTTAAGAAACTTAATGTTGTTTTTCAACTTCCACAATTTGCATTAATTTAATATATATTTTATAATAATCTTTCATGTGTATTAGGAATTGTTGATTATGCATGTTGAGTTCTGGATGTTGCCTTAAATTTAGGTGCGTTGTATATATATTTTCAATTAAATCAATTTGTTCTCAACATTTCTTGAAGAATCAAGTTATTTTCTCATAAGCAATAAAATTAGCTATACATTATGGAGCCGCCCACAACCAATGTGAGATGTCGAGTGATTTGTGAGATGTCAAGTGAGTCGCCTACAAATGAAAGTCTTTGTTTTCAAGGTAGCTTGCAACCTAGAGTGGAGGTGAATAAGTTTGTTGGTATCTTGTGACTTTCTTTAAGTTTCTTCCTTTAGGACTTGGTGTGTTAGCAGTTATAAGCTTTCAAGAACATGCAATAAATAAACAACACAGAAAAACACTTACAGAAATAATAGTGGTTCCCCAGATTATGGGTACATGCACTCTCCTCCCACCTTTCTAACTTTCAGTTAAGCAAGACACTTCTGCAAAACTCAGCTCGAAGAGCTTACACCTCAGATCCCTCAGGATCTCTCAGTCTCCTCCAAGACTTACAGCTCAGACACTAAGCCCTACAACTCAGTGATCAACAGATCACCTACCTCAGGCCAAAGGCCCTACCACTCAGGCTGTGAGGACAACCCTACGTCAGAGCAAACTTGCTCCTACCTCAGAGAGAATGACTCTCCTACAAGCTCAAGCCCAAAAGCCCTACCTCAGATCCAAAGGATCCTACAGCTCAGGCACAAGTGACTTACAACTCAGAGAGAATGACTCTCTTACCTCAGGCTCAAAAGCCTACAGCTCAGTGATCAAAAGATCACGTACCTCAGATCCAAGCTGAATCCTACACTCAGAGAGTAACACTCTCCTACAGCTCATGCAAACTTGCCCTACCTCAGGCCAAAGACTCTACAACTCAGATCAAAAAGCATCCTACATGAATATAGTTATTTTAATTAATTTGACATGAAGAAATTTCTCTGTGTCAACACTTAGAGCTGAGTTATCTCAGCTCTAACTTTCTTTACAGCAATAGGAAGATATTTTTCAATAGAAGGTTGCCTCTGCTAGAAGTAACTCAGAATGTAGTTTCTGAGCTTGCTATAGAAGACTGAAGATCTGCTTGTCTTGAGCTATTCAAACAACTAACTGAACCTTTAGAAGACTGAAGGCTCTCCTTGCTTTCTTTATCAGAAGTATTTCTGATCTTGCTATAGCAAAAAAAAATATACAGTTTACTGAACCTTTTGTTCTGCTGGAAGATTTCAAGCTTTTTCTCGGCAGCAATGACGAGGAAGATGAAGTCCAACCGCTCTTTTTCTTGTTGAGTAAAACACTAAAAGTTGCCTTCAACATCCAGGAGCTGTCCCTTTTATCTTCCGCCAATTAACGGCTCCAGGAATCTTGCGGGGACCACCTGCAGCAGACATCTGCATCTTGCTTTAACGGAAGAAGTCGTACAATAGACTTCCAACAGTGTTTGTCGTGTTCTGTAGCTTTTTCACACTTAATTTGAACACAGTTGACATGTTGACTTTACTGACGTCACCATTCTGTGGACTTAGCCAAAATCATGCATCATTAGTATAAGCGTTGAGTGAGTAAGTTTCACTCAACGCCAAAACACTTAGACAGATTTCTGTCTATCTCAGACATTGAGTGAACAAACTTCACTCAACGCATTTGACCTTAGCCAATCATTCTGTCACTAGGAGTTGAGTGAACAACCTTCACTCAACGCCAAAACACTTAGTTTTTCTGTCATTAGGAGTTGAGGGAGTAAGCTTCACTCAACGCCAAAACACTTAGACAATCTTTCCGTCTCTAGGCGCTGAGAGCGTTGAATCCAATCAACGCGTTTTGCCTTAGAAAATATTCCTGCTTATCTAGCGTTGAGAGCGTTGAGCGTGTCTTCATCACTCAACGCTTTTGCCTTAACCACTTTCTGTTACTAGGCGTTGAGTGGGCCTTCATCACTCAACGTCATATTACTTAGACAGATTTTGTTACTTGGCTTTGAGTGAGTAAGCTACACTCAACGCCAAACTACTTAACAAATATTCTTCTGTTATCTGACGTTGAGTGAACAACCTTCAGTCGACGCATTTGGACTTAGCCAAATTTCAGTGAAATCACAGTCTCTGACTGACAAAGGTTCAGTTAACGCTTTTTATCACATGACGTTTAGTGAGTAAGCTTCACTCAACGCCTGTGTACTTAATCAAATATCAACACAGATTTCCCGTGCCGTTGACTGTCTGAGCAATACTCAACGATTTTGATGCTATGACGTTGAGTGAATGGACTTCACTCAACGTCTGTGAACTTAGCCACATATCTGCCAGTTTCTCCTTAGGCTTTGACTGCCTCAGGCTGTCTCACAGCTTTTTGCTGTATGACGTTGAGTGAGTAGACTACACTCAACGTCTGTTGATTTAACCTCATTTCTGTCTACTCACTCAACACTTTTACTTACCTGGCGTTGGGTGAGTAGAATTCAGTCAACGCCTGTGGACTTAGGCGATTTCCAGCCTATCCAGCATCTTCCCTTGCATCTGGCGTTGAGTGAGTTGTCTTCACTCAACGCCTGTGGACTTAACCGAATTCCTGCACCTGACGTTGAATGAATAAGCTTCACTCAACGCCTGTGGACTTAGGCAAATTCTTGCCTGTCCAGCATCTATCTTTGTGTCCACCCGTCCAATCACTTGGAATACCCGTCTTATCAATGTTTTAAGGACAAACTGCATGCATGAACTTAAGCACACATCAAATACAAATTTATGTATATCATTGACATGATTGACTTCTTCAAATCTGGGACATTGTGAGCAATATACCCAACAATCTCCCCTTATTTGAAGAATTTAAAATTCTCAACCAATTGAGTCAATGACGTACATTAACATATGCAACAGTAGAATATTAACTTAAAACAAGAGAAGAGGTTTTAGTTACCACACTTCCTTGCCTGCAGGGTGATCATCATCACATCTGCTCCCTCTGAATTGCTGCTACCTGGTCTTGATCAATTTGATCATAACTTTCTCATAGTTCTGATACCACTTGTATCCTTCTCCTCCTGTTATGATCTGATACCAGATTCATATCCTTTCTCTTCCCCCTTTTTGATATCTGTAAATAGTCAGAGAGGTACTGATTATCCGCTCCCCTTTTTTGAGTATAGATAAGCAGCAGTTGAACCAATTGAGAGTGTTGGAGCAGTGCTGGACTTGCTCCCCCTCAACTGAAACATCATCTATCATGCATCCTGTTAGATACTTTTGTCTACACCATCTGGATAGTACTTCCACCAGCATGATACCATTCAAGATATATAACTTGAAACATCTTGAAATCACTAAAGTACTTGTCCACCTGCAAGAAAGAATACAACCTACAATAATATGAGGAGCAACTGAAGCTATAGTAGATTCAACATACCAAATTCAAACTTGAAGGTGTTGAACGTTGCTTCATCTAGTGGATTTGTGAAGATGTCAACCACTTGCTTGTCTGTAGGGACAAACTCAAGATTGATATCTTTACATTCCACATGCTCCCTAATGAAATGATATCTAATCTCAATGTGCTTAGTCCTGTTATGAGAGACATGATTCCTAGCAATTGAGATTGCACTAGTAAAATCACAATATAAGGGACTTCTACTTATCTGAAGGTTATAATCCTGGAGCTGATGCTGGATCCACAACAATTGAGCACAACAACTACTTCCTGAGATGTACTCTGACTCTGCAGTTGAGATTACAACACTTGTTTGCTTCTTGATGCTCCAAGATACTAGTCTTCCTCCCAAGAATTGACAAGTGCCAGAAGTGCTCTTCCCGTCCTCTTTGCAGCCTGCAAAATCTGCATCTGAATAGCCTGTTAGTTCAAACTCCTCATTCCTTGGGTACCATAGGCCAAGATCTGGTGTGCCCTTAAGATACCTCAAAATCCTCTTTACAGCAGAGTATTGAGATTCTTTAGGGCAAACCTGATACCTAGCACAAACACATATAACATACATGATGTCTGACCTACTTGTAGTTAGATATAGAAGAGAGCCAATTATCCCTCTATAAAAAGTTTCATCAACAAGTTTTCCTGCCTCATCTTTATCTATAGACATACTTGACCCATGAAAGTTTTCATGGTGGAGGAATTCTCCATATCAAACTTCTTGATTAACTCCCTGATAAACATAGGCTGGGATATGGACAAGCCATAATCAGTCTGTCTAACTTGGAGACCCAAGAAGAACTTGAGTTCACCCATACTGCTCATCTCAAACTTCTCTTGCATAAGTTTGACAAACTTTCTGCAAATGCTGTCATCAGTAGATTCAAAGATAATGTCATCTACATATATCTGGACTAGGATGATCTTACCTTTAGATTCCCTTAGAAATAGAATCTTGTCTATCTTCCCCATTGAGAATTTGTTCTCAATGAGGAAACTGGGCAAAATCTCATACCATGCTCTAAGAGCCTTCTTTAGCCCATACAAAATTTTTCTAAGTATATAAACAGAATCAGGTGAGTTAGGAATAACAAAATCTGGAGGCTGCTCAACATAGACTTATTCATTTAAGTTATCATTTAGGAAGGCTGACTTCACATCATCTAGTAGACCTTGAATCCCTTGTGTGCATCATATACAAGGAACAATCTGATGACCTTCAATCTTGCTACAGGGGCAAAGGTTTGATCAAAATCAATACCTTCCTTTTACCTGTATCCCTTAATTGCTAGTCTTGCCTTATTCTTGATTATAATGTCATTTTTATCAAGTTTATTTTTGTAAATCAACTTGACTCCAATGACATTATGTACTTGTGGTCTGGGAACCAGCTTTTAGACCTTACATCTTTTAAACTGATTCAGTTCTTCTTGCATAGCAACAATCCAGAACTGATCTATGTTGGTCTCTCCAAACTTCTTTGGCTCAATAAGCCAATGTTAAGGTACCCAATGATTGAATCTATGAGGACCCCGACCACAGCCTGACGTACCAGCGTTGATTTCATCCAAGGTCAACGTAAAGGGCCGAAACCCATGCCACCTCAACCCCTCTCCGCGCATGTTTCTCGGCCGCGTTAGGTTGTTGAGGCCGGGTTTCAAACCCATGAATTGAGCTAAATCCGACACTCTCCGACACTCTCCGACACTCTCCGACTCACGTGTCCCGCTCAATCCGACACGCGTGTCCCTAAACTAGTTGCTCATGGTGAGGTGGAAGACAATTTGTCTTGTAAGTGCAATTTTTGTGAAAAATATTTTATTTAGCCCATATAGAGCTTTTCTAAGTCTATAAACAGAATCAGGTGAGTTAGGAATAACAAAATCTGGAGGCTGCTCCACATAGACTTCTTCCTTTAAGTCACCATTTAGGAAGGCTGACTTCACATCCATCTGGTACACCTTGAATCTCTTGTGTGTAGCATATACAAGGAACAATCTGATGACCTCCAATCTTGCTACAGGGGCAAAAGTTTGATCAAAATCAATACCTTTCTTTTTCATGTATCCCTTAGCTGCTAACCTTGCCTTATTCTTGATTATAATATCATTTTCATTAAATTTATTTTTGTAAATCCACTTGACTCCAATGACATTATGTACTTGTGGCGTGGGAACCAGCTTCTAGACCTTGCATCTCTTAAACTGGTTCAGTTCTTCTTGCATAACAACAATCCAGAATTGATCTATGTTGGTCTCTTCAAACTTCTTTGGGTCAATAAGCCAATGTTAAGGTACCCAATGATTGAATCTGTGAGGACCCCGACCACAGCCTGACGTACCAACGTTGATTTCATCCAAGGTCAACGTAAAGCCGAAACCCATGCCACCTCAACCCCTCTCCGCGCATGTTTCTCGGCCGCGTCAGGTTGTTGAGGCTGGGTTTCAAACCCACGAATTGAGCTAAATTCAACACTCTCCGACTCACGTGTCTCGCTCAATCCGGCATGCGTGTCCCTAAACTAGTTGCTCATGGTGAGGTGGGAGACAATTTGTCTTGAAAGTGCAATTTTTGTGAAAAATATTTTATAAGTTCAGATATAAGAGTGAGAGCACATTTGTTAATGATTGATGAAAAAAATTGGAAAATATATAAAAGTATCAAAGAATGATCTATTTGAGATGTAAAAACTAGAAGAAGAGGTGAATGCTAAAATAACAAGTCTTGCTCCTAAAAAATGTTTTTGCCCCCTTCTAGCATTTCAAGTAGTGAATGTGGATCTATTAGTGAGGTGGATATTTTGTCTAGGAAAAGGAAGATCGCAAGTGGGGGAAGAGGTTTACTTGAGAATCATTTATTTTTTACTGATGATATATAATGGTGATGTTTTAATGTTCTATCATTTTTTGACATTTTGTTAAGTTTTATATTTGAATATTTGATGAATAATATTCAAACACGACGTAGTTGATTTGAATATTTATTAATTAATTATTTTTTATTTTTTTTAACTGTTTTAGGATTTTCATAATTATATAAAATAAATATTTAATTTAAGTGTCACAACATGTCAGAATATGATATTTTTTGAAAATTGACGAGTCGCGTGTCGTGTTGTGTGTCAGTGCAACATAGGCTGCAACTCAATTGGTGATGAGAAGTATAACAACTTCATAGTTAAGCGTGCTTGGGCAGCAGTAGTTTCGAGTTGGGTGACCTCCGGAGGTCCCTCCCCGTGCTGCTCGCTTAATTTGGAAGTTTCCTTATCAAAAGGGAAGTTGCGGTCTCCAACAACCCGCCAGTGAGACTGGAGAGGGGTTAGGTGGCATGGGATGCGACCCTTGATCGGGGCGTTCTACGAAATCAGTGTTGGTGCGCAAGGCTGTTGTCGGTGACCTCACACAAAAGTGCACTTTTCGTGAGGACCCCGACCACAGCCCGACGTACGAGCGCTGATTTCATACAAGGCCCCCATCAAGGGCCGCAACCCATGCCACCCAACCCCTCTCCAGTGTGAGGACCCCGACCACAGCCCGACGCACCATCGCTTATTTAGTCCAAGGCCCCCATCAAGGGGCACAACTCTTGCCACCCAACCCCTCTCCAGTTTCACCGACGGGTTGTTGGAGACCGCAACATCCCTTTTGATGAAGAAGCTCTCAAGTTAAGCGGACAACACGGGGGCTTCCCAGGAGGTCACCCATTTCGAAACTACTCTTGCCTAAACACACATAACTATGGAGTTTCTATACTTCTAATCATCAATTGAACTGCAGCTTAATTGGTGATGAAAAATATAGAAACTCCATAGTTAAGCGTGCTTGGGCAGGATTAGCTTCTGGATGGGTGACCTCCTGGGAAACCCCAGTGTTACCTGCTTAACGTACAGGTTCCTCATCGAATGAGAGGCCATGGTCTCCAACAACCCACCAATGAGATTGGATGTGAGGACCCCGATCATAGTCCAGCGCAGATTTCGTCCAAGTCCCCCATCAAGGGCCACAACCCATGCTACTACCCAACCCCTCTGCAGTCTCACCGGCGGGTTGTTGGAGAGCGCAACCTCCCTTTTGATGAGGAAACTCTCAAGTTAAGCAGACAACACGAGAGCTTCCCAAGAGGTCACCCGTTCCGAAACTACTCATGCCTAAGCACGCTTAACTATGAAGTTATTATAGTTCTCATCACCAACTGAGCTGCACTTTTTTGTGAGGACTTTGACCACAGCCCGACGCACTAGCGCTGATTTCGTGCAAGACCCTTATCAAGGGTCGCAACCCATACCACCCAACCTCTCTCCAGTCTCACCGGCAGGTTGTTGGAGAATGCAATCTCCCTTTTGATTTGGAAACTCTCAAGTTAAGCGGACAACAACATGAGGACTTCACAGGAGATCACGCATCCCGAACCTACTCTCGCCCAAGCACGCTTAAATATGAAGTTTCATTGCTCTGTTTGTTGTTCATGACGACAATCGTGCTTCTCTCTGATCCCGTCCGCCAGGTCCCTCCCACATATTTTTTCTCTTAACACATCCTCTTCATCCGAAGCCATTCAGAGCATGTATTCTCTTACACAATCCCGCATAGATACTACCCCGAGAACATGTATTCTCTTATACAATCCCGCATAGATACTACCCCGAGCCTCAGATAGTTTAATGCTTCATAGGAGGAGGAGGCCTGGGAGAATTGCTACAGCATATGACAATGTTTTCCCATTTCAATCATTTAGGACACAGATCATGTGGAGGGCATGATATTGATATATGTTGGTAGTTAGAAAGTAGACAGAATGGCAGGCGATAGTTATGACCACCACCTGCTTTAAAAAATGGATTAGCTAATACCTATAAGGAACTGTATAACGACTATAGAAAACCTGATATCTACTTGATATCGGCAGGCAATAATCAAAAACATGTTTGTTAGTTAGAAACTTAGAATAGTAAGATTAAAAAAGCTAGATATCAATCTCTGTGTTTACTCATTGTGCGGGTGTGGTTCCCGTTTTACTTGTGTTCTAGGAAGAAGACGAGTCTTCAGAAGTAGAATTCTCTGCTACCCAAATTATTCTGCTATCAGAAAGAAAAAAAAGAAGATGACTACTTATCAATACCTCTCAGTCTCGAACGACGGCAAAAGGAATCCGCTACTCACTCTTCTTCACGCACGGTAAGCCTCTCAAGCCGGTACAACGGTCTCCTCGGGGCCTCTCCGACTCGGTCTCTTTCTCCGTTCCCTCGTTCCCGACCGGCGGCCAAGCTCTCTTCCTCGACCTAGACTCGCAAACTGGAATGCGGGAGTTGCTTGAACATTAATAAAGGCCTATGTGCACATCACAATTGCCTATGCACACCTCACAATTGCCTATGTGCACACCATAATGAAAAATTTAAATCTTTAATGTTGGAGTCTTATGTAATCTAAAAGTAATCAATGTGTTAGTCTTGCGACCAACGCAATATGAGCTTATAGGGTCGCTCATAATAACGTACTGGAAATTGGATAAATGATCGGGTGCCTCAACTTATATGAGATATGAGTGAAGAGCAATGCTTGGATTGAGTGGGAGAAAGTTTGCGTCGACTGGACTGCATGTTGATATTGTGATATCGACTAGAACTCAAGTCGACATAGTGTATGTCGACTTGATTGTCTATGTCGACTAGACATCTAACCGATATATGTATATCCACTAGAAGCTGTCTGGACATCTAGCCGATATAGTGCATATCGACTATAAGCTGTCTGGACATCTAGCCGATATAGTGTATATCGAATAAATCTGTCTGAACATCCGACCAAAATAGTGTATATCTATTAAAAACTTTCGTGACATCTAACTGATATAATGTATATCGACTATAAACTGTGTGGATATCTAGCCGATATAGTGTATATCGAATAGAAGTTGTCTGAACATCTAGCTGATATAGTGTATATCGACTTGAAACTGTCTGGACATCTATCCGATATAGTGTATATTGACCAAAAACGTTATGGACATCTTCCCGATATAATGCATATCGATTAGAAGCTGTTTGGACATCTAGCTGATATAGTGTATATCGACTAGAAACTGTGTGAACATCTAGACGATATAGTGTATATCAACTAGAAGATATGTGGATATCTAGCCGATATAGTGTATATTGACTAGAAGCTGTCTAGACATCTAGCCGATATAATATATATTGACTATAAGTGTTCCAGACATCTAGTCGATATAGTGTATATCGACCCGAAGTTGTCTGGACATCTAGCCGATATAGTGTATATTAACTAGAAGCTGTGTGAACATCTAGCTGATATATCGACTTGAAGCTGTGTGGGCATGTAGCCGATATAGTGTATATCAATTAGAACCTGCGTGGACATCTGACCGATATAGTGTATATCGACTAGAAGCTGTCTAGACCTCTAGTAGATATAATGTATATCAACTAGACGTCAAGTCGACAAGGCTTGAGACTATTTTTCTCTCCTGCTTATAAACCCTGAACTCGGTTCACTTTTTATTAGGTTAATTCCTATTGAACTTGAACCCGGTTCACTGATATGTATATATAGATATAATATCAGGTTATAGAATTACGTTTTGACTGTTCACCCTGCCCCTTTTCTGAAGTGTTCAGAACGACGATCCCAAAGATGACTGCGACTTCCTTCTGCAAACTTGAACCCTAGTGCCAATCATCTCCTCTGACGAAGGATTTAACAATATGTGGAGAGGAAAACCTGATCCTTCCATCATGCTTCCATTCGGCTCAAGCGTGGCGTTTCTCGGTGTTAGTCTGGATTTTCATAAAGTCGCAGATCTAGTTCTGGATTGACTCAATCGACCTAGCTGCTGATTTTGAATCAGGCGCAGAATTACATCCCACTTGGATTTGGACTCCGATACTGAAGCACAACAATTCCTGGAGCCGTCCGACGAGTTGTTACTCAATTCCACACATGTACATCTGCCGTCTTATTTCATGAATCATGGTTTTTGCAAAATCCACTGCTTGTAGTTACGGTTTTTTTGAAGAAATTTTTTGTTGCGCACATATGATGTGACCTTAGAGAAAACCCAGCAGTGGTATCAGATCTAGGTTCCAGCTATTTCTATTTTTCAGAAATTAATTCCCTTTGCAGTAATCGTCTTTCTTTGTCTAGTTTGTGAAACTAAAGCATAGAAAAACGAGCTTGTCTACTGCCATAAGGAGAGATGATTTTACCCGTATCCAGTACATGTAAATTCAAAGATTTAGAATTGTTCTAAATATTCAGATTGTCTTAAAACATCAATTGTTGATGGTTTTCATTAATATGCATCTAGAATATATCTGGAATGTGAATGATGTAATTATTTTCATGATTATGTGAAAAATGTGTGCATAGTGATTACGTGTTAATCACTATTAAATGTTAATCAAATATCATGAAAATCCCTTAAACCTTATATTAAGTGTACGAATGTTTTCCGATGGATGACACTCTTCATACCTCGATCGATGAAATGTGAACTTGCCAAAGCAAAATGCATTCTATCTATATATACATATTAGTGAATCGGGTTAAGGTTCAATATGAATTAACCTAATTACAAGTGAACCGGGTTCAAGGTTTATAAGCAAGAGAGAGAAAAATAGTCTCAAGTCATGCCAACTTGACGTCTAACCGATATACATTATATCGGCTAGAGGTCCAGACAATTTCTAGTCGATATACACTATATTGGCTAGATATCCAGACAACTTCTAGTCGATATACACTATATCGGCTAGATGTCCAGACAACTTCTAGTCGATATACACTATATTGGCTAGATATCCAGACAACTTCTAGTCGATATACACTATATCGGCTAGATGTCCACACAACTTCTAGTTGATAAACACCATATCAGCTAGATGTTCATACAACTTGTAGTCGATATACATTATATTTGCTAGATGTCCAGAACACTTTTGGTCAATATACACTATATCGGCTAGATGGCCAGTCAGCTTCTAGTCGATATACACTATATTGGCTAGATGTCCATACAATTTCTAGTCAATATACACTATATCGTCTAAATGTCCACACAATATCTAGTCGATATACACTGTATCTGCTAGGTGTCCCAACAACTTCTTGTCGATATACACTATATCGGCTAGATGTTCGGAACATTTCTGGTCAATATACACTATGTCGACTAGAGTTTCAGACAGGTTCTAGTCAATATACATTATATTAGCTAGATGTGCAAAAAACTTTAAGTCGATATACACTATATTGGCTAGATGTTTAGACAGATTCTAGTCAATATACACTATAACGGCTAGATGTTCATACAACTTCTAGTCGATATACACTATATCGGCTAGCTGTTTAGATAGCTTCTAATCGATATACACTATATCGGCTAGATGTCTAGTCGACACAGACAATCAAGTCGACATACAGTATGTCGATTTGAGTTCTACTCAATATCATTATATCAACATGCAGTTTAGTTAACACAAACTTTCTCCCACTCAATCCAAAGCTTGACTCGTCACTCATATCTCATATAAGTCGAGCCACCCGATCATTTATCCATTTTCTCATACGTTATTATGAGCGATCCCATAAGCTCATATTACGTTGATAGCGAGACTAACACCTTGCTTACTTCTAGATCACATAAGACTCCAACATTAAAGATTTTAATTTTTCGTTAGGGTGTGTGTGCACATAGGCAATTGTGATGTGCACATATGTAATTGTGATGTGCACATAGACCTTTATTAATGTCCGAGCATCTCCGACATTCCAGTTTGTGGGCCTATGTCGGGGAAGAGAGTCTGGTCTCCGGTCGGGAACGAGGGAACGAAGAAAGAGATGAGGTTAAAGAGGCCCCGTAGAGAGTGTTGTACTGACTTGGGAGGCTTACCGTGCGTGAAGAAGAGAGAGTAGTGGATGTGCAAATAAGCCTTTATTTATTTCAATTTATTTCTCAATTTATCCTCCCCATTTTGTTATTAGCAAAAGTAAATAGAGGTGAGTATAGTCATGACTTTAATGAAGAACCACTTATTTGAAAGACAGTCATCAAAAAAGTGCACGCGTCTTCTATATGATTGCCCCTACATAAATGCTTCCTTTTGAACATTACAGTATTATATTTTACTCACCCTAAATTATTAGAATTTTGCAATTAATTTCCCCCTTTTGATATTTACCTTTTGATATTTAAAAGAGGGTAGGGGTGAGTGTTTTAGTATTTAAGTGTAGTTTGCCCTATATAGAGATTAAATAAGATGTCATATGAACTTGTTGGATATTACTTGTTGAAATAAAAAAATGAACATGATACCATTTATTGGAAGCTTTCTATTTTTTTAAATAATCACTTGTTGGATAAAAATAATAATCATGATCGTGCACACTAGTAAAAACACAATGGAAAATCGATCAAACATTCTTTAAAAGAAACATCTTTTATAAAATAAAATCCCAAAATATAAGAAGTTATAATCTTGATAAAAATGTTTGAGTTATTGCAAAAGAGATGTTATTCCATTGAATTTTTTGAAATATATCAAACATAATTGAAATATCAAGAAAGAATAACAATCTACAATGTAAAGTAATTTGCATTTCAAGTAAAAAGAAATATTGTAGCAGTCATGCTTTGCCATCTAGTACATTACTTAAAGTTATTTGTGCACTATGATCCAATTCTTATGAGTGAACGTTTTATAAAAGATAATGATGTGTACAAATAATATTTTAATAAAGTATACAAGTACATTTATCAAAACACTTAACATATGTAATGGAAGAACACAACACAATAAAAAATGCATAAGTAGAATTACTACCACAAATTTCAATGCACATGAAAGAAAGTACTACTACTAATGTGCATATTAAGACTTATCAAGGATCAAAGTAGTGCATGAGGGATCACATACGTTTTTTTTTTAATTTTATTTTTTGTGGTTCAGTGTACTAACGGGATGTGGTGTAATAAATTGTTTGCACAAGACACTTACAATTCTCTCCAAGGTGCTAAACCCCACAATGCTTATTAAGATTTATCAAAAGGGTAAGTAGTGTTTGAGAGTTTTCCTTGTCATTTATTATTTGATTTTTAGTTTGGTGACTAAGGGCTCCGAATTCACTTGTGTTGCAAACATATAATTTTAATTTTAAAATCACATTTCTCTAAGGAATGAGTGCATGCAAGACAAGAATTGTTTTAAATCAATCCAATATTGTGTAGACAATCTAGTCATATAGTTCAATTTGTTATATTATTACACCACACAATCTTGTATGATTAAGATTAAAGACAAATGTAAGAATCAAAAAGTGACTGAATAAATCATTATCAAACATAATGCATTATTCATACTTAGAGGCATGTTAATCACTCCTACACATGTTTTTTATACTTTATTTCATTGTATAAAAAGAGATAACATTCAAACATGACTAATCAAAACAATGTTTTAGAAAATTTGAAAAATTAAATTATATGAATCTTTAAAAGATATATCTATTCATCCTTGCCTTTTAGCAATAAAAATAAATAGTTTTTATGATTTTTGATTTTCATGAAAATACATAACAAAATTTAGAGAAATAATAGCAAAAAAAGCATATTTTTGTGTTTTGTAATTTTATTGTTGATTTTTGAATATTTTTCTAAAAATGAAGAGTCAATAATTTTTTTTTTGAAAAACACAGAAGTCTTTAAAGACCTCATCAGTAAAATGAGCTTCTATGCCAGAAGAAAATAAAAATAGAAGGAAAAATTGAATTCCATTGCTACCACCGACGTTAACTCCTACTGCGACGCTAACCAACATAGATGTGTTATTTCATTTAGAAAACATGGGTTTTAATAATTTTTCTTTCCAATTTTTCTTATTATGATTTGTCATGATAAGGGACACTAACTACTGCAAAGGCTTGAAAAATAGTTAAAAATTTGCGGATTTTAAATTTTATCCTAAGGTGTTCAATATGGTTATTGTTCAATTTCTTGTGTTCTCTATGTTCATGAATGCTAAAAAAATAAATAGTAAAAAAGCGGTGCAAAACACAATATCATGTTTCAACAAATCAAATATGCATTAAATGTATAATCATGAAAAGCGAATGCAACACACACACACACGAGTGCCCGACACCGCGCTCCGCCCCTACGACCAAGCGCGACAGTACCCGGCCGGCCCTGGAGGGCTTCGCCCTCCCCCGACTCGATGTGTCGGGCGGCCTTCGGCCGCATCCAGGCGGGCTTCGCCCGCCTCCGCACGGGCCTCGCCCGTGCTCGATGCGTCGTTGTGGGTTGCGCCCGCATTAGTGCGGGTTGCGCTCGCAACATATACATATGAGTACTCAAAATGACTGTAAAAAAATATAAATCACGATTATGATTTTTATTTTGTAAAAAATGTACGTTTTTACGTAAAAATATTAATTTTTCTCCCCCTTCTCTTTCATTCTCTCTCCCTCTCTTTATCTCTCTCCAATTTATATATCTAAAATTACTCCAGCCTGACGCCTACCTCCCCGCCGCCCTCTCTCCTCTCTCTTTCTTTCTCTCTTCCTCTCTTTCTCTCTCTATCTCTCCCACCATACACTTCCGCCGCCCCCTCCCACTTTATCTATAATTCTATATAATTAATAATATATATCTTCCCCCATCCATTCCGCCGCCGTCCTCTATCCCCCTCTCTTCTCTCTTTATCTCCCCCCTCTTTTTCTCTCTCCGATCCCTCACCCGCCGTAGGTATAGGAGACCTATTTTTTGCTTGTCCAGCAGAAATGATCCGATGACTGATGATTTCTGAAGACTGATCCGACGGCCACGCTTTCTTCCATAGCTTTTAAAAGTATGATTTTTAAATGCCATTTGATACATCTTTATATTAGTATGTATACATATATATATATATATATATACATATATATATATATATATATATATATATATATATATATATATATATATATATATATATATATATATATATATATATATATATATATATATATATATATATATACACACCACTATAAAGGAAATATGAAACGCATGAATTTTAAATTTATTGGAGTGATTCACACTGTTGGATCTGTCTCACTATTTCAGCAACCATATGATCAAACCGACTCTCTCTCTCCACATTTTCATAGATCTCCTAAACCTACATAGTAGGGTGGCCTAAATCTATGTGAAATTACCATTTCACTCTTTCAATTCTGAAAAAATTAAATCAGGCCCGCCCACCCAACATACAGTCAACTCAACAACTAGCCCGCCCGATATAATCCTACCCGCCTGTATAGCCCGCACGGTATAGCCCTGCATAACACGCCTGCAGTGTCAAATTTCAAACATTGATCGTCAGATTCTCTATATATATTCGAAATTACAATTTTTTATCCCCAGTGTGGGACTAAACGAAATAGTTATTTTAAAAATAAAGACACTTTATAAGCCCGCTGGGCCTGCTAGATTTAGCCCATAAAGCTATGTAGCCCCCACGCTGAATAACAATCTCACTTTCAATGCCAAGTCCATGAATTTATCCTCTCCAAACAAATACATACATGAAAATTTTAAAATAATCGGCGATGTGGGACTATTCAGGAGCATTTTTCCAGCATTTTTCCTCCTGCTTTTCTTTATTTTTAATAATTGGTCTAATGAGATGATTGGCCCCACTGACACTATGTTCCCTCCTCACATAACTCATTATTATTATATTTTAACTTATTAAGGGGGGGGGGGGATTAATTATAACGTTTTTTTTGCTATTATTATTATTATTATTTAGCTTTTAAACGGGTGGTTAATTTTAACTTATTTTTGGTTTTAATTTTTTTTACATTAATTAAAAAATAAATTATTTTAGGTAAAAGATATTATTCATTAAAATATATATAATATTTTTTATATTTAAAATTAGATGAAAACAAATCATTTAAAACCGCCGGGGGTGGGCGAAGCCCGCCGCTATGGGCTAGGTACTGTCGCACAGTGCACGAGGGCCGGAGGCCCCGCCGGGGGCCGGGCCGGGCGGGCGAAGCCCTTCGTCATGAGCCAGGTACTGTCGTGCGGGGCACGAGGGCCGGAGGCCCGTGCCTGTCACTCGTATATATATGTTGGAGAAATGAAATGATGGATTAATTAATTGAAGAGGAGGCTCTCTCCTATATAGGAGGGAGTTACAACAAGTGCAATAAAGGAAAAATACAAGTAAATAATACAATTCCAACACTCCCGCTCAAGTTGGGCGTATGATATCTTGCAGGTTGCGTGTAAATTTAGGAACATGAAGCACCAAAGAGAGGGTGAGGGAGGAGCAAGAAATGAACCCTTTTTTCACAATGGGAGACATGGATCCTTCAGTAATGCTCACTTGTCACTACCAGACAAAGGAATATATCTCACAAAACCTGTAGCAGAACTAGTCACGTGGTTTGTGGCGCCAGAATCAATGATCCACTAGGTGGAAGAGCAAGTGGTAGCGGAGTGAGCACATGGAATCCCCTGGTGGGCATATGAAGAGTTGTCAGACTCGGATGAGTGACCAAGCATGAAGCGGCAGAGGGCATGAATCTCCTCAGCCGAAAGGACAGAAGGAGCCTCAGGGGCTTCAAGTCCTCCATAAGGAGCAGGATCATCAACGACATCGGAGAGAGGAGCTGAGCGAGACGGAGAAGGCCACCCCTGATTGCGACCAAAACACGACTGTCACGAGGAGCAGGACCCCCGCAAGGAGGAGGAAAACCATGAAGCCTAAAACAAGTGCCCCAAGCATGGCGGACTTTCCCACAATAATCACATGTCAAATGGTCTTTGTCCATAGACTTGGACCTAGTGTCACAAATAGAGCGACAACCGGGACTGAATCGAGCGGCATGAGTAGAGCCCTTAACAATAGTGTCTAGTAGACGAATCTGTCAACGATCATATTCTTGCTGAACCAAACTATACACCTCGGGTAAGAAAGGCAGAGGAGAGCGGCCAAGAATCTGAACAATAATGGGATCAAGGTCACGGTGGGGACCATGAAGAAACTCGAAGATCCGGTTGCGTTCCTCCCGGGCAAGGACCAACACTTCATCCTCAAGGGAGACAAGAGTAAGCAAATCAAAATGGTCACACTCCTGGTAAAGTTGGATAAACTTCAGGTAGTACGTAGTGGGGGGACGATCCCCTTGGCGCATGAGAAATCCGTCTCCGCAATTGAAAAATCTTAGCGGCATTTCCACGACAAGAGTAGGTAATCTTGACACGCTTCCAAATGTAGGCCGTAATGTCCAGAATAGGTAGTTGCAAGAAATAGACTCCTGCATAGAGTGGTCAGTCAGGACATCACCAAGGAGTTCTCGGATTCCCATTGGGGCCAATCTGGAGAGGTAGTAGGTGCCCTAGTCGTACCATTGATGTAGCCAAATAGACGACGGCTCTTGAGGTACAGAGTAACGGAACGAGCCCACAGAAGATAATTGGTTCCATGCAGCTTAATAGTAGTAATCTAAGGAGTCCCGTGATCATGGGTGACACAAAGAGATTCGGTAGTAGGTAGAGAATCTCGAGGAGCATTCCCACCAGAGGAGATATTTGGAGTTTCACCAGAGGAGACATTCTTTGCATGTTCCAACAATGTGGACACATGAGACTGGATACAATTATGAATGAATGTATCAAGGATAAGACAAGAGTTGTAGCAATTGCAAAGATGCGAGAAACTCAATAAGATGGTTTGAACACGTACAAAGGAGGCCATTAGTGGAACCTATTAGGCGTTGCGAGATTTTAGTCACTAGGCATGTTAAATTGGGGAGGGGTAGACAATAAAGACTTGAAATAAAACTATAAGGAAAGACATGATGTATTTATGCATTAATGAGATTATGACTAAATATAGGGCACAATGACGTCAAAGGATCCATATCGCCGACCCCATTATAGCGGGATAAAGGCTTGAGTGTTGTTGTATTGTGGTTGTTTCTTCAAGCGTCTGATTCTGTTTCGACTGTGCATTTGTTTTTGACTACCTTTAAAGAGGTAAACTTCTTTTGGTTGTTCAATTCCTTTTTCAAAAATATTTGTTTGCTTGTTGTCTGTTAGTTTGTAAACCTGTTACTCTATTCTTAAAAGTTTTATAGACTTGCTGCTGCGATGATGAAGTTCTTTTAGATAACTTGTAAGGTTCTATCTAGACATAGTTGGATCCATCATGCTATCTAAATACTGGTTTGGAGAAGGATTATGAGATCTGTGGTTTCGATGTGCTTGTATGTGTGCTTCCTGTGAACCCTGAGCACCAAACCTAAATCTTATCCCAATCTTCCTATTGGGAGTTTTGGAATTTTTGACTATCCCTGTGGAGTGACCGAAACTCAACTAAATGATAGAAATTATCTAACCTGGGCACATTCGATTCACATGTTTTGTGGGAGTCATAAAAGGCTCGAATTTATCACTGGCTGAAAAGTTTCTCCTACCACGACTGATGCAGTTTACGAAGAATGTGGAGTAAACCTGACAGTGTATTGAATTTGCTGATTCATTCTATTAAACGCAAACTTGCTGATCACTTTGTGTTTTGCCAAATGACAATGAGGACATGAGATGTTGGGTATCATAGTTCATAGATGGCCAACCTATATTGCAGCTCGTTCGTGTCGACACTCGTAGGAGGAGCTAGAATCTTCATATGGACGACCCGAGTCCGTAATTGTGTTCAAACATCAACCAAATATTTTCTATGTATTTTATTTTTCCATACACTGTCTGTTTTTAATGTGTATGTCATCACAGACATCTGTCTGTTGTGTGCTATTGCCTATATATATTAGTTGGGCAGGGATCGCAGAATTTGGAAGAAAGGTTTGTGATATCTCTCTACGTTGTCGAAGCCGTTGAATTCTAGGTGTCAGCCTAGAGTCCTCCCACATTTCTCTTTGACCGATCCCCTCATCATCCCACTCTAACCGCTTCCCCTTCATAAGACACAGTTACTGATCTCTAGTACTGAGAAAATTAGGAGATAATCACTAGTAACTGCCGACAATAACAGTTTTCTCCCGTCTAGGACCACTGGGAAGGAAATTGTGGATTTATCGTAGCATCTGTGGGTTTGGAAGTGCTCGTTCCACACATTCTAGCGCTCGAGACTTCTCCCAAAGGTTGTCAACCGCATCTCCCTGCTGTCATAACATAAATATTTCTAACAAACTTGTGAGTGTAGAACCAAAAACAAAAAAAATCAAAGATGGAAGAGGAAGAAATGAACAGGAGCAAGGCGTTGATTTTCCATCTTTTTTGATTTACTTCATAAAAGGATAACCTATTAAAGCAGAGGAGCAGTTCACAATGTAAGCTACGGTCCAGACACACATACCTGTATTGTTTTTTATTACGTACACGACAACATATATTAATATATATGTAGAGACCTAGATTAGATAAAATACTTGTTATATTTGACACTCCTCCTTAATCTAGGGCTCTCCTTTCTCTCCATCGGCCTCTTCACTTCTGATGATCCCAATTGCTTTGCTAAAAACTTGAAACTTCTCTGTCGATAGAGCCTTCGCCATTCCATCCACGAGTTGATCTTTTGTGTTGCACTAGCATATTGCAATCTCCTTCTCTTCTATTAGCTCTCTTACAAAATGATGCTTGATTTGGATGTGTTTTGTGCGATTATGAAACACCGGGTTCACGCTGATAGAAATAACAGAAGTACCGTCGACCATGAGGGTAATAGGGTGCATTTCTTCCTGTTTCAATGTGGTTAACAGACGATTCAACCACACTCACTTTTTCGCCGCTTCACCTATCGCCATATATTTCGCTACGCAGAAGAGTGATAAATACTCTTCTGGAGTTCCAAGAAGTTGACTTCTGCCCCAATTGAAATAGGAAGCCGCAAGTGATCTTGTGGTCGTCAGTACTTCCATCCCAATTGCTGTTAGAGAAACTAGTATGGTGTTCTTCCTCATTCTCTTTTCTGGTGTTACAAGGACAGTTTCTAGTGCCTTGCAGAAACCTTAATATTCATTTTACCGCTCTCATATGAGCAACATTGGGTTCACATGCAAATCTATAAACAATCCCCACTGAGTGTTCGATGTTTGTCCTGCTGTTTGTCAAATAGATGAGCGCCCCAACCATGCTTGGATAAGTTTCTTCATTAAATTTCTCTTCTTCTTCTTCTTTATGCAATTTTTCTCCTGTTGCCATGGGTGTGGAAGTGGGCTTGCCGTTATGCATGTTGAACCGTTGCAATAATTCAGCTATATATTTCTTCTGATGTAGAAAAAAGCTATTTGGTAGCTGAATTATCTGTAGTCCCAGAAAATACTTCATGATCTCTAGATTGCTCATTTCAAATTCTCGCTTTATTATTATTGCTTTAAACTCTTCCACAAGTTGAGGTGCAGATCCAGAAACAAAGAAGTTAAAGAAGAAAGAGGAAGACGATGACAGAAAAAAGGCGGGAGAGGACTTTCCAGCTTTTTTTGATTTACTTCATAAAAGGATAACCTTCTAAAGCAGAGGAGCAGTCCACAATATAAGCTACAGTACAGGCACACATACCGGTATTGTTTTCCATTACATAAAAGATAACATATATTAATATATATGTAGAGACCTAGAATTTATATTTGACGCTCGCACCATGGACGCCCACTGGCCCCACTCCTTTACAAGATTTCCTCCCATCTCTCCATGCCGTCCAACAACCCCAACAATTTCCTCTACCGATAGCCACCCCATCGTGTTCCAGCCTATGTCCCGGGCACAACTCCTGCAATTGGTGTCTCTGCCTCATTCCAGCCCAAAACAGTCATCCTCCGACTGAATTCTATCCTCCCTTGGGTCTCTTACTGCTTCCTTCCACTGATCCAGGCTCCCTGCTTTATTCTGCTATAAATCCAGTGCATTCTATCCCTCCTGGACTGCAACTAGTAGCCCCTGGGTGTCTAATTGATGTCTGATTGTCCAAGTGTTGGGCAACCATCCTCCAACACTACTTGATGTCTGAGTGTCTAATTAGTGCAAAAACACTGAAACCTACAATGCATCGGTGATATAGGGGTAGGCTACGATGCACAAAACCTACAACGTTAGGTGGTAGTGCAAGGGTGACACGCTAACCTGAACCTAAATGCAATGTAATCGTCGATATCTTGACAAATAAATTTGGGCAATGAGAATTCTAACTCCACGCAAATATTTGAAATTGAAACCAATTAATTAATTTTGGCAATTTTATAATGACTTTCTTCTGCTCGGAGGGCCCAAAGAAAAGCACGTGACGAATAGCTCCACCTGCAAATTATTAGCGTACTGAACCAATTTCTACGAGCAAGAATCATGACACATACATTTATTCACTAATGAAAATGTCAACTCAAATAAGCCAATACCACAAAAAAACTCACAAAGTAGCGGGCTGAATCGATACACCGAAGAATTAGGATCCGGGTGTGTAGATCGGCGATCGGAGGTGGAACCGACTACATGAAAATGAAGACGGTGGCTGTGCTCGGTGGTAAGTGATGAGATCGGGTGAGAAAAGGGCAGATCCGGTCACGTACGAGTAGATCCGGGCCGGGGAGGGGTCGATCCGATATTTTGGGATCAGATCCGGGCGAGGGATGATGAACGGACGGTGGGAATAACAGATCGGGGCTGAAATCCCAAGATCTAAATTGACCCAAGGAATTAGGGCTAAATTTGAGTGAATCCACGTGGGGCAAGGAGGGAGGCCAAACCGGCGGCTTGGGATGAGGGCCGACAATAAGGGGAAACAAGGGTGGTTGGCAGTGGCTGGGGTGGAGGCGAAAGGGGCGGCGGCGGCGGCTGGTGAAGGGGTTGGCGATCGGGTGAGAGGGGAGGCCCGACGTCTGTCCGAGTGGGGGAAACAGTGGGGCGGTCTGCTGCAGGCAGCAAGCTTGCATAGTGGTCGGCGGCTGATTGGTGGGGGGGGGGCTGGGGTTGCAGCTGGAGGTTTTGGGGGGAGGGGGAAGGTGGCTAAGGATGGGTAGTACCTTGGTGAGGAGTTTGAGCACCTAGGAATCGTCACCTAGGGTTCCACGGTATCAGCACCGGGGAGAGATCGCTGGAATCCGGGAATGAAGTTCTCCAAATTCTGCAATGGCCTCATTTCAGCCCATACACATCTATTTATAAGAAAAAAAACTAGGGCATCCCCATCAACGACGTCGACTATGATTAGCCGGTGGGGTCGGCCACAAAATACATGAAAATAAAACCAAAAGAAATAAACTAATATATGTTTTTGACTTGCGGCGACGTGCCAGACGCAACTGCGGAGTCGGATCGGCGATCCGATCAAGCCTTCCTGCGTGAATAAATGAACGTGCGTCCCGCCTTGCGGCGAACCCCTCCAGGTGCATGATTTGATGGATCCCCATCAATCGGCCTCAAAACCGCTGTCCATGGTGTGAAATAGAAGATTAATCCCTCATTTGGTCTTTGAGTACTTATGTAAGTTTTTATTTGGATGTTCCTTTATTTGGTATTGAGTATTTTGTTGAAAAACTATATTATTCAAAATTAAATTATGTACACGTTTTCCTAATTTCTTGCACTACTTGGAGGGCGCATTCGCCATGTATTTAGCTAAAGCACTCTTACTTTAATTCTAGCTAGAACCTGCTTATATAACCTAAAGCAGAATCGTAATTGCAAGCAAATGTTGTCTGAAAATTCTTTCTATAAGTGTAGAATCATTGCAAGCAAATGTTGGTCTACTGCATGTGCATCACATCCATATAGACTTCCCTATACCACTACACGTACATTCATTCATTAGAGTTCTACTACGACATATCCACCTCACGACCTTCACCTTATCCTACATCATGAGATTTCTAAGACTTTCTTATGTTTACAAATTTGATTAGTGTCTAGGTTTCCTCCAAATCCAGTGGGGATTTCCTTATGGATTTCATCTTCAAAATTTATTATGCGAGAAATTATTTTTAGCATAGAGCTATTGTGGGGGTAATAGTATTATTGAGTTAAATGGAACTTCCTGTTATTTTCTCAAAACCTTCGATAATATGAATACTTTTTGTTACAAACCACGGTGGGACCCTCGTCGGGTACATGAACCCAGATCCGTGGCCGACTGCAGTCGAATGACGAGAACATCCCCAACCAAATCTCCTGGGCGCGTGCGGGACCCTCATTGAAGCTCAGTTGGGTATCAAGTCTCCGCTTAGGAGCTTGATAAAGGAGATACGAGGTTCGATCCCGGGCCTCAACAACCTACCTAAGAATTTATTTCGCGTGATCTGGGTTCATGTACCCGACGAGGGTCCCACACATGCGCAGGGGACTTGGTTGGGGATGTTCTCGCCATTCGACTGCAGTTGGCCATGGATCTGTGTTCATGTACCCGACGAGGGTCCCACCGTGGTTTCTAACACTTTTATTTTATAACCGTGGGTTTGCTTGATGTTCTAATTGAGAATCTTGTCCTTCATCTGGAAATTCATGCAGCCTTGTACACTTAATGTAGATTTTGGGATCCTCCAACTACGAGCAATTTGGTTTTAGGTTAGATGCTTAGATTATCACATGCTATCAGAGCAATTTAGGCCAATGTCCCATTCTCATGCCACCTAATTAAAAAGCGTCAAAATAATAGAGGCTACATATCCTATATGTGAGGGGCGTGTTGAGAATTTGGTTCCATATCAAAAATCTCGCACAGCATTGTGCACGTAATATGGATTGTGAACCCCTCCACCTATAACTAATTATGCTTAGATTGGATTCTTAGGTTATAAAAATCTGCACTTCATGTTCTTCAACGTAGAGGCTGATGTTTGTTTCCTACTACCTTTATATGCTTTGTTTGGTTTTTGATGTTTTATAACGCATTGTCTCATTTAGTTTCTTGGTTTTGATTACTTGTCTAAGATACTTGTCATCAGATTTGTATTGTGAGCGAAGTGGATATGGGTGGAAATAATTTTGAAGATGTTCCTAACATAATGCTTGATTTAAAAGAGTTGCTTCTTACTCAACAAAGTGAAAGCCAGGTATGGTTTTGCAGGATAGATATTTCAAAATTCATGTAAATTCATTTTTCGAAGGTGATGCAGGACAGACGTCACACCCGCCTGACACCCTGGAGTTCCATCAGGGGGCCCACCATGGTGTCGCATCATGGCGGCTTTATCAGGGCCACGACCCGTACACCCAACCCATCTCCGACCCACAATAGGGCCGATAGGTTGTTGAGGCTGGGGCTCGATCCCCCGACCTCCTTGATAATGAGCTCGCATGCCATGGCGGCTTTATCAGGGCCGCCGACCTTACAACCCAACCCATCCCCGACTTTATCAGGGCATGCGAGCTCTTTATCAAGAGGTCGTGGGATCGAGCCCGACCTCAACAACCTGTCGGCCCTGTTGTGGGGCCGGGGATGGGTTGAGGTGTAAGGGCCGCGGCCCTGATAAAGTTGCCATGGTGAGCCCCTGGTGGGACTCCAGGGTGGTAGGCGGGTGTGACGTCCGTCCTGCATCAGAAGGTAGATTTTTTAATGAGTTGTTTTGTGATTTAGTACTAGCCTTTCCATGACATGGGTGAGCACGCGATATTATTAAATATCTCTTCTCTTGGTAATGAAGCTGTGCTGTTTATACTGATTATTCATTTTTTAAACTTTACATCTTGTTAATGATGCTGTTCCTTCTGATTATTTTCTTAAAACTTTCTCTTGAATATTCTACAAGAATCGTTTCTTTTGATTTTTGATTGTCAAGTCCAAGTTGAAGAATTGGCATCTTTTTAAAAATATTTGCTATAGGGTCCATTGAGGGAGTTTAGGGGGAATATATACATGATGAACAACTCAATCTTTGTTCATATTGACTCAATTAATGTTCGTTTATTGAGATAGTTGATTAGTTTTGTTAATAAACAAAAGCTCTACCTGTACGCACCTGCTTCTTTTTTTTACATTCACAAACATGTTTGATTGCTTTTACAATTAGTTAGCAGCGAGTCATCCACCCCTGCTGAAACTGAAAGTGGCTGCATGGGTGGTTCACAGGGAGGAGACGATTCAGTCAGAGGTGGGAAGTAGAGAGGATGCCGGAGGCAGTCACCGTAGAGTCGGCAGTGAGCCTGGACTGGTCGGGTTGAGTCGCCCGGAGCGTCAAAACACTGTGGAGGCATCGTCGAACATCTTGGAAGCGGCTAGAGGAGTGGTCTCCGGTCTTTGGAAGGGCCTCCAGGGGTGGCGCCGGAGCTGGGAGTGATGGCGGTGAGTGGCTCGAAGGGGTGAGTGGCTCGAAGGGGGAAACCGATGTCGTCGTTCTGGAGAAACGAATCAGAGAAGGAAATAATCCTATGTCATTTTTATCCCCGCTGTCTTTGATGGGGGGCCCGACTGCTTTTATAAAAAGGAGATAAGGATTTTTAATAAGGGCTTAATGAGAGCGAGGGGGGTTTCCAAAGGCTGCCAACTATTTTGATGGGAAAGGACCGGCTGTTATTATAAAAAAAGATTTAGGACTTTGATTTAAAAGGCCCCGATATTAAAAAGTGGAGGTTTTAAAGTTGTAGGAAGTGAAAACCACTAGTGAGTAGTGAATGAAATAAATGGAATTGATTAAGAGAATTCTTCATTTGGTATTCCCCAAAACTATATTTCTCAAAATAATAATTTCTGAACTTAAATGTATTTAATGTTAATTTTAGAAATTAAAAAAATAATTTAAATACTTAATAAAATGTATTTTCAAAACATGCCGACACACCATTTTATTCAGGGCCTTATTGGTCGGTCACACTGATAAGCCAAAATCATTCTTCATTATCAGCTACCAAAAGTCCTGCTTTTGATCTTGATACATCTTCGTTTTTCTGTATGAATTGAATAATTAATATTATGAGCTTCATACAATATTTCAGCCGTGAGATTATGAGCATCTGGAGCACATATTCTGCTATTAATAAAGAATGTTCCATCTTCCAGTATAAAGTCAGATATGTGGCCTACGCATCTGAAGCACATATTCACTTTTGAATATATGAGTGATTTAAACATATATTGCTAGTTTTCTAGTATAACATAAATAAAAATAGTGGTCGATATATTCAAAAGTTGTTTCAGATGATATATCAAAAAAATCAGATATGCGGGCCACATTTTCCAAAATGTCACAATCAATTTTTTTAAGTAAAAAAAATTTGCCTACAAAAATGACATGTCAGCATACATGTCGTCAGATGACGTTTAAATAGTGTTATGTAGTATGTCTGAGCTTCTAGTCTATTTCCCATATCCTGGCATATACTTTATTTTCAATTTTAGTCTCATGGCTAGGCTATTAGCTTGAGATGGTCTTTCGGAGCTTGGACTAACATTCTCTTTAATTCATGTGGCAAGTAATGCATGATCCCACCTCCGGGGTTAACACTTAATCATGCTAGAATGGATCGATGCGCACTTTGTTTCACTTCATATTATTTTTATATCTTCAAATTATATGTGGGGCGAATACCAAATAAAAATCATGAACATGACATCCTTTTTAATGCACATGCCCATGAGACACAGTTACCTGCAATCAAGCTTTTCATTGCTTACCATCAAGTGCCATGCTATAGAGAAAATATTATTAACTGCAGATCAGAAGTTATGTAGAAGCAATATTTAGATATTGTTAGAAGACATATGGACAAATGATGTAAAGGCCCATTTATAGGTCCTTTTTTTCTTTCTCCTTTAGTCCCACATCTTTTGTATAGGATTCTTCCTCCCTCTCTTCTCCTATATATTTGTACTCTCTCTTGTATTTGAGACATGAAAGAAGGATATACAAGGTTTGCCCATTGTTTCCTACATGGTATCAAAGCGAACCGGTCCGGCCTGTTTCTTTGCGATCCGCTCCCTTCTTCCCTAACCGCTCGGTCTATCCTTTTGACCGGGCGGCTTGGTCTTTCGGCTTACCGCTCGTTTTTGTGGTTTCTCTCACCGCCTCCTCTCCCGTGGATCCACATCCTAACCGCCTGTGCCTGTCTAACCGCATGGTCCTCCTGTTAACCGGGCGGCTTGTTCTCCTGCTTATCCGCTCTGGCTTGCGTTCTCCTCTTTGTAACCGCGACTTCCTGCGCGGTTAAGTTTTCTTGCCCACTCCTCTCGCTCTCTCTCGTGGCTTGCACCTTCCCCCCATTCCCTTTTATAAACTCTCTGTCAAGTGGGACCTTCCCCCTTGTTTCCCTCTGCCCACGCGGCTTCATCCGTGTCTACCCGCCGGGTTCAGTCTTCTCGCTGCTCCCCTCTCTTCTCTTCTCGCCTCGACTTCTCTTAGTCGCTACGCGCTGCGGTCTCCTTTTCTACCCGCCGAGTTCTTGTCTTCTCTTCGCTTCTCGCCGCGACTTTTCTTTGTCGCTGCGAATTCCCTAACCGCTGCGAGCTCTGCTCTTGGTCGTGACATCTTTCCTTGCCTCTGGTGTGCTCCCCGTGACCGTGCGAACTTCTCGCGCGGTTCCTTCTCTGCTTAGTCGTTGCGACTTGTCTTATCACTAGCGACTTCTCCTCTATGCTGCGGTCTCCGCATATTGGTCGCGACATCCTCCTTGCCGCTGGTGTGTAATCACTGTGACAGTGCGGCTTCTCCTCGTTTCTAGGCACGACGACTTCTCCCAGCTAACCGCTCCGCATCTTGGTCGCGGCCTCTTGCCGTTGGTGTGTTGACATCGAGACCGTACAACTTCTCTTGCTCTCTAGTCTTGGTGGCTTCTCTTCTCTTACCGTTCCGGATCTTGGTGCGGTCTGTCTCTACCCGCCCGGTCTAGTGCCTGTTCGCTGGCCTCTGTTCCTTCTAACCGCTGCCGCTCATGGTTCTTTCCGCCTTGCCTCTGTTTTCTTGGCCGCTACGGGGTCTCTGCTTACCGCCGCGGCTCGTTTCTTTCCGCTACGGGCTCCCTTCCACTCGCTGCTTCTCACGCGATCTCCTTTAGTCGCGTGCGACCTCGTCTTACCGCTGGTGCCCGCACAGCTTCGTCTTTCGCTGTTCTCATCGTTTTGCCGTAGTAGCGTGCCTTCTTGCCGCCCGGTTTCTGTGCCTATTCGCAGCTCAGAATTATGGCATCTGATTCCACCACTGCTGATGATATTGCTTCATTGCGTGCTCAACTCCATCAACTTCAAGAGGTGGTTAGTCGCTCCTCTGGCTCCGTGGCCTCGATCTTCAAGGAAGGTATATCATGCCTCTCACACAGCTCTCACTGGATTGTGGACTCGGGTGCTACACATCATCTCTCTCCGCAACAGCCGCCCAACAACTTAGATACTGCTTACCCCAAGCACATCACTATGGCCAATGGTGACAGGATCTCGATTTCTGGCACTGCACATCTGCCTCTTACTCCTTCCCTCTCCTTATTCTCGGTTCTTCATGTTCCGGGCTCTACTTTCAATCTTCTTTCTGTTAGTCGTCTTACGCAAGACCTTGATTGCTGAGTTACTTTCTCACGCTCTTCCTTTGTGGTAGATGGCAACTGTCTAACTTGCTATATCTTCTTGATGTTCCTCTCACTGCTCTCACCACTGTCTCCACTACTGATTGACATCGTCGTCTTGGACATGCCCCTCCTCCAATTCTCAAGAAAGTTCTTCCTACTGTCTCTCTTCAAGAGTTTTTTTGTGAATCTTATAGTTTCGGCAAACAATACCGTGTCTCTTTTTCTCCTTCATGTATTCGGAGCGATGCTCCTTTATCCTTAATACATTCTGATATCTGGGGGCCCTATAAGGTCCCTAGTGTTTTTAGTATCGGTACTTTGTTACCTTTATCGATGATTACTCGCGGGTAAACTGATTGTATTTACTTCGTGATCATACCGAACTCCCAACCACGTTTCGTACGTTTCTTACGGAAACTCGCACTCAGTTCTCTACCTGTGTCAAAATTCTTCGTACAGACAATGCTCAAGAATATACTGGTCGCACCCTCTCCAATCTATGCGCTGAGTTCAGTATTATACATCAGACTTCATGTGCCTACACCACTCAACAAAATGACATAGCAGAAGGGAAAAATCGCCACCTCCTTTATTGGAAATTTGCAGTCTCTACTGCTTGTCACCTCATCAATCACATGCCTTTGTATGTTCTCAATTTTGTGGCACCCATTACTCTCCTTTACCCATCCATGACTCTCTTCTCTCTCACACCTCGTGTCTTTGGGTGTACCTATTATATCCATCATCTTGGTCCTTCCACTGACAAGCTAGCCCCTCGTGCTACCAAAGCTATGTTTGTTGGGTACTCCTGCACTCAGAAGGAGTATGTATGTTTTTATTCTATCACTAGTAAGGTGGTTGTGTCTGTTGATGTCTCCTTTCATGAAGACCTACCATATAACGCCAGTTTTTCTGATCCCCTTCTTCCTCCTTGATGTGATTTAAAATTAGGGCTAGAGTTTTGAAAATAATAATTGCGATATGTTTAAAATTAATGTGGCGTGAAGGATTTTGCGGGCTATTTTAAACCAATAAAACGATCCTAAGCGTCACTCGCGAACGTAGGACTACTGCACGTGCGTATTAACGTTATGAAATCACGATTCCACAGGCATAACATTCACAAAGCGGCAGTCACGAATATGTAACGAACGATATTTAGGAGATAGGACTAAGTTGGGCAAGCTTTAAATAATTAACCATTCATTTATGTATTAAGCATAAAACGACGAATGTATGGGAGCGAAGATGGAGAGGTTTACCACAAGTAAAGAGGTAGTAACAGTGGCTCGTGAAACTCCTAAAGGGGCGGCCGACAGTTGCTGGAAAAACTCCTGGAGCCCGGCCAGAAGTTGCTGCAGACGCTGGGGCAGGCAGAGGTGAGATCGCCGGGAGACAGGGCAGTGCCGCTGGAGGAGAGGAGGACCGAGGCAGTGGGATCGTGTAGCCGGAAGAAGAAGAAATCCTAGCAGGGCTGCTGGACAGAGACTCGCTGGACATAGTAGTAACCCAGAGAGCTTCTAAGAGTCGCCCGAGCAAGGAACGGCCCGGGGAAGGCAGTGACGGCGTTTTGGATGCGAACTACTGGCAGAAGAGGGGATCAGACGGCGTTGGTCCTGGCAAAGGATGGCTCGCCAGCCCTTGGGAGAGGCTCCAAGAGCGGCGCCGGAGCTGGACGTGGAGGACAAGCCAGGAGAAGGGGCGTCGGGCAACTTTGACTGGAGAAGAAGAACGGGAAAGGGATATCGGGATGTGCGGATGGAGAGGAAACCGAACTAGAGAAAATTTTCTAAATTTCTCAGTTCAGTTTCAATTTTTCCAAGCCGACATAGGGTTAGAGGAGGGGTTTGCTTTAATAGGCTAAGGTTTTGGAGGAATTAGTGAGATTTTGGGGAATGGGCTTGCAGAACTCTTCCAAGTGGGCAAAGTATGAGATTTTAACATAGGCCTCACAGGGGGGGGGGGGCAGATTTTGTAACAGAAATATTTTAAATAAAATAGTTAAATGTCCAACCTTGCCCTAAACTAACCTACCTCCTAATATACCAGACCTATGCATTTAGGGGCTCGTTGGCCGGTCACACCAACGAGTCAAACAAATTTTGTGCGAAAACGTGCGCGATACAAAATTACAACAAAAGCGCAAAGAACGTGCGCAATACAACTCTACGCTACACAATAATCCAAAAAATGCGCGAAATCATGCGCGACAATAACAAAAGACACGTGTGATAAAAAATAATAAAAACGAGGCGACGCGGGTGGCATCAATTCTCCCGGGGTTGAAAGAGCTCGACCCCGACGAGGCTCGATCTAACCTGCAAGTAGAAAGTTCAAGTGTCAATCGAAGAGATGTTGCGTGCTGTCCTGCTGATGCCGTAGTTGCGACCCAAAACCTGCATGTAACCTCTCATTCCCAAACTCGCAATCCATTAGCCAAATTTTATGCAAAACATTTAAAGAAATAGTAATTATTAGAGCTTTCAGAGGATGACATGGGCGATGTGTGAGGAAAACACGTGGTAGTAGGGGGAATAGGAAGCAAGTGGAATCAGCCCGTGGAATCAGTAACTCATGACGCAACATACTCTCGTCCGATAGACACCTACGAACGTCTGCTAGACCCGGATCGAATATCGTTCTAATTTCGCTCGTCAATGTCCCACTCGAGTCACAAAATTTTAAGATCTCAACTTTACCGTGTATAATTTTCCACAAAATGCTTTTGAAGCGGGTGTCCTGAATAGCTTAAAAAATCTAAGTATGGTCTCGACTCCCTCCATACGAGTATACCTAGAAGTTTCAGACCTTGAACGATAGTGAGATTGTGGTACAACATGCACGTCTATAACTAAAGAAAAGTTATGTAGACTAAATGCGTGCTCGTCGAAAACAAAATCAATATAGGGTGGTGAATCGAGGGACACAGGTGAGGGACCACCAAACACAATGTCTGTGTGCGCAAGGGTTTGTGTCGGTAGTGTGCTAAGAATGTCAGGACATAAGACGCACGAGTCCGTGTCACCCAAGATGAAGGCCTCATCACTGACCAACTCCTCTGGGAGAAGAGAAAGCGATGTGTCATCCGAGGTGAGTGACACATCACTAGTAAGTTCTCCCTGGAGTGGGGCCTCAGAGAACAACTCGTCGATTGAAGGATGTGAGTCAGTGAGGGAAAGTGGGCACACCATGTCAATCGGGAGGAAGGGATGAGGAGGAAACTCATCTTCCTGGATCAGGGGCTTGGGAAGAACATCCTCGATCAAAGGGGGTGATAAAACGGAGACAGGTGGAGACACGACTTCAGCCTGAGTGAATAAAATTGGAGAGAGTTCTTCTTCCTGTAGCGGGTGCTTAGGAAGAACATCCTCGACTGAAGGGAGTGCTGTAGTGGTGACATGTGGAGTCACGATATCAGTCAGGGTGATAAAGATAGGAGGAAATTTCTTTTCCGGGAGCAGGGACTCCGGAAGAATCTCCTCGACTGAAGTGAGCGTCACAGTGGGGGTGAGTGGAGCTAAAGGGCTCGTCATGAAACTGAGGGGAGGTGGACTAACGAGACACTTAACCTCGGGTTCCACTACGTGAGAAGTGGGAAGGTATGCATGTGCAGCACAATACGTGCGCGTTGTCACCTACAGGTTGTGAACAGAGGTGCACAACCCACGCAGATTCTGTCGGACGTCAACAGTGACACACTTAATATATTTCACAAAAGCTCTAATGCGCGCGTCTAAGTCACTCATCATTTTTTTTAAAAAACGAAAATAAAATGTAAACCTAGAATTTAAAAACGACCGGCGCTCGGCTATCCCACGATAGGAGTGAGATATCCCAGCAGCCACACCAAACTGATGTGATTTAAAATTAGGGCTAGAATTTTGAAAATAATAATTTCGACATGTTTAAAATTAATGTGGCGCGAAGGATTTTGCGGGCTATTTTAAACCGATAAAACGACCCTAAGCGTCGCTCGCGAACGTAGGACTACCGCACGTGCGTATTAACGTTATGAAATCACGATTCCACATGCATAACATTCACAAAGTGGCAACCACTAATATGTAACAAACGATATTTAGGAGATATGACTAAGTTGGGCAAGTTTTAAATACTTAACCATTCATTTATGTATTAAGCATAAAACGACGAATGTATGGGAGCGAAGATGGAGAGGTTTACCACAAGTAAAGAGGTAGTAACAACGGCTCGTGAAACTCCTAAAGGGGAGGCCGACAGTTGCTGGAAAAACTCCTGAGGCCGGCTGGAAGTTGCTGTAAACGCTGGGGCAGGCAGAGGTGAGCTCGCCGGGAGACAGGGCAGTGCCGCTAGAGGAGAGGAGGACCGGGGCAGTGGATCGTGCAGCCGGAAGAAGAAGAAATTATAGCAGGGCTGCTGGACAGAGACTCGCTGGACAGAGTAGTAACCCAGAGAGCTTCTAAGAGTCGCCCGAGCAAGGAACGGCCCGGGGAAGGCGGTGACGACGTTTTGGATGCGAACTACTGGCAGAAGAGGGGATCAAACGACGTTGGTCCTGACAAAGGAGGGCTCGCTGGCCCTTGGGAGAGGCTCCAAGAGCGGCGCCGGAGCTGGACGTGGAGGACAAGCTGGGAGAAGGGGTGTCAGGCAACTTCGATGGGAGAAGAAGAACGGGAAAGGGATATCAGGATGTGCGGCTGGAGAGGAAACCGAACCAGAGAAAAATTTCTCGGTTCAGTTTCAATTTTTATAATCCGACTTAGGGTTAGAGGAGGGGTTTGCTTTATTAGGCTAAGGTTTTGCAGGAATTAGTCGGCTTTTGGGGAATGGGCTGGCAGAACTCTTCAAAGTGGACAAAGTGTGAGATTTTAACATAGGCCTCACACCTCACAGGGGGGGGGCAGATTTTGTAACAAAAATATTTTAAATAAAATAGTTAAATGTCCAAGCTTGCCCTAAACTAACCTATCTCCTAATATACCAGACCTATGCATCTAGGGTCTCGTTGGCCGGTCACATCAACGAGCCAAACAAAATTTTGCGCGAAAGCGTGCGCGATACAAAATTACAACAAAAGGGCAAAGAACGTGCACGATGCAACTCTGCGCTACACAATAATCCAAAAATACGCGAAATCGTGCGCTGCAATAATAAAAGACACGTGCAATAAAAAAAATAAAAATGAGGCGACGCGGGTTGCATCACTCCTCCGCTACCTCGACCCATCATTCCCGTAACGTCTCCGCTTCCACCACTTCTCCCTACTCCTCCTCTGCTTCTGATTCCTACACCACCACTTGTACCCTCCAAACCAGTCCCCTCCAAACCTCCTATCATTGAAGTATACACTCGTCGTCCTCTACGTCCAGATGCCCCGCAGCATCTTCCCTCTACCAGTGTGATCTCGCGGCCTGTTGATCTGACATCCTCCTCGACGGTTCATCCCTTGACAAATTATGTCTCTCTACATCGGCTCTCTCCACCTCTTCTTACCTTTGCTCTTTCTCTCTCTTCTTTATCTCTATACCTAACTCTGTGCAGGAAGCTCTCCATCATCCGGCGTGGCATGTCGCCATGAATGAAGAAATGACTGCTCTGTGGGGTAATCATACTTAGGATCTTGTGTCTACTCCTGACCACAGTTGTGTTAGCTGCAAGTGGATCTTTACAATCAAACATGTCGTGGATGAGACAGTTGATCGCTTAAAGGCTCGGCTTGTGGCACAGGATTTTACTCAACAATACGGTCTTGATTACGATGAAACGTTCTTCCCAGTCGCAAAATTAAATACAGTTTGGGTCTTGCTCTCCTTAGCTGTTCATCGTCATTGACCCCTCCATCAACTGGATGTCAAGAATGCTTTTTTGAATGACGATCTTCTTGAAATTGTCTATATGCAACAACCGCCCGAGTTTGAGACCACGAGGGAGTCTCGTGTATGTTTTTTTCGCAAATCTATTTATGGTCTCAAACAGTCCACGAGTGTGGTTTGGCAAATTCAGCAAGGCTGTTTGTGATTTTGGCTTCAAACAAAGCTCGGCAGATTCTTCTCTCTTCACTCGTCACCAATCAACTGAGACTATAATACTTCTGGTTTATGTGGACGATATTTTGATCATTGGTAATGACTCAGCTGAGATACAACATGTTAAGCAACATTTAAATTCTATCTTTCAAATCAAAGATCTGAGAAATTTTCGATATTTTCTTGGACTCGAGGTAGCAGGCGACCTGATGACCTAGTCTTATCCCAGCATAAGTATTGCATTGACCTTCTGAAAGATGCTGGTCTCTCGGGTTGCAAACCTGCGGAAACCCCGATGGAAGTCAACCATATGTTGTGTGCTCAAGGATCTGAGTCTGATTCTTTACTTACAAATCCGGAATATTATCGTCGTCTTGTGGGAAAACTGATATACCTAGCCGTTACGAGACCAGATATATCATTTGTGGTTGGAGTGGTCAGTCGGTTTATGCATACCCCACGAGTTTCTCACCTTCAGGCAATGGAACACATTCTCAGATATCTGAAGACTTCCCCTGGGCAAAGACTTGTACATCTTCCTCCTTTTCTCTTATTGCATACTCTGACGCGGATTATGCAGGCTCGTTGGATGATCGACGTTCTGCTACTGGTTTTTGTACATACTTTGGAGGAAATCTTATCACATGACGGAGTAAGAAGCAGACGGCGGTTGCTCGCTCGTCTGCTGAGGACGAGTACCGTGCGATGACAACTGTTACATCAAAACTAACCTGGCTGGAAAGTCTTCTAATGGATTTGGGAGTTAGGTTGATGCAATATATATTGCAAAGAATCCATTAGAAGACTTGAACATATTCCATGAGCGGACTAAACTTATTGAGGTTGATTGTCACTTTGTTCGAGAAAAGGTTCAATCAAAGATGCTAAAGCTTGAACATGTTCCTGCTTCTGGGTAAGTTGCTGACATCCTTACCAAGACATTACCTCACAAATTGTATTACAAGTTCTTGTCCAAGCTTGGTGCCTACGACTTGTACGCTCCAACTTGCGGGGGAGTGTTAGAATACATAAAGATAAATGATGTTAAGGCCCATTTATAGGCCCTTTTTTCTTTCTCCTTTAGTCCCGCTTCTTCTGTATAGGATTTTTCCTCCCTCTCTTCTCCTATATATTTGTACTCTCTCTTGTATTTGAGACATGAAAGAAGGATATACAAGGTTTGCCCATTGTTTCCTACAGATATGATACTATAATGAAGCCACCCTTCATATAGTAAAGATTTTCCATGTAAAACTCATAGTGAAGTTAATAAAGAGGCAACATGTTTCAGAAATAATTTCCCCACATTTATAAAAGGGTATGAGGATGGTTGACTATATCAAGCAAACATTTATGGAAAGTTAAACATCCTTTGACATTGGGAACACAAAGCTTCACTGATATCGAAATGGGGATGGAAAAATTCTAGAGTTCTTATACCCAGTCTTGTAGAAAATTCCAAATCCAAAAATAGGGAAGTTCCCATAGATGTATACTGAAAGCCATAAAAACCCATGTGAGACTGTAAAATAGGTTTCATTACAATCTACTGGAAACTGTAGGAGTCCTAGCTGAAACAGGAGAACCAAAGCTGAGCCAAACAACTGGAAGTCACGAAGAATCCAAAAGAAAAAGAAGAAAGCAGAACTGATTTCAGCTGTTTGAACTGGAAAAATAAATCCTACTTTAAAACAGGGAGGCATCCATGTTCACAGCTGACTGAAAAACAGTGGAAATCCCAATCAGAAACAGTGTAACCAAGCTATTTATTACTAGCTAATCCCGATGGAATGCAGTGAAGCTTTCAATTTCACAGCCAAATGAAAAATGGGACAGCCCATTTTAGTAGGCTGGTAACCATAGCAATTTCCATTAAAAATAACAAAACTGAATCTCAATCCAGTCTAAAAAACCTGTACTAAATCTAAATCCAAAAGAAATAGGGAATATAATCCCATCTCATCCACTAAAACTGCAGTGAGCTCCAAGAGACAAGGACAATTTTCATACTGCCATAATCCAACACTTACAAGAGTTGACAAAAAAAAGAACAATTAAAAAAGCACTGTTAGGTCTCAGAAAATTCCATCAAAAGAAAATCAATTATTGACATTAGTAATGATTCAAAAATGCTAACTTTCCTGAACGCATCTATATCAAAGTTCTGTAAATAGAGGAAATTAGCTAAAGGTGGAAATAGGAATTCACATTGAGTTTCCCTTTGCCCCTTAAGATCGCTAGAGTTTCAGGCTATCATCTAACTAACATTACAAGGCAGAGCCTCAATCAGATTTAACACAATATATGATCCAAGCTATGAAGGAGTTCAAAGAGTTCTCAATAGTTTCTGTAGAGAAAGCTCAAAACTTGTCTGTATTGATTGAGTATCTAAATACAAGGAGAGAATACAAATATATAGGAAGAAGAGAGAGAATAAATTCTATACAAGATGTGGGACTACAAGAGAAGAGAGCACTAATGGGCCCAAAAGATGGGCCCAATACATGGGTTATTCTAACACTCCCCCGCAAGCTGGAGCGTACAAATCGTATGCACCAAACTTGGACAAGCATTGATAGAAGAGTGCCTTGGGAAGAGCCTTTGTGAGGACATCCACAACTTGTTCCGTCCCTGGAACATGATTTAGATCGAGCTTCTTCATTTGAACTTTTTCTCGAATGAAGTGACAATCGACTTCAATGTGCTTCGTTCTTTCGTGGAAGACTGGGTTCTTGGCGCCGCTTGGCTATCACAAAGGAGAAAAGCCGGAGACGGTAATTTTACACCCAGATCAGTGAGAAGACTTTCAAGCCACGTCAGTTCCGATACAACAGATGCCATTGCCCGGTATTCTGGCTCAGCTGATGATCGAGCAACGACCGCTTGTTTCTTGCTTCGCCATGTAACCAAATGACCTCCAAAGTATGTGCAAAAACCACTAGTAGATCGCCGGTCATCAAGAGAGCCAGCATAATCAGCATCAGAGTATGCCACCAAAGTTGGAGCAGACGAAGAAGTCCGGTAAACAAGTCCTTGACCAGGAGTTGTTTTTAGGTACCTGAGAATACGTTCAACAGCCTGAAGATGAGATTTTCGAGGAGAGTGCATGTACCGACTGACAAGACCAACAACAAAGGAAATATCTGGTCTGGTAACCGTGAGATAGATCAATTTCCCAACGAGTCGTCGATGATATTCAGGATTCTGGAGAAGTAGATCCGAGTCAGATGCCTGAGCACACTTGTGGTTTACATCCATAGGGGTATCACTTGGCTTACACCCTGAAAGACTAGCATCATGAAGAAGGTCAAGACAGTTCTTCCGTTGAGATAGAAGAAGCCCGTCCGGTCGCCTGACAACCTCAAGACCCAAAAAATATCGTAGAGGTCCCAGGTCCTTTGTCTGGAAAACCGAGTTTAGATGCACTTTGACGGCATGTATCCCTTGTGAGTCATCTCCTGTAATGATGATGTCGTCAACATATACTAACAGAAGAACCGTCCCTGTTGGTCGGTGACGAGTAAACAACGAGAAGTCGGCCGAGCTGCGAGTAAAACCGATATCACGAAGGACCTTACTGAATTTTTCAAACCAGACCCGTGGAGATTGTTTGAGACCATACAGAGCCTTTAGAAGGCGGCAGACCTGAGACTCCCCCGTTGTCTCAAACCCGGGAGGTTTTTGTATGTATACCGTCTCCTGGAGATCCCCATTTAAGAAGACATTCTTGATATCCTGTTAAAATAGGGGCCACTGGCGATGGACATCGACAGAGATGAGGACGCGAACGGTATTGAGCTTGCCGACCGGAGAGAAAGTTTCCTCATAGTCGAGCCCTTGTTGCTGGGTGAAGTCTCGAGCCACAAGACGAGCCTTCAGACGTTCAATCGTCCCATCAACAACATGTTTGATGACAAAGACCCACTTGCACTCAACCGGTTTCTGACCCGGAGGAAGGGGTACGACGGTCCATGTCTGGTTAGCCCAGAGAGCAGACATTTCTTCCTCCATGACTGCCCGCCAGCCGGGATGTTGAAGCGCCTCCTGCACAGAGTTAGGAACAGCAATCGGAGAGAGAGAAGTATCAAATGTGTGCAGAAGGGGAGAGAGGCGATGAAGAGAGATGTAGTCGGCCAGAGGATGGGTAGTGGAAGGCGGTACCTGATCAGAAGGACGTGAAATATCCGTGGTACAGGTCGGCTACAGAGGGGCAAAGGAACTGGAAGGGCGACAAGTGTAGACACGGATAACGGGTGGTTTGGCGGTAGCAGAGGCGGGGGCAGGGGAAACTGGCGAAGGTGGCGTAGTGGCGGGAATAACGGGGCGTGGGAGAGATGGCGGGAGAGGAGTCGATGGTAGATCAGCGGGTAAAGGAGCAGGAAAAAACGTTTGTTCTTCCCGGAAGATAACGTCAGCAGAAACGGAGATCTTGCGAGTAGCGGGAGAGTAACAGACATAGCCCTTCTGGGTGCGTGAATAGCCGACAAAGATGTGTTTCACCGCCCTGGGATCCAATTTATCCGAGGAGGGCCCTATGCGGTGGATGTAGCAGGTGCTGCCGAAGACACGTGGCGGGAGAGGAAAAGACGAAGTGGAGGGAAACAATATGCTAAACGGAGTAGCATAATTGAGGACAGAGGAAGGGAGGCGGTTGATGAGAAAGCTGGCAGTCGAATCCGCAAAGTTCCAGTACGGTTTGGGAACATGCATTTGAAGCATGAGGGAGCGGGCGACATCGAGTAAGTGGCAGTTCTTTCGTTCGGCAACCCCATTTTGCTGGGGTGTGTAAGCACAGGAGGTTTGATGTAGAATCCCGTATTCAGAACACAAAGCGGTAAAGTCGTGGTCGGTGTACTCACGAGCATTGTCGGTGCGGATGATTTTGAGGGTGGTGTGGAATTGCGTACGGGTCTCGAGGACAAAGGCCCGAAAAACCCGGGGAAGCTCGGAGCGTTCACGGAGTAGGTATAACCACGTAGTGCGAGAGTGATCATCAATAAATGTGATAAAATAGCGAAAACCACAGATACTGAGGATCCTAAATGGACCCCATACATCAGAATGTACTAAATCAAAGGGAGCTGCACTCCGAGTATAATGCGAAGGAAAAGAAGAACGTGACTATTTGCCGAGGATACATGAGTCACACTGAAAAGAAGAAAAAGAGATATCTGGAAGAGCCCACTGGAGGACCGGTAGAGGGGCATGTCCAAGTCGACGATGCCATGCAGTGGAGGAGATGGAAGACAGAATGGTGGGAGATTCATCGAGAAGGTAGAGCCCGTTCCGCAGCTAGCCTTTACCAATGGTAGTACGCGTCCGCCGATCCTGTATAACAAAGGAAGAAAAAGTGAATATAACGGAACAATCCAGATCACCTGTAAGACGACCAACAGATAGTAAATTAAATGGTGAACTCGGAACATGAAGAGCCGAGCGAAGAGAGATGGACTGGTTGAGAGAAAGATCTGCCGAGCCGGAGACAGGAACCAACATTAGCCACAGTGATAGACTTCGGATAAGGAGAATGCGAGTACTGGGCAGACCGTCGCAAAGTAATGTGACGAGTGGCACCAGAGTGCACAATCCATCCCAGGCTGGTGGAGAGACAAGCAGTACCTGTGTTGGAGACGGAGGCGACGGAGGCCGATGGTGGGTTGAGCAGGCCCTGAAGATGCTGGAACTGAAAACGGACGGTCTCAAGATCAGGAGGACTGGCGTCAGTAACAACAGAAGCCGTCGGACGAAGAAGATAACCGATTTTCTTATAGCAGGTCGCCTCAAGATGACCATCTTTCCCGCAGAAGGAGCACTTTGGCCGTCCCCGGCCATCACGGACACGACCCCGAGAGCCCGAACGTCCCCCCCGAGCAAAAGTAGGAGGGGATGGTAGGAGCGGAGGGGCCTGCTGCAAAAGAGCCGGGGGGGGGGGGGGAGGAGCAGGAGGATCTGGAGGAGGGGAGACACGGAGAATCGTGGAGCATACATCAAAGAAAGATGGTGTGGTGGGAGCAGCCAGGACCTGAGCACGAAAACTCTGAAGATGAGATGGAAGACGGGCCATGATGATGGCAATGCAAGCGGCTTCCTTCTGAGCGCGCTGAGCAACATGATCATTGATGGGCGGCTGATGCTGGATCCAGGCTTTATCAAGAGTTTTAGCCCGAGCGGCAAACGAGGTCATATCCGAAGCGCCGCCAGTGTCGAGAGCAAAGAGGTCAGTGAGGATGTCATAGAGATGTTGAAGGCTGTCGCGGCCTGAGTACAAGGAATGTAGCTCATCCCACATAGCCTTGGCGGTGTCGTGGTACAGAGCCATTTGATAAGGCTCACCATACAAGGAATTCAGGATCAAAGTCTGAACGCGACCATCATTGCGGAGCCAATCATCCGTAAGAGGAGACGGAGGTGCCTGAGTAAGGTGAGGCAGAAGACCCTTAGCCTGAAGAACCCGCCGAACGGAGTGTACCCAAGGAATAAAATTTTTCTTGCCAGAAAGAGAGATGGTAGTGATCCTTAGCTCATCACGGACTTCAGCAGAGCAAATCGGGCGGTCTGTCGGACAGGCCTGGTGGACAATAGACGGACTGACCGCCGAGCTAGTAGAGTTACCTGAAGAAGCCATAGAGGCAGGCCGCAGAACCAGACGACCTAGGAAGACCACCGCGAAAAGAGCAGGAGGTCGCACGACAAGGCCGCTACGGGAAGGACAGGAGACCGCGACCAAGAAATGCGGAAAAGGGCACTTGTCTGCACGGTCACGCTGGCACCAGCGATTAGTCAGATCGCGACCAAAATGCGGAAAGGAAAAGAGTCCGCACGGTCTAGGTGAACACAGCAGCGGTCAGAGCACAGGAAGCAGTACGCAACAGACAGAAGCAGGCCGCAAGAAGAGAGGAAGAGGCCGGCGGATAAGAGCAATCCGCAAGAGAGGAGAGCCTGCGCGGCTAGAGTAGAGACCGCCCGGTCAAGATGGGAAAACACCAGCGACAGGAGGAGGCCGCGACCAAAGGCGAAGCGGACTGGGAGAAGAAGTCCGCAGCGGGCAGAGACAAGCCGCGCGGACAGAAAAGAGAAGAGCAGGAGGAGACCGCGACCAAGATGCGGGCGGGAGAGGAACAGCCCGCACGGTCAGGCGGATCACAACATCGAACTGAGGAGAAGGAAACCGCGAGTAGAGAGACTGAAGCGGATAGAGAAGACAGGATGCGACGAGCTGGAACAGGTCGCGGGCAAGGCAGACCGCGGAAAGACAGTAGCGGAGAGCAGAGCAACGGACTGAAGACAGGCTGCGGCGAGTAGGGAGTCCGCAGCGGACAACGAAGAATAATGGAGAAGGTGGCCCCACGGATTGAGGAGGAGAAAAATGGCTGTAAGAAGCCAGGGGGGTGGAACCACGGGAGAAAGAGAGCAACTGGAGGCAGCGGAAAAGAAGCAGACTGAGATGGGCAAGCCGCATAAGTGAAGCAGACAGAGACAAACATCCCGCGGGAGGCAGGTCGCGAGAGGCAGGCCGCGGGAGGCAGGCCGCGAGAGATCAACAGGTGCAGACAGAACGAAGGAGACTGCGAGAGAGCGATTTTGGCTCTGATACCATGTAGAGAAAGCTCAAAACTTGTATGTATTGATTGAGTATCTAAATACAAGGAGAGAATACAAATATATAGGAGGAAGAGAGAGAGAATAAATCCTATACAAGATGTGAGACTAAAAGAGAAGAGAGCACTAACGGGCCCAAAAGATGGGCCCAATACATGGGTTATTCTAACAGTTTCGAACTTCCTAAGGGACATAAACAAGAAAATATTTCACCCGAGAATAAAGATATGGAGCAAGAAATGACCACAGATTTAAGAAGATAAAAATTAAGCCATTGATACCTCACAAGAAGAAGCGGGAAAACTGGAATTAGAGACTGAATGTGGCTCAAATGACTCAAAATAGTAGCCATACCTTATTGAATAATCATGGTCTTGAAATGAAAGGCTTGTAAGACCATACAGTACTAAAAGATTCCAAGTCAGAGCTGCATAATTCAATTTGATGGCTTATATTTCACAAGCACAAAATTCACTTGGCGCAATCTATGTAGTACGGGGACAAAAATGGGATACAATACAAAACGGATACGATACAAAACGGATACGGGAAACACAATTTTTCAAAAAATAATGATATGGGGAACGTTTTAATTTTTTTAATTATTTTAATATAAGTATTAATTAATATAAAAATAAGACAACTAACATATATATATCTTGAATTGCAACAAAAAATATTTAATAAGACAACAACATAGACCATTACATATGATAAGTTCTAAATAATATGTTATGCATTGATTTACCATGTTTAGATAGTATGCAAGACAATTATAATGTATTATGCAATGCAATTAACCTATTTTGAACTGAAATCAAACCAATACTTGATGCATTGATTGACCATGTGAAGACATTTTGTATGGGTATAACATGATAAAGTTGCATTTGATGGATTAAAATTCAGGTATCATGCCTTGGCATGCCTGGATACTAATCTAATATTTTAAATCATCAAAATATAACTTGGTGACACTTTAAACAAACATACGCCATAAGTTAAGCTCAATGGAAGCCTGACATAACCTAAGCCAATGCCAAGAATAACAACTACACAAATATACCATGAAGTTACACTAAAAGATAATTTCTATAGGAATAAATCTTGGGTATCTGTTGTGGGCTGGGCCTGGGCGGCAGGTGTCGGTTTCTCTTTCCGCTCCCGCTCCCGATTTAAACCCTTCAGCACAACAGGGCCGCGGCCCACACACCCCAACCCTTCCCTGCACGTGTTCTCGGTGCGGCGGGTTGTTGCCGACCTTCTTGATAAGAGGCACTTAATGCTTGCCCTCATCACCAACTGATCCGCCTCAACAACCCGCCACACCGAGAACACGTGCGGAGAAGGGTAGGGGGGGTGTGCCGCGGCCCTGTTGTGCAGGAGGGTTTAAATTGGGAGCGAGAGCGGAAAAGAGAAACCGCCGCCAGCTGCCCAGGCCCGACCCACAACAGGATCTTTCTAAAAAAGCAAGATATTGAAAATGACAATGATCAAAATCTGGAAGAAGAAGAGGAAGAAGAAGAAGAGGAAGAAGAGGAAGAGGATGAATAAAAAGAAGAGGAAGAAGAAGTGGAAGAAGAAGAGGAAGAGGAAGAAGAAGAAGAGAAAGAAGAAGAAGAGAAAGAAGAATAAGAGAAAGTAGAAGAAGAAGAAGAAGAAGAAGAAGAAGAAGAGGAAGAAGAAGAAGAGGAGGAGGAAGAAGAAGATGAGGAAAAATAAGAAGAAAAGGAGGAATAAGAAGAAAAGGAGGCGTAGGAAGAGGAGGACGAAGAAGAAGAAGAGGAGGAAGAAAATGAGGAGGAAGAAAAAAGGAGGAAGAAGAAGAAGAAGAGGAGGAAGAAAAAGAGAAGGAAGAAGAAGAAGAAGAGGAAGAAAATGAGGAAGAAAAAAGGGAGGAAGAGCTTACGAGCAGGGTTGGATCGAGAGCAGGGAGCGGGATTTGGAGAGGCAGCAACATCAGCAAGAGAGGGGATAACTTCGACGAACATGATGTCGGAGAGCATCGACGCAGAGATCTCTTCTCTTGACGGCGGTGTGATGCAGGAGAACTTCGGGCGCACGATAAATCACGTAAACCTAAAGCATGTTGTGAAATGAATAAGTAGCAGGACTTTCACCGCAGGGGAATCTCAGTTCGCGATTCCGAATTAAAAATATTTTTTTTATATAAAAATGTGTTTCCTATAGTCAAGGAAACACGTTAATATCCGCGATTGTAACAACTTAATGACACCAATTCACCATGGCCCATCAAATATCATAAATCAACAATAATAAAAATATTTTACCATAATATATTTATACTATTTCACAATCGGTACAATGGTGACGTTTAATTGTGATTCTCCTTGTGTATTAAACAACCTAAGCTTATAATAACAATTTAGTCTATTTGTATTCATAAGTTATAAAATAAACACTAAATTATGTTGATTAAACTTGTTACATTTGCAATTTCTTTGCTTTATTTTCAGTATGTGATATGACTGATATCCCACATCTTGTATGTAAAATTTGTAGGGGCTTGTGAAGACGAATTTTTTGATGGAAGAAACTAGTGTTATGAAGCTTTCATGTCCTGATAAGAACAAAAATGCCAATTCTTGTCATCAAGATGATGAAGATAAGCTAGCTGACTGTTCAACAGTTGATGAAGTGCCAGGTTTCATATTCCGTGTTCAGAGTTTGAAGTTTTTTATTGATTAGTTATTATTTTATACCGTACCAAGCTGTATCAACCCAAACTGCATATTGTAGAGCAACATGAAGTGCCAGGTTTCATAATCCGAGTTCACAGTTTTATGTTTTTTTATTGATTAGTTATTATTTTATACCGTACCAAGTTGTATCAACTCAAACAACATATTGTAGAGAAACACCAAAATGTTGAGAAATAAATTGAAATTTTTATTAATTTTCCTTAATCCATGAATACAAGTATTTGTACATTAATATAGGAAGAGAAAGATGATGAGAAATCTCATTCTAAGATGTGAGACTAAAAACATAAGGAGGAAGAGGGGCTATGATGTAAACCAAGGTGGGGGTGTAGTTTTGAAATAAAAATAAAATGCGATCTTTTAAAATAAATGCGGCGCGAGGCAACTTCCCGGGCTATTTCAACGACTAAAACGACCCAAGCGTCGGTCGCGAACGCAAGGCTACCACACATGCATGATAACATCACAAACACTAGATCCACATGCATCTCAAATAGGTGGCGGATAGTCACAGATATGAGAACAACGGTAATTAGGAGATGACGATTAAGCCGAGCAAGCTCTAATTAGTTAACCATTCATTTATGTATTAAGCATAAAACGACGAATGTATGAGAGCGAAGGGAGAGAGGTTTACCACAAGTAAAGAGGTAGTAACAACGGCTTGTGAAACTCCAAGAGGGGCTGCCGGCAGTTGCTGGAAAAGCTCACTGGAGGCCGGCCGGAAGTTGTTGTAGATGATGGGGCTGGCAGAGGTGAGGTCGCCGGGAAACAGGGCAGTGCCGCTGGAGGTGTGGAGGACTGGGGCAGTGAGATCGTGTAGCCGGACGAAGAGGAAATCCTGCAAGGTCGCTGGAGTCGACTGGGGAGGGGCCAGGAGCAGTCACCGGAACTTTGGAGGAGTCCCGACGCTGACGTCGGGGGAAAACAGGCTTCACCGGAGGCCTTCGTCGAAGAAGGAGGTGCACCCAGGAAGGCGGAGCGGCTGTAAGTTTCCGTCGGAGATGGAGGTGGCTGACTGGACGCGACGGAGGCTTCCGGGAGGATGTTCCGTCGGGCGATGCAGGGGCGGTGCTAGGAGAACGATAACAGGAAGGATTTCCTGTCGTTCTATTCCAGCCGGGTATTATTACGGAGGGGGGGGGGAGGGTTTGTTTATATTAGGAGAAATGGGTCCTGAAAGTGGGCTGATTTTAAAGCATAAATATCTAAGTGAAATAGGTAATTTTTAAAGCTTGCCCTAAACTAATCTATCGCCTAAATACCGGACCTATGCATTTAGGGTCTCGTTGGCCGGTCACACCAACGTGCCAAACAAATTTGCGCGAACAACATGCGCGATACAAAATACACCCAAGCGCAAATAACACGCGCGATACAACTCGACGCTACACAATAGTCCAAAAATACGCAGAATCGTGCGCTACAATAATAAAAGACAAGTACACTAATAATAAATAAAAACTCGCGACGTAGGTTGCATCAATTCTCCTGGGGTTGAAGGAGCTCGACCCCGTCGAGACTCGATGTAACTAGCAAGTAGAGAGTCCAAATGTCGATCTGAGAGATGTTGCATACTGTCCTGCTGATGTCGTCGCTGCGACCCCAAACCTGGAAGTAACCTCTCATCTCAAAAGCTCGCAATCCGTTAGTCAAAATTTCATGTCAAATATTTAAATAAACAGTAATTATTAGAGCTTTCAGAGGATGACAGAGATAGTGTGTGTGGCAAATATGAGGCAAGGGGAAAAGCAGGAAACAAAAGCAAGGTAGAAAGTAAAGCAGGAAGCAAGCGTGATCAACCTGTGGAATCAGTAACTCATGACACAACATACACTCGCGCGATCTACACCTACGAACGTCTGCTAGACCAGGATCGACTATCGCTTTCATTTCACCCTATGAAGTGTCACTCGTGTCACAAAATTTTAAGATCCCAATTTTACCGTGTAAAATTTTCCATAAAAAATCTTTGAAGCGGGTATCCCGATGAGGATTAAAAAATCTAAGTATCATCTCAACTGCCTCAAGACTACCAAACCTAGAATTGTCAGAACTCAGACAGTAGTGATGTGGTGACTCAACGTGTGCGCCTAAAACCAAAGTGAAGTGTCGTGAACAAAAGACGTGCTCACCAAAGATAAAATCCATATAAGGTGGCGAATCTAATGACACTAGCGAGTGACCACCAAACACAACGTCTGTGCGCTCAAGGGTTTGTGGCGGTAGTGTGCTAAGAAGGTCAGAACATACGACGAGCGAGACTAGGTCACCTAAGCTGAGGATCTCATCACTAGCCAACTCCTCCTAGGGGAGAAGAGAGCGGCGATGTGTCATCTGAGGGGAGAAACAAACCACTAATAAGTTCTTCTGAAAGCGGGTGCTCAGAAAATAACTCAGTTGCTAAAATAGGTGATGTCCTAGAGGCAAGTGGATCCACGACTTCAGCTAGCATGATAAAAGTGGGAGAAAGCTCTTCTTCCTGGAGTAAGGGCTCAGGAAGAACCTCCTCGACTGAAGGGAGTGTCACGGTGGGGGTGAGTGAGACTAAGGTGATCGTCGTGAGACTGACGGTGGGGGTGGGGGTCTCATGTGGGGGTGAGACTAAGGTGCTCGTCGTGGGACTGACGAGGCGAGACAAAGGACTATCGAAAGACCTAACCTCGGGTTCCACTATGTGATATGAAGTGTGGAGGTATACAGAAGCGGCATAATGCGTGCACTTTGTTGTCTATAGGTTGTGAACAGAGGTGCACAACCCACTCAGATTCTGCTTGAGTTCTGCAGTGACTTCTCACCATAATGCACGCGTGTAGTCAGTTCATGCATGCTCCACGGACTTCTCATCTTGATGCAGCGTTTCAGATCCTCCACTACCTGAAGGGATTTCCTGGCCTCGGGCTTTCCTACCGTTCATCTCCATCCCCCGGTCTCGCATGTTACACAGATTCTAACTATGCTGGTTTCCTTACTGATCGACGGTCTACTTCGGGGATGTGCACTTTCTATGGTGGCAATTTTATTTCCTGAAAAAGCAAGAAGCAGAGTGTTGTCTCTCGCTCGTCTGCTGAGGCTGAGTACCGGGCTATGACCCATGACGCTACTGAACTCCTTTGTCTGCATACTCTCTTGATCGAGCTTGGATTTTGATGTAGGGGTAGGCTAGTGGTGCTCGGAAGCTAGGACTCTACGTGCACGTGTGAGGGAATATGCGAATGCGATGCTACATGCAATGAGCAGTCGGATAGCAACGACTAGTAACGTAAGCAATGAAAAATTAGCAACACCACGCAGTTAATCGAAATAAAGAAGCAATTAAATAATTTTGGCAATTTGACAACGACTTCCTCCGCACGGAGGGCCTAAGCAAGCGGCGGCGACTAATTTCACAACAAATATTAGCGTATAAGACAACAACTACCAAACTATGATCACAACACAAGTATAGATAAACAACCAAGTGCAATTGTCAAATACAAACACAATACCATGAAATACTCACGATGCAGTGGGCTGATCCGAGATGGTGGACAATTTGAGAGGCCGGATGCAAAACGGGCGATCGGAGACGAACACGGTGGCACGGTGACGTCACGGTGGCTGCCCACGGGGGAAAAGAGGGGGTGCGGGCCGGAAACGGCGAGATCCGGCCACTAGAGAATGGATCGGAGTGTCGGTGGATAGATCCGCTAATTTTGGGGAGGATTCGGGCTACGTGAGTGAAAGTACGTAAGTGGATGGTAGATCGGGGAATGGTAGTGCTAGATCAATTAGATATAGGGTTTTCGGAGTGTTGGGGGGTGGATCCACGAGGGGAAGGAAAAGGAGGGGGCGGATAGGGCTAGAGAGGCCCTAGGGGGACTCGGATTTGGAAAGGAGGGGGCTGGGAGGTGCTGGGCCTGTAGCAGCCAAGTCGGCGGAACAAGGATAACGGGGGTGGGGGGGTGGGCATCAGAACTCTCCTGGTTTCCCTGTAGCCAAAGGCGGAAAAGGCTTCAAAAGCCTGTAGCAACCGACGGCTATGTGGGCTCCTGGATGGGTTCCGGAGGCTGAAACGAGATCTCGAGGGTGGAAAATGAAGGTGGGGGGAAGGGGATACCTTGGGGAAGTTTGGCGGCCTAGGAGTCGTCACCTAGGGTTCCACGACGTCGGCATCGAGGAGGGATCGCTGGAATCCGGGAATAGACCTCTCCAAATTCTGCAATAGGTTTCAAATCAGCCCCTAGCATCCTATTTATAAGAAAACACAAGTTAGGGCATCCCCATCAATGACTATGATTGGCCGGTGGGTTAGTCCTTGAAATACATCAAAATAAACTCAAAAACTATAAAGTAATATAGCGTTTTGACTCGCGGCGACATCCCGGACGCAACCGCGGAGTCCGATCGGCGATCCGATCAAGTCTTCCTGCGTGAGTACATGTATGTGGGCCCCGCCTTGCGGGCAGCTCCTCCAAGTGCATCCGTTGGCTCACCATCAGATTTCCTCCTTCTGGTTCCTCGACACTTGTTTGCGACAACCAGTCCGCTCTCATGCTAGCCTCAGACTCTGTTCTGCACAAGCGGACTAAGCATATTGAGATTGATATTCACTTTCTCAGGGAGCACATCCGTTCAAGAACTCTTGAAGCGTCCTATGTTCCCTCCGCAGAGCAGATTGCAGATGCCTTCACCAAGGCGGTTGGGCCTTCCAAACTCCTCCCTACCTGTGACAAGCTGGGCTTGCTTGATCTATTCACGCCATCTTGAGGGGGAGTATTGACGTTTTTCTGGTTTATTAACATATTTTCTGGAATGGGTTTAGTCCCACATTGCGGTCTATCTTTATTTGTATTCAGATCTCCTATTTATATCCCCCGATAGTGGAAGAATATATCTATCTAATTTTCTCCCATTCAATTTGTAGATCACCTTATCAAAAGATATATTCTATTGGTTCTAAGTGTCTCTTTATCAAAAGACTCGGCACTAGTGGATATCCTACCGAGGGTTAGAAGAGGGGACATACCTGTTGGGTTTCATTTAGACATCATATGTGCAGTGGATGACTTGATTGAAACCCAAAAGACGATCTTATGAAAACCAAAAGATCAAGAACAGGTTTATATCTGTGTCGAAATCACAGTTTCGAGAAGGATAACAGTCGTGGGAAAACTAAAACGTAGAACGAAATCGACATCTCTATGGGTATCCACACAACCCAGAAAGCTCCTCGTCGTTCGTCCGACAAACTCGAGCTGGAAGATTACTGTGCTTCTTCTTCTCCACGAAATATTAGTTTCGCTTCTCAGTAGAGGATGAAACTGACGTCGTCAAAAAGTATTGTATCTTTAAAAACCCTAAAACACACTATATATACTGCAGTTTCGTAAACTACCAATATATGCGTCAAAAAGGAGAAATAAGAGAAATATATTCGTCTAATACTATTCCACGCATGCGTCGAATAGTACCTTACTATTCAACGTAGTGTCGATTTTTACAAATCAATGCATGCGTCGAATAGTCCAACTATTCAACGTGACGCCAATTTCCATAAATCGGCTTTGCGTCGAATACTATCTGATATCATAATATTCTGATAAACGTACGTCAATTCGATGTTGCGTCGATTTCTACAAGTCGATGCATGCATTGAATAGTTCTATTAATTGATGCAATGGAAACCTTTCCACGAATTCAACACGTCCGTCAAATGTTGTCAGTTAAGGGTTGGTTTATTACCAACACAATCATCTATCCAATTTCCATATGTTCTTCACGTGTGACCTTATAGACTCATTACGTTGGTTGCAAGGTCAAAATTTTTATCACTTCTAGTTCTAGATCACAAAAGATTCCAATAATCTTCCACTTAAGGTAGAACACATCAACCATAATCTCACAACCATATGTTGCATCTCGTAATGCATCATTGCTGCCAAAGTGATACAAGAGTTGGTAACTCATTGAAACCCTTAAATGACTAATAATCCAGTGTAGTCTAGTATCTTTGTCCTTTATATCTAGACTGAATTCGAGGCATGGAGCGTGTTATTATCTTAATCATTCAATCTCTATTTCTCGATCTAGAATATACTATCTGAAAGAAGCGAGCTCAATATCTTATATTGTCTCATTTTAACATTACCATGCATTTTATAGTCTCATTCCATTAAATTGCCCTTGAATGTAACTCTTATCATATAAGAGGACACATTTTATTTACATCCTTCACAATCACCTACATGATTTGTAACATACACAATAACTATCATAATCATCAACTTTTCTCAAGATTTTAAGTGACATCTAAGCATGTTTCTCCTCGCTTAATGACTGTAGTGAATTCAGGTCAAAAAACCACATACACCATTATCACTATGAGAACTACTTGTGACATGTTCATATAACAGTCCACAAATTAATATCATTGTTGGTCTGCCCAGTGCACTTGTTATCTAACAAGTACCCATGTGATGACTTGATATCCAATATCATGACCTATGAGGACCGATCATTAGAGGTGCAACTCAGATCGGTTTGATTCCACTCAGAACCAAGAACCAATCCGTATAGGTTCGGTTCCAAATTTTTGGAAGCGGAACCAACCCATGGTTCTAAAATGTAGAACCGGAACCGAACCGTAAATATCGGTTCGGTTCCGGTTCGGTTCTCGGTTCAATGGACAACTACATAAAGTCTCAACATCAACATCTCGGGCAAACACGCTTTATGAAACTGCATAATGTTGACTCTTTAATAAAGAATCATCAGCCAAACCAACCAATCGTTCAAAAAATATGAGACTATGAGAATCAAAATATGAGATTATGAGAGATTAAGATTTATTAAAATGTTAATATATTAAGTTATCAACATTATTGTGTTAACTGTTAATAACTTAATATTGCATATTAGCCTTATTTGATCATATTACATGATTGAAGCAGTGAAGCCTAATGCAGGCCTAATAAAAAAATTAAGTTTATTAAAATATACGGTTTGGGTCGATTCTCGGGTACCCGACCACGGGACCCGAGAACCGAACCGAACCGAACCGTCGGTTCTTGTTTTTCCTAGAACCGTGCCCGAACTGACCAACGTGGGAACCGACCCGAACTGCCCGGTTCGGGTCGGTTTCGGTCCGGTTCTCGGTTCTTCGGTTACTTTTGCACAGGCCTACCGATCAATCAACTCACATACTAGTCTTAATGTATCATCATTGTCCTAATTTTTATGATGAAACCTTAACTAGCAGTCATTTAAGAATGTTGTTTCTTATAAATATAGACCCTCACATTCAGGTCACACACTTGAATTCTTTCGAAAGCAAACATTCCAAAGACATTTATTATGTTTAATTAATCTATCTATATAGAAGTAAATAGACACAACAAAAGAATATTCCTTAATGTAAGTGAAATCATAGTCAAGTCATCATATGAACGTAAAACTAATAAAGTTAAAATTCACAAGTCTCCCATTATAGTTGATCATGCATATATCAAATATCTAATGATCTAGTATGATAATCATGCTTCTTCTGAGATAGAGTCTTTGTTAGTGGATCTGCTATAATCTCATCAAGTGGTACCCTGCATATGTTCAAACCTCTTTGATAGAGAATCTCTCGAATGAGATGGAACTGCGAAGTTTGTGCTCAGAGCGCTGATGAGATTTAGGTTCCTTGGCCTGTGCAATGGCACCGTTGTTGTCACAGTTAAGAATCACCTGACCAACAATGCTAGGAAATGCTTCAAGCTCGCCGATGAATTTTCTAATCCATACAATCTTCTTTCCCGCATTCGCTACAACAATATACTCAGCATCTATTGTAGAATCAACAACTGTCTCTTGCTTTGAACTATTTCAGCTAACAACTCCTCCATTAAGGCAAAACATAACTTGATTGAGACTTTGAGCCGTCTCTATCAGTTTGAAAACTAGCATTAATGTAACACTTTACAATCAGTTGTCCTCACTATCATATTTTAAGAATGTATCCTTAGTTTTTCTTAAGTACTTAAGGTAATTTTTAACCACCGTCCAATGATCTTCGCCGGGATCAGACTGATATCTGCTAGTCATGCTCAGTGCATATGAGACATCAGTACGAGTATATAATATTGCATATATGATTGATACAATTGTAGAAGCATACAAAATCAAATTCATGCGGTACTTCTATTCCAAAGATTTAGGACACTGACCCTTAGAGAGATTCACACCATGTGACTTAGATAAGAATTCTCTCTTGCACTCAAGCATCATGAACCATTTCAACACCTTATCAATGTATGTACTTTGGGCTAAACCAAACAACCTCTTTGATCTATTCCTGGAAATCTTTATACCAAGTATATAATTTGTTTTCCAAAGTCTTTCATAGCAAAGCAATTTCCTAGCCATGTCTTTACAGAATGCAGGGTTGGAACAACATTTCCTATGATTAATATGCCATCAACATATAATACAAGAAATACAACTATGCTCCCACTAACTTTTTTGTAAACACAAGTTTCACCTTCATTCTCGATGAAACAAACTCTTTGATTTTCTCATCAAAATAATTATTCCAACTTCGACAAGCTTACTTTAATCCATAAATGGATTTATTCAGCTTGCATATTTAGTGGCTTCATTTGGAGATACAAAACTCTCAGGCTGTGTCATGTACACGTCTTTCAGGAGGTTTCCATTAACATAATATCACCCCTCCTCTCCTCCTTTCTAACCTTACCCGTTATGAGATCACATTATTTATGGTTAGGCTCCTCACAACAAGAATTGCCAGTCCAAAAACCTAAGTGTCAAAGCTTAGGTCTTTGTCGACGCCCCCCTTCTGGGCTTGTGCATAGTCTGACGCCTCTGTCCACAACAGGCTTTGACGACCTCATCTCTGCTCACAACTGCCTCTGAAAGGCATCATGACAACCCGCGAAAACTGTCCCCAATATCGGTGAGAGCCTCAGCTACTTTCTCAGCCACATTTAACCCTCTCCTCCCATTTCCAGCCCCTCCAATCGCACCTCCTGTTTTATGCCCTCATCCAACTCTCATCTCCTCTGTCTAGTTGCACAAACGCTTCCCTTAGACTTCACATGCCCTGGCCGACGCATGCCACCATATTTCCGAGTAAACTGACCCCCTCCCTATAACCACCACAAGCATTTACAGTACTTTGACAGCCAACTTCAGGCTGAAATATGGTATAACAAACCCCTCACCTTCCGCAAAGCTTATTGACCATCCTTATTGCCCACCTCCCCACCAACATCCCATCTTCTTCCCCCCAAAGCGTCCAAAATTCCCAAATTCCCAAACCTTAGAATCTCAAATCATATTTCCCATATAATCATGCCTCTGATCCATTGTATCACTCTCACTCCCACCCAAACCCATATACCATACCTGCTCGGCTGCTCCGCAGTCACTCTGATTGCTTGGTGATTTTTTTTTTTAGTTTCTGTTAGATTTATATTAGTCCCACATCTTGTGACAAGGATGTATAGTGTCTTCTTTTTATATAAATACCTCTTGGACCTTTATTGGAGGTTTCAAGTCTTTTAAATACTCTAACATGGTATTAGAGCACGGTTAAGGCTTAATTCCTTCCGTGTCTCTCATACGCTGCTTCCTCTCGGGCTTGCTACTCGATTGTCGTTCGAAGTCCGTTGTTGATGATGTCTCCGCCTCTCTGATCGATCATCCTGAATCGATTGTCGTTTCTGCCTGACAACGTCGTCGTCTTTTTTGCCTGACGACGTCATCGTTTATGCTTGACAACGTCGTTCCCGATCCTTCCGACTCCATGCAGTGATGGGGCCTGTCCCAAATCCTTCTTCTCTGCTTTGATCCCGTTTGCTGCTGCTGCCGTCTGCAGTGAACTGCTGCTCCCGTCTGCCTGCTTCCATTTACTGCTATTGTCTGCCTGAATACAACAACTAGATCTCTTGTTCTCTCTGTCGTCTTGGTGTCTTACAACTAGGTCATGGATTTCTCAATTACGTGCACCACTCCGACGACCGTTCCCTCAGGGGATTTTACCAATACATTTCCTCCTAATGCGAGACTTGCTACTACTAGCCTTACCTCCTCCACCTTCCAATTTTGGAAAAATGGGGTTACTATTCTCCTATCGGGTATCCGACGTACGCACCACCTTACTCGGCGCCCAACTCATGTTGTGGGCAGTTCAGAATATGATGATTGGTACAATAATGATTGCCGCATTTTTACTCTCCTCCTAAGCTCTATGGACCCATCCGTTCAACAAATCTGCAAGAACCGTGACAATACTAAGGAATTGTGGGATACCTTACATATAATGTTCTCCCAGACGAACAACCTTACTCGTCTTGGTGGACTCTTTCTCACGATGGCTGAACTGAGATAAGAGCATGTTCTGTCACCGAGTACTTCTCCGAATGGAAGTTTCTGGATGATGAAATCTTGAATATTTGGGAGATCCCCTCTCTAGGGAGGAGCATCAGGCTCAACGTGAGCACCTTGTACTACTATGGCTTCTGAATGGACTTGATCCAAACTTCTCGACAACAAAGACTTAAATGCTAGCAAGTTCTTCTACCCTGCAAACTGCTAGTGTGTACCGTTGTATGACCAAAGCTGGATCAACAAGTACCCTTTCCCCATCTGCTCTACCTATTTCCTCTGGAGATTCGATGACTCTTTCTTCTCGGGGTGGAAGGGGGACTAGTCGTGGAGGCCGCTCTGGTCATGGTCGTTGCATTGACACGAGACATTGCACTCATTGCGGTCGTCGGGGCAACATGAAGAAAACTTGTTGGGTTGTTCATGGGAAACCCGTCTGGGCCTCCAAACCTCCTCCATCACCTCGCTCCGCGCTGGCTGACTTCACGTTTATATCTGGGATTCCAAGAACAGTTGAAATATCTAAGAAAGAATATTGTCGCCCTCATGCTCTTCAGATTGACTCCCCGACTCATAGTGCTGCTGTGGCTCAAACCATCTAGCATGTATGCACTTCATAGCATCCTATTCGGTGGCTGGCAGATTATGGCGCTTCTAATCACCTAACTAGTACCTCAAGTATTACACTCATACAAACCTCATAATAGATCTTCGATCACGGTTGCAGATGTGTAAAAAGTACCCATTGTTGGGTTTGGTAGCTGTGATGTGACACCTGACATGACTTTATCCTCTGTTGCTCATGTTTCCCAATCTGCTTACAACTTATTGTCAATTAGCAAACTTACTCGTGATTTAAATTGTATTGCTACAATCACATTTTCTGGTTACATTTTTCAGGAACAGTCGACGAGACGTATTATTGTAGAGGGAAGTTGAGTGGTGGCGTGTATGTTCTGGACGAAGTCTCACCTTTTTCCTGTTCTGCTGCCTCCACCAAGTTCTTGGATCTTCACTGTTGCCATTGTCACCCGTCTGTGCTCTTCATGCGTCGTTTGTATCCTAAGTTTGGGAAGGTTTCTCATCTCAATTGTGAGTCTTGTTTGTTTGGTAAAGTCCACAGAGTTAGTTATGTTCCTCGTGTTGAAGTTAATGCTCCTGCACCTTTTGATTTACTTCATCCTTATGTTTGGGGACCGTGTCATGTCACTACGTTGTTAGGAAACAAATATTATGTTACTTTTATTGACGATTTCTCTCGTATGACTTGGGTGTACTTAATGAAAAATCGTTCTGAGTTGCCTTCTATTTTTCATAAGTTGCGGAATGAAATATTTACTCAATTCTCTGTTCATTTTAAATGTCTTCGTATTGATAATAGTTGAGAATACTTATCACAATATATGTCTAACTTTATCTCCGTCAAAGGCATCCTGCATCAAACCAACTGTCATGATACCGCTTAACAAAATGGTGTTGCTGAAAGGAAAAATCGTCACCTCCTTGTGGTCACTCGGACTATTCTTCATCATAAACACGTACCTTAGCACTTCTGGGGTTATGCGGTACTTATCGCTGCACACCTTATCAATCGTCACCCCACTCATATTCTTTAGGGGGAGACACCCTACCATACACTTTATTCGGACCACCTTGGTCCTCTCTTACCTTAAGGGTCTTTGGGTGTGTTTTCTATGTTCGAGATGCTCGTCCCTCTGGCTCCAAACTTAATCCTAGCTACTTGAAATGTATCTTTCTTGGGTATTCGCGGACTACTAAGGGATATCGTTGTTATTCTCTTGACTTTCACAAATACATTATCTTATCGGATGTTGTCTTACTTGGATCCGACCCTTCGTCATGGATCCACACCTCCGATCTGTAGCCACTCATTTCAGGCTTACCAAGAGTACGAAAGATTCGTCTCTCTTTCATCAGAACTCATCGACTGGTACTGTTCTATTAGTGGTATATGTCGATGATATTGTTATTACAGACAATGATTATGAAGGGATAACAAATCTCAATACATTATTACATTCCAACTTCCAAACCAAAGATCTGAGTTCATTGCGATACTTCCTTGACATTGAAGCTGCTGATTATGTTAACACCCTCTTTATTTGTTTGCGGAAATATGCTCTTGATCTTTTATCTGACCTTGGGATGTCTAACTATGGCCCTATGAATTCTCCACTTGAATCAGGTGAAAAGTGTCTTCATTTTGAAAGCAAACCATTTGATTCACCAAAAACATATCGTAGAGTAGTTGGAAAGTTGAACTATCTTAGCATGAATCGTCCTGACATTGCTTGTGCTGTTAGTAAGGTCAGTCAGTTCATGACTGCTCCAACTCTCTCTTAATGAGAATCTGTACTCTGAATTATCATATACATAAAGAAAAATCTTGGACTCGGACATCGTACAAGAATCAAGGTCATTCAAATATAGAGACATATTATGACTCTCATTTGGCAGACTGCTTAGCCACTCGAAAGTCAACCACAAGATTCACTATCTTCATGGGTGAAAATCTTGTCTCCTGGAAGAGCAAGAAACAAACCACGGTTGCCAGATCTAGTGTAGAAATGGAATACCGGGCAATGTCTCACACTGTTGCTGAGATCATTTGGACAGACAGACTCTTCATGAAATCGGGTATCCAGTTCAAAATCCCACTCCTCTATAACTCGATAATCTAGCTGCGATACAGATAGCTACTAATCGGGTGATTCATGAACGCACAAAACACATAGAGGTCGACTGTCACTTTGTTAGGATAAGTATGAAGGACTTATTTCTCCATGTCATGTGAAGACCGGAGATCAAGTTGCAGATATTCTTACTAAGCGAATTACGGGTGTTAGAATGAACTTTATATGTAATAAGTTAGGTCTGGGTAGTTCCCACAACCCAACTTGAGGAGAAGTGTTAAATATATATTAGTCTCACATCATGTAACAAGGATGTATAGTTTCTTTTTTTTATATATAAATACCCCTTTGACCTCTATTTGAGGTATCAAGTCTTCAAATACTCTAGCAATTCCAATTATAATGTTCTACATTCCACAGATAATTAATTATATTTAGTGATATTTGGCACTGAGTACTTGCGTCATTCTTTTACAATACATGTGTAATCTTATTCGCCCTATATTTTAATCAACTTGTAATTTAGCAAGAATGTTTTTCCTAGTGTAGAGAATGACCCGAAAGCTTGTATGTAGTATTTCAGTATATCAATACAAGGGGAGAATACAAATATATATGAAAGAAGAGAGAAGAATAAATCCTATACAAGATGTGAGACTAAAGAAGGATGAGAGAGAAAGGAAGAAAGAGGGCCCAATAATGGGCCCTTTACATGGGCTTTTCCAATACTCCCCCGCAAGCTGGAGCGTACAAGTCGTATGCGCCAAGCTTGGATAGGCACTGATAGAAGAGGGTACTTGGTAGATCTTTTGTGAGGATGTCTGCGACCTGTTCAGTACCCGGAACATGCTTGAACTCGATCTTCTTCATGTGGACTTTCTCTCGGATGAAATGACAATCTACCTCAATATGCTTCATTCTTTCGTGAAAGACCGGGTTCTTGGCAATATGTATAGCAGCTTGACTGTCACATAGGAGGAGAGCTGGTGAAGATAGCCTTACACCAAGGTCGGTAAGGAGACTCTCAATCCATGTGAGTTCCGAGACCACATCAGCCATTGCCCGATATTCTGCTTCTGCTGAGGATCGAGCAACCACTGCTTGTTTCTTGCTCCGCCAAGTAATTAGATGTCCTCCAAAATATGTGCAGAACCCGCTAGTGGATCGTCGATCATCGAGGGAGCCAGCGTAGTCGGCATCAGAGTATGCCACCAATGTAGGGATTTAAGATGAGGTTTTGTATACAAGTCCTTGGCCAGGAGCTGTCTTGAGGTATCTGAGAATCCGTTCCACTGCCTGAAGATAAGAGCTTCGAGGAGAGTGCATATAGCGACTAACGAGTCCCACAGCGAAGAATATATCAGGTCTTGTTACTGTTAGGTAGATAAGTTTCCTAACTAGACGACAGTAATATTCTGGATTTTGTAGAAGAGTATCAGAATCCGAGCCCTGAGCACATAGTTTGTGATTGACATCCATGGGAGTGTTTACAGGTTTGCAGCCGGAGTAGCCTGCATCATGAAGAAGATCCAGACAGTATTTGCGCTGAGAGAGAACAAGACCATCTGATCGTCTAGCCACCTCCAGACCCAGGAAGTACCGAAGATGTCCCAGATCTTTAGTTTGGAAGACGAAGTTCAGATGTTGCTTAACGGCCTGTATGCTGTCCAAGTCGTTTCCAGTAATAATGATGTCGTCGACATATACCAATAGGAGAACCGTACTCGTTGCCCGATGGCGAGTAAACAATGAGAAGTCAGCCGAGCTTCGAATAAAGCCAATTGCCTGGAGAGCTTTGCTGAACTTGTCGAACCATGCCCGAGGGGATTGTTTGAGACCATATAGTAATTTGAGAAGGTGACATACCCCAGACTCCCCCATGGTCTCAAACCCGAGAGGTTGCTGCATGTAAGCCGTTTCTTGAAGGTCGCCATTCAAAAAAATATTCTTGACGTCTAGTTGAAATAAGGGTCATTGGCGATGGATAACTACTGAGATGAGAATTCAGACAGTGTTGAGCTTAGCGACGAGTCTGTCAATGATCCCATCAGGAGCATGTTTGATGACAAATACCCATTTGCATCCAACGGGTTTCTGGCCGGGAGGAAGAGGCACCAGGGTCCAAGTCTGGTTGGCACAAAGAGCAGTCATCTCTTCTTCCATGGCAGCGCGCCACCCATGATTTTGAAGAGCTTCCTGTACGGAGGTAGGAATAGAGACCGATGATAGTGAAGTAGCTAATGTCTGAAGAGGTGGAGAGAGGCGATGTAGAGAAACATAGTTAGCCAGCAGATGAGCTGTAGAGGCGGGCACCGGAGCAGCAGAACACGGAGAAGTTGAGGTCGAAGCCGACTGCATAGGGGCAACAGGAGGAAGAGGGCGGTTAGTATAGACCCGAATGACAGGCGGCCTAGGAGGATCAATAGTGGGAGGGGGCTGAGGGAGGGTTGGAGGCGAGTGGACGGGGATCACCGGTCGTGGGATGGAGGGTGTTTGAGTGGTGGGTGGTAGAATAGGTGGTAAAGGAGGAGGGAAGAAGGGTTGATCCTCCCGGAAAGTAACATCAGCGGATACAAAGACCTTCCGAGTGGCCGGGGAATAACACACATAATAGCCCTTTTGGGTGCGGGAGTAGCCGACGAAAATGTGTTTCGCCGCACGAGGATCTAGTTTGTCGAGAGTGGGGCCCAGGGTATGGACAAAACAAGTACAACCAAAGACCCTGAGTGTGAGAGGAAAGGCGGGTGCGGAGGGAAAGAGAAGGCTGAATGGGATAGCATTCTGGAGAACCGGAGATGGGAGGCGGTTGATAAGAAAACACGCAGTGGAGACCGCAAAGTTCTAGAATACTTTGGGAACATGCATGTGAAGCATGAGGGAGCGAGAAACATCAAGAAGGTGGCGGTTCTTTCGTTCTGCGACCCCGTTTTGTTGAGGGGTGTAGGGACACGATGTCTGATGAACAATACCGAAGTCTGCGCAGATATTGGCAAACTCGTGGCTAGTGTACTCACGAGCATTATCAGAGCGGAATGTTTTGATAGTAGTAGAGAATTGCGTACGAGTCTCCAATACAAAAGCCTGAAAGACACGAGAAAGCTCAGAGCGATCACGAAGTAGATACAACCTGGTGGTGCGAGAGTAATCGTCAATAAACGTTATAAAGTAACGATAACCAAAGATGCTGGGAACCTTGTAAGGTCCCCAAATATCAGAATATATTAAATCAAAAGGAGCAGAGTTCCGAGTACAATGTGCGGGATAATAAGAACGTGACAGTTTGCCAAGAATACAAGAATCACATTTAAAAGAAGGAAGGGAGACGTCCGGAAGCGCCTTCTGGAGGATAGGTAGAGGGGCATGCACAAGACGACAATGCCAATCAGTAGAGGATACAGAGGAAAGGGCGGTAGAAGAGACATCGAGGAGGTAGAGCCCGTTCTGCAGTCGACCCCTACCAATGGTAATCTGCGTCTGTCGATCCTGTATCAAAAAACCAGAAGAGGTGAAGGTGATATAGCAATTCATATCAGTAGTAAGACGGCCAACAGATAGTAAATTAAATGGTGATGCCGACACATAAAGAGCGGAGCGAAGAGAGATAGAGGGGTGAATTAAGAGATCAGCACATCCAGAGACCGGAACAATCGCACCGTTGGCCACAGTAATAGACGTGGGATGAGGAGCATCTGAGAACCGTGGCGGCAACAGGGAGGTGATGTGGTCGGTGGCTCCCGAGTCTAGGATCCAACGAGACCCGGAGGAAAGACAGGCAGTACCTGTAGTGGAGGTGGAGGCAATACCTGCAGGAGAGGTGGAGGCAACTGAAGCAGATGGAGGGTTGAGTAGCCCCTGGAGTTGTTGCAGCTGAAGGCGAAGAGCCTCAAGGTCCGTACCGATGGGTGGAGAACTATCAGTAACAGCAGCAGTAGGCGGGCGGGGAGGGTAGCCATGTTTCTTGTGACAGACGGCTTCAATGTGTCCATCCCGGCCGCAGTATGTGCACTTGGGCCGACCTCGACCACCACGGCCCCGTCCGCGGGAGCCCGTACGTCCATCCTGAGTAAAAGATGGTGGGGGAAGTAAGGGAGGAAGGGCCTGTTGAAGAAGGGCCGGCGATGGTGGTGCAGACGTCTCCAGGGGAGGTGGTACTCGAAGTAACATAGAGCAGACATCTGAGAAGGAAGGGGTAGCAGGTGATGCCAGAACCTGGGCCCGGATACTGTGAAGGTGTGGCGGGACGCGAGCCATAATCATAGCAATACAGACCGCCTCCTTCTGGGCACGTTGAGCAGCGAGATCAGTAGTAGATGGCTGGTGCTGAATCCAGACCTCCGTGAGAGTCTTAGCACGAGCCACAAAGGAGGTCATGTCCATAGCTTTGCCAACATCCAAAGCTTGAAGATCGGTGATGATATCAAAAAGGTGCTGAAGGCTGTCCTTGCCCGAGTACAAGGAATGGGGTTCATCCCACATTGCTTTGGCGGTCTCATGATACATGATCATCTGGTAAGGCTCACCCTCCACCGAGTTCAGGATCCAGGTCTGGACGCGACCGTCATTCCGTAGTCATTCATCAGTAGTAGAAGTCGGAGGTCCCTGGGTAAGGTGACGCGCAAGGCCCTTGGCTTGCAGGACCCTCCGAACGGAGTGAACCCATGGGATGAAGTTCGACTTGTCAGGGAGGGAAATAGTAGTAATCCGAAGCTCATCGCGGAGTTCGTGAGGAGGAGCCACGTGGTCTGCCGTGGGGGTAGCTGTAGTGGAGTCACTAGAGGACATGGCGACCTGGAGGAGAGGAAGCGGGCAGAAACAGCGGACTGATGCAAAGCAGAAGGCAGGCCGCGGCGAGTACAGACACGCTCGGCAAGGAGCGGGCTATTGGAGGCCGCGACAGACTGGATTAGGCCGCGGCGGACTGGATCAGACCGCGGCGGACTGGAGCCGGCCGTGGCGAGTAGAGCACAACAGCTGGCCGAGAAGAGAGGGCAAGCCGGGGGAGCTCGGCAAGTCGCGGGAGCTCGGCAAGTCGCGGCGACTGTAGCGGGCTGGACCAGTCCGCAAGACGGAAATCGCAGAGAGGAGCGAGCCCGCGACGGGCAGGGAAAAGAACTTGTCCGCCAGAAGAGGAAGGAGAGCAGCCGCAGGCAGGAGAGAAACGCGGACAGAAGGAGGCCGCCGAGCTCGCAGCGGACAAAAGAGAGCAAGAAAAGGAGGCGAATTCGCCTAGCTCGCAGCAGACAAAAGGAGACCGCGGAGCTAGGGAGCGAGTTCGCCGAGCTCGCGTCAGACAGAAAGAGGCCGCAGCGGACTATGGGAAGCAGTGGACCCCACAGATCAGAGAGAGGGCTATAAAGAAGGACCAGAAGAGGAGTGAAGAGGAGTGGTTCCACGGGAGGAGAGGGAGCGGATTGGACAAAGGCAGGCCGCAGGGGCTATGCGACTAGGAGACGCGGACACACAAACTCAGGCCGCGGAAACCGTAGGCCGCTGGGCGGATAGGAATGTGAATCCGCAGGAGACCGCAGGCCGCTGGGCGGATAGAAATCTGAATCCGCAGGAGACGGAACCTGGCTCTGATACCATGTAGAGAATGACCCGAAAGCTTGTATGTAGTATTTCAGTATATCAATACAAGGGGAGAATACAAATATATAGGAAAGATGAGAGAAGAATAAACCCTATACAAGATGTGGGACTAAAGAAGGATGAGAAAGAAAGGAAGAAAGAGGGCCCAATAATGGGCTTTTCCAATACATAGCTAATTTGCATGAAGATTCTCAGCAATCATTGCTAAAGGAAGGATATGCTTGCACAGATTGAACAATGATTTGTAGAGGAAGATTTAATACAATCTACATAATTTAGTGTATTAGTTATAATATATTCCTGAACTCTATGATCAAATTAATAAAAAAGTAGAAAATTATTATTGTATTAGACGGTAGAATTGCTAATGTGATATGCTATTTATCTTCTAAAACTGGTGAAATAACCTTTTATAAACTGAGTTTATATCTCAGGCAACAAAAAATAATGATCAATGAGGATTCATAGACCACCTCAAAAAATTGGGAAAGGCCATTAGCCATTATTGTCCTTTGTACACATGCATTTGCAGGCTTTCATCTTTTAATTCTGTAAAAAATATGAACCACTATTTACTTGCACATTTCTTGACTTGATATTAGGGTCTACAAAGAAAAAGAAGAGAAACAAATCGAAGTACGTGTATTCAATTGTGCAATATTAAAATCATCAAGTCCATTTGTTTAAGGTCGTTGTCACACTTCTCACAGGAAAAAGAAAGAGCCACTTGAGCTGATCATTCAGCAAACTGATCCACCATCAATTCCTGTTGATGAATTATTTGTATCTAGGGAATTTCCAAAGGGTGAAATCCAGCAATACAAAGATGAGTAAGTACATCATTTGAAGTTTTATTTCCTGGTAATGTTGTAAGTGGTGAAGTTATCTTTTGTTTACTACATGCCAGAAATTCACTTGTAATTATAAAAGCCTCCAATAGGTAACGTCTTTTCATTTATTGTAAGAGATTAGAGAACCTTAATAATTTATATTGATGAAATGAGCAGTGTGCAGAAACCAAGCTTGTAATTTCAAACTGATTTGTATGAGTTTCTATTTTGCATTTCTTGTTTGAGATGTATGTGCTTTTATGATATTGAGAATCTTGGATCAGCAATTTGTGGAGAACAACATCCGAAGAGAAAAAGGAGCTTGAGCGCTTACAAAAGCCGGTGTACAATGCAGTTCGTCGAGCAGCTGAAGTTCATAGAGAGGTTATGTCTTATGGATATTAAGATAATCTTTCTTTTTTCTGTTTGAACCTTATGTCAGATGAACCATATCATTTTTTTATGACAACTACATATCATTTATCTCATCAATGCGTAGGTTAGGAATTATATCCGGAGTATCCTGAAGCCAGGGATCTTAATGATAGAACTGTGTGAAACCTTGGAAAATATGGTTCGAAAGCTGATTAAAGAGAGTGGACTTCAATCTGGAATCGCCTTTCCTACAGGGTGTTCTTTAAATTGGTACTACTACAAAATCATTTTTCCTTTCTTCCCTCCTGGGGTCCTTCACTTAAATTCTTTGCAGATGTGTGTGTGATTTTATGTGCACAGAAAAATGTATCAACATCCCATTCGTCTGAGTTTTTTTTGTTCATGCTGAACCCTTACTTTGTTAGGGTTGCAGCTCACTGGACTCCTAATTCTGGTGATAAAACTGTACTACAGTATGATGATGTGTTGAAATTGGATTTTGGAACACATGTTGACGGTGATCTCTTCTTTTTAGCTTCGTAATTCTGTAAGCTTCCAGTAGTATAATCTTACTGTTTATCTTTCTTTTTAATGATTTCCTCTCTGTTTCAGGACATATAGTTGACTGTGCATTTACAGTCGCATTTAATCCCATGTTCAATCCGTTGCTTGAAGCTTCAAGGGAAGCAACAAACATGGGGATCAGGGTATGTTGTACCGCCTCTTTGGTTTTGGAGACATTTTTGTTTTGTTGGTTCAAGTTAATAATTAATGGCAGATGTAACATTTGATGATCTTGCTTCTTAATACACCTCATAATTTCATTCTAACACTCCCCCTCAAGTTGGGCATGTTATATTTCTCATACCCACCTTGTCGATACAAACACAAAAAACATTCCTCCCAAGACTCTTAGTAAGAATAGTAACAACCAGGTAGGGCTAGACTCACTTAAATCCAGATCACACATAAGAGTGCGTATTCACAATCCCTCACACATGCCATGAACCATAGGTTTTAATTATGCTTTTGCACTCGACCTTGAGAAGGCATGTTTTTTTACTTCTCCAAGTGACTGGGTTCCCACCAACAAATGAGCAATACCCAGATGTAGGGCGTCTATCTTCAATGGAGCCAACCCAATCTGCGTCTGTATAAACTTCAATCTTCAATTCTGTATTGTGAGTGAAGAGAATTCCCCCTCCTGGCGAGGTCTTCATGTACCTCAAGATTCTATGAGCTGCATCCAAATGTCTCGTTTTCGGGAAGTGCATATATTGGCTAATGATCCCCACAACATAGGCTATGTCGGGGTGAGTATGAGATAGATGGATTAACCGTACGACAAGACATTAGTAACTTATAATGTCTTCAAAAGGATCACCATCGTTTCTTCCATGGTTGTGGTTACCTCCATTGAGGTGTTAGCAGATCTGCACCCACTCATATTGGATTGTTCCAGCAAATCGAGGATGTATTTCTCTGAAAGATGAAAATACCCCGTTAAGATCTAGCTACTTCAACCCCCAAAAGATACTTAAGTTTCTCTAAATCTTTTACTTCAAACTGTTATGCTAAATTCACATTCAACTCTTTCACTTCTTCGGCATCATTTCCTGTTATGACAATGTCGTCAACATAGACAATGAGAGCTGTTAACATATTGTCCCTCCATTTTATAAACATAGTATGGTCATTATGCCTTTATCTGTATCCAAGAGTGATCATGACTTTGTGAAGTTGACCAAACCAAGCCCTCAGAGATTGCTTCAAGCCGTAGAGTGCCTTCTTTAACCTGTGCACTTTCCCTTCAGAGTAGGAAGGGGAAAAATCTGGGGGAGAGACATATATATTTCCTCTTCTAAATTCCCATGATGGAGTGCATTTTTCACATCCAATTTAGTAAGAACCCAACCCTTGCACACAACACATAATTACAAAATTCGTAGAGTTTTTTTTTTGCAATAAGGGGCAAAAGTGTGTCTTGGTAATCAATCCCACTGGTTTGAGCATATTTTCCACCAACCTCGCTTTAAACCGTTCAACCAAGCCTTCAGAGTTCGGCTTCATAGTAAACACTCATTTACAACCAACTATCTTCTTTTCAGATGAAAGGTGTGTTAAATCCCATGTTCTATTTTTTCAAGACTGTCATTTCCTCAATCATTGTCTCTTTCCACTTTTGATACCCAAGTGCTTCTTGCCATGTGGATGGAATAGAGACAGATGCAAGAGAGGAGACAAAGGTTCTTTGTGAATGAGTTAAAGCATCATAAGAAACATAACGAGACAGAGGATGTGTGCAAAATTTGATACCTTTACGATGGGCAATGAGAGGTTTTGAGGTAACTGTTTACGGAGTTGGTACGAGCGCTAGTAGTGTGGGATGCGCCTGTGTTAGGAGGTTTACTCTGTCTGGTGCAAGGTTGTCAGGATCTCCTAGGTGTACACGGATAGTAGGTTCGGATCTGTAATTCCAGTTTTGATCCTATGATACGGATCGCGATCCTGACAACCTTGGTCTGGTGTACACCTGTAATTCCAGTTTTGAGATTGGAGTGAACACATGATGTTTGTTGGAGGATGTCATCATCAACAAGGTAGTGAGAAAAGGGGTCGTTGACATATTCCCAACCATTATCGCTACGAAGGTTTTTTATAGCAGTAGAGAATTGAGGCAAAACCATTTTATAAAATTTTTGAAAGACAAAACACTTCATGCTTATTTTTTATCAAATAAACCCAGGTGGTCCGAGAAAAACTGTCAATAAAAGTAATAAACCAATAACATCCAGAAATAGATTTAATGGGGCGAGGTCTCCAAACATCAGTATGTACAATGTGAAAAGGAGTTGTACCAGGTAAAAAGACATGATGAACAAGAATACGATGATGTTTGACAACATTACAAACATCACAACCAAAGTTTTTAAAACATGTAGAAGAAAAAACAAGAAATAAACATTGCATGGTCTCCATATAGGGCACAATGGAGACAAAGGATCCATATAGCCGACCCCACTATAGTGGGATAAAGGATTGAGTGTTGTTGTTGTAAACATTGCATGGTCGCAACAGAGGGATGTCCAAGTTTTCGGTGCCAGGTAAGCAAGGTGGAGGTCTGCGAAGAGTGGAGAGCTTACAGAGGTAGCCCCACCAGAGTAATCAAACACATGCATGTCATTTTGCATGCTACCAGAGCCAATCACCTTTCCCGTTTCAGATATTGGAAAACATAATGAGAAGGAAAGAAGGTCTGAGCATTGAAGAAAAGTGATCAAATGACTAACAAAAAGTGGAGTACAGGAAAAATTCAGAACATGAAGAACAAAATATAAAGTGAGGACAACAAGGGACGGAGCCTTTACCTGGCCCCAACAATGGAGGAGAGAGATCCATCAACACTGCTCACTTATCTCTGCCTGAAAGAGGAATATATGACACAAAGCCTAAAGTTGAATCAGTCATGTGATCAATGGCGCCAGAATTAATAATCCATTGAGTAGTAGTAGTAGCAGAGTGGGCACCCCGAGTACCTATGTGGGCAAGAGCAGACGATGGCATAGAGGTAGTAGTAGGCTCAACAACAAGGTCTTGCATCAAGCAACAAAGAGCATGTATCTCTTCAACAGAGAAGGAGGATGACTGAGAGGGACAACCCTCTGGAATCTCAGTTAGATTAGCAGAGTGATATGGTATGGTGCCTTGGAGGTCTATCACGACCACGATCACGACCACCACGTGAAGCGGACTGCCCCTGGGAGGTGGAAAGTCATGTATGCTGAAGCATGTATCCCGAGTAAGACGAGGTTTGCCACAATAATCACAAGTGATTTGATCCTTATCTGTAGGTTTGGGTTTGAAATCACAAGAAACACTACTTCTAAAGAGACGCCTTTGATCAAACTCATGTTGAACAATGTTGTACACTTCAGGAAGCGAGGGAATAGGAACGCGTCCCAAGATTTGGACAATTGTCTCATCAAAATCTTTGTGCAGCCCATGCAGAAATTCCAAGACTCGGTTGCGATCCTCGTGGCTCCTTTAAGAGCGCATCCTCAGTGCAAACCATTACAAGAGAGTCAAACTGGTCGTACTCCTAATATAATTGGCTAAACTCTTCATGCTTATTAGACTACGAGATAAATTTTCATGCTTATAACTTGGTAAACTCTTCATAACAAAGGAGTGAAAATTGTCGTACTCTTGATATTACTGAGAAAATGGGGCGTTGACATTCCCGACCATTATCGCTACGAAGATTTTTTATAGTAATAAAGAATTGAGGTAAAACATTTTATGAAATTTTTGAAAGGAAGAAAACACTTCATGCTTATTTTTCATCAAATAAACCTAGGTTGTCCGAGAAAAACAGTCAATAAAAGTAATAAACCAATAATACCCAAAAATAGAAGCAATGGGGTAAGGTTCCCAAACATCAGTATGGACAATGTGAAAAGGAGTTCTACCTGGTAAAAAGACATGATGAATAAGAATACGATAATGTTTGACAACATTACAATCATCACAACCAAAATTTTAAAACATGTAGAAGAAAAAATAGGAAATAGGCATTGCTTGGTCGCAACAGAGGGATGACCAAGCTGACAGTGCCAGGTAAGCAAGATGGAGGTCTGCGAAGAGTGGAGAGCTTATAGAGGTAGCCCCACTAGAGGAATCAAACACATACATGTCATTCTACATGATAGCAGAGTCAATCACCTTCCTCGTCTTCAGATCTTGAAAAACATAATGAAAAGTAAAAAAGGTAACTGAGCATTGAAGAGAAGTGATCAAATGACTAACAAAAAGTAGACTACGGGAAAAATTCGGAACATGAAGAACAAAAGATAAAGTGATAAGAACAAGAGATGGAGCCTTTACCAGGCCCCAACAATGGAGGAGAGAGATCCATCAACAGTGCTCACTTATCTCTGCCTGAAAGAGTATAAGACACAAAGCTTGAAGCTGAATCGTTCATGTGGTCAGTGACGCTAGAATCAATAATTCACTGAGTAGTAGTAGCAGAGTGGGACCTAGAGTACCTATGTGGGCAAGGGCAGAGGATGGCATATAGGAAGTAGTAGGCTCAGTAGCAAGGCCTTGCATCAAACAGCGAAGAGCCTTCATCTCTTCAGCAGAGAAGGAGGATGACTGAGTGGGACAACCCTTTGGAATCTTAGTTAGATTAGCAGAGTGATAGGGTGCCATGGAGGTCTACCACGACCACGACCACCACGTGAAGACGGACCGCCCCTGGGAGGAGGATAGTCTTGTAGGATGAAGCATGTATCCCGAGTATGACGAGACTTGACACAATTATCACAAGTGAGTTGATCCTTATCTGTAGGTTTAGGTTTGAAACAGGTTGCAGATGTCGGATGTCAGACTCATGTCGGTTTGAGTTTTTTATGTCGGATTGCGGGGATATATCGGGGACATTTTAAAATGTCGGATTGTATTGTTATATATATATATATATATATATATATTTATTTCATATTATTTTCATCTATTAATTAGATGATAATTATTTTATCCGATTAAATGTAAACTAAAATTCATTAGAGAAAATTAAACTACTAACGAGTGTTTAATCGTATTTGATTGGTGTTATTTTGAGTCACCTTCTCACCAAATACCCAACATAGATATCTACATGCTATGGAAGAAGCACTAGGTATCTTGCTAGAACCTTCTGATGAATTCATTCTATAAAAATTATAGTTTTTTTTGAACAAAAAAATAGCAAATTTGGGCCGACATTACCTGACATTTGCCGCAATATTGGGCTGCAATGTCCGACATGTCGGCCGCAATACTGAAAAACGCCAGAATTGTCATATGTGGAGATAACGTGACGTTTCCTCCTCAAAACTGTTATGTCGGCCGACATGTCGGATATGTCGTCCGCAATCTACATGCTTTGTTTGAAATCACGAGAAACATGACTTCCTAAGAGACACATGCGATCAAATTCTTATTGGACATTGTTGTACACTTCAGGAAGCGAAGGAATAGGAACACGTCTCTAGATCTGGATAGTTATCTGATCAAATTTCTATGTAACCCATGCAAAAATTTAAAGACTTGGTTGCAATCCTTGTGGCTCCTTAGTAAGAGCACATCCTCAGTACAAACCATAACAGGGGAAACAAAATGGTCGTACTCCTGATATAACTGGGTAAACTCAAGATAGTAGGCAGAAGGAAGGAGATTGCCCTGTCGGAGAAGAAAAATCTTGCGCCGAAGTTGGTAGATCTGTGCCTCATTTCCTTTGCGGGAATAGGTAGAATCATGACACTTCCATATCTCCCCAACAGTATCCAAGAAAAGGTAATTTCGAGCAATAGATTGCTTCTTGGAATTAGTGAGCCATGACATGACAATGGAGTTTTCTGACTCCCACTGAGGCCAAGCAGTAGAGGTCATGACTGGAGTGGCGGTGGTGCCACTGATATAACCAAAGAGACGCTGACTCTTTAAGGCTAGAGTAATGAAGCGAGGCCAAGAGAAATAGTTGGTGTCATCAAATCGGATTGTTGTAATCTGAGAGTAGTGGTGATCTTGATAAGCCCGGGTAGATCCAGCGGGGGTCACAGAGCTACCAGAATCAATAATGTCCGACATAAGAACAAATGTCAGCCAAACTCCACCAATATGATGGTGAGGACAAGAGAAGAACACCCCTTCAAAGAATGAAAGAGAGGTAGTGCATCACTGTAGAGTTAGGAGACGTCCTCCTCTTGAACATAAAAAGCACAAAAACTGAGATTGGGAAGCATCCAACTGTTGGAATCGCGTTGAAATTGAAGTGGAGGATTAGAGGGCCAACACTAAACTTTTTCTAAAGTTTGGAGATTGGGAAGCATCCAACCTTTTATATGTTTATATATACATGTATATATATATACATACAATAATAAAAGGGAAAATTGCATTTGGTGAAACATTTAAAATTGCCAAATATACCCTTATTTTTTTTCTATTTAGCGACTTAACATATATTATAATTTATTTTTTAAAAAATTAAAGTACAATGTCCATTCAAATAAATTCGCTCTCCCAAAATTAAAAGTAATGATGAAAATTCATAAAATCAAAAAAAAAATTGAAGTACCATGTTAATCAGAAATGAATAGTAACTTAATCAATAGTGGAGCCCCCTTATATATAAGGGGAAATACAACTCATAATTTCATTCTTACACTACCATTTATATGTACATATATATGTGTGTGTCTATATATATATCTCTGCTAATATAAAGATATATAGAATGGAATTTAAAATCCATGCTTTTAAAAGCTCTTGAAGAAAGCATGATCATCCCATCAATCTCTCTCTCTCTCTCTCTCTATATATATATATCTACTAATATAAATATATATATATATTTACAATAATAAAAGGAAAAATTGCATTTGGTGAAACATTTAAAATTGCCAAATATACCCTTATTTTTTTTTCTATTTAGCGACTTAACATATATTATAATTTATTTTAAAAAAATTAAAGTACAATGTCAATTCAAATAAATGCGCTCTCCCAAAATTAAAAGTAATGATGAAAATTCATAAAATCTAAAAAAATTATTTGAGCTCTTAAACCTACTATTATAGGCTGTTATTTGGCATGCCAATAGTCTTTTTGTAGAAGACTGTCGTTAGGCATGTCAACATATTTTCTACGAGCTACCATTAAATTAATCAACTTTATTAAAGTTGATTTGACATGCGTGATAATATATGCATCGGGATGAAATTTTTTTAACAAATATCAAAAAGTGGTGTATAACTTCTTTCTGCATTAATTAATTAATATATGAGTGATAGGAACGAGGCTCTGCCCCTACGACAAACTGTGATAGTGCCCCGACCGTGATAGTCTCGTGGCTCCGCCCTATTAATTATCTAATGCAGTTTTAAATAAACACAATATTAATTAATTAATGTGGAAAGTAGTTATGCACAACTTCTCAATTTTTGTTAAAAATCCTCATCCTGATGTATATATCATCATGCATGTCAAATCAACTTTAACAAAGTTGATTGATTTAATGATAACTCATCAAAAATACCGTTGACTTGCCGAATGACAGTCTTCCTCGAGACATGCCTAATAACCGCCTATCATAGTTGGTTTAGGAGATCTACTAAAAACTTTTGGATTTTATGAATTTTCATCATTACTATCAATTTTAGAAATCAGTTGTGTATTGCTGAATTTAGAAGTATTTTTTTCTCATTTTCGATTTTGAAGTGGAAATGATTTTCCCAGTACTATTACTTCCACTCCTAAGGTTTTCAAAATTCATGTCACTCTCTCTGATATAATAAAGGTAGTTTGAGAAACTACCAGATGATTGACTGTAATCATGATAACTGCATTTCTTTTTCTCAGTGAGAATAGAGATTCCTAAGTAGAGAGGAACATAGAAGAGTTTTTGCCATAAATGAAACTGATATTTCGTTGCAGAGAAGAGTGATCATCTTTCAACCCCAAGACCGTTGAATGGGCTGCATGGTGTTTCCTACGTTGGTGTGAATGCATGTAGAGACGTAGATTTCAGTCCACTTTTTGTTCTCAAAATCATCCAATTCTTCAGAAAATGTGGTTTCGTCACATGTATATGCCTTCTTTCTTGATTTATTAGTTTTGCATGGTTCCTTTGCATGATCTTTCATATTCCACCGTGTATTAGATGTTCAATAAAAAAACCCAACAGTAATATCTTTACTCATTGCTTCTGAAGTAAACACTTAAAATGTTGCTCCCTAGCCATGAATGGTTGTATTTTTTGGTTTCCTTTATAATCAACTAGGTCTTTGGAAAATTTCCCGAAGATAAGTTTAGCTATTTTAAAGAAAGTGTTCAGAGTTCAAGCTTTACACATTTAAGAAGTTTTGATGATTGCAACATGTACAGGAATCCGGGGTAGATGTACGGCTCTCAGATGTTGGTGCTGCGATCCAAGAAGTTATGGAATCTTATGAAGTTGAAATCAACGGGAAAGTGTTCCAAGGCATGTGATAAGTTATTATGGTGCTTTTATACTCTCACATGTTTCTCTCTCACCAATGCATATTTTTCTTTATTATCAGCATATAAATTTTATTTTTTTCTGCGTTTCATGCTCTACTTGTTGATGCTTAAAATGTAAATGACCGTAAGTTTTAGCTAGCGAAAGATGCAGGATTTGGACTAGTGTTTCTGAAGGGGAATCTTCAATGAAATCCATACAATCATGCAAAAACCATATGCGAAGTCACCATTTCCAAATTATTAATTTAGACAATTATTTGCAACACTGGATAAAAGATATATAGAAAATGGAGAAATCCATGACTTATAGTAATTAGGATAGTAGTCTAGTTAGAAATTATACACCGAAGTTTGAAGTATGAAAGCTGCACATTTCATAGAAAATCATGCCATTATAGAACTCTAGATTTTATCAAACTCAGACAAAATTATCACAATAGCAAAACTAAGAAAAAATGTTGGTTTCAAGAGATCACCTATTTTGTAAGCATAGCGCCTTCCAACATGGATTATAATAAATTACAAGGAAGACGTTCAGCCATCCTACTTGAATTGTATGGTCAACTTATAGTCGATTTTGCTCAAATATTCCAAGTCACTCATAAGTTTGAGCAATACAAAAGGATTACAAAACCGAGGTGAGTTATCTCATGACCCGAGAGCTTGTCCTTCTGTAGGCCTCCCTATATGGAGCCATGGCAATTGTGCGTAATCTTTTCCCCACAGATTCAAAAGGCTAACTGTTTGCTTCCAGTGCATCAAAGCCTTGAGGAATCCAGTGTTACCAATGTTAGGGCAACTGACACATAGCAGTTCAGTGTCGTACGAGGAATCTTTTGATTAATAAGGAGACTAATCCCAATTTTGTCCTAGTAGAAGTTTTAGAGAAAATAGTTTGTATGTAATATAACCTTTTTTTTGCCAACTACCTTGTAATTTCTCTTTAATTTCAAATTACATCATTCTATCTTCTTGATGAAATTTAAATCTGGCAAACCTAGAATAAAATCTTAATAGGCGATGAAAACTCAAATCAGAACAAGATTCCTTCTAAGAGTGTTCCTCGACGTACCATCAGAATGGATCTACCTGAACATCCTCCTATTCCTCTCCTTTCCTACTTAACCACTGATATTTAGCTACAGGAAAGAAACCCCTCTTCTTGAGAAGGAAGAGAACTCTGGTTTTGGAAGAAAGCCCACTTCTTGAGGAAGAAGAGTTTTCCAACTGAAATTTTGGAAGAAACTCTCTTTTTGAAGGAGAGTTTTCCAATTTGGAAGAAACCCTCTTCTTGAGGTAGAGTTTTCCAACTGAGCTTTTGGAAGACGGTTCTCACTAGAGCGCACAATCTGCTTCACTAAAATAAGCGAGGTGCAATGGGCAACCAAGTGATGTAGAGAGAATAGATGAGTAACATAATGCAAAAAATGTGAATGCATTTTTGTCACAACACTGGAGTAAATTTTGTTGATATGTACTCCTTTTCGAGCATAGACCTTCACCAAGAGCATCATGCTATACCTCACAACATCCTTCTAAGAGGAACCTTCTTTGATCTGAAATCTTATTTGCTTCTGATGGCTCATTGATGCTTGGCAGAGGAACTAATTACTAGGTGACGTTTATTTGAAGAAACTTCTCCTCCATAGAGATCCTCCATATTTACCCTTGAGTTTGGAAAGTCTCTCCTAATTTTGACTTTGGATCTTGCTTAACCAACTCCTTAATTGAGTTCTCGACACCTCTTTGTAATAGTGAGGACTATAATCTCAATTTCCACCTCAAATCCTCAATAAGCAGCTTCTGCATCCACTTTTTTTTTTCATTTGAAACATGTTCTTCATAATCACATACTAATCAAATATCATGTATCTATTGAGCATGAGCACATTTGTGTAAAGACATCACAACTTATAACTTTTGACCCCTTCAACATGCTCGATCTTGTTGAAGGTGTAAAAGGTCATGTACTTTCTTTCCTTTGGCTCTATATTGTTGTTCCTCTCAAATGCATAAGTTTGGCACTCAAATGCTTGTAGCGTCAGCTAATCCTCAATTTTTTCCATTCCATGCTTTGAGTTCTTCTATCCAATTATCAATGTGGTGAGCTATTGACGAGGTAGACAAAGCTATTCCATGCCCCTACCCAAAACTCCTTTGGAAGTTCGACGATCCTCCTTGAGCCTTGTCTTTGTTAGTAACATTGGATCATTCCCTTTGCAACTCCATTCGACTTGAGATTTCTAGGTGGGTTGTAGTGGTACATACCCCTCTTCAGCTTTACATAACTCCATGAATATATCAGAAGTGTATTCACCACTAGCTTCATAGTTCATCCCATCTGCTTCTCAATCATAGCCCTCCAAGTCCTGAACTTCTCAAACACCTCAGACTTACTCTTCAAAAAAGAAACTTATAGCATCCTCGAAAAGTTGTAATTGAAGAAAAATTGAGTATGTGTCCCCTCCGCATGAAGGAATCGATAATGATCACATAAAGTTGTAATCTATGTTGCATTTAGTTTCATCCATCCCGTTGCTAAATTTTTCGAGATGATATTTCTCTAATCTGCATCTTCACATAAATATAATTTCTCAAAATTTAATGCTTCAATCAACTTTCCTTGCTGAGCAACTCGAAGTTTCGTATGGACTCAACGCAAATGCCACAATCCTGACAAATATTGATTATAATTTGAATATGAAAGTGCAGTCTCACCTGTGGCTGTGTTTCCTTAGAGTACACTTAAATTGCTAGGCTTGCTTCCTTTCATTGCTATCATAGATCCCCAAAGTATCCTCATGGCGTCACCATCAATGATAGTCTTTGTCACAATCTCGCTTCATTTAGGGAATTCGTATGAATAAATTGAGTCCATTGTTACACGCACTACAAATATGACTATGAACACTTAGTTAATCTATTTTTGGGATGCATTGATCTTTCATACCGCACCATAATCTCTTCCTCCATCTCTCCTGCGCCTCCTAGAAAGGCTGACTTAGTGCAGTTCTTCCTAATCTCCAGCGAGCGTCACCTTCCTGCATCCTGGGCCGATCCATGCATGTGTTTCCTCCTAATCGCAAACAATAGCTTTCAAATGAAGTTCCTCTTTCCGCTTCTTGAATGACCGCGACCTGCACATCCAATTCTCCTCCCTAACCCCTTCTGTACTGATGCATGCTTGATTTACATCTCAAATTGATTAATAAGGCACAAATTTTGGCCCTGCTTCTTCTCAGTAAAGTGAAGATATTCTAACTCCACTCCCTTTCCAAATCAGTGTATTGCTTTTCATTCTTGAGTAATTTTTTTAGTTTTTAGATCTAAAAATTTGGTGCAAATAAATATGTTGGTTTGTTTTCAGAAGATGTGAAAAGTGCTTTAAATTTAATGGTCACCCAACATACTCTGTAAAATTAATTCATTGGATTTTTTATATATTGTTAATTTATTGGTGTAACATGAAGATGTAAATATTGCAAATGATGAAAAAAAAATCAAAAGTTTGGAATTGTTGTGAGTTTTCTTTTTGAGACTGATATAGTTTTTCGTTCAAAGGAAGATTTAATTGATTGAGCTCAAGGTGTTGACAAAAGTCTTGGCTATGCTGTAACGATAAAGATGTTTTATAAAGTAACTCGGGGTTGTTGCAGGAAACCTTTATGTGTATGTAAGTTGAAGCCCTACAAGTGACTCTGAAACACCTGAAGCGGAACGTGAGAAAAAGATGTTATGCCAGAAGGGAATCAGGGAGGACCTCCTGGAAATGTACCAGTGACCGATATTGCTTATGCTTTGGTGAAGGCATTCAAGATGCTTAGAGATGCTCCAACCACTACCCAATCCCAAGCACTAGTTGATCTTAATTTGAAGCACTTTTTGGATCTAAAGCCGCCAACTTTTTGTGGTCTCATGACTCCCATTGAACCTGAGGACTGGATTAAAAAGATTGAGATGACTTTTCGGGCAATGAGATGCCCTAAAGAGAGAAAGGTGTACCTCACCACATTTCTTCTTGAAGGAGAGGCCAAGTGATTGTGGGACATCATGTTGGATGGAAGATATGTCGTAAGAAGACCAACAGATATTACATGAGCAGAGTTCACCAAAAAATTTATGAACTCATGCTCCCTTCCAAAAAGAGGCAATTGAAGAAAAAAATTCTTCATTTAATGCGAGGCCAAGTGATCTGTGATGCAGTATGTGTTAGAATGTGTTCGCTCTGTGATGCAGTATGTGTTAGAATGTTGTGATCTAGTAGTCAAGAGATTAGTCTCACTGTCAATGTGATACGAGTCTATGAGTCTATAGAGTTACACATAAGATCATGCGGAAATTGAAGTGATTGATTGTGTTGATTTATGAAACTAAGTCTTAAATACGTATATTAAATACACGCTAGGTGGTATCTGATTAATTAGGAATTACTCATAAATGGTATTTGATTAATTAGGAATTACTCATAAATGAAATTGTTTTATGTGGAAGCAACCAGTCAAGTTGATAAGGCAATGGAATTAAATCAATGACCTCAGTTGCAACAACTAAAGTTCCAGAGGAGAGGCAGATTCAACCATGAGTATGGTCTATGTACATAATCTACTTATTCGAGTATTGTTTAATATAAGAGCTTATTCAAGTATCCTTTATTTCTGAAGATACTGTTAAATATCTCCAGCTAAAAGCATATCAGGTAAATAATGCATTAGTAGTAACAATGCTAAATAACACAATTATGATGACATCAGATAGGTGTAAGGTAAATTTAAGTATGAATGTTATTATGATAAAAGCTGACTTAGCAGCATGACCATTAACTGAATTTGATATCATATTGGGTATTGATTGGCTGTCAAAACAAGAAGCTATTATTAATTATAAGAGAATAGAAATTGCAATTAAGTTCCACGATAACAATAAAATTAATGGCAAAGGGAACGCGGGTTACTGTTGGGCAAAACAAGCTCTAAAATTATTAATCATTCACATGCATTCATTAAAGTGGACTAATAGTAATGGAGGTGCTAAATGAGGTGAGAACTATACCAACACCAAGCATAGACGATGAATCTTTACTTTGTAGGAGTGGAGTAAACGACAAAGAGCCTCTAAACTGGATCTGAACGGTGGACAACACTGACAGAGGGATCCCGGTCTGGAAGAGACACAACAGTGCACATGAAAGAGAGATCTTGGACTGGATCTGGATGAGGTAGGTTGGTTGCCGACATTCGTGGGTGCTCAGGCCGGGAGAAACAGGAGGAGAAGCTCTGAGAACTGTCGTTGTGTTGGTGACGAACGCCCAACGGCTGATGGCGTTAAACTAGGGAGGGACGTCTCCAACCTCCTCGAATGGACTAGCGACAGGCGGGGATGTGGTCGCTAGGAACGAAGTACTCTGGCGGTGGCGCGAGTAAATCGTCCTCCTGGCGACGGGAGGAAGAAACGGCAAGTGGAGTGGCGGGTATTACCGAGCAGAGGAGAAGAAATCTCTCTCCCCGATTCTCACTCTGGCGGCGACTTACAAAGAAAAAGTCTATTAAAGGTAAAAATGGCAGGAATGCCTTCCAAAAACTCTGTCAGCGAGCTGGTTGGGATGTACGGGCCGCGGCCCTGATGAAAGTCGTCTGGTGTTGACTTCAGGTGGGCCCCCTGATGGGACTCCAGGGTGGAGGGCAGGTGTGACGCCTGTCCCGCATCAGGAACCCTTCCCAGTAATGGAAGTGAAGGACCCATCAACAATGCTCACTTTATCCCTGTCGGAAAGAGGGTAATATGATACAAAACCTGAAGCAGAACCGATCATGTGATTGACGACGCCTGAATTGATAATCCATTGAGTAGAACCCGTAGAAGCAGAGTTGGCACTCTAAGTACCAGTGTGTGCAAAAGCAAATGATGGCATAGGAGCATCGACAAGCTCAGTGGTAAGGCCGTGCATCAAACAATGAAGGGTCTGCATCTCTTTAGCTGAGAAGGAGGACAACTGAGAAGAACCACCATCGAAAGTCTCGGTCAGATGAGCAGTGTGATGAGATCGGTCTGGAGTACTGTTACGATCGCGACCACCACGAGAACTCGATCCACCTGATGGAGGAGGAAAACCATGGAGGCTATAACAAGTATCTCAAGTATGACGAGACTTGCCACAATAGTCACATGTGTGGTGATCCCTATTTGTCGGTTTGGGCTTGAAATCACGAGAAGCGCGACTGCGAATATGGGGCTGATGAGCCACTAGCGCAGATCCCTCTGGAAGGTTGGAGGTGGTCCAAGACTGACGTCGATCAAACTCTTGTTGAACAATATTGTAAACCTCAGGAAGTGAGGGAATAGGAGCACGCCCAAGATATGGACCGAATCAGATCAAAATTTCTGTGCAAACCATGTAGGAACTCAAAAACCCAATTTCTATCTTCGCGATTCTTCAGCAATATTGCATCTGCATTGCACACCATGATGAGAGAGTCAAAATGATCGTACTCCTGATAGAGCTGGGTGAACTCAAGGTAATAAGCTGAAGGAGGACGATCCCCTTGACGGAGATTTCTGATCTTGCGGCGAACTGTAAGATTTTGGCCGCATTCCCCTTAATGGAATAGGTAGACTCAGCGCGCTTCCATATGTTTGCAGCAATATCAAGAGATAATCTGTGCAATCGATTCCTACATAGAGTTGATAAGACATGACATGACAAGGGAGTTTTTTGACTCCCATTTAGGTCAAGCAGTAGAAATCAGAGTCGGAGTAGTGGTGGTGCCATTGATGTAGCCATAGAGATGTTGACTTTTCAGGGCAAGTGTAATAGAGCGGGATCAAGCCAAATAATTGGTGTCATCAAGGAGGATTGTGGTAAGTGGCGATTAGAGGTGATATTGACCAACCCAGGTAGATCCAGCGAGGGTCATAGGAGTACCGAAATCACAAATCTCTGACATGGAAACAATGGCAACCAAACCGCCAAGAAGATGGAATAGGGTAAAGAAGAGCACCTCGTCAAAAAGAAGACGAACGAATTGTTGAATTTTCCCGGATCTTGGAGTGAGCAGGGGTTATCTCAACTAAAGTTAGTCACAATCAGAAACACATGCAACAACAAGAGTCTTTATTGATAACAACAATCTTCTTTACAAGGCGAGACATATATGACGAGACATGATTCACCAAAACCACCACAGGGAAAGCAGAGACAACTACAAATACACGGATCTACTGCTGCACTAAGGAGTCTGCATAGTCCGCCAGGTCGCCAGACCGCAACCAAGGCCGCGCGGACTGCTCTTATTCCAATACTAAGCTCTAGCCGCCGATCTGCAAGCCGCCTAACCGCGAGGTCGCCTAGCTGCCAGACCGCACAAGCTGCGAAGCCGAACTGAACAGGCCGCCTAAAGCAGACAACTTTATTGAACCCCGAACGCAAGTTGCCAAAGTGAAAACCGTCTGGTCGCTGTCTGCGACCTGCTGTTTACCGTCTGTTGCTAAACCGCAGAGTTCGCACTGTCTCTGACCGCAATCAGAGCCAAGTCCTGGCATTTCAGCGCTATCCGCACAACCTGCACTGCACAAACCGGTCAACTCTATCAAACCGCACGAATACTAAAATCCAGTCCGCAGCAACTGTTGGCGGGCTCCCTTACTGTTCATTCGCTCTCCTGATGTGACATGAGTCCTATTTATAGGCACGATGAGGAGTGTGGTCACCGCCCTAGCCGATAGGAACACCGCCACATTCCGCAGCAAGAACAAGTGTATGCGCAAGCCCGCGGATACACTCCAGTCCGCCGCGACCTGTGCAGGATAGCCAATCCGCCATTTCTTCACCAAGGCCGACCAACAACACCAGTCCGCCTTGTCGCCAAATGCCAAGCCAAGACCGCCACAGCCGAACTCTGCAACAACTGTCCGCCTAGCCGGACACAGCTCCATTCCTCTTATCCCGAGCCCACAGCCTCGCCACCAAGGCAACTGCCGGACTCAGCAGACACAGCTCCAGTCGGCACGCCCTTGCGGACGCAATCTCCAGTCCGCATTCTCCAAGCTCGCAACCAAGGCACACGACACTGCTGCCGAGCTTGGCGGACGGAGAGGCAGTCCACGCTTCACTGCACGATCTCCCCGGACTGAGCCAAACTTGGACTTGGTTCAGAACCAACCAAGTCCACATCACTGGCCACAAGGGCCAGTCCGCACTTACTGGCGGACACTGGAACCAGTCCGCCTGCCTCGGCGAACTCCAGCACCTGTCCGCGCTGACTGACGATCTCCGCGGCTTCCACTTGCCGCTTCACCAGAGCAAGACCAAGGCTTCTGCCAAGTCGGTTTCCCGAGCTCCAGTCCTTCAATCCGCTTCTTGCCGGACTCCGCGGATAGAGTCACAATCCGACCAGCTACCTTTTGGGATCCAACTGCTTGCAGAGCATAAGCCGACCTGACAAACCGCCGCTGCTATTCACGTAGTCCGCGCGAACAGACCGCCCAAGCCGCCACAGAACAAGCCGTCTGCAACAGCCCTGCCGACCTGGCTATCCGCCAACCCTATGCGCGTAGTCCGCACAGATAGGTTGCCCAAGTCCAATTACCCACTTTCACTTCACAATTTTCAACACTCTCCCTTGAAGTGAGAAGTGGTGAACAACTCCAGCAGCTCTCATAACCTTGAACCTGGTCCCTCCGATAGCGCCTTCGAGGAGATGTCCAAGACATAGTCCCCGCCCTGCATATCCTGGACCATGAGGGATTCCTCCAGCATCTCCCCAAAGGAGCCATGCTTCTCCTTGCCTTCTTCTTCAGCTTCGACCTCCACTCGTGTGTCACGGGAGTATCACCAACGACCTTGGGCACAAGGGCCCAAACCTCGCTATCTCCGAGAGTAGTCAACTCCTCAGCCTTGGTGTCATTCACCTCCTTGACTCTAGTGGTGTCATCACAGCTAGAAGGTACTCGCTCGATCTGAGGGCTTGTAAAGAAACATGAGACCAAGCTGGCCGCGTTTCCTTCGCTATATCGAGCTGGTGGGTTACTGATCCTTTTCGACCTCCGAAGAACCTGACCACGGCTAACCACCTCCGTTGCTCCTCCTGAACCAGCTTTGTTCCCGGGCAAACCCGGAACAATGCTCTCCTTGCTTCCTCAACAAGACGCCACCACACTGGAACCAGGAGCACCTGGAGCAACGCTCCCCCTGCTACCTGAACCAGAAGCCTCGGCTCTCGAACAAGAACTACCTGGAACATCGCTCCACCTGCTTCCTGAACCGGAAGCCTCCATCTTCGAGCCAGAAGCACCTGGAGCATCGCTTCCCCTGCTTCCCGACCCTGACGCCTTCGCCCCGGAGCTAGAACAACCTGGAGCTCCTGGTGACACATGCAGCTCCCACTGAACCTTAGCAGCAGCCTCCTTCAGCCCACCATTTGACCTGCTCACCTCTAGCTCTACCCATGAGATATCCCAATATGACGTCAGCTCATCGAAGACAACGTCTCTCGACACGATGAACCTCTTCGTCGCAGGATCCATACACCTCCATCTTCTCTTCTGTTCATCATACCCAACAAAGACTAGCTTTGTCTTGAGAGCATCCAGAGCGTGTACGTAGTAGGTAGATCCAAACACCCGTAGGTGCTTCACACTGGGCTTCACCCGGAACATCAGCTCAACCAGAGTCTTCACAATGATCGGACTAAGAGGCATCCGATTGATGACATGTGCCGCACAGGCCATTCCTTCCGCCCAAAAAGCCTTAGGAATGCCTTTGCACTGAAGCCAACACTTGCAGGTCTCCGTCAACAGACGGATCATCCGAACTGCAACACCGCCTTGCTGTGAAGTATGTCCACGAGAAAGCTCCCTTCGGATCCCATGCTTCCTGCAAAAGTTCGAGAACTCGGTTGAGCCGAAACTCACCACCGATGCTTATCCTCAACTTCTTTATCCGCAGGCCAAGCTGGCCCTCCACAAGCTTCTTGAACTCCACAAACAAGCGGAACTTATTCGACTTCTCCTTCATGAAGTATACACAAGTATACCTCAAATAGTCATCAACCAAAATCAGCATGTACCTGCTGCCTCCAAGACTGGCGGTAACGGTCGGTCCAACCAGATCACAATGGACAACCTCCAAAGGTGCTTTACATCTGGATTGCGCCTTATCAACCGTAAAGCGAAAAGCTTCACCATGCTGACATCCCGTGCATGCTTGACCGTCACCGTAGGATGACCATCTAGGCAAGCCTCTTACGAGTCTTCTTACCGCCACTGCTTTCAGCTTGTCCATCCCTACATGCCCAAATCTTTCATGTCAGATAGCTGCACTATCACTGACCTTCATCTGATCAGCATCTGAACTTGTTGATGACCCAACCAAGTTCTTCTCCTTGCCTCCAACATGAGCTACGTTCACCGAGAGCAAGACAACCTTGCACTCCTTCCTGAGGTGACCATGCTGCTTGCATCTATAGCACCTTGGTCCTTCCTTCCTCTTCCCATCATGCCAAGGAGAACCACTCCTCTCTTGCTGATATGAAGTAGAAGGACCATCCTCCGCAACAACCTTCACCTCCTTATTGAACAACCCATCAAGGGAAGTCCAAACCTCCGCAGCTGACCGACATCCACTGATGTGGTCCAAGAGCTCCGATGAGATCACCTGCTTGAGAATAGACTCCGCTCTTGCATTTGTCTCCTTCCAAGCTCTTATTTCTTCAGCATTGCCAGCAGTAACCTCTTGTCTTCCTGCTCCACATACCACCTCCCAAAGGTCCTCGCTAAGAAGAATGCTCTCCATACAAGACTTCCACCTATCAAAGTTAGTCTCTGTAAAGAGTTCAATCCCAAGACCACTTGCATCTTCCACTGCCATGGTTTTACCACTGGTTCCCTCTTCACAAGAGCAACAACCACTTCAGTTGATCACTGTTTATCCACTCCAACCTCGCTCTGATACCATGTTGAATTTTCCCGGACCTTGGAGTGAGCAAGGGTTATCTCAACTAAAGTTAGTCACAACCAGAAACACATGCAACAACAAGAGTCTTTATTGATAACAACAATCTTCTTTACAAGGCGAGACATACATGACGAGACATGATTCACCAAAACCACCACAGAGAAAGCAGAGACAGCTACAAATACAAGACAACTCAAGCCGCTCGGACTCAACACGTAGCCGCCGGATCTACTGCTGCACTAAGGAGTCCGCCAGGTCGCCAGACCGCAACCAAGGCCGCGCGGACTGCCCCTTATTCCAGTGCTAAGCTTTAGCCGCTAATCTGCAAGCCGCCTAACCGCGAGGTCGCCTAGCTGCCAGACCGCACAAGCTGCAAAGCCGAACTGAACAGGCCGCCTAAAGCAGGCAACTTTATTGAACCCCGAACACAAGTTGCCAAAGAGAAAACCGCTTGGTCGCTGTCCGCAATCTGCTGTTTACCGTCTCTTGCTAAACCGTAGAGTCTGCACTGTCCCTGACCGCAATCAGAGCCAAGTTCTGGCTTTACAGCGCTATCCGCACAACCTGCACAGCACAAACCGGTCAACTCTATCAAACCGCACGGATACTAAAATCCAGTCCGCAACAACTGTTGGCGGGCTCACTTTCTGTTCATTCGCTCTCCTCCTGATGTGACATGAGTCCTATTTATATGCACGATGAGGAGTGTGGTCACCGCCCTAGCCGATAGGAACACCGCCACATCCCGCAGCAAGAACAAGTGTATCCGCAAGCCCGCGGATACACTCCAGTCCGCCGCGACCTGTGCAGGATAGCCAATCCGCCATTGCTTCACCAAGGCCGGACAGCAACACCAGTCCGCCTTGTCGCCAAAGGCCAAGCCAAGACCGCCACAGCCGAACTCTGCAACAACTGTCCGCCTATCCGCGGACACAGCTCCAGTCCGCTTATCCCGAGCCCACAACCTCGCCACCAAGGCAACTGCCGGACTCAGCGGACACAGCTCCAGTCCGCACGCCCTTGCGGACGCAATCTCCAGTCTGCATTCTCCAAGCTCGCAACCATGGCACACGACACTGCTGCCGAGCTTGGCGGACGGAGAGGCAGTCCGCGCTTCACTGCGCGATCTCCCTGGACTGAGCCAAACCTGGACTTGGTTCAGAACCAACCAAGTCCACATCACTGACCACAAGGGCCAGTCCGCACTTACTGGCGGACACTGGAACTAATCAGCCTGTCCCGGCGAACTCCAGCACCTGTCCGCGCTGACTGGCGATCTCCGCGGCTTCCACTTGCCGCTTCACCAGAGAAAGACCAAGGCTTCTGCCAAGCCGCTCTACCGAGCTCCAGTCCTTCAGTCCGCTTCTTGCCAGACTCCACGGATATAGTCACAATCCGCCCGGTTACCTTCTGGGATCCAACTGCTTGCAGAGCATAAGCCGGCCTGGCAAACCTCCGCTGCTGTTCGCGTAGTCCGCGCGAACAGACCGCCCAAGCCGCCACAGAACAAGACGTCTGCAACAGCCCGACCGACCTGGCTGTCCGCCAACCCTGTCTGCGTAGTCCGCACGGATAGGTTGCCCCAGTTTAATCACCCACTTTCACTTCATAATTTTCAACACGAACAAGCATCAATGGAGGATTAGAAGGCACGGTCCACAACCACAAAGGAAACCCTAGATCAAAGATTTGAAGACATCCTACCGTTGGAATCTCATGAAACTGGAGAGGGAGGATGAGGAGGGCAAAGAAAATCTTTTTCTGAAGTTTGAGGTCAATCGGACTGTCGGAGACCCATCGGGGGAGGCATCAACACCGATCAGCCGACATGGTTTTGAATGTCGATCGGCGCTGCAGACGGAGAGGGAGGGGCCGCGTCTCGCGGAAAGAGTGCTATAGAGAGATAGAGATAGAGAAAGGGAGAAGGAGACCAGAAGGAAAGCGAGCGGGTGATCGGGCGAAGCGGCGGAGCGGGAGCTCTGGCGGACGTACACAGAGAAGCAGAACAGGTAGATCGACTACAGAGGCTCTGATACCATGTCAAATTAGGGCTTCAATAATCTTATTCAAGAGAGTGGTCCCCTATTTATAGGGCAAAATACAATATAAATGAGATTATCATGCAACACTAACTTCAGTTGGAGGAAAAAAAACCCTCAGGTCGTGTACATACATTGAGGAGGTTTTCATTTAGGAAATTCAATTTTATATCAAATTTTCTTTTTTCATAATCATAGTATGTTGCAATAACATGCAAGATTCAAATGAACTAAATCTTAACAACAAGAGAGAGTCTCATCATAGTCTATCATAGTCTACATCATGAATTTACTTCAAATCTTTAGTAGCTAATCGTCCTTTGAATATATGCACATTCACAAAACTCATTTTCTTCTGATGAGTTTTTCTCTTTTGATGGTTCAACAAAGCTTCATACCTGGTTTGCATACATGAAGTCCATTTCAGATCTTATAGTTTCATGCCACATCTCAGAGTCTGGTCTGGATATAACATCTTGGTAAGTAGTAGGCTCATTTTGAACCTGTCAAAACATGTACAGTTCAGCGGTCTGGCGACTAATTGTGGCCGACAGGTGCTAGCAGTTTGGCGATCAACTCTGGCGGACAAGTGTTAGCGGTCTGGCGACCAGCTTTAGCGGACAGTGTTAGCAGTCTTAAGAATTGAACTGGTGAACAAGGCTTAGCGGTCTGACTGTCCGGTTATCCTAGCAGCATTGTTTCGGTGCGGTCAGCTGAGCTCAAATACATTGACGACCAGACGGTTAGGGTCAGCCTAACTGATTAAGAAGCTTTTGTTGTCTTGACCGCAGTTGGTGTTCGAAGTTCTCAAGCTGCATCTCTTGTGCGGACTTGTCTGGCGGTAAGGTTGTGCTAACCGCCATTATTGTTCTGGAAGTGGGCTACTGCAGTGGTTGCGGACAAACAACCAAGACAAGCTTTGGAGTTTTTGTACATCTAGTTTTCCTAACCACATTATGAGCGGTTAGATTTTTGTGTAACTGCCTAGTCGCATGTGACATACGTTGTTTATTCTCTCTCTTGTTTTCTCTCTCTTCCCCTCTGTTTTTTATAAATAGGGGGACATACCCATGTATTATGTAACTTTTTAGAGCAATAAAGTTGTTTTCTGAAAGATCCATATACAATACATCGCTTTGCTAAGTCATGAGAAAGCCATTTTTCTATTGCTTAAAACGATGCCCATCAGATCTACTCGTGATTTGTGTTTCTTGAGCAGACACTTGTGTTATAACTATTAGTATGTCTTGCTCAGATTCCATTCCAAGTTCATTCATATCTTGTGGTTCTTGAACCTCTTTAGGTTCTATCTTAATGAACTATTTTTCTTGAAAAACACATTATCCTCAGAATATTTGTAAAAATTGTTTCCTTTAGTTTCCTTAGGATACCATATTAGATAATATTTATCGGATTTGGGCTCAAGTTTGTTAGACATTTGAAGTCTTGTGTGTCTCTCGCAACCCAAAATTTTTATGAAAAACATCGGGCGCTTCTCTGTCCATATCTCATGTTATGTCTTTTGAACCGTTTTAGTAAGAATACGATTTAGTGTGAAAGTGATAGCCTCTAAAGCGTATCCCCAAAAGGAATTGCAAGATCTACTTGACTCATTATAGATTGCACCGTGTCCAACAAAGTACGATTTCTTCCCTTAGAAACATTATGTTGTGGTGTCAAATGTGGAGTGAGTTGGTTATAATACCACATTCCTTCAGATGGTCATGAAGCTCTTAACTCGAATATTCGCTACCTCAATTTGATCGAAAGTGTTTTAATATATTTTCCAATTGGTTTTGTCCTTCATTGTTGAATTTCTTGAATTTTTGAAAGGCTTCAGAATTGTGTATTCGTATTTACTAAAATCGTAAGTAAATGTGATGAAATAATAAAACCCATCTATAGTTATGGAACTCATGAGTTCACTTTTATCTGAATGTATAATCCCAAAAGATTATTTGCCCTCTTAGTTTGTCCTGTTGAGGTGTCTTTAGTTATCTTGACTAATAAACAAGATTCAAATGTCTAGTATGACTCAAAATGAAATGAGTACTGAAATCCATCCTCATAGAGTTTGAAAATACATTTCTCATTTATATGACCTAAAAATGACAATTTTAAATATTTGTAGGATTTAAATCATTTATTTTAATTGTTGTGTTATTAATGCTGTAGATCAGATAGTCTAGGCTTAAAATATAAACACTATTAAATATTTGTGGAATACATAAATAAATATCATTCATATATTAAATAATTATTATGTATAACAAATGAAAATATTTTTGGCCAAACAAAAAGTAGAACTAATGTTTATAGTAATCGTAGGTACATGGTAGCAGTTCTCTAGCTATATTACAAGCCCAGTAAGCAAAAATATATGACAAAAACTCTTTCTCCATTTTCAACTTGTTAGGTTTACTTCTCATTTAGCCAATGTTCTTCTCCTTCAGTTTGTGCACGTTAGCATAAATGTGAGAATCACATCTTCTCCTTCATCTCATTTATCCAGTATTAAAGATGAAGTATATAAAATTTGGCTTCTATAACAAATATGCCTGAAGTGAACATCTCACTTTTTTTTTCTAGATTTTTAAGGTAAACAAGTCAATTTTTCTTCTAGTATTTCGTCTTTTCACAATGGTGGCAGTTCCCTTCATTGACCACTCTTTTATGCTCCGTGCAAAATATTTGTGTTTGAACTTAGAATTAGATCCCATTTTAGTTTTTCCAAATCCTTACCTGTCTTTGCTTATATGCACCATCAAAGTATGGCTAGGCTTTGTAATTTTCATATTACAACAGTTTTCAACATGCCTAGAAGTACTAAAAGTGCTTTGTTAATCTTATTCTCATTATATTCATGACACTGCTCATAGTTTTAGGTCACAATTGCATAATTAAGTCCGTGAGTAGCTAGCTCTTGGCCCATTGGAAATCCAGCCTTTCAAGGTTTTCTATGTACCCAATCATCTTGAGCACATGAGTTCTTATAAAGTCATGTGTTGCCATTTTGCACCGAAATAATGCACTTGAGACATCAGACCTCTCTTGAAGAGTCTGCCCTTGAAAATTTTCTTGAGGTGCTCAATTATTTCATAACTAGCCATGACCTCGTGTTACTTATGAAGCTCAAAGTTCTTAGCTAGCATGAGACATTCGATATCCAAGAGGTTATCCTGATACTTCTTATAAACATCTTTATCTATACGTGAAGATTTGTAAGTGGTTCATCGAGGTGATTTGTCTTTAGTACACGCGCTTACTGTCACAGGCTGCTAGTTCAGTGCACAACTGTGTCCATGGTTTCATGTGCGGATGGCGCAATAAGCCACATGTTGAGGTAATAAGACGTTAAAGAGGTTGAAGATTTGGGTGTGGGAGTTCTTGGCACAAGTATGATTCCATACTCAAGATGATCATGCACATGAGGAGCATGTCAAGAATAAGGCTTAAGCATAGCCATGATAGCCTATGGCGAAAAAGAATGTGGAAGTCTCAAGAGCATTGGAGAGAAGTCTTGAATATGAGAGAAGCTCCTAGAATGATGTGGAATCTTCCAAAAGATTCTATAATCGTGTCGATGACTCTAGATTGTTATGGAATACTGCAAAGATTTTTTTTAATATTCTTAAAGGGGTAAAATAATTTAGAATGTTCTAGAAGAGTGTGGAACCTTCTAGAAAACTCTAGTGTATGTAGACTGTAGAGGTATCTAGAATGGTATGAAGTTTTATAGAAGTTAGGAGTAATCTAGAATAGTCTAGAATACTCTTGAATATTGTAGAATAGTGTGGAGACTTGTATATAGCTATTAGAGAAATGTAGAATAGTTTAGAAGAGTTTAAAATAGAGAGTTTTTAGAATCTTCCCTTAGTTGGACGGAAACTCTTGGAGTCAATAAAAAGGAGATGGATGTTCATTTGAATCAAGCAGTCTTGAAAGCAATATTGGAATCAACGTAAACTATCAAAGAGTTCAGAATTCCATAGCTTCAAAGATGTGAATAGAAGTTTGAGTACTATTGAGTATTCTCCCTTTCCACCATATACTTGTGTGTGTGTGTGCATAGAATTTCGCTGCTAGAGAAGAGGTGAGGGTTGACTTAGATATTGTGAAGGGCATTAAAAGGAGCTAAGGCTACGCGGATCAAGGTTTGAGTGCTGGCCTAGCGCTGTGTCTGTGACATTATATTCCTGTGTGAGGGCAATCCTCAAGTTTTTGTTCTAGTCTAGTAAATGGATCACAAGGACATAGTGTGATGTGTGTTACTAGCTATGAATATTCTACGATTGATTATGCAAAGTAAAAAATCAGTACTCCACTTCAGAAATATATTGATTTATTTAACAAGGTCCTTTTATTTAATATTACTCACTATTTCTTTGAATTAATACATTTTAATATTAATTCAAAAAATTAGATGTGAGTAACTCTCTGATGGGACAAAATCGGATCTTTCACCAAGTCATAAGTCAGTTTTGGTTAATCACCTATAACTTGGTTATTTAGATAGACAACATTTTTTAGTTATATCATATAGTACTCTCCTGTAGTTAAATGAATAACTTTTATTCTTCTTCATTTGATGAAGTTTCTCAACTCTATGCTTCCAAGACTCGATCTTATTTAGAAAGTCTAGTTAAGTATTGCTCAATGGATGGTAGTTAGATATCACAATTAGGGCTGTAACGGTTTGGTTTGGTTTGATTTGTAAGCAAAACCGCAAACTGAATCATCCGTATGTGGTTCCAAAAATTTGGAACCGAACCGAACCGCTCAAACATTGAAACCGAACCGAATCAAACTGAATGGTTTGGTTCGGTTTTTGCAGTTTAAATAATGTGATAAAACCTAAAGATTTATAGATAGAGATCAGGGATTGTGTAATGAATGAGGCTCAACCATCCAACATGAAAGTGCTGTCTGAACACAATTCTTATCACCTAACCATTTCAGGAATCCAAAAACAAATGAATGTAAAATGAAATATTCATCAGCATTGTTTGTTTGGAGAAAAATCTAGATTAGAGAAATATCTAAACTAGAGATCAACGACAACTTAGATGTTTAATCAAAACAAGAAACAAAAAACTTAAAAAATATAAGAGAGATACCTGCTGTATGATCAACTGTATGGTTTAATGAAATTTAATTAATAAATTAAATGTTTTTATATACATCGGTTCGGTTTGGTTCGACTCGGTTCGGTTTGCTACACAAAACCATAAATCGAACCGAACCGTATGGTTTTACTAAAATCAAAACCGTAACTGAACCGCGGCCTGCTGAAACCAAACCAAACCGTATGGTTTGGTTCGGTTCGGTTTTGCGGTTCGGTTGGTTTTGGCTTACAGGCCTAATCACAATTATCTGATCGCACCTCACCGATAGAGTGCTGATGATTTTTCTATAAAAAAATGATGGCAAATTCTCTTTAGATTTGGGGGCGCGGCCTCTGGGAAGACTACAGCGCAATGTATTTTGTGCTGGATTTTATACATTTCTAGTACATATTTGGGCATGCAAAAGTTGTAATTTTATTTCATGATTGTGTTAAAATATGTACAATGTTAAAAGTTAATCATTTACCATGAAAATCCCTTAAATTGCATGTTAAGTACAATCAGATGCCTTTCAATACCCCGGTACTCATCAAGACCTTGATGGATTAAGTGTGGGTTGGTCAAAGCAAGGTGCATAAAATTGTTGTATCAAAGCGTAAATCTTCAAAATTTGAACAATTCCAAAACAACAGAATCAATGTTGACAATCGTTGACTTATTTGACAATTTCACAAAATGCTCGACAATTGTCGATTCATATTGGATGATTGCTGATTGATTCGTCGATTTCATAAAGCGCTCAATGATTGTCGATTTGCATAGGAAGATTGTCGATCGATCACATAATTTCATTAATCATTCAAAGAACATGTAATCGTTCAATTTTGAAAATTTTACTATCGACGATCGATATTCGACATTTAACAAACGACGCTTCCAGTGAGTGTGGAAAGTGTTAGATATTATGTACATTCTTATGGTAGACTTAGCTTAAATTCACCTTTGGTGTTGTGAGCACCCTCTCTTGTACATATATATACTTGATTATTACGACTCTTCCACAAGTTTCTCATTTCATTGTCATCTTGTGATAATTTATTTTGCTTCAGTTAAAAGCATCAGAAATTTGAATGGCCATAGCATTGGACCATACCAAATTCATGCTGGCAAGTCTGTTCCTATTGTTAAAGGTGGAGAACAAACGAAGATGGAGGAAGGTGAATTTTATGCAATTGAAACTTTTGGCTCAACAGGTAGACGTTTGAATTGTTCATGAATATTTTCTAGCTCCTCGATGAAATTTTATTTATTAAATTCTCAATGGTGCCACTCCACTTTATGCTCTATTTGGCGACATGTTTAAGCAATGCCAGTGACAATTATAAAGGCATGCCATTGAATGGTAACAATTGGTATTGCTTAAAGATAACAGTAATATGGTATAAACTTGAATTGCAACTTGTTCACACGGTAAACTCTACTTTGTCAGGATAGGGCTGATGATTCTTATCTGATCATTTTTGCAAGGCAAAGGATTTGTGAGAGAAGACCTTGAATGCAGCCATTACATGAAAAATTTTGATGTTGGACACATACCACTAAGGTTACCAAGAGCAAAGCAACTACTTACTACAATAAATAAGAATTTTTCAACCTTGGCCTTTTGCCGACGTTACCTGGATCGTCTTGGGGAGGCAAAATACTTAATGGCACTGAAGAATTTATGTGACGCTGGTATTGTTCAGGTATGCATTTTTTCAATTAATCTTTCTTGCTGTACCAATGGCTTTGTTTTATGTAGAATATAATTTGTGTTGTTAACTTGTTATTGCATAAGAATGTATTTCCCGAACTAAAAATATCGAGACTTAACAATTAGTACGGCCGGAAAATAGAGGTTTGTCTTGCCACAAAACTATCTTTCTTTGCTACCTTTAATGCGTGACTTTCCCAAGTGCTTCTTTCACCAATTTAGTTTACGAGCCTTGATTTTGTTCAAAAAATTCAATTCTTCCCTGCCACTTAGGCCCAATTTTTAATTAATCATAATTAGAGGTTTAGGAAATAGATGCTGTTGATGGGTTTTTGGCTAGCAGAAGAAAGTGTTGTCTTTTATATCATCTGCTTTATAACATATTTAAATGTTGTCTTCTGTATCATCTGCTTCATAACATGGTTGTTAAAATTGAGCTGGGCTAAAAGAATTTGTAGGTAGCCCAAACATTGTCATTAGTTTCTACTCAGGTCAAGGTTGGATCAAAAATGAACGAGTTAGGTTCAGATCAAGCTTGAATTGAATCAGGCATTGGCCAAATTTTCTCAAAAGGCACAATCAGGGTTGTCAATTTTAACGGTAGGTAGTTAACCTAATTCAGAGTAACCTGCTCTGTTACCACTTGTTAGATCAGGTGACAACCTTAAAGTGGGGAGGGAGCGGAGGGGGGGAGGGGGTGGTGGGGGGTGAATGATGTATTTTAAATTTATTTGTTCGAGAGTTCTGAACAAAAGGATAATAATATGAAAACTCAAACCACAAAGAAATGTTATGTTTAATATCAACAAAGAATATTTATTTACTAAAAAGATGTTTGATCTTATGATGCTAAGATCTAGGCGATGATATAATTCTTTTAGTTTTTATAACGAGCCCTACAAACCCGATTGGCTTCCTTCAATGCACGGCCCGAATGATGACAATCTCTCTCCTTCCCGAAGATCCCACAAGAACTTCTCATTCTTGACGCCTTCCCGAAGGAGATTTTTATTACTAGATCTGCCCGATCTAGACGCCTACACCAAGGCAATTTCCACTGAGGTCTACCCCAAACCCGGCATTCCCAAAGGAGATTTTTATTACTAGATCTACCCTTTGATGAAAGATTGTTGTGATGCAAATGTTCCGTCTTTGAAGTGCTTGCAACTTGGGAAGATCTTCTAGGCCTTGGAGGATGATGATCCGTTCGTCTCCATAGTATTTTTCAGATTTGCAGTCGAGGAACATTAGACTTCAAGAGATCAATGGAGGAAGATGCTGGACACATGCTATGAATGCTTGCATGGATATCTTACGTGGATTTCAACCTTCCCTGATCTCCTTGTTGAATGGCACCAAAGGGTCTTGAGATTTATGCCCATACAGGTCTCAAGATGGCTAGGGTGCACAAACTATGAAATCCTTGATTTGGAACCAAAAACAACCCTATTTATAATTTTGAAAAATCTGGGCAAGTGCTATCAAATGGTGTTATCTCTGTCACCCAAGGTTGTCAGGATTGAGATCCTAGATGAGATTGTTTCGAGGTAGGATCGGATTCGATAGTAGGGTTGGATCGAGGACCGCTTTACAAAATCAGGATCGATTTACAAAATCTGGATCGTAGGATCGTAAGATCCTATGATCTGGATCGCGATCCTGACAACCTTGCTGTCACCCAATATTATAGGATAAATGCGCTATTATGACGGCGATAGAGCTAACAATAATTTCTGATAACACATCTCGAAGCCCAATCTGACTGACGTTTCAAGGCACCACCAAAGTTGAGTTTATCCGAATCATTCTGTGGAGGTTCCCATAATAAGGAAGTTGCGAAGGGTCCACGAATCAATCTCCCTCGAGAACCTCAGTATAGACGACATGCTCGAACAAACTCGAGGTTTCCGCCCCTAAACCACAAAGAGCTCCTTAACCAGCGAGGCAAATGGAAGTAAGGTGCCTTCAAAATTCAATGCATTGCGAGCCTTCCAAACTTCTTAAATTAAAAACCCAAGGACCATTTGGAGGAAGCTATCTTGCAACCCCTCCAGTTACAGTTTGCACGATCAGAGCACATTGATAAAATGGCTCAGAGATTGCCAAGAAGAAGCTCTATAAAACAGCGGAAGGGAAATATTGCAAAATTCTATAGCCCGCGGACATGCAATAAATTAGTTGTCAACATCGTCTAAATCGTGACCACAGCGAGGATAGGTGATAGAGTTGGAATACCGCTAGACGCAAGTAGTCTTGGGCATGCAGTTCTCCTTCTAGCTGTAACATTCTTGAAAAACATTTACTTTTGTTTAATAAAAAATGCAGCTTAAATCGTGTTCTTTTGGGATTTTTTAGGGGTTGTATATAAAGATTGATTAGAAAAAAATGCTGTTGCTTGTGACTAATTAAAGTATTATGCTTGCAGCCATACCCTCCCTTGTGTGATGTGAAGGGAAGCTACGTGGCGCAATTCGAGCACACCATATTGCTTCGACCTACCTGCAAAGAGGTGATATCCCGAGGAGAGGACTATTGACCCATGGATTGGCCTCATAACATAATTTTATACTCAGGGCTGTATTCTACTGAGTTGACTGACTCTTGTTTTATGTGGATCATAAATTGGCTTGCTTGTTATATATTATTATGTTACATATTATCTGCACTTAAAGATTACTAGAAAAAAAAAAGATTCCCATAGCCTTGTTCTCTTCAGGGTGAACCCCACCCCCCTCTCCTCTAAGGCTGTGTTTTGTGCGGCTTATTACGACTTATTTGCTCTGGTGAGGTTGGACGAAAATGTCAGTCATACCAAATTCTTATGCCCCAAATTAGTTTTTTTTATATAAGTATATAACTATAGTAACATTTGTCATATCAAAAATGTCGTTCTATAACAATGATGTTTTTGTCCAATCTCACCGGAGCAAATAAGCTGTGATAAGTTTTGAAATTATAGGTTTCACCCATCTATCTTTTGAAATTATATAAAAAAACCTCCACTGTAAGTTTACATTTCATAACATGCATGCTCGAAAATATCCTCCGGAGAAAAGTAAACTTGCATGTGTGCGGTCTGTAATTATTGTAATTATGTTAACTCTCGAGGGAGGTTTGGGTAATTAGCAGTAAATATTAATGATAATTTTTGCTATGTTTTTTTTTAAAAATCTCCACTTAAAAAAAATCTTAATGTAGAAATCATTAACATTTTATTTCAAAGAGTTCTGCCTATTGATTAAGATTTAGGATTTAGGGTTTAATTAATAAGTAAATTCTAAACCAATGAATTTCCCTTTTCTAATTAATAAGTAATCACTCCTTCCTTCCCTATGGTCCCTTGTTGACTACTGTATGCATAGCTCATGTGGCTCGGTTCATTTCCAAAGTTGTGCTACTTTTTTTTATACTTTTTTTTTTTGAAAAGAAACTTCTATTTGTTTGAGGCAGCGTTGTGCGGGTGTTGTTTATTAAAATAATTTATTTTTATTTTTTTTATGTTGCAGTCATGACATAGAAAGCAGTATTTTTACAGGTCGCTGTTATGACCGCATGAACCGGATCTTAATTAAGATCTGGTTCATGCGATCGTAACCACTTGACCGGTGAAAATAAGTCCACCCAAACGGAGCCTATGGGTCTGTTTGGGACAGCTCTGGCGGATTGAAAAGCTGCTGTCCGGATAGAACTGTTTTAAAATAGATCTCTGGGGAGCAGTTTTGAAAAGCTGCAGAGTGTTTGAGCGTTCTGTGCAGAAGTGCGCTTTGAAAAGGAACATCCGGGAAACCAATGAGAAGCCAGACCTGTTGAGGGCCCTGTGCAAAATTGTATGTCAGAAGCCTAAAATGCATGGGCCCCACGTCTCTCCTCATTGGTCCCAGACCAATAGTATCATCCGGGTCCCCCGGACCTTTTGCTCATGCAAGAGCAAGTGTAGGAGGAGGTGGAGATCCACAAAGTGTGTCTAGACTTCAAACTAGATCTAGAAACCAGAGATTTATATCTGTAATTCTATTTTACCAAGTAAAATGATGTTCTAGACTAATGTGGCACTGCAGCCCTTATTTTTGTAATATACTATCCTGCAACTTATTTATACTAAACTTCCGCTGATGATAAGATTAATTGAACATGAACTGATGGTCTTACAAGGCGAAGGTTTTGGGGAGCGAGTGATGGACTTGAGTGAGGGCGAGTCTCTCTTCCTCGAAGTGGCTCTCTTCTCAAGGCGTTCTCCTCGGGCTCTCTTCTCGGGTCGTATTTACTAGTGATAGGCCGAATCTCCCTAGAGATAGGCTGTATAGCCCTTGGGATAGGTTGGATAGCTATGGGGTAGGTCGTATCGCCCTGGCAATAGGCCATACCGACCTAGGTAGATCCACTATAACTTCGATCGCCCCGGGGAGCAATGCAAAATCTAAGAATTTGTATGCTTTGCTTTGGACTTCTTCCCAATTGTCATCTTCTTTTTACCCACACACATGAAACACATGCACAACATGAAATTCATTTTTGTTAGCAAGGTCAGGTTAGGTTATTGTCATAATGTCATTAAAAAGCGCGCTACATAATATCTTGGAACTGTGCCTTTGGTTCATTGAACTTCTTGTTTCTGTGTAATATCTTATAAACAAGCTACATTTATCAATTTTTCTTAAACTCTTAAGGCAAATTCTCCATCTTTTCATTGATACCCTTAAAATTTCATGTAACAATTCAATTCTTCATGTTGGGCCAAAACAACTGTTATGCATTTCATGAGATACTGGATGTATCCATATTCTTCTTTGGCCATGCATATTGCTTCCTTGATTGAACCTAGTGAGATCCACTTGTCCTTATGCTCAACCCCTAAACTAGTATTTTATCTTAAATGGAGGTGATCTAAATGCACCTTCAACTATGACTACCTTGTTACAACTTCACTTTGATCACTATTATTGACTTCGGTTCGTCAATATGATGTTGTAGCCAAGTGCATAGCGAATAATTGTTGGAAGCATCTACCCCAAAAAAGTTGTTCACCCATTCCAACTTTCTCATAGCTTCCGGTCGCACACAACATCCTCTCACAATCACTTTGACAAATGCTTTAAAAACGTACTACGTGATCGGCAAAAAAGTGTTGAAAAGTCGTGAAATGAGCTTGGATTTGTGATGCGTCCTTTCCTCAAAAAGTGTTGAAAAGTGTTGAAAACTCATTTGACACTTTCTACTGCATTTTCAATTAGAACAACATTCTACTTCAGAAAAGGAAGCAATGGACTAAAAACATGTAGCCATGGATCAAGATGAAAGTTACTTTGCATCACAATGAAACAAAATTTGCTTAACCAGAGTACAGTTTTTTCTGTCATTAAGCTGATTCAGTAAAAAAAATAAAAAATTCCAACACAGTTCTGAAAATAATTATTTCATGAAAGAGAATCTACTAAAGAAGCATAATTATTTGGTGCACCGGACACGGTCTCTGCATAAAACACTTAAAAAAACTTGATTTAGACTTCAACAAAATATCAAAGAAGTCTACTCAGAGATTTTATGAGTAGCTTCAGGTTTTGCCTTGTAGCCTCATCAGCTGTAAAGTCTGAGATATCTGAGGTAATTCTCTGCAAAATTATAGTACATATTCCATATTAGCAAACCATTTTATTTCTTCAATTTTGGGGGATATGTAAGAAGAATACATCTACCTCAATGTTCTTCAATGTGAAGATTAGAGAAAAAATCGAGTGCTTGATTAGCTTGGAATTCTCAGGTGTTGAAGCAGAATTCTGCACATTCCTGGAAAAAAAGATATGTTTTTCAGAAGTTAATGGGATCAATAAAGCATATTACAAACACAATAATAACACTCAAGCCTTTATCCCACTATAGTGGGATCAATAAACCAGGTTAAAGGAAAAAATAATATTTTAAAAAAAAAAAGTAAAAGTAGCTTTAACAAGATGGCATTTAGCATTCCATCCAGAAATTTAAGTAATTAGAGCATTACAAGTAGCAAAGCCTTAGAAGATGAAGCATTAAGTTCCTTTAAAAGAACATCTTATAAATAAAAATATGTAGGTGTAGAAATATTAAATGGATTATTTATAGGATATTTAATTTCTTGCCCTTTAACCAACCTAAGGAGTGAGTCTTAATTAACTACCCACTTGTCCAATTAAGGCTCTATTTGTTTGGGCGTTTCGCTGCTTCGTTTTGGACAAACGCCGCCGGAAGGAGGGAAAACAAATGAATCTCCGGCGGCGTTTGCTCCGTTTCCACCCGCCCGCCTTGAGAAATGCACCAAAAAGCTCCGTTTGGAGCAGCCACCTCCCCCCTCTGATTCGAACACTCAGTTTCCATCCGCCGGATCGACCCGCCACCCCTAAACCAAATGAAGCCTAAGTGGCAATTATGTGGTGGTGGTGATGGTGAAAGATCATTTATGCTTCATTTGGTTCGGCGGTGGCGGGACGATCCGGCGGGTGGAAACAGAGTGTTCGAAACGGAGGGGGAGGTGGTTGCTCCAAACGGAGCTTTTTGGGGCGTTTCTCAAGGCGGGCGGGTGGAAACTGAGCAAACGCCGCCAGAGGTTCATTTGTTTACCCGCCTTCCGGCGGCGTTTGCCCCAAACGGAGCAGTGAAACGCCGAACCAAATAGAGCCTTAGTAATTGAAGCCTTGATGACAGGTTTGTAATTGAGCTTGTGAATTCGAAGAGAGTACTCTTCCACATTTAAGTCTCTCCTTATCGATAAATACCTGAGCTGATGGAGACCTCCATCGCATTAGGCTTGTCGCAAGGCGGGACACACAATTATATATTCCCACAAGAGAGCATGATTGGATCAACGATCCGACTCCATGAATGCGTCTATAATTTTGGTTGTTTATGTTTTTGCTGGAACATGATTTGCCACACTCTTGGGTTGAGAATAACCAAGAGTTTGATAAAAAGATTTGTGTTACAAGCTAGGGCAATGATGTATTTGTGTCCGCATCATTTGTTCTTTTGATACTGCATATGACATTTGAAAATACCTTGAGAATATTTATTATTTTCCATCCTAAGGTGATGAACTCATTAAAGAATCCAAGCTACAATCAAACGTTATAAGTTTACATGCACACACGACAACTCAAGAGGACTCTTACTCAAGAGGACTCTTACTCGGCCTACAACATGGCAAGCACATCAAAGAGAAGGGAAACCTACATGGAGCCCCATGACTCAACAATTTTAATGTCATGTCCACAACACTTGATGAAACTAAATATAAGATTGAAAAACTAGAAAAGAAAATCTTAATTTGAATAATGTATGCAATAGGTGCGACGCTCTTTCAAGTGATAAAAGATATGGGTGATACGTTTGACAAAGATAAAACCTACTATGAAGACCGTATTAAATCGCTAACAAATGTTTTGAAAAATAACACTTTAACATACAATAAAGCTAGACATGAATTTTCAAAGGGTCTTGATGAATATGAGCTTCAAAGGGTGTAGAACGAATTACTCATCTCTGGATGCTACCTCTTGGTTTGAAAATGTTGAAGTTTATGAGTTCTATAGTAATATGTCGGTCTATTAGTATCCATGTATTTGATTCAGTGTTTAGTCCCACATCAAGTATAGGTGTTATACTCCTTGTAATGCTTTATATACCCCTTCTGTGAATGAATGAATTATTGTCTATTATCTTTTCTATTTTCCAACATGGTATCAGAGCTAGGTTAATATTTCCTGGCTTCTGAAACCCTAATTCTTTTTACGTGAGCCCCTTCTTGATTTCTCGCTCCCACTTTTCTATTTTGACCCTGTCGACTCCGCTGCAAGGAATCCCGTCGAGCAGCTCGGCTCCCGCTTCCGTTGACGGAATCGACGTTTGATTCCATCGACGAGAGCGTAACTTTCACCCCCTCCCCCCCCCCCCCACGTCATTCGTGCTCTGCGACGGAAGCAACATCCGACGTGGTCGACGCTCTGCGCTATCTTAGACAAGCCCTTCTCTGCTTCCTGTTGATGTCGTCCACTGTGCTTCTTGTTGAGAGATCCAGCCAATCTAGTAGATCCATTCGATTCGTCGACTGTAGCTCTCGCCCGATGTTCCAGACGGCGTTCTCTTCCTCGTCGAGCGATCCCGCCACATCGTGCTACCTCTGATCATGCGACGAAGTCTCCTTCAGATGTCGTTCTCGTTCCCAGCCGACGATGCAGTTCCCTTCAACGTTCTCTTTTGTTGATCTCCTCCCGGTCTTGGTTGTTCTTGCTGATGATTTGTTTCATCTGCTTGATGTTGTTCTCTTCCTCGTTGAGCGATCCCGCCACATCGTGCTTCCTCTGATCATGCGACGAAGTCTCCTTCAGATGTCGTTCTCGTTCCCAGCCGACGATGCAGTTCCCTTCAACGTTCTCTTTTGTTGATCTCCTCCCAGTCTTGGTTGTTCTTGCTGATGATTTGTTTCATCTGCTTGATGCATCAGCTGGCCGTGGTGATGTTGTTCCTTCAACGTCTCTATTTTTCATCCTTCTCGTCGACTTCCCATTGTTCGGCAGTGGCCCTCATGTTTTTGACGACTCCATCTGCTTCCTGCCACTGCACCTCATCTTTCCAATGATTCCAACTGCGATAGGGCGCCCACTATGGTGGGATATAAGCTTGACAGTTGTTAAAAGTATTTGATTTCTTTTTTGTTGGAAAATAGAAAATATAATAGACGATATTTCATTCATCTACATAGGGAGGGGATATATAACACATTGCAAGGAGACATAACACCGATAGCCGATGTGGGTTTAAACACTGAATCTAATACATAGATACTAATAGACCGACATATTACTATTAAAACTCATAAACTCCAACACTCCCCCTCAAATTGGAGGGGAAACCTCCAGCTTGGAAACATCAAATAAAGGCAATGAAGGTAGGTGATGTGGGACAAAACATCAGACGAGCTACCGGGGAATATTCAAATCAGGGAATCAAGTTGGGGACATAGCCACACATGACGCAGACCCACACACGACGTAGGACCCACACACGATGTGGACACGTTAGAATCAGGTTAACCAACAACACCTACATACACAATAAGCGAAAGAGAATGAAAATGTGGAGCAAATCATCAAATGGGCAACCGAGGATAATTCATCTGGGATAATCCATCTAGGATAATTCGTCCGGGATAATCCGCACAAAGGGAGGTCCCACACGATACAATCCTGCACGACATGGTCCCGCACGATACAACCCATTGAGATTAGAACACCAGCATCAGTCATGTCCTCACACACGACCAATCGAAAGAAATATGGGGAGACACGTAACAACATACAACATAAGCCTAGAGGCCAAAGACGAAAGGTCGGAAAAGATCGTCTGAGTCGCTTTTGTTACAAGCACTCCTCACGTGAAACACATGCATATAGGCATAAAAATAGATGAAGCAAATACAATAATAAAAACACAGATAAATGACTTAAAACACACAACAAACGTCACCATGTCTTTTCTTATAGTTTCATTCCAAGTCTTTTTTTGGTCTGCCCCTCCTCCGTTTAACATGTCTAGTGGCTAAACTCTCACAACGCCTAACAAGTGCCTCTAATTATCTCCTTTGTACATGTCTGAACCATTTTAATCGAGCTTATCACATCTTCTTTACAATTGGTGTCATTCTCGTCTTATCCTTAATACATTCATTTCTAATTTTATTCAGTCTCGTGTGTCCACACATTCACCTAAGCATTCTCATCTCCATAACTCTCATTTTTTGCAATGGACATACTTCACTGCCCAAGACTCAAAACAGTAGAGCATCGCTAATCTAATTGCAATACGGTAAAACTTACTTTTAAGTTTTAATGGTACTTTACAATCACATAAGATCTCAGACACGCCTCTCCACTTCAACCAACTTGTTTGGATTCTATGTATCACATCTTTATCTACACCATCTTTTTGAACTATCGATCCTAGATATTTAAATCACTCATTGCGAGAAATATCTTGGTCACCAAACTTAGTGACGGAGTCAACCGTCCTTCTTGCACTATTAAATTTAAGTTTCTTATACTTCATCTTAGTCCTATTCAACATAAAACCCTTCTTTTCTAAAGTGTCGTCAAGATTCAAGTTTCTCGTTCGCACCCTGACCCTCGCACGTCTCATCAAACAAAACAATATCATCTGCAAACAATAAACACCAAGGTATTGCTTGTTGGATATGTCTGGTGAGCTCATCTACGACGGGGGTAAAGAGATAAGGGCTTAAAGCTGGCCCTTGATGTAAACCAAGAATGATCGAGAATTCCTATGTTAATCTGCTAGATGTCCTCACCTTCATCACTGAATTTGTATGCTTGTATTTGATTACGTCAATGTATGCTATATTTACATATTTCTTTTCTAAGACTCTTCATAAGACGCCTCTTGGAACCCTATCATAAGCCTTCTCAAGATCGATAAACAAAATATGCAAATCATGTTTTTTCTCGATAGTTATCAACAAGCCTCCTCAAAAAGTGTATAACTTCCATGGTCGACAACCCTGACATGAATCCAAATTGATTCTCCAAGATATTAGTCTCTCGTCTTACTCTTTTCTCTATTACTCATTCTCATAGTTTTATGATATGACTCATTAATTGGTGGAGACCAGCCCAGCTCAGGTTGACGCAAAAGTGCCCGACGTCGTACCCGACCGGACCTCTATCAACCTTGAATTATTGTATTTTATTTTATGTTATTTTGCATTTTATTTTATTTTGCAAATTTTTTTGGACAATTTTATCTGCATGCCTGTGTGCGTAGCCCGTGTGTAGCCGTATTTAAAATTTTCAATTTTTATTTATTCTCCCACAAGAGAAGAAGAAACAGTTTTACAACCCTCAGAATTGGCCCCGATTAAAACCGGTCCAACATCCTTCATGTTCTGCCAAAGCAGCTGGAATGTTCTCCTAGTTCACGTGTTAGGGCTCTCAACGCACCTTCCCCGACTTTGGCGCTACACGCAGGAAAAGCTTCCTGCTTGTCTTCAACCCATGACCCAGCGAGACCTCCGGCCGCCCGCTCCAGCACGTCATCAACCGACCGTAAGGATCCAATCCCCGCGTCTCCCGCCCACGTCCACCGCAACTCTCGGTCTCCCCAGTCGGCCAGCGCGCATCTTCGCCATTTTAGAGGACCGGGTCGACTGCCTCTCCCTCGGTCCGACTTCAACTTCTAGCCACGCCCCCATTCACACAGGTGTGCCAACAATTTCACCGATCGTGGAGAAGAATGAGATTCGTTCTTGTGTGTGTTTCAGTTTATTTTTAACCCTATAAAAGGGAAGTCTGTACCCGTGGAGTTTGGAGTTGATGAGTGACATTGTGATGCTTTTTCTGTTGATGAAAATGTTTGTTTAGGTTAGATTGCTTCCGTGAACAGTTGTTGGATGAAATTTGTTGCGTGTTGCTGCTTATACTATAAGTGAATAGAGAAGTTAGAGGCTGCTTTATTGCTTCCGATCTGAGAGTTGGATGATGGAATTTCTGTTTGTTGCTTGCTTTCATTGAGTTTTGAATCAGTGGGAGTGACATTTAACTCTTTGTGCATTGGAGAGATTACGTGGAGCCACTAGTCTATGCAAGACAGCGAATTTTCTCTATGGTACTCGTGTGTGATAGCGTCCGACTACAGAGTGAGAGATCGAAGGTGACGAGAACTTTCTCATAGGATCGCCGCCGACTTCGATTGCGGAAAGATGACTTTTTTGTGGGTAATTGCTTCTTCCCCCTCCTTTACGTGTGTTTACATTTTCAGTTTAGGATTTTAGACTCATTTGCTGGATTTCTGCCAGGATTTTGTCAGCGAACGCTACGTCGAAAACTTCAATCGGAAACGTAACTTGGAGTTCACGATTATCGTTTTGCTACAACAAGGGGAATAGAACGACAGTTGCTAATCTTTTTTTCCCGGATTTTTCATTCAAACTATTTTATAAGAAAATCCATTTTTTTGAAACAAAATAGTTTGTTATGTTTTACAAAAAAAATAATTAAAGTTGTTTTCTTTCTTAAAGTTTGTGCAACACCCGCTCAAATATCTTTGCAAAATTCATTAAACATTGCATGCATTAGGGTTTCCAAATAAAACCGACAAGCGTGCAAATCTTATGCGTCGTCCTGCATCACTAATATAATTTCATTGTAATTGAAACAATTTTATATATCACCTTTGTTCTTACACAGATAAAAAAATACTTTCTCCATTGATTTGACATCCACTTTGTCTTCAGTAGTTTATAAAGGAAGCATGCTACATTCTCGTCACACTCTCACGACCATGAGGACTAGAATTAATCATATAACCCCTTTGAAAAGTAATGAATTTCCCTATTCGAATTATAGGTGAAAATCAAAGACATGTATATGCATCAAAGCACCATCTTTAGTTGATCGATCATCAATTCCAAACACTAAGCACGTTAGACAGATTTGGCTATGAAATGTGCATTTCATATATAGTTATTACCCAACAATTTATTGTGATATCGTCTCATTTTATGCTATATGTGTTTGGAAAGTGTTCATTTGCATATTATTTGCATATCTGGGCTGTGTGGATGTATTATTGCTGCAGGTGTGGATTTTGTGCGTTTCAGGGAAAGTTGTGTTAAAAAATGTTCACGCATGCCCATGCGATTCATGGCGCACGCGCGTGCGTCTCCTATATTTCACGGATGATGCCTATTTTATCAATCTGAATTTGCGAGTGTGATATTTTCACTACGCACGTGCATTTGTGTATGCACAGTCTTTCTGCAGATTTTTGTTAGGTTTGGGATGATCTGAATTCGCATGTGCGAAATATCCGCACATGCGTGCGCGGCATGGGCGGCCAATTTTCTTACGTTGTTTAATTCACGCACGCCATGCGCATTGCGCCCTTAGTTATTAAAGGCGCATCAAGGCGCAAGGGGTCTTGGAGCCTAGGCGCAAAGCTCAAGGCGCAAGCGCGCGCCCGATGAAGGCAAGACGCAACCACATTCATTTTAAAAAATAAGCATCAAACATCAATTCAACTTCTTGATCAGATTTTTTCATCTAATCTACTCATTAATCATTCATTATTATCATTTATATCTCTTAAAAATAGAATTAATGTGGTAACTTGCATCATATTCAAGTCTTAATACTCGATTATGTTTCATAAATACTAAATCATGCAAAAAACTATGGAGTTCTTACATTACTTATTTATTTTTGAAAAAAAAAAGTTTTGCAACAAAAATCGCACTCAGACGTGCCTTTTTTGCTATAAATGAGCGAAAAGGCGCACGAAGGCCCAAGCCTCTGAGCCTGGAGCCTTAGGCGTGCCTTCAACAACATAGATTGTGCCGCACACGCATGCGGTATATTTTTTTTTATATATTAGCTTCTCACCAGTTCCCCTGAATCGAGCATCGGGGGAGTGTTGTTTTAAGTCATTTTCATCCCAGAGCTCTAGGGTTTCAGCGCTAGGTCTTCTCCTGCCAAGCCATAAAGTTCAAAGGCAGAGAAGGTGATTTGCAGGGGGGGCCATTGGAGCTTCAAGCCGAAGCACTTGACGTTGAGGTGAACAAACCCGGGGAGAATACGCGTCTACGAAGAGGAGATAGCTCTCTCCCGTATCGTGGACGCAACTCAGGAGGAGTTTATAGAGATGGACCAAGCCGGGAACTCCTACAAAGCCGAGCAGGAGTCTCTCGTCTCTTTTATATCAAGGAGTGGTATTTTGTATCTTACCTTTTTTGTTTGGAGTATTTGTAAGAATATTGAAGTGTACTCTAAAGCATCTACACACCATGACCATTGAGTGCAGATGTGTGACAACCCAAAATATCACGCACTTATTTTATTTTCTCTCCCCGATGATGAAAAAGCACATATCTTATGATCTTTTTTTCCTTGCATGATGAATTGGATATTTTTATGGGTTGCCTTTTTAAATTATATGGGCTTGCTGCCTATGATGTATTTGTGGGCTATGTGCTTGGGCTGAACTATTACATGGGCTGACTAAATAGATATGGGCTGATTTCCTGTGGGCTTGAATAACAGGGCTGGCTTTATTATGGTTGTTGGTTGTGTTTTGGGCTAAACTGGCTGGCTGGGTGTGTTGTGCTGGCTGGAATTATGTGCTGGCTGTTTTGGAAGAGCTGGCTGTGCTAGGTGTTGACTGTGTGTATATTTGGGCTCGGTAAATAACATTTGGAGCGGTGCTTTGGCTGAACATTGCCGCTTAGCCGCTGATTTCCCTATATAAAACGAGTCGTCTGCTCTTCTTCTCTCGCACTGCTTTCCCGTCGCCTTCCTATTCTTGCGATTTTTTCGTCGTCTTCTTCCTCCGGCTGCTCCACTGCTTCTCTTCCCTCTTCTATGTGCCGAGCCACTTGAGCTGTCGTTGTCGTGCTCCCGTGCCGATGCTGCTTTGCCGCCGAATCGCGTGCGCCAACGACTCTGCTGGACCGATTAGGGCTGCTCTGTTCCCTCTTCTTCTTCTCTGCTGAGCTGTTGTAGAGTTGTTGCCGCCTCCTTCTGTTAGGGCTGCTGTTGCCGATCTCCTTCTGCTACTACTTCAAGGTTTCTCCTTCTTCTTCTCTGGCCGATTATGCCTCTGCTTCTTCTTTTTCTTCTACTGCTGCACCAGAGTACTGCCTCTCCTGTTTTTGCAGTTGCTGTTTCTGCTCCTGATTTAGGGTTCCTACTACTCCTGAGCTTCTTCTGTGTAGTTGCTGCCACCGCAAGGTTGCCGCCGCTTCTTGTAGCTGCTCCCGAGCTGCCGCCTCCCTGCTGCCTTTTTCATTTGGCTGGTTTAGTTTATGTGATCTACTTGGATTAATTTTTGGTTTTTATTTCTGATTTTGGTAGATTATGTTGTGAGCCAAGTTCAATTTTATGCGTTGCTGTACAATTAGGTTAAGAGAATGGGAAGTCCATTTGGGGGGCTGGCTTTTAGCCCAATTTTGAGGCGTATGACTAGTTGTCCGGCAAAGCATAAAGCTTTGGCCTTTAGCAATTAATTGGTGTTTTTGGTTTATTATTTTAACTTTCCAATACAACTCTTACGCTTCATGTTACAACGAGACGCAACACAAGTTAAGATGCGTGTTATTTCAGTGGTTCCCAAAGCTTAAAACTTCGAGGATGGCGTCCCGTGACATCCATGCGGCAAGGGATATGAATAAAGGAAAGAGTGAGTATTTTATTTCTTGAAATTATGGGTATTCAATTATTTTCCATATTTCATGTCTTTGAACAAACTTGCATGTGCATATGAGTTTCGCCTTAAAAGATATATCGCCAAAGAAATAAAGTGGGCGAGGGAACAACTAAGCGATAATTATTCCGAGAGGAATTATTTTATTACAAAACTCATATTTACGCGCCAAGATAAAATTCAATTAAAAGTCTGCATGGGGAAATGTGATGGCTTCGAATCCGATGATGTGGAGGCATCCACTGATGGATTCACCAGTAGGGGTGAGCCTACACTTACGCTCTTCGGGGGCGGGGCCCAATTCAGATGCATCAGCGGAACATTTCTCATTTTATGTAACTAAAGATAAGGGGAAATTTAAGGACTAGTATTGGAATCAACTAATTTTATTGTACTGTATGCATATTGATATCATCCCTCATGTTTGCATGTATAACTGTTTCACGAAATACTGTTCTCACATAGTTATAAATTTTTATGACTAACCCAGAGTGGACACATTTTTTTAGGCAACAGGACCAACTCCAAGCAGAACACGCAGGACCTTGGCGGTTGAGCTAGTAAAGTACTAATTAAAGTCCGGGACTGGCATAAAGCTCGTTGTACTTTTACCTAGTATATGTAAATGATCGTGTAATAAACGAAGCAATGGAATAAAAAGCTTGGTGTATGTTCTTTGTACTCTGCATTTTGATGTACTATGACACTTTTATTCAAAACTATGGTTCGATCTTTGATTCAATTAATAGAGCCCAGGATTTGGGTCTCTACAAGATGTTCATAGATACATTATCTATTGTAGATGGTATGGATTAGATAGTGTAATGATAGTTGTGTTCTTCTTAAATGTTCTTATGGTTTTGTGATCTTGTGAGCTTGTTATGATTTCCTTATGGTTTGAGTGAGCTATTGAGCTTGTGTGAGCGTGAGTTCAGTTTTGCGACTGCAAAGTGAGTGCGAAGAGGAGAGGGTGACCCTCATTGGTTCTTGTCAACAAAGCGAAGGAAGGCGACCCGCGGAGGTGCGAAGCGGAGGAAGGAGACCAGCGGAGAGCGAAGAGGTGAAGACGACACTCATTGTGAAAGTGCAAGCAAAGCGGTGGTTTGCAATCTGCGGAGGAGAGAAGTGGCGAGGGGAACCCATACTTTGGTGTAGTTTTCTTTTCCTGCAACAGTTGCTAGAACCCCCCTCGCCATTACAGGGGAACACGGCACGTGTGTGTTGTATTGTGGGAAAGTTGAGAGATAAAGGTCTTCTTCATTCTTGTATATTCTTTCTAAATCCAAATTTTCACTGATTTCACTTCTATAATTATGCGTAGTGAGTGTTTATTCTGCTTATATTGTTGTTGAATCCATCTTTGCACAAAAGATGTATTCTCGTAAACTTTGAAAATGGTGTAAATCTGGTAGACATGGTAGTGATGATTGCAATATAGGATAGGAATGTGTAATAATAATTTATATGACTCATCATATGTAGTATCAGCATCATATGGGTCTTCATACAATGAGCCTACTTAATATAATCAGGCATCTCCAATGCACCTTCAGCTGGTTATTTGGCCTCTTCATGGATGAGACCTATCGGGAAGCATTGCTTGTTCTGTCAGAGATATGATCACGCTTTGAAGGATTGTAAGAAAATAAAATTGCAAATGGAGGAAGAAGATAAGCAAAAGTTTATCGTCGTCCCACCATTTTCATCTTCCACTACTCCTTCCGTCGATGATGACATATACGATATGCCCTCATGTCTTTTTGGGAGCACAACGAATATGTCAATTAGCGTAGCTGTTGATCACTACGAAGACATCATGGAGTTTCCTTCTTCAGTACCGTCAGTACCTCTGGATTCAGTGTTGGAGAATAACTCCTATATTTTATCTGATTTCATCATGAGCCCAGTTTATCCTCTAGTTTTTTCTAACTTCACTACACATGTATCTCTTGATCTTGTCAATGATCTAGTTTTGCAGAAGGCGTATATGGAACTAGGAGATGTGTCGAGTTGCACCGCGGATATTTTCCTTATTAAGGAGGTTCCTACCACAACACCGGGGGAGAAAGTCCAACTCATCACCGAAGTTCCAAATCTATCTTCTTTGACTGTACCTTTTCCCGGATAAAGTGACAGTCAACTTCGATATGCTTTGTTCGTTCGTGAAAAACCGGATTCTTGGCAATATGAATTGCTGCCTGACTGTCGCAAAATAAGGTTGCCGGAGATGAGAGACGAACACCTAAGTCTCCCAGAAGGCCTTCAAGCCAGGTTAGCTCAGAGACAACAGCAGCCATAGCTCGGTACTCAGCTTCGGCAGAGGAACGCGCAACCACATTCTGTTTCTTGCTACGCCAAGTTATGAGGTGTCCACCAAAGTAAGTGCAGAATCCAGTTGTGGAGCGTCTATCATCAATAGATCCTGCGTAGTCAGCGTCAGAATACGCGACAAGAGATAGAGATGTGGATGGCTTGTACACGAGTCCTTGTCCGGGGGCGATCTTGAGATATCGAAGGATGCGCTCGACAGCTTGAAGATGAGATGTCCGAGGAGCGTGCATGAAACGACTCACAACTCCTACAGCAAATGAGATGTCTGGTCGAGTCACCGTAAGGTAGATCAGCTTCCCAACCAAGCGTCTGTAATATTCCGGATTTGTAAGTAGCTTGTCAGAGTCAGAGCTATGGGCCGAGAGCTTGTGATTTGCGTCCATAGGAGTCTCCGCAGGTTTGCACCCAGAATAACCTGCATCACGAAGGAGGTCCATACAGTACTTCCTTTGAGATATCACAAGACCATCAGGGCGTCGGGCGACCTCGAGCCCAAGAAAGTACCGAAGGTTGCCCAGATCTTTGGTTTGAAAGGCAGAATTCAACTGTGCCTTAATCTGTTGTATTCCTGCCGTGTCGTCGCCAGTAATCAGGATATCATCAACGTAGACCAGAAGAATCACAGTCCCTGTTGACCGATGTCGGGTGAAGAGAGAAAAATCAGCCGAGCTCCGAGTGAAGCCACTAGCACAGACCACCTTACTGAACTTTTCAAACCACGCACGCGGGGACTGTTTGAGACCATAAATGGATTTTCGAAGATGACAGACCAAAGACTCCCCCGTGGTCTCAAACCCGGGAGGCTGCTGCATAAAAACTGTCTCCTGTAGATCGCCGTTGAGGAAGGCATTCTTGATATCCAGCTGATAAAGGGGCCAGTGACGATGAACAGCCAAGGAGAGAAGAACGCGAACCGTGTTCAATTTTGCCACGGGAGAGAATGTTTCCTCGTAATCAAGGTCATGTTGCTGAGTAAACCCCCGGGCCACAAGACGGGCCTTCAGACGGTCGATAGTGCCATCCGCCGCATGTTTAATGACAAAGACTCATTTGCAGCTAACAGGGGTGTGGCCAGCAGGAAGAGGAACCAGATCCCAGGTCTGGTTAGCCCAGAGAGCCTGCATTTCATCGTGCATAGCAGCCCGCCAGCCTGGGTGGTGAAGCGCCTCCTGCACAGTGTTAGGAAGAGAAATAGAGGAAAGGGAGGTGGCAAAGGCGTAGTGAGGCGGTGTTAGCCGATGGAGAGAGACGTAGTTGGCCAAGGGATGAGCTGTAGAGACGGGAGCGCGATCGACCGCAGCCGAACTCTCGCTGGCAGCAGGGAGCTGGGGCACGGGAGCATCCTTGGATGGGCGACGAGAGTAGACACGGATTAGCGGTGGAGGAACCCGAGGAGGAACGGGGGGGAGGAGGAAGAGGACGGCACAGATGGTGTGACCGGGACAACGGGCCGGGGAAGAGATGGAGCAGAAGACGAGGTGGTGCTGGGTAAGTGGAAGGGCTGGTCTTCGCAGAAGGTGACATCCGCAGAAACGACCATTTTGCCGGTAGTAGGAGAGTAGCAGACGTACCCCTTTTTAGTGCGGGAGTAGCCAACAAACATATACTTGGCGGCCCGAGGAGCAAGTTTGTCGGAAGGAGGGCCAAGAAGGTGGACATAACAAACACACCCGAAGATCCGTGGTGGGAGAGAGGTGAGAGGGATGGAGGGATAGAGGAGTTGGATGGGCGAGGCAAAGTCAAGGACAGAGGAGGGAAGGCGGTTGATGAGATGACAGGCGGTGGAAACAGCAAAGTTCCAATATTCGGTGGGAACGTGCATTTGGAACATAAGGGAGCGGGCAACATCAAGAAGATGACGATTTTTGCGTTCGGCCACCCCGTTTTGCTGAGGGGTATACGCACAAGAAGTTTGATGGATGACACCAAAGTCAGTGCAGAGAGTGGAGAAGGCACGACCCGTATATTCCCGAGCATTATCAGTGCGAATGATTTTGAGAGGAGTGGCGAACTGCGTACGCATCTCAAGTAGAAAGGCGCGAAAGACAGAGGGAAGTTCAGTGCGATCATGGAGTAAATAGAGCCACGTGGTACGGGAGTAATCGTCAATGAACGTGACAAAATACCGAAAGCCAAAAATACTAGGGATCTTATAAGGACCCCAAATATCAGAATGAACTAACGATAAGGGAGTAGTACTCCTGGCACACGCCGGGGGGAAAGAGGAACGGTGTTGTTTGCCGTAGACACAAGATTCACAGGAGAACTCTTGTAAAGATATATCAGGAAGAGCCCGCTTGAGAATCGGAAGGGGAGCATGTCCAAGACGGCAATGTCAATCAACAGTAGAGATGGTGGAGAGAAGAGTTGGTGGGATATCCAAGATGTACAACACATTCACCAGCTGCCCCTGACCAATGGTACTCCGGGTGCGGCGATCCTGCATAAGAAAAGAAGAGGGTGAAAATGTAATACAACAGTCAAGGTCGTGTGTGAGACGACTAACTGATAATAAATTGAAGGGAGACCCCGGAACGTGAAGAACCGAGGAAAGAGAAAGGATTGGCGTAAGCTGAAGATCAGCAGAGCCAAAGACGGGGAGGGTGTCACCGTTGGCCACAGTGATGCGAGCAGGATGAGGCATTTGGAGATATGTTGGGGGCTTCTGGGAGGAGATATGGTGAGTAGCGCCAGAATCAACGATCCAACAAGGATGATGAGAGAGGCAGGTGATACCCTCCGTAGAGAAGGACACAACAGAGGTGACAGCTGAAGCAGCAGGCGCCATGCGGTGACAGAGATGAGGCCGGGCGGCTAGCGAAGAGGAAGTCGACGACTAGCGGAAGGTAGGCCGGCGGCGAGCAGGAACAGTCCGCGGCGGACTGGAGTCGGTCGAGGCGAGTAGGGCAGACCGCAGCGGGTAGAGAGCCGACGCATACAGAGAGAGGCCGCAGCGGGAAGAGAGAGGCCGCGCGGACAGAGATAGGCCGCAGCGAGTAGGGCAGACCGCAGCGGGCAGAGGAAGCGCCGGAGGAAACTGCGACCAAGATGCAGGCGAGAAGGAGACAGCCCGCACGGTCAGGCAGATCTTAGCAGCGGACAAAGAAGGAGGCCGCGACGAGTAGGGAGGCCGCGGCGGACAGAAAAGAGGCCGCAGGCAAGACAGGCCGCGAACAAGCAAAGAGCGCAGGAGCGGACTGACGAGAGGCCGCGACTAGGAGAGAGGCCGCAGCGGACGGGTAAGAAGGTGGTCCCACGGAGAGAGAAAAGGCTATAAAAGAGAGCGTCCGCAGCAAGAGAAGAAGAGCGCACAACGGACAAGAGGAGAGTCCGCAGCGGACAGGAGCAGTCCGCAAGAGATTGCGGATAGGGAGTCCGCGAGGGAGCGCGCAACGGACAAGAGGAGAGTCCGCAGCGGACAGGAGCAGTCCGCCAGAGATTGCGGATAGGGAGTCCGCGAGCAAAGAGGCGCGAGCGGACAGAAGCAGAGCGAGCTAGAGTGGAGCAGTCCGCGAGCAAAGAGACTCGAGCGGACACAAGAGAGCGGTCAGCGGACAGGAAGGAACGCCCGCAGCGGATAGAAGAGGTGGGCCCCACGAGTCAGAGCAGAAGATGGCTATAAGAAGCCTGAGGAGGGTGGAACCACGGAGAGAGAGAGAAGAGAGGCGGATGCAGAGGAGCAGTCCGCAGGAGACCGGAGCGGACAGAAAGGCAGTCCGCAGCAGAGCTGAGCGGACAGAGAAGGGAGTCCACAGTGAAGGCGGACAAAAAAAGGCAGTCCGCAGAGAAGCGGACAGAAAGACAGTCCGCAGGAGACCGGAGCGGACAGAGAAGGCAGTCCGCAGCTAGAGGGAACCTGGCTCTGATACCATGTAGAAATAGGCCTCAAAACCTTGTATATCTTTGTTCTCATAATAGTTACAAGTATACACACACTTATATAGGAGAAGAAGGAAGAGAGAAATCCTAATACATGATGTGGGACTAATACAAGAAGAGAGAAAAAGAATAAACAACATGGGCCCTTAAATGGGCTTTTCTAACAGATAGTATTATTTGATTGCTTGTGTTGCACAATTTGCATTCCATCAGCGCTACTTTCAAAATTGTGCCCCAATTTGAAAAAAATTATCTCGCTCGTGCTTATTTATTTTTGCACCCACATGCTTACCATTTGAAAAATTGTTAGTTTTCAAGATTTGTTGCTATATTTCATAATTGTTAGATTAGGCCAAATTTCTTTTAAAATGTGATTATGAGAGTGAATACTAAGTCATGCATTGTTTCCACTTTAGTGCATGTGTGTGTAAAATAGGATTTATTTCTAGAATTAACTTCTTTGTATGTTTTATTGTTTATGTTTTTCTAGTTTGTATCTACGATTTATGTCCACTTTTAGTTAGAACACGGATTCGCCCGCCGATTATTGTAGAGATGTGTGTAGCAAGCCATTAGTAGAGTACTATCCGACTTTGATGAAAGGGTATGCTTTCTCGATGTTTAGAACTTGCCCCTAACGACTCTCAAAGCATATGCATAGGCTAATTAAATTTCACGAATATGACTTAGGCCTTTCGTTGGATCGATTGTGCCTTTGCATCCGTACCTACACATATCTACCATTGCATACACTTTTGGGCCTTATATCTATCCTTTTATTTTACCTCCACCTTTTAATCACCAAAGCCTAAAAGACCATTCTAATTTCACACTTAGATTTGAACTTTGATACAAAATGTGATTTAAATGTTGAAATATTGTGATGTGTTGTGTGCTTAAAGTCTATCATTTGAGGTACTTTTGAAAATTTACAAAGAAAACCATTTGAAAAAAATAGAGAAGAGGAGCCATTCCACTGTATGCTCGCATGGAGACTACAAAGTAACAATGCATGTAAGGCATACCCAAACATATGGTTCTCTTCTCATATTATGTGAGGTCAGGCATAAGGCATACCCAGCCATATGGGTCTATTCCAAGGTTGTTAGAATCGCGATCCGGATCATAGGATCTTACGATCCATATTTTGTAAAGCGATCCACGATCCAACCCTACTATCTCATCCGATCCTGCCTCGAAATGATCTCATCTAGGATCTCGATTCTGACAACCTTGGTCTCTTCCCGCCACAGTAAATACAGCGTAAGGCATACCCACTCGGGGTTCTCTTCATTCCATCACAATTCACAATGTAAGGAATACCTAATATAGCTCTCTTCACGTCATTACACGGGCCGGGAGATGTAAGGCATACCCAATTGGGGGCACTCTTCACATCATAATCGAACTTAAGCATCAATAATTCTATCATCAATTTCCACACGTGTTTACTATCTCACAAAGCGGAATACATCTACGCTCAAGATACACCCACATCAATAAAGACCTAAACTCGTTGCCTCATTATTTCTCATTCATAGGACTATAAGGAGTGTTCTCAGATATCGCAAACCAGGTTACTATCTAAATGCAACATCATTGAAACATCATTGATTCCGGTACACATTCACGCATAAGCTTCACACATCATGCATAATTCGGAAACGATCAACAAATTTCTAATGCAATTCATGTCGGGGACGCAATCACATGCCCTAAAGTTCCAAAGAACCAAACATGATCATTCCTCCACTAATTAATGAATTGAACTCATCTAATGCAATAAAACGAAGCATGAAAGCATAGAACAGTCATAGGACCGAAGGAAAGAATCATTACCCTTGAGTGACGTCCTCCTCAGAGCCATGGAGATCGTGAATAAATTGATGGAGAATGACTGGGGGAGGGAGCTTTATGCTTCTACGATCTCGGATCACCGATTGGAGCTCTGAATCCTCGGCGTTGGCACTTCTTTCTCAAGAACCCTATTTTTTCCCTCACTTCCCCTCTAAATCAACCCAAGGATGAAATGAACCATCTTTTTCAGCCCCAACATTCGTGCATCATAATTAGACTTTAATTTATCCTTTGTGCACGATCATCCGGAAGGGGCACGCGATCATGAGTCAAAAAGGAGCATGGTCTAAGGACAAAACTTCCAAAAATTGGTATTGGCAGTTCTTAAGAGCGTACAACTTGGCGCATGCTCGTACGTCATGCACACGGTCAAATAACAAAACTGCCAAACTGACTTGTAGCTACTATATGGGGTGCATGGTCGTGCCTTTCTAGGCGCAATGTCGTGCGTGAGGAAATTTCAGACATTTCCAAAGAGATTGGAATGATGGACTCCCAAAGCACAATGCTCTGCACCTACAACAATGCTAAACGGAGGGTTACAGAATGTCGCCTTCAATATTTTGTAACAAGGATAAAAGTGCTGTTAGACATACGCTCGGCATTTGCAGTGAACAATTTATTTTTAAGAAGTGTTTTCAAATTTTAGGATGTAGAAGGCACGTATGCATGGAATACATAAATGAATTCAATGTAATCACAAGTGAACTGAGCTCGTTGATATTGAGTTCCATGTAGAAGTTTGTGTATTGATCATGTTAGTCATTATCTCCCGAGAAAATGTGATGGACCGGCGATTAATAAATCATTGGGTGAACACTGAAGCTTAATGATGTCCAGTGTTTAACCTTAAGAGAAGATACCCACAAACAAAAATCATGAAGTGGTTAAGCTTTTTTGGACCTTGAAAGCTGAAGGAGAATTACAAAGATGCAATAAAGGACTATAATCAAACTGTCATATTGGTGTATGCTAGCAGTGTGACAAGGTTGGCCACGTGAGGATAAAATGTAAATATCATTAGGATGAACATACTTCTGTGCATTGTGCAACAAATTAGATCAACTAAAATTTGTGCTTAATGTGTATAACTGACAGAGTCCTAGCTCCTGAACTCATGTGGCTCCTTTCACTCAACTCCACTCAAAATAACGTTTAATTATCTTGGATGATGATCCCTTGAAGGCAGTGAATGTTTGTGATTCAATTCTAATGAAACTATGTGAATGCTTCACAAAGTGAGGCATACTCTAGGCAAAAAGTAGATTCTGATCTCGATAGTACACTTTGGTATAGAAGGTTCATCTCCACCTTCTATATTGATATTTTGACCAATAACACTAATGGGATAATGAGAAAAAAAAATGACAGCACCCAATGTGTTACTACAACGTACAAGCACTAAGATAATGGGAGATGCTATGTATTCAAATTTTGACATGCAAGCATGCCACCGAAGGCTTGGAGATATAAGTAAGATAGGGACAAGAAATTCAATTAGTATGCTTTCTGATTTAAAGACCGTGGATCTATTTTTTGGGAAAGATTATCTCTGTTGGCATTGGCCGAAGTAGAACCCAAGACTGAGAAATTGAGTCTCTTGGATGTTCATTGTACCACATCACTTTAGTCAATGATCCTACCAGGAGGGTGTGCGGTTGTTTTCTGCTACATAATCAGTAGTGTTTGCTTACTTCAGAAGATGAAAAAGTCGGTTAAACTTCGGTGAGTAAAAGCTCATGTGCTGAAGATTAAAGAGCGAGCAAGGAGTTCAAAAACATTGCACAATTGGCAGTATATACATGGGAAAATGGTCAAGTGCACTGCAACAAGTGGCGATTCAAGGACAAGTGAATAATAATCTAAAAGAAAGAGTGATGAGCATGATGATGCGTCTTAGATTGCCAGAAGTATTATGTTCTAATGTTACACATGCAGTTGTATTTTTTATCAATATAAGCCCCCCATGTCCTTCAAATTACAAGTTATCCATAGAAATGTGGGTGAGCAAGGACAAGTTTTCTCCCCGAAAGTTTTTTCAAATATCTTTCTATAATGTATGGTGATCTGCTTCATTGAACACAAAATTGATGACTTTGATAATGAACCTGAGTACGAACTTTAAAAACTGGCAAATGCACAAAGGTGGACAAATTATGAAATTTATGGTGAGGCTGACACAAATTCTTCCGTCTTACATTATTTTTTGTTGATATATATAAGTGCCGACCCCACTATAGTGGGATAAAGGCTTGAGTATTGTTGTTGTTGTATATATAAGTGAATAGTACGATCACTTTTCGAGCAAGAGATGAGCTCTGTTAGAAAAGCCCATGTAAAAAGACCTATGATTGGGCTCATGTATTTGATTTTTTTTCCTTTTCTCTTATTAGTCTCACATCTTGTATTGGACTTCCTCTCTCCTTTTCTCTCCTATATGGCTATATATTTGTATTCTCTCCATGTATTTACACACACAAGAAATATATACAAGATTTTGAGCTCTTTCTACATGGTATCAGAGCCACTCGTTCCCTCCTGCGGACTCCTTTCTTCTATCCGTCTATCCTGATCAACTTGCGGCCTACTTTCCTATCCGCTCCAGTCCGCGGCCTGTGACTCTGTCCGCGGCCTGCGATCTCCTTCTCCCCTGCGGCCTGCTCATCTCCCTAGGCCGCTTGGCTTTTGCGGCCTGCTTTCTCTGAATCTACTTCCACTTCTCTCTGTGGTTCCACCCTCCTCCTCAGGCTTCTTAAAACCTCCTTGCACTGTCCTGTGGGGCCCACCTATCCCCTGCCTACTCGTGCTCTCTGCTTCAGTCCGTTGTGAGCTCCCTCTCGCTCACTCTCCTGTCCGCTGCGAGCTCCTGCTTCAGTCCGCCACGGGATCTTCTCCCCGCTCTGTTTTTTTCTCCCTTGCGAGCTCGCTCTCTTATCTCGCGAGCTTCTACTCCCTGCTGTTTCAGTCCGCTGCGAGCTCTCATCTGCTCTGCCGCAGCTTGCTCCTGCTTCAGTCCGTTGCGGCCTGCTCTCTGCTTCAGTCCACTACGAACTGCTCCAGAACGCTGTGCGGGCTTTCTTCCAGTCCGCCTTCTTCCCTTCTCTCCTTGCGAGCTTTTACCCTTGTCCAGGCCGAGCTCTCTTCTCGCTCGCGGTCACTTGGTTTATCCCGCCGCGGACTGCTCATATCCGTTGCGGGCTCCCTGCTCGCTGACTGCTCCAGTCCGTCGTTGCGGTCTCTCTCTTCTCGCGAGCTGCTCAAGTTCCTCTGTTTTTTTCCCTTCTTGTGGACTGCTCCAGTCTGCTGCCTATCTCCCCTCGCTGGGCTCCCTTCCTGCACTTGCGGACTGCCCTCTCTACTCGCTGCGGACTACCCCAGTTCGCTGCGGACTGCTCCTCCTTGCCTCTCGACCTAGCCGCTGCGACCCGCCCTTCGGGGTTCTTGCTCGCTCTCTTCCCAGCGGGCTCCTGTGTCAGTCTGCTTCTGCAGTCCGCCGGTTCTACTTCCTCTCCCCGCAATGACTTCCAGCGACTCAACTGCGGCCAGCCCCTCTACAGACCGCCCGGCACCTGTTCCTGAAATCCGTGATGAGCTGCGGATTACAACTATCTCCCTCTCCGGGAAGAAGAATTTTCTCCCTTGGGTTCATTCTGTTCACCGGGTTGTTCAGGCCAAGGACCTTTTACATCACCTCACTCAAGCTCCTTCTCCTTCTACCGACGAATGGCTCCGCAATGATGGCCGTGTTCAGACCTGGCTCCTCAATTCCCTCGATGGCGAACCATATCAGATGGCCATGTATCACGAAACGGCCAAAACTATGTGGGATGAACTGCACTCCCTGTACTCGGGTAAAGACAGTCTTCAGCATCTCTATGACATCCTCACCGATCTTCTGGCTCTCGACATGGGGGGGGGGGGGGGGGGGTTCGGACATGACCTCGTTTGTCGCTCGTGCAAAGACTCTCGCTGAGGCCTGGATTCAACATCAACTGTCTACCAATGACCATGCTACTCAGCGTGCTCAGAAAGAGGCTGTCTGCATTTCCATCATGATGGCTCGTCTCCCGCCTCACCTTCAGAATATTCGCACCCAGCTTCTGGCTTCCTCCATTATACCCTTCTTATCTGATGTTTGCTCCATGCTCCTCCGTGTTTCACCACCTCCTGATACTACTGCGCCTCCGCCCTCGGTCCTTCTTCAGCAAACCACGCCCCCCTTACTGCCCCCACCTACTTTCGTTCGTGGTGGTCGTTCGGGTTCTAGGGGCTGCGGGCGCCGTGGTCGGGGTCGGCCGACTTGTTCCTACGGCGGAAAAGACGGCCATTATGCGGCAACCTGCTACAAGAAGATTGGTTATCCTCCTCGACCGACAGTCTCGGTTGCTGCGGACACATCCTCTGCCGCTCCTTCTGACCTTGAGGCTATTCGTCTCCAGCTCCAGCAACTCCAAGGGCTTCTCAACCCGCCCTCGCCTCCATCGCCACCGCCTCCAACGCATGTACTGCATGTTTATCCACCAGCCCGCGATGGATCCTGGACTCGGGTGTCACTCATCATATTACCTCGCAACGTCCACCCAAGTACACAGATTCTCCTCATCCAAAGTATATCACTGTGGCAAATGGGGCGACGGTTCCCGTCTCCGACTCGGCTGACCTTGTACTCAACCCATCGCTCTCCCTTCGCTCGGCTCTTCATGTTCCGAGCTCCTCGTTCAATTTACTTTTTGTTGGTCGCCTTACAAATGATCTAAATTGCTCTGTCATATTCACCCCCTCTTCTTTTCTCATACAGGATCAGCGGACGCGGACTACCATTGGTAGAGGCACACTACAGAGCGGGCTCTACCTTCTCGATGACTATCCCACTGTCCTATCTTCTGTCTCCTCCAGTGAGTGGCATCGACGTCTTGGCCATGCTCCTCTCCCGGTGCTTCAGCGGGCTCTTCCTGATGTTTCTCTTCATCATTTTCAGTGCGAGTCTTGTATCTTCGGCAAGCAGCCGCGTTCTTCTTTTTCTGCACATTGTACCCGGAGCACTGCTCCTTTCATTTACTGCATTCAGACATCTGGGGTCCTTATAAAGTTACTAGTATTTCTGGTTATCGCTATTTCATCACGTTTATTGATGACTACTCTCGAACAACGTGGCTTTACTTACTGCGTGATCGTACTGAGCTTCCCCGTGTCTTTCGGGTCTTTGTCCTTGAAACTCGTACGCAATTCAACACTACCATCAAAACATTACGCACCGATAATGCTCGCGAATACACTAACCATGGCTTTGCGACCTTGTGCTCTGAATTCGGGATTCTTCATCAAACATCATGTGCTTACACACCCCAGCAAAACGGCGTTGCCGAACGGAAGAACCGGGACTTGTTTGATGTTGCCCGCTCTCTCATGCTTCAAATGCATGTCCCCAAAAGTTACTGGAACTTTGCGGTCTCTACTGCGTGCTTCCTGATCAACCGGCTCCCTTCCTCCGTCCTCCACTATGCTACTCCGTTTAGCCTCCTCTTTCCCTCTACTCTGGCTTTCCCTCTCCTGCCTCGGGTTTTTGGCTCCACATGCTATGTCCTTCGCCTGGGTCCGTCCACGGACAAGTTGGAACCTCGGGCCACTAAACATGTATTCGTTGGTTATTCACGTACGCAGAAAGGCTATGTCTGTTACTCTCCTGCTACCCGCAAGGTTTCCGTTTCTGCAAATGTTACCTTTCAGGAAGATCAATCGTTCTTCTCTGCTCCTTTACCCACTAATTCCACGCCGGAACCTCTACCACCACTCCTCCCACGGCCTGTTATTCCTGTTACTACACCTCTACAACTGGGACCACCTGCTCCGACTCCTGTCCCCTCCAGGCCACCCGTCATCCGTGTCTACTCTTGCCGCCCGTCCGACTCTGTTGCCCCTCTGCAGTCGGCCTCGACCTCGGCTACTTCGCGCCCTGCTGATCAGATACTTGCCTCGACTGCTCATCCTCTGGCAAACTGTGTCTCCTTGCATCGCCTCTCTCCTCACCTCCACACATTTGCTACTTCTCTTTCCTCGATTTCGGTTCCTAACTCTGTACAGGAGGCGCTACAGCATCCTGCATGGCGGGCCGTCATGGAAGAGGAAATGGCTGCTCTCTGGGCCAAACACACATGGACTCTTGTACCCCTTCCTCCGGGTCACACACCGGTTGGGTGTAAATGGGTGTATATTATCAAACATGCTGCTGACGGAACGATTGACCGCCTGAAAGCTCGTCTGGTGGCTCGTGGCTTCACCCAACAACAAGGGCTCGATTATGAAGAAACTTTTTCTCCGGTTGCCAAACTCAACACTGTTCGAGTCCTCATCTCTGTGGTTGTCCATCGCCGGTGGCCTTTATTCCAACTCGATATTAAGAACGTCTTTCTGAATGACGATCTCCAAGAAACGGTCAATATGCAGCAACCTCCCGGGTTTGAGACCACGAGGGAGCAGGTCTGTCGTCTGACGAAGGCTCTGTATGGTCTCAAACAATCCCCACGGGCATGGTTTGACAAATTCAGTAAGGCCCTTCGAGAGGTTGGTTTTACTCGAAGCTCGACAGACTTCTCGTTATTCACTCGTCACCGAACAACGGGAACTGTTCTTTTGTTAGTTTATGTTGACGATATCATAATTACGGGAGACGACTCGAATGGAATACAGGAGGTCAAACTACACCTGGGCACAGTTTTTAAAACAAAAGATCTGGGGCACCTTCGGTATTTCTTGGGCCTTGAGGTTGCCAGACGGCCAGATGGTCTCGTCCTCTCTCAGCGGAAGTATTGCCTCGACCTCCTTCGAGATGCTGGTTATTCAGGCTGTAAGCCAGTTGACACCCCAATGGATGCAAATCACAAGTTGTGCGCTCAGGCATCTGACTCAAATCTCCTACTACAGAATCCAGAATACTATCGTCGTCTCGTTGGGAAATTGATCTATCTCACGGTAACCAGACCAGATATTTCCTTCGCTGTTGGTATTGTCAGTCGATACATGCATACCCCTCGAAGATCTCATCTTCAGGCTGTTGAACGCATTCTCAGATACCTTAAAACGGCTCCTGGTCAAGGTCTGGTTTACAAAACCTCATCTTCAGCTCCAATGTTGGTGGCGTATTCTGATGTCGATTATGTTGGTTCCCTTGATGATCGACGGTCAACAAGTGGCTTTTGCACATATCTTGGAGGACATTTGATTACTTGGAGAAGCAACAAACAAGCAGTCGTTGCTCGATCATCAGCTGAGGCAGAATACCGGGCAATGGCGTCAGTGGTTTCTGAACTAACTTGGCTTGAAGGTCTTCTTACCGATCTGGGTGTAAAGCTCTTTTCCCCAGCTCTCCTACTCTGTGACAGCCAGGCTGCCATACACATAGCCAAGAACTCAGTATTCCACGAGAGAACAAAGCATATTGAAGTCAACTGCCACTTCATCCGGGAAAAGGTTCAAATGAAGAAACTCGGCCTGAAGCATGTTCCGGGGACAGAACAAGTTGTGGACGTCCTCACAAAGGCTCTTTCCAGTACTCTCTTCTATCAGTGCTTGTCCAAGCTTGGCGCATACGATTTGCACGCTCCAGCTTGCGGGGGACTGTTAGAAAAGCCTATGTAAAAAGGCATATTATTGGGCCCATGTATTTGATTTTTTTTCATCTTCTCTTATTAGTCCCACATCTTGTATTGGACTTTCTCTCTCCTTTTCTCTCCTATATATTTGTATTCTCTCTTGTATTTACACACACAAAAAATATATATACAAGATTTTGAGCTCTTTCTATAAGCTCCAAGGATAGGGTTTGAGAAAGAGAGAATAGAGTTTAGAAAGTTCAGTCTTCTGTAACTTAAGGTCAAGGAAGATGTTTTATTTATAAGACAAATTACAGAAGAGTATTTTAATAATAATAATAATAAAAGAATAATATCATTTTATTCGGTTAGGAGAGTGTGCTCCGCACAATACTCAACAATAACTAGTAAGTACTCTGCAAGTGAGAAGATATTACTTGGCAGGTTGTAATGAGCTGTAGATACTCAGTAAGCTCTACAGGACATAGATGAGTAGAGGACTAGGCAGGGGATTGATCACATCATCCCCCACCTCTTTGAGAGCAACCATGCCCTCATGGCCAGAACTTAGCAATGCGCCAGTGTCATCTGGTGTTGGAAGGACATCTAGAGGATGCAGAGAAAGTTGACTGCGGTTTAAAGCAAGGGAGATGTGGAGGATTTGGTGGATGCTGTTAGAAAATGCTCATTTAATCTAGACCCATTTTGTAACATTTATTGTTTTTCTCTCCTCTCTTTAGTCCCACATCTTGTATAGAACTTTTTTCTCTCTTTCTCTCATCTATATATTTGTACTCATTATTTGTATTTTACACAAGTGAATATATATACAAGGTTGGCTTTTTCTATCTCTACATGGTATCAGAGGGAGGTATTCTCCTTGAGCGGCTTCCCCTTTCTTCCCGCGCGGTCTGTTTTTTGTCCGCTACCCGTCCGGCTTCTTGCGGCCTGCCTGCCTGACCGCTCCGCTCCTCTTCTTCCGCTTCCTCTTCTTCTCCGTGGCTCCACCCCTCCCCTCCGGCATTTTATAGCCTTCCCCTTCTCTCTCTCTCGTCGGGTCCACCTTCCCTCTCTCTCCTATAGACCGTTGTCTCTTGCGGTCTGTTCTCTCTCCCTCTGCGGCCTGTCCTTCTTTCGGCCTTCTTCAACTCGCTGCGGCTTGACTTAGCTCGCCGCGGACTGCTCCTCCTCGCTGCGGACTACCTCTTCGGGTAGTCCGCGACCTCCGGTCCGTCCACCACCACCAGTTATCCGGGTCTATTCTCGTCGCTCTCCTCATCCCGTTGCCCCTCTGCAGTCGGCTTCGACCTCTGGTGCTTCGCTACCTGCTGCTCCGGCTCCCACATCCACCGCTCATCCGATGGCAGATTACGTCTCTCTCCATCGCCTTTCTCCACCTCTTCTTCACTTTGCCACTTCTTTATCCTCTGTTTCTGTCCCTAACTCTTTGCAGGAGGCACTTCAACATCCGGGCTGGCGGGCGGCCATGGACGAAGAAATGACGGCCCTTTGGGCTAACCAGACCTGGGTCTTGGTTCCCTTACCTCCAGGTCAGCACCCGGTTGGGTGTAAATGGGTTTTCGTCATCAAGCATGCTCCATATGACACTATTGCCAGACTGACGGCCCGTCTTGTGGCCCGTGGCTTCACGCAACAGGAGGGTCTTGACTATGAGGAGACCTTCTCTCCGGTGGCTAAGCTCAACACTGTCCGTGTTCTTCTCTCTGTGGCGGTGCACCGCCACTGGCCCCTTCATCAGCTCGATATCAAGAACGCATTTTTGAATGGTGACCTTCAGGAAACTGTCTACATGCGTCAACCGCCCGGATTTGAGACCACGGGGGAGTCTCGGGTGTGCCTTGTCAAGAAATTCATTTATGGTCTCAAACAGTCCCCTCGGGCGTGGTTTGACAAGTTCAGCAAGGTGGTTCGGGACATGGGGTTCACTCGGAGTTCAGCAGATTTCTCCCTATTCACCCGACACCGGGCCACTGAAACCGTCCTTCTGTTGGTTTATGTTGATGATATACTACTCACTGGGGATGATTCAAAGGGAATTCACGAGGTCAAACAGCATCTGAGCACTGTATTTCAGACCAAAGACCTGGGGCATCTTCGCTACTTTCTTGGTCTCGAGATCGCACGACGGCCGGACGGGCTGGTCCTCTCCCAACGGAAGTACTGTCTCGATCTTCTCAAAGACGCTGGTCAGTCCGGTTGCAAACCAGCTTGTACCCCGATGGAGGCAAATCACAAACTGTGTGCTCATGCTTCTGATGACGATTTGCTTCTTCAGAACCTAGAATACTATCGACGCCTTGTGGGCGAGTTGATCTATCTAACGGTCACGAGGCCGGATATATCGTTTGCCGTTGGGGTTGTCAGTCGGTTCATGCATGCCCCCCGGGTGTCTCATCTCCAGGCGGTTGAACGGATTCTCCGATACCTTAAGGGAGCTCCGGGTCAAGGGCTGGTTTACAAAACCTCCGACTCGGCTCCCGCATTAGTCGCTTATTCTGATGCCGATTATGTCGGTTCCCTGGACGATCGGAGGTCAACAGGTGGGTTCTGTACTTATTTTGGGGGTCAACTCATTACATGGAAAAGTAAGAAACAAGTTGTGGTCGCTCGTTCTTCTGCGGAAGCTGAATACCGATCGATGGCCTCGGTTGTCTCAGAACTCACATGTCTTGAAAGTCTCCTTACTAACCTGGGAGTAAAACTCCCCTCATCTGTTGTTCTATTCTGTGATAGTCAAGCCGCCATACACATAGCAAAAAATCCGGTGTTTCACGAGCGCACAAAACATATCGAAGTTGATTGTCACTTCATTCGAGAGAAAGTTCAATTGAAGAAACTTAAGTTAAAGCATGTTTCGGGCACTGATCAAGTTGTTGACATTCTCACAAAGGCCTTATCAAGTACCCTGTTCTACCAGTGTTTGTCCAAGCTGGGTGCATATGACCTATACGCTCCAGCTTGCGGGGGAATGTTAGAAAAGGCCCATTTAATTTAGGCCCATTTTGTAACATTTATTGTTTTTCTCTCCTCTCTTTAGTCCCACATCTTGTATACTACCTTTTTCTCTCTTTCTCTCATCTATATATTTGTACTCATTATTTGTATTTTACACAAGTGAACATATATATAAAGTTGGCTTTTTCCATCTCTACAGATGCAAAAGCCGTCTGAGGTGTAGGAGGTAGGCTATAGAGTTGATGCAGGAAACAATTTGAAAGGGGTCAAAAAATCATTGATTAAGTTTGGAGAAGATAAGTGGAAGATGACAAACGTCGATGTTGGGAAAATCCCTCATAATTTGATGATACAAAATCATTTATATGATAAAGCAAAATACATCTTTAGTGGACAGTGCAAAGTTTTGAACAGCAAAAAAAAAGATTTTGACTCAATGTTTTGCACATATTCTCTTTTCACAGCTTTCTTTCCTTGATCTTCTTCGCAGTCTCTAGCCTCTGAAGTGGTTTTACCGGTTCAAGTTTCGCCTAACTCTCTCGGGCACTAACGCAGAGATCAACAATATGTGGCTAACTCAGTACATATATTCAGTCTCCACAATATGACAAAAAGGAAAAACCTTAATATACATACTTGGTCTCTTAAAGAACGATAAAGTTAGCAAGAAATAACATAAAGCACAACCTAAAGCATGCCAAATAGAGATTTATATATGTAATCATGAATAACTTAGCTCCTGTAAATGGATTAGTAAGAGTTGTACAAGAGTTGGTCACGTACTATTAAAACAAAATCAAAATACATGTTAAACATTCAATAGTTTCTACTACATTTTCTTTGACAATCATGATTAGGACCAAAACTGATGATAACAAGGAGACTAGAATGAGAATGTTACGCGGACACATTCACTCAAGTGGACCCCCCCTCGTTAAAATTTATGAAGTGCATATATGGAAGCCGCTTTAGTCACGGGCGCATTCACTCAAGTGGACCCCCTTCGTCATAATTTGTGGAGGGCGTATATGAAAGTCGCCTTGGACGCTGACACATTCACTCAAGTGGACCCCCCTCGTCATAATTTATGGAGCGCGTATATGGAAGTCTCCTTGGTCAATTTTATTGTAATTAAATTGTATGAATTAATTAATTAATATTAACTAATAAATATTAATTAATATTAATCAATTAAGTTAAGTATTTTGTATTTCCTTGTTTGGTTTCCCTCCATCTATATAAGGGTGAGGGGCTTATGGGTGAAGGTAGCTTTGGATGTATGAAGTAATTAGGGTTGCTCCCTAAAAGTCTCCTCTCTTTCTTCCTCCTTTATTCTACCTCAGCTCCTCCGGCCCTCCACTTGCTGGATTCCTCCTGGAATTTATCTGTGATCGTAACAATTGGTCCGATCTGCCTCAACGCCCACTCATAGCCGTCGGTGCTCCCTATCACTCGCGTTTTGTCACACCCGTGCCGATCCCGTCACTCCCACTCGAACGGGTGTCGATCTCGTCAGTTTCGATCGAACGGGTGCAGACCCCGCCCTTCCCGCTCACGGAGATACCGATTCAGCTTTCCAACATCAGCACCGATCCCGCATGTCGTCCGCTCACGCAAGTACCACTCGATCGTCGCCGCTACCGCACGCCTTCCGCTGCAACGCCGATTCTGCTTCAGCTACCGCGCCAGTTCCGCGTCCGTCAACTGCGCACGATTCGCCCCTTCGCCCCTATTCCGCCGCAAAAAACCGTGACTTCCACTTCGCCTTTCAGCCGATTCCGCACAGGTTCTGCTTCCCTCGACCGGAACCCAAGCAGCTGATCTGCCCCTAGCGGCCGCCTACAAGCCGATCCGCCTCTCCGGACGTCGGGGCCACTGATTTGTCGCCTGCAATCGTGCATTCGTCGCTCCCAGCACGTAACCGCCCCCGATCCACTGTTTTCGAGCTTTTTGACGAGGGAACGCCGCCCGCCTCTGGTTTCTCCCCTCCCAGTCCAGATCTGCAGCCCCCGCCGCATTCCGTCCCGGATCTGTCGGTTCCACCGATTCCAGGGAATCACTCCCATTCCGCCGATCCAACCCATGGCTCCCAACACACGCTCGACCGGAGGTCTTCCTCCGGATGAGATCACTGAATCCCTAAGCCGTCGCTTGGCAGCCCAACAGCAACTCACAGCCTCCATGCATGCCTCCATCCTCATCCTCCATGCCAAAGTTAATTATCTCCTCGCATACAACAGACGGGCTTCCACAACACCTATGAGGTTCCCTGCCCTAAGCTGTTTTCACCACAGCTGCCTCATGCACCATGTGAGAGTCTCCCTGCCATGCCGCCCCCAACACTCCTCTACGACACCAGCCCGCCCCTCCGCCCCGCAGTCGATCCTCCCATCGACCTCGCACCGACCCCGCCGATCCTCTGTCGTTCTATCATCGACAAGGCCCTTGCGTGGACGGAGAGGATGACGACTCACCGCTCACGGCACGCCATCAAAATTCTTCAAGATACCGACATAGATTGGGGCTTCGACGCTGAGGACTCCGACAAAGGTCGGGGCTTCGACCTTGAGTACAAGGTCGATTTCTAAGGGTGGTATAGTGTTACGCGGGCACATTCACTGAAGTGGACCCCCTCGTCAAAATTTATGGAGCGTATATGGAAACCGCCTTGGTCGCGAGAGCATTCACTCAAGTGGACCCCACTCATCATAATTTATGGAGCGCGTATATGGAAGCCGCCTTGGTCGCAGACGCATTCACTCAAGTGAACCCCCCTCGTCATAATTTATGGAGCGCGTATATGGAAGCCTCCTTGGTCAGTTTTATTGTAATTAACTTGTATGAATTAATTAATATAAATTAATATTAATCAATTAAGTTAAGTATTTTGTATTTTCTTGTTTGGTTTCCCTCCTCGTCTATATAAGGGTGAGGGGCTTATGGATGAAGGTATCTTTGAATGTATGAAGTAATTAGGGTTGCACCCTAAAAGTCTCCTCTCCTTCTTCCTCCTTTCTTCTCCCTCACCTCCGCCGGTCCTCCCCTTTCCGGATTCCTCCTGTAATTTATCCGTGATCGTAACAGAGAACATGGATATAAGTAAAAATACCTCAATTCTCGAGATGCAAGAGCCAAGCTTTTTGTCAAACCCTCAAAATCCTTCAACAAGGTACTGCCACGAACTTCAGCAAGCAAAGGTTGAACGTCTTCAGCAATAGCTTCAATCTGTTACATCACTAAAACGTAACTATTGTATATGAGCAAGCCACCAGATTTATAACTTTGCTTTTGGTCACGATAGAAAATAAATGTGGAAACTAAAGGAAAAATAATAATAAATGGATGGGAAAGTTCTCATTTCCTTTATTTTTTTATTTCCAGTGTTTTGAGAAAACCATAGAAAAAGGAAGGTACTTGTCTGCAATGACTGTGAGGGTAAGCATTAGCACCATGCTAATATGCTTCTAGAATCCAATGTAACAGATGTCATTCTAAGGGTGCATGAAAATGTTAACCTTGTTGATATCGTGTGAATGTGGAGAAAAATTGTACCTCTAATATGAAATAAAGTTATTAATAATGTTGGAAAAGCTCATGTAAATAGGCTCATTTATTTGTATTTCTTCTTTACTCCTCTTTAGTCCCACATCTTGTATAGGACTCTCTTCTCTCTTTCTCCCTCCTATAAATGTGTATTCATACATTGTATTTCATAATTGAGATAATATATACAAGGTTGAGTTTTTCTCTACATGGTATCAGAGTCGGACGGTCCGGCCTGTCTTTTTTAAAACCGCTTGTTCTTCCAGCTTACCGAGAGGCTTCCCCTCTCCTGCTTAGCCGCAGTGTCGTGCGGTCTGTTTTTTTCTAACCGCTTCTTCTGCTCTGTCTCTCTCGTGGCTTCCACCTCTTCTCCTAATCCTCCCTCCCTTTATAACCTTTCTCACAGGTGGGGACCTCCCCTCCTTGTTTTTCATCTGATCGCGCGGTCTCTTTATCTATCTGCGCGGTCTCCCTCTCACTTCTCACCACAACTCTACCCGCTTTCCTTCTTCCCGCTCGTCGTGACTTGTCTAAAGTCGCCGCGACTTGACTTTGTCGCCGCGGTCTCTCTTCTCGCCGCGAGTTGCGCATCTTACTCGTTGCGGTCTCTCTTCCCGCTCATCGCGACTTGTCTAAAGCCGCCGCGACTTGACTTTGTCGTCGCAGTCTCTCTTCTCGCCGCGAGTTGCACATCTTACTCGTTGCGGTCGTCTAAGTCTACCCGCTGAGATCTTCCTTCTCGTTGCTCTGCTCTCTGCTCGTTGGGGCTTGCCTTAATCGCCGCGGCTTCTCTTCTCGCCGCGCTTTGCCTCTCTTGTCGCTGCGGCTTCTCCTCTTCTCGGCAAGCTCCGCATCTGGGTCGCGGCATCTCTCCTTGCCATTGGTGTACTCACTTTGACCGTTCGGACTTCTCGTCTGACCTCTTCACTGCCTAGTCGTTGCAACCTGTCTTGTCGCTAGCGGTTTCTCCACCCAGCTATCTGGTCCACATTTTGGTCGCGGCGGCCTCATTGCCTTGCCGCTGGTGGATTGCAACCCAGACCGTGTGGTCTCTTGTCTGGTCGTTGTTCTTCCTGTCCGCCGGCCTAGCCTTCTGCTCGCCTAGCCATGGCGACCTCTCCCGAGTCAACCGGGCAGACTGCTTCTTCCTCTGCAGACCGCCCGGCCTCTGCCCCTAAACTCCGTGATGAGTTGCGGATTACTACCATTTCTCTAGCCGGGAAGAAAAACTTCGTGGAGTGGGTACACTCTGTTCGTCGCGTACTACAGTCTAAAGGTTTTCTCCATCACTTTACCCAAGCGCCTCCTGCTGCTCCTACTGACGATTGGTTGCGCAACGATGGTCGGGTTCAGACATGGCTCCTCAACTCCCTTAATACTGAACCCTACCGCATGACCATGTATCACGAAACGGCCAAGGCAATGTGGGATGAGCTCCAGTCTCTATATTCCGGAAAAGATAGTCTTCAACATCTTTACGACATTATTACTGATCTCCAGTCTCTTGATGTTGGCGGGGCCACCGACCTCACCTCATTTTTTGCTCGGGCCAAGACTTTAGTTGAAGCATGGATCCAACATCAACCTCCTACGTTGGATCTCACTGCACAACGGGCTCAGAAAGAAGTCGTCGGTGTGGCAGTGATGATGGTTTGTGTTCCACCTCATCTTCACAGCGTTCGGGCCCATATCCTCTCCTCGGTTGCTACTCCCTCACTATCAGATGTGTGTTCTATGCTGCTCAAGGTCTCACCGCCTCCTGATAGTTCTGCTCCTCCGTCCCCAGCTCTCCTGCAGCAGACATCTACACCCCTGATGCCTCCCCCCCTCCTCGCGGGGGGCGTTCTGGCTCTCGGGGCCGTGGACGGGGAGGCCGGCCTCGCCCAAAGTGTTCCTTCTGCGTAAAGGACGACCATCTCGAGGCCACATGCTATCGCAAGCATGGGCTTCCTCCTCGTCCACAGGCGACTGTTGCTGCTACCGACTCCTCCGCTCGTACTGACCTTGAAGAGGTCCGCCTTCAACTCCAACAACTTCATGGTCTGCTCAATCGCCAACCTGCCTCCGTTGCCTCTGCTGCCTCCATCTCCCAAGAAGGTATCGCTTGTCTCTCCACTAGTCCTTGTTGGATAGTGGACTCGGGTGCCACTCATCACATCACCTCCATGCGGCCACATCAATACCTGAATTCTCCTCATCCTAAATGCATCACAGTGGCCAATGGGGATACTGTTCCTGTCTTTGGATCGGCTGACATCCCTCTCACTTCTTCTCTCTCTACGCTCGGCTCTTCATGTTCCGGGCTCCCCGTTCAATTTGCTTTCTGTTGGTCGCTTGACTAATAATTTGAACTGCTCTGTAACATTTACCTCCTCTTCTTTTCTGATACAGGATCAAAGGACGCGAACTATCATTGGTAAGGGGCGACTGCAGAACTGGCTCTACCTCCTTGATGACTCTCCAGCTATTCTCTCTTCAGTCTCCTCCGTCGATTGGCATCGGCGTCTTGGCCATGCCCCTTTACCAGTCCTCCAGAAGGCTCTCCCCGATGTATCTTTATCTTCTTTTCAATGTGAATCTTGTGTGTTAGGCAAGCAGCCTCGTTCATCTTTTTCATCTTATTATACTCAGAACACTGCTCCTTTTATTTTAGTATACTCTGATATTTGGGATTCGTACAAAGTTACTAGCATTTATGGTTATCGTTATTTTCTAACGTTTATTGATGATTATTCGCGAATGACGTAGCTATACCTTTTTCGTGATCGCTCCGAACTTACTCGTGTCTTTCGGGCGTTCCTTCTTGAGACTCAAACGCAATTCTCCACGAACATCAAAACTCTCTGCACGGATAATGCTCGTGAATACATTAGCCACGAATTTGGGACTCTTTGCTCCGACTTTGGAGTTATTCACCAAACCTCATGTGCATATACCCTCCAACAAAACGGAGTCGCTGAGCGGAAGAATAGACATCTTCTAGCTGTGGCCCGCTCCATCATGCTCCAAATGCACGTTCCCAAAATGTTTTGAAACTTTGCTCTTTCGACGGCTTGCTATCTGATTAACCATCTTCCTTCCCTCATCCTCCACAATGCCACTTCATTCAGCCTCATGTTCCCATCTACTCTGACATTCTCTCTCACACCTTGCATCTTTGAGTGCACTTGCTATGTTCACACCCTTGGTCCATCCTTGGACAAATTGGATCCCCGGGCAGCCAAACACATCTTTGTTGGCTACTCACGGACACAGAAAAGCTACGTATGCTACTCACCGGCTACCCGCAAAGTGACAGTTTCTGCTGATGTTACCTTTCGGGAGGATCTTCCTTTCTTCTCTGCTTTAGATCCTACACCTCCACCACCAACTGTTTTACGTCTTGTCATTCCCGTTACCACTCCACCACCAAGACCTCTAGCCCAGGACCCCCCTGTTGTCAAGCCTCATGTTATTCGTGTCTACACTCGTCGCCATCCTGCCTCCAGTGCCCCACTGCAGTCTCCCTCGCCCTCTGATGCTCTGAGTCCCGCTGATCCGGCACCAGAATCAACAACTCATCCCATGGCGAATTATGTATCCTTACATCGCCTATCTCCACAACTTCACACTTTTGCCACTTCATTACCCTCGATTTCTATACCTAACCTTGTGCAGGAGGCTCTCCAACATCCTGGTTGACAGACGGCCATGAAAGAAGAAATGACGGCTCTCTGGGCTAACCAGACCTGGACCTTGGTACCATTACCTACCGGTCAGACACCTGTTTGGTGTAAATGGGTCTTTGTGATCAAGCATGCCCCTGATGGGACGATTGACCGTCTGAAGGCCCGCCTGGTGGCTCGTGGCTTCACCCAACAGTAAGACCTTGATTATGAGGAAACATTCTATCATGTGGCCAAGTTGAACACCGTTCGTGTTCTTCTCTCGGTGGATGTGCATCGCCAATGGCCGTTACACCAACTGAACATCAAAAATGCTTTTCTCAACGGCGACCTCCAAAAAACGGTTTTCATGCAGCAACCGTCCGGGTTTGAGACCACGGGGGAGTCCTGAGTTTGTCATCTTAAGAAGTCCATCTATGGTCTCAAACAATCCCCTCGGGCATGGTTTGACAAGTTCAGTAAGGTCGTCCGACAAGTTGGCTTTACTCGGAGTTCAGCTGACTTCTCATTATTCACACGTCATCAGGCAGCGGGAACTGTTCTTCTGTTGTTTTATGTTGATGATATCTTACTCACTGGAGACGATTCAAAGGGTATCCAAGTAGTCAAACAGCACCTCAGCTCCGTCTTTCAGACCAAGGATCTGGGACATCTTCGTTACTTACTTGGTCTTGAGGTCGCAAGACGACCAGATGGACTTGTCATCTCCCAAAGAAAGTACTTCCTGGATCTCCTTCAAGATGCTGGCTACTCAGGATGCAAGCCTACTACTACTCCAATGGATGCAAATCATAAATTGTGTGAACATTCTTCTGATACAGACCTTACTCTTCAAAATCCGGAATACTATCGACGACTGGTTGGAAAATTGATCTAACGGTCACAAGACCGAATATTTCCTTCGCTATTGGGGTGGTCAGCAGGTTTATGCATGCTCCGCGAACATCTCACCTTCAAACTGTTGAGTGCATCCTTAGATACCTTAAAACAACCTCGGGTCAAGGATTGGTATACAAAACCTCATCCTCTACTCCAACACTGGTTGCGTAGTCTGATGCAGACTATGACGGTTCCTTGGATGATCTCCGGCCAACCAGTGGGTTTTGTAGCTATTTTGGAGGTCATCTCGTTACCTGGCGAAGTAAGAAACAAGCAGTGGTTGCTCGATCATCAGCCAAAGCAGAATACCGATCTATGACATCTGTTGTCTCTGAGCTTACCTGGCTTGAAAGTCTCCTGGCCGATCTAAGGGTAAAACTTCCCTTACCTGTCATCCTGTTATGCGACAGCCAAGCGGCTATACATATTGCGAAGAATCCGGTCTTTCATGAAAGGACGAAACATATTGAAGTAGATTTTCACTTTATCCGGGAGAAAGTCCAAATGAAGAAGATAGAATTGAAGCATGTTCCTGGTATTAAACAAGTGGCAGATATCCTCACAAAGGCTCTACCTAGCACCCTATTCTACCAGTGTTTGTCCAAGCTTGGTGCATACGGCTTGTACGCTCCAGCTTGCGGGGGAGTGTTGGAAAAGCCCATGTAAATAGGCCCATTTATTTGTATTTCTTCTTTTCTCCTATTTAGTCTCATATCTTGTATAGGACTCTCTTCTCTCTTTCTCTCTCCTATAAATGTGTATTCATACATTGTATTTCATAATTGAGATAATATATATAAGACTGAGTTTTTCTCTACAAATACAAATATAGTGAAGCATACATATTAGCATAAGTTTTGGGGCAGATTATTGTTCATATATTAGTATATTGTGCTCAACATAGGCATTTGATAATTTGTTTCTTTCCTAGAAGTGATATCAGAGCAGATGGTTCAGTTGGGATCCAGTGTTGTGTGATATGGCTTCCATGGGTCTTAAGTGGATTTTATATGTCTACAAGTTGGCTATATGGATCCTCGGAAAATTTAAAGTGGAGGAAAAATGGAAAATTTGAGGGTGTTAGTGGTTGTTTTTGGAGGATTATGTGGAGGAAGTTTGTAGTGGGAGAGGGCTGGCCGGTTTGGGAGAGGTTTGACAGGCTAGATGGAGAGAGGAAGGGAGGGATAAATTCCAAGCGTCGGCACCTAGTTTTCCGGCTTTGACACCGTGTGATCGAAAGAATTAATTTCTTCTTCACTCCAACTTTCAATGCCTCTAAAATGAACCTTCTACACATATATAGACTAAGTGATCATCATGGACGTCATCATTCTCCGATCAGGACTGCCCCTCAAATACATCAAAATAAAAATAAAAACATAAAATAAATAAAATGGACGGATCTAATCGTCGTGTAGGTCGATGTGTGCCGCGATCCCCATCATGCCCCTTCGTAAACAGAAATTAAAATGGAAATTAAAAGCTGAAATTAGATGCGCGGATATTAAATTAAGACAAACCATGATAAATGATCACATTGGGCTCTTTGTTTAATTCTCACGCTTCCAGCTTCAATCAAGTTGATCAATATATTGGAGGGTTAGCGTAGTCGCATCATCGTCCCCAGTTGGAGAGAGCTTGTCCTCGAGCTTGGAGATTCGTTGTCAGAGGAATCCACTATGTAGGGAACCAAGTGTTACACATTAAAAGCATCGTAACTACAGAGGTTGCTAGGGAGCTTTAATTGATAGGTGTTGTCATTAATCTTCTTCAACACTTCACAGGGCCCAATCCTCCTCATGGTTAAGTTTGTTGTACTCTCCCGCTGGATGTTGATATTTGGTAAAGATGGCCTACAAATAATCAGCGTCTTCAAAAATGGGTCTCCTTCGGTGCTTGTCTGCTAGTCATTGTATTACACATGTATATCACGTCACATCCTATGGTATCAAATCTAGCGTTTTCCCGATTTGCTCATCCGCTCTGTCGCAAGTGTCTCGTTTGATCGTACTCCTCATCGATGGTTGATTCGTTTGATCTCCGACCTAGGGCTCTCGTCAGTTCCACAACTCTCCCGCCGCTCTAGCTTAGGGCCTCCTTACTGTTCCTTCTGCCGCTCCTCCAGAGCTGATCCTCCTCCAGTCGTCGCTCCTCTTCGTCCAGCCGTTCACAGCACCCAGCAGCTCTCTCCTCCCATTCTGCGGGATCTCTCCGGTTTAGTCTCATTGCTGTCAAAGATCACACATCCTATGGTATCCTTTTTTGGAGAACATCTGGTTGATTCCTCCGACATCTCAATCTCTCCTCGGATGTTCCTTCTAATCCTCCTCGTACACGGTCAATCTGGCTCATGTTACAGTCTCCTTGGAAAACAAATGGTTCAGGACAGCGCATCATGTTATACGGAGTCACCGGTTATATGGGCATATTGATGGAATCGTTGTTGAGGACTGCATACCGATCCCTCATGGAAAAAATTGAATGCGGAACAATTCCTTAGTTATCTCATGGTTGCTTCACTCTATGTCTCCTCAGGTGCAACGCGGTTATATGCTTATGGATTCTGCTCATAAAATTTGAACTCGGGCTCGTGAAACCTACTCTCAAACTAATAGTTTGATGCAGATTTATGAGCTCACTCGCCTTGTTTTGGAGATGAAGCAAGGCCCATTATCTGACTCTGCTTACACCTCTGAGTTCGAACTCCTTTATCAAGAACTGGATTACTTCAACACCTTTACGCCAACGTGCATTGTTGATGCCCTAACTCTTCAAAAGGACAAAGACCGGTTCCATTTTCACGTCTCTTATGGGGCTTAACATGGAGTTTGATGTTGTTCGCCGGCATGTCCTCCACTTTGAGCCTCTTCCCTCTATTAGGGAGGCCTTCGGTATGATTCTCAGTTCTCAGTGATGAGAATCATCGCCGCTCTCTTATTCCTCCTACTTTGAGTCTCTTCCCACTCTCAGAGAGGCCTTCAGTATGAATCTCAGTGATGAGAATAGTCGTCGATCTCTAGTTCCTCCTACGGATCACTCTGCTCTTGCTGAGATGGGTCGTGATCCTCTTCCTCACTCTCCTCTTGTGTACGGCCACTCTGGGAAGAAAGGACATACTAAAGAAACTTGTTATCGTCTTCATCCTCATGTTACCCCCACCTAGTCATGGAACTGGTGCCCGTGGAAGAGACAGTCATTGTGGTGGTGGTCGTTCTTTTGGTGCCCACTGACAATATTCTGCCAATTCATCTGAAGTTTATGAGGACAATCCCCCCCCCCTCTGGGGGTTTTCTGCTACGGAGTTGGAGGCCTTCCGCCATCTTCTACTTTTGCATTCTAAATCTACATTCACTGATTCCGCTGCTGTATTCGCTACATCAGGTATCTCGAGTGCCCATGTTGTGTCTTCCTCCCACTCCAAGTGGATCATTGACTCAGGTGTCATTGATCACATGACCAAATCTGCCTCAAGTTTTACTTCATATACTCCACTCTCTAGTCGTGAAAAGGTTATTGTTGTCAATAGTTCCCTTTCCTCTATTGCGGACAGAGGAATCATCTCTTGTTCTCCTAACCTTTCTCTTTCCTCTATTTTGCATGTCTCTTCATTTCCTCGCAATCTTCTATCTATTAGTCATTTGACTAATTCTTTAAATTGCTCCGTGATCTTTTTCCCTGATGTTCGTATGTTTCAGGATCTGGTTACGAAGCGGACGCTCGTCAGTGGTAGGAATATTGGTGTACTGTATTTGTTGAACCAACAATTGTCTCCCAGTGCTCTCCACCACTCGTGCCCATACTCTCCATGACATCTGGCGATGGCAACTTTGTCTTGTCCATCCATCTACTTTATATCTTACCAAACTATTTTCTAATTTCAGTTTTTAATTAAGTCGTTTACTTGTGACACCTGTGAAATGTCAAAACATGTTCGTCAAAATTTCAGTCATGTTTCTTTTCCTAGCTCTTGTCCATTTGATGTGATTCACTCTGATGTTTGGGGTCTCTCCGCTGTGTTATCATTATCTGGCTATAAATAGTTTGTGACTTTTAGTGATTGTTATTTCTGTACTACGTGACACTTTTTGCTAAAACGAAAAAGTGAAATGTTTACATGCTGTCGTTCTTTTCATAAAATGGTTAGGACATGGTTTAATGGGACAATCCATGTGTTACGTAGTCATAATGGTGGAGAGTATGATGATCGGGGGGCATTTGGTGTCTATCTTGCCGAACACGACATTCTTCATTAGACCACTTGTGTCTACACTTACACTCAAAACGGAGTGGAAGAACAAAAAAATAAACATTTATTGGAGGTCGCTCGGTGTTTGTTGATTGCAAGGCACCTTCCCAAGTCGTACTAGGGTAATGCTATTTTGAATGCAGCTTATCTCATTAATCATTCTTCCTTCGCGCTCCCTTCACTACGATACACCTCTTTCAAGTTTATCCTGAAAACACATTGTCCACACTTCACACATCTCTCCATGCATATTCGGTTTCGTCTGTTTTGCTCATATCCATACCCCTTATCGAGACAAATTAGAAGCTCGTTCACTTAAATGTGTTTTTGTGGGATACTCTCCGACCACCAAAGTTTATTGGTGTTATCACCCCCCTACACGTCGCTTCTACTGCACTGTTAATGTTACTTTTCGTGAGGGGCAGTCGTATTTTTGTCCTCGTTAGGGGGAGATGAGTAGTAACACTAACGGGACCTCTGACTCTCCTCTTCCGATAGTTGCTTCCTCACACATTCCTCTTACACTTGCTCTTATTTCTCCCAATACTGCTTCTATTCCTCCCAGTACTGCTCCTCCTAATTATTCCTCCTCATATACTATATAATACTCTCGCAGGGCTCATACCGCTAAGAAAGTACCGTCCCTAGATGTTCAACTAGTGTCAGTGCCCGCTTCTACTCCAAATTTGCATGATGAACTTCATGTTCCCCTATCTCTTCTTGAATATAATACTGGTGGCATCAAACATCTCATTGCCAATTATATTTCTTATCATCACCTCTCTCATGCACTCAGAGCTTTATCTCATCTCTTTCCTCTATTATGTTTCCTAAGACCTAGCAGGAGGCTCTTCAAATACCTGAATGGAAACGGGCTATGTAAGAAGAAATGCGTGCTTTAGAAAAAAATAAAACATGACAACTTGCACCCCTCCCCCGAGGAAGCAAACAATTAGATCACACTGGATTTTCTCTATTAAACATAATCAAGATGGGATGGTAGGGCGATATAAAGTGTGATTGGTCGCTCAAGGGTACACCTAAACCCAAGGAATTGGCAACCAAGAAATTTTTGCCTATGTTGCAAAGATGAATTTATTTTGTGAGATCATCTCATGTGTTGCATGTCTTGTGTCAGAGTTACAACTTGATGTCAAAAATACATTCTTGCATGGTGACCTAGAAGAAGAAGTCTACATGGTTATCCTCCTGACTTTACCAAAGGAGGGTATAATGGAAAGGTCTGTCGTCTGCAGAAATCTCAATATGACTTGAAGCAATCTCATAGAGCCTGGTTTGGACAGCTTCATAAAACCATGTTACAACTAGATTATACTCAAGAACATGTTGATCATACCCTCTTTACCAAGAGGAGAGCAACTCAAATATTGATACTCATTGTATATGTGGATGGCATCATCATTACAGGAAATGACCTAGAGGAAATCACTCACTTGAAAGAACAATTGGGTAAAGCATTTGAAGTCAAAGATCTAGAAAAACTGAAATACTTCTTGGGGATTGAAAAAGGTCTCATCGGGGGATCTTCATCTCTCAGAGGAAGTATACTCTTGATCTTCTGGAGAAAATTGGTATGCTTGGGTGTGCTCTCATGGATACACCATTGAGGCTAATCACAAAATTGATGCGGATACTAAAGGGAAGAAAATTGACAGCTCAAGGTACTAGAGATTGGTTGGGAGACTCATATACTTATCTCATATTCGCCCTGATATTACTTATATTGTGGGTGTCCTAAGTAGAATCATGCACTCTCCCACAATTCTCCATCAGTAGGCTGCATATTGGGTTTTAAGATACCTTAAGAAGTCTCCACGTGGGATTCTGTTCTCTGCTAATCAATTTTTAAAAATTGAAGTGTTTATTTATGCAGATTGGGTTAGTAGTCAAGATGATAGGATATCTACTACCGATATTGTTCATTTGTGAGTGGAAATCTTGTCTCTTGGAAGAGCATGAAACGTTGAGCGTGGAGCACTCTAGCAGTACCTTCATAACTCTCGAAACGTTGAGCGAGGAGCGAGAGACTTTTTGCTTCAACACTCATCGTGACTGAATTTTTCTAGCCTGCCACATCACTTTACCACTAATTCCCCTTTTGTAAAACCCACTACAATATACACTAAGGCCCAAATTCTCATCTTATTTCAAATCCTGGAGCACTGTAGCTAGTTTGGAGTGAGGTGATTAGTAAAAGCACAAACATTATGTGGTGTTGAGGCAAAGAATAGAAAAGAAAAGAGGAGAAATAATTGAGCTTATGTTTGAATGTGTAATAAAATGAAAATACAAGAGAGGGGAAAATGCAAATGATGGTGTTGATTCTGTGAGCCCCTAGGTGACGACAATTAGGTTTATCCCCGTATAACATGTGCCCTCATCTCCACCCTCAGATCCCGCGGCCACAAGCCCATGCAGTTGCTCCCCCTCATTCAGTCTCCCAATATCTTGGTCTCTCTCGGCAGTCGTACACGGCTACACCACATTCCCTCACGGCCAACGCCGCTCGGTCCTCCCCTAAACTCCCCCACAGCCATCCAGGCACACAGTCGCACCCCTCCTCTCACTTCAATCGACACTCAATTGCAACCTCCCATCCAAATCCCCGATGTTTCCGACCACAATCTCATGCAGTTGCTCCCTCCGCTCACTCCAATCGACACTCAGTTGCTTCCTCCCATCCAGATCCCCAACGTTTCCCATCCACAACCACCATATCTTCCACTAGCCCAATCCCAAGACGCATCCTACCGGTCCATCCCACGGCCACACCACATCCCCTCTCGATTCTGAGTCGTCACCCCCTACACCGAACTTGAACCACACACATCCCAACCCTTTATCCAACTTTCCTTGAGTCATCTCCGGCAGGGCTTCATTACTACCTAGCCCCGCCTCTACAAACATACGCGTAAGTTGTCATTTGGTGCTCTTGCTTTCATTCATTTAATGTTCAGACCAAAATTTTTTAGATGTGGTAGCATGTATTTTCTATTTCATTTTGTATTGACTTACAAGACTTATTTGCATTGAACTAAAAAATATTTGTGCCTCTACTCGTGGATGAACCAAAATTTAATCTCTTGAATAACAAATTTCTTTTATTTCTTGTGTTCATTGTGTAAGCATATAATTAGCAGTTAATAACCTGCAATATAATTCAGACTCCTCGCATCATACATGCATCATTTAGATTAGTCTACGGTCTTGCCCTTGACCACACGTAAGGGTTGCATTGCTTAGATTACAGTCATAGCCGACCCCGCATCAACATTAGGATATCTGACAAATGAATAAATGACTTACAAAGATGAAGCTTTCAAGAAAATTTTGTTGGAGTTACCCATAAAGAATTGTACATAATATGGTTAATTTTACATGAAAATTACATGAGATAATCTGCAATTATGAGTGTAGTGAAATGAGATGGAGATATCCTTCCAAAGGGCGTATGAAATGCACTGTGATCTAGGCCTTGGCCTGATGCATCTCTTTCCATTCACAGAGACCAAAATGATACTAGTATAGTAGAATCAGTGCTTCGAAAATTGCAGGAACCTAAACGCAGAAACTGCAGGACTACTGATAAGTTCCTATATAAAATTTTTAAGAGATGAGCTCAAATCACCATGAGCTCATTTCTCGATACTTTTCATTTACAAACTTAAAATCCATGGAGATCAACTAAAATATTTCAACATATATGAAAGATACTTGTAACATATTGTTAACAGCGACTGATTTTATGTTCAACAGGTAAGGGAATGGTAAAATGCAAATTTATTAACACCTTCGCGAGCAATGGTTGAGCTTCTTGAATAACTGATGCAACATTTTCAGCCAATAAATAGCTTCTTGAGATACCAATTTCTTCCACTTCTCGACCAAGGCGAGTGAATATGCCAATTAAAGCATCCAGGCTCACTCCTTGTTGCCCTTTAATCTTCTCTCCATCACAAACAATAAGACCTTCTTTACCACATTCGGGATCAAGGGGGCCTTTAGAAGGTATTGGGAGTGGGTCTTGAGGCGTGATATCAATTAATGTTTCCATTAGAAGTCCAGATTGATTGACTTCAACCAAGGAATTTTTGGGTATTATGATTTTATCATCATCCACCTGCCAAATGCATCCATCTCATTAGCATTGAGTGAAACAAATGAACAAATATGAAAATTAAACCTGGATGTATTTTCAAGAGTGTGGTCAGGTGATCGTGATTCATACAAGAACCTTAGGGTCTGTTTGGCATGGCATTTTTGCTCCAATGTATTCAGGCAAAAATGCCACCTCCAAAAAATATTTGTTTGGCATGACAACTATTGCGACAGTCACATAGAAAACTCATATTTTGAACCTAAATGTATACACAGTTATCTTTCTATCTATCTATATGCATATATATATATATATAGATACATACATACATACATACATATATGCACAGACATGCATATGTTTGTATACACACATATATATGACAGCGATCCATTGATACCATGCATTTTGGATTATCTGAGTCCTTTTCTTTTTTTGCTTGAGTAACTAGTCAAATTTGCAACACTATTGCTTGTCACTTTTTCTCACTGATTTCATTTCTTCACTAGAACAGAATAAATCATATAAGGAACTGAGTCGTCTTCAATTAACAGGTCATCGAACACAAAAAATTAAGCAGTGGTTACTAATATTTCTTATTGAAAACCGCAACATACGTCATAGGAACCAATTCAAAGTATCAAAACAATTATAAATCAGACAAGTTAAAACAAACAACGAATAATCTGAAATTTACATGAAACAACTGATAGAGTATTTTGTGTAGTAGTTCTGCTGTTATATCAAATGACGGACTATAATTAGAAATTGAAGCATATCAAAGAAAGAAGCGTGCACAACACCTCAGCAATCACATTGATGGACTTCAAGGAAGAATTGACATGCACCACATTTCCAACGGTAGCCCCACGAATCCTGATTGGCGTTCCCACGCATATCCCACAGGCCTGTGAGAATTCAAACACGGCTTGATATTTCTTAAGCCGTGACCTCAGTCTGTAACCTCTCAACCAGACAAGAGTCAAAGCAAAAAGAACTGCCCCAGAAACAATAAAAAGCCCCACACCACCTTCCCAAATGCTCCTCAAACCAATACCAAAATCACTCATAGGTTGCAATGTACGCCTCCAGATTGTCCGAGGGACCTCAAGAACCACTGAAAGTGGACCCTTTCCTTCTCGGGAAGAAGGATCTTGGCTACTATTTGTAGAACCTGCATTCAGTCTATGCTTCCTATGACTAAAGGGTGGTGACCATTGGAATTTAATTGGAATTGGGAATGGAGATAATAAGAAACTTTTGGGAGGAAGAATCTGAACCCATGGATTGATAACCATGATGTCCCAAAAGAAAGGATGAATGACAAATCCACTAGAAATGAAAAATGCAGCTTATAAATTCTGCTCCATCCTTCAATAAAATTACTCACTTTGCGTCATCTAAAACCCACCAATATAACTAAAGATGATTTCTTTTTTTCTTTATTTTGCTCGGGAAACAAATCCAAACAAGTAAACACTACACATCAAAGCCAGCGCCAACACCTGCAGACGAAGGAAATGAGTAAATAAATACATATACATAATGACAGTTTAAATACCAAATAGTTCGTAACAAAACGATTCATACCTAAACCCTAGAAACATTGGGTATGAAGAATCTTTGAATCGAGCGATAGGAGAGGGACAACGTTAGTGAGAAGTAATTGATTATATAAGAAATTCGAAGGAGAGAAATAAGAAACAGCGGAGGATTGAAGAGGGGTATTGAGTTGGGATGGAGGAATTGCAAGCTGATTCTTGCTCCTCCAAGCCGCTGTTTCACTGCAAGCTCGAAATCCCTATCTAATATCTACTACTATCAAGCATTTTCCTTTTCCTATAATAAAGTCACGGGGAAACATTGGGTTTGGTGTTCTCTGTGCTTATTTATTAATAAAAAATCAATCACTTTTACATAATTTTTTTAACGATAACCAGGGGGCACGGCCATTGTCTACCTTTAACATTACCCATTCTGCGGTGATGGGCTTTCACTCGATAATTTTTAATATTTATATTTTTAGGATTTAGGGTTAAAATTTAAAAAAGTTTTATATTTATATATATATATATATATATATATATATTAAAAAGTGTTTTATTATGGGTGTTGATATAGACAAATCAGATTTGGTTATATACAAACATTTATTATATTCAAACCAGTACAAACAAAAAATTGTTATACGTAGACAAAATTGTTATATACAAACCAGTACAAAAATTAAAAAAAAAACTTTTGTAAACATCATATTATATTATAGCTAAACTAATGCATTCATTAGATAGTTAGACATTACAAAAAGTTTACAATTCAAGATATAAAGATACATTGAAACCCAAAAAAAAGTTAGCAAACATGTCTTTTTTTTCCGATCAGTAACGTCAAGAGAGAAGATCCTGCAATAAAAATAATAAATTAGATACGATTGAAAAGTATCCAAATACATTAAAACATAATTTGATAAAAAAATTCTAACATTTAGGGTTAGAAGAGTTCATTGTATACAATCAACACAAAGTAAAATTTCACTAGCAACATCTAATTTGCCTTTAACATTGTTGTGCTTTCCTGTTTGTACACATGTTAAGTTCAAAATGTGATTTTTTTTCTGCCCAAACCAAACTCACTTGAGAAAAAACGTTGTGCCAAAACATGGCCGGAGGAGACACTCCTTTGCTCATTAGCACACACATGCATCCCCATTAAATCTCACACATGCAATCGAACAAACAAAAGAGGGAAATCGGGGGAGTTAAATCTCACACATGCAATCGAACAAACAAAAGAGAGAAATCGGGGGAGACGGAGGCGGAGGGGAATCGGGTTAGGGTATAGAATATATTTTTAGAAATCTGAGAAAAAAAAGTTTAGGCATGAAGAATGAAGAAGAAGGTAACTGGGGAGGCGTCGGGATGAGGCATTTTGTCGGGGCGGCCAAAGAAGGCGGCGTTGGGATGTGGCATGTCGTCGGGGCGGCCAAAGAAGGCGGCGTCGGGTTCGTCGACACTCCTACTTCGCTGTTGAGGGAGATCCAGGCCTCTGGATACGAAAGGCCGGCGTCGGGAGTGGTCTCATGCGGTTCTGCCGGAGCAGTTTCGCCCGCCATTGCTATCGCAGGAAGGATGGGGAAGAAAAGTCGGGGAGGCCGGTTGGAAGAAATAAAAAAAAGAGGCTTAACCTAGGTATTTAACCGGTTTGTATATAGTCATTTAAAAGACCCTAAAAAGAGTTCAAAATGGGTTTGTATATAGCCAAATTTGGTTTGTCTATAACAACACCCTTTATTATGCATACTTTTAAATTTTATATAGATATTTTGTTGTAGAATTTTTAAAATTTTCATATAGTTTTTCTTAAATTAAAAGAAAATGGCCCTGCGGGCCTCACAGGGGAGCCTCCGACGTTGTTGGTGGTTTGCCCAACGCCCACCAGTGGGTTTGTCGGACCCCGACAAAACCGTCAGGGATTGTTCTGCGCTGATTGGGTAGAGCCTTCGCCGGCGGTGTCCATGCCCGTGAGACCGAAACTAGGTCTCACAGGCAAGGCCACCGCCAGTGTGGGCCGGACAGGCCTCTGGCGGCTTCGAGCAGGGCGGCGGAGGCCCAAATCGTGTGCGTGAGTTTTTTTTTCATTAATCATTGTCGTGCGATTGGCGGAAGAGAGGCGGAATCCAACGGCTGGGACGTGTTTGAGGGGTCTCATTGTTACTTTGCATGCAAGAGACTTCTTTGTATATAGTAATAAATGTATTTAATATTTTTTAACAATAAATTTTCATTAAAATACAAAATGTGATTTTGTGAAAATCAAAGATCAAGAATGAGTTCATACCTACGTTGAATCATAGTTTCAAGAAGACTGGATGTCATGGAAAACCACAATGTAGAAGAAAATCTACGTCTGTATCACTGTATGGGTGTCCACACAGACACCAAAAACACTTTGTAGTTTGTGCGCCGAACTCGGGTTGGAAGATGATCGTGCTTCTTCTTTTTCACAAAATACTAGTTTTGCTTGCAGGAGAGGATGTAACTGACGGCGAAAAGAAATTATCTCTTACTTACTTTTACATCCCTAAAACGCATTTTTATATTACAATTTCATAAACTGCCTGCGTTGAGAAGGAGAAGCAAGAGCAATGTGCATCTAATACTTTCCGATGCATGCATCGAATAATACCTTACTATTTGACGCAACGCCGAATACTCTTTGATAGCATAGTATTCTGATAAATGCACACCAATTCGACGTTGAGTCGATTTCTAGAAATCAACGCTTGTGTGGAATAGTCTCATTAATAGACGCATAAAAATATTTCCTTGAATTCAATCCATGCATTGAACAGTCCTACTGTTGAAGTCAAAATTGGCCTATGTGGAGTTCGGGGTCCCAAAAGAGAGGTGACCTCACACTTACTACACTCGGGGGAACGTCACGGACCAAAGACTTGGGAAACTAGGAACATACCCTCGGCTCTAGCGTGAAGGTCCCACCACACACCCGGAAGGTGACAAGAGCACTTCCCCTCCCTCACCAATGACTGAGTTGGGTACCTTGGAGAGCTCTCTCACTCAACCAAGCTGAAGCCTAAGAAGGAGGAAGCCCAAAAAACCTCTCCTTCCAAAGGTACCCAAGGGGGTTTATTTATAGTTTTTCCAAGTCTATGGACCAAAATGACAGAAACACTCCTAGGACAAAAAGGTCTTGGGCCAATAGAAAACATTCACACTGGGGGTAAAGAGGTAATTCCTCCCCGAGGGTAAAACGGTAAAAACATGGTCGAAAGAGATCCAAAGGCGGGAGGAGCCCTACCCCCCCCCCTCCCCGGGCACCCGAGACGAGCAGGTCACCCCCGAAGAACTGGAGAGCAGGGGGCAGGGGGGAGACACCGGCCCCCGGCCGGTCTCGCCCCGTCAGGCCGCGGGGCTGGGCGAGAGCCCGGCCACGGGCCGGTCTCGCGCCGCCAGGCCGCGGGGCTGGGCAAGAGCCCGGCCCTGGGCCGCTCTCGCTCCGCCAGGCCGCGGGATTGGGCGAGAGCCCGGCCCCGGGCCGGTCTTGCCCCGTCAGGCCGCGGGGCTGGGCTAGAGCCCTGCCCGGGGCCGCTCTCGCCCCGCCAGGACGCGGGGCTGGGCGAGAGCCCGGCCCCGGGCCACTCTCGCCCCGCCATGCTGCGGGGCTGGGCGAGAGCCCGGCCCAGGGCCGGTCTCGCCCTGCCAGGCCGCGGGACTGGGCGAGAGCCCGACCCCGGGCCGCTCTCGCCCTGTCAGGCCGTAGGGCTGTGCGACAGCCCGGCCCTGGGCCGCTCTAGCCCCGCCAGGCTGCGGTGTTGGGCGAGAGCCCGGCCCCGGGCCGGTCTCGCCCCGCCAGGCCGCGGGGCTAGGGGAGAACACGGCCTCCGGCCGGTCCAGCTGCTCCTACTTCGCACCTATCAGGGCGGAGCGGGTGCCCGCCAACTTGCCGCACCCATCCTCCCAAAAAGGGGCCACCGGGGGGAGGCGGATTTTCCCTCCCCCTACTAGTACATTCCAAGGGCTAGGCCTAAATTGGCCACCAAGAGTGCAAACCACACCAAAAGCTTAAAAACTCAAAGTTGGTCTCGCGCCTGCCGAGGGGACCCCACTATGCGAATACGGGATTATACACAATCTCCGCTCTTTGCGAGGTTGGCACAAACTCGGAAAGAAACATCCAACCCAACGTATTCGCTGAGTGTAATTTTCTTGCGCGGTCAAAAAGAGACTTAGCCTCTCCAGGGAGTCAACCTGTCATGCCAGCTGATGGGAGCCTGGGTAGCGAGACCCCCTCCGGGTAAAAAAGATTTAGGGTCCTCGAGAGGTACCACCGGCCCTGCTAGCTAGTGAAAGTCTGGCAGCGGGACCGTCTTGGAGCAAAGAGAACAGGGGCATCCACAAGAGGTACCACCGTCCCTGCCAGCTAGTGAAAGTCTGGCAGCGGAATCCATCCTGAGGTGAGACCTACCCCACCCTCCGAGAGATCAACCTGCCCCGCCAGCTAGTTTGAGCCTGGCAGCGGAATCCATCCCGAGGTGAGACCTAACCCACCCTCCGAGAGATCAACCTGCCCCGCCAGCTAGTGAGAGCCTGGCAGCGGAATCCATCCCGAGGTGAGACCTACCCCACCCTCCAAGAGATCAACCTGCCCTCCAGCTAGTGAGAGTCTGACAGCGAAATCCATCCCGAGGTGAGACCTACCCCACCCTCTGAGAGATCAACCTGCCCTGTCAGCTAGTGAGAGCGTGACAGCGGAATCCATCCCGAGGTGAGACCTACCCCACCCTCCGAGAGATCAACCTGCCCTGCTAGGTAATGAGAGCCTGCCAGCGGAATCCATCCCGAGGTAAGACCTACTGAAAGATATAGTACCTAAACACCTAGAGGGGGGTGAATAGGTGACTTGAATCTTTTTAACTTTTTTAGGAAGCAAACAGATAATATCACAGAATTATATCTAATCTATCACAACACACATTCACCAATCACAGCAATCCACAAACACACAGTAGACACAGAGTTTTATAGTGGTTCCCCAAGCTTTGGGTACATCCACTTTCCCCCTTCGCCTATCTAGCAGTGTACTAGATTCGGTCAAACTCCTCCACTATCTCAGAACCCAAAACAGGCTCCTACACCTCAGGCCCAAGGCCCTACAACTCAGCTTTTCCACAAATCCTACACTCAGCCACAAAGGCCTACACTCAGTCACAAAGGCCTACACTCAGCCACCAAGGCCTACACTCAGCCACCAAGGCCTACACTCAGAGATTTAACTCTCCTACCCTCAGCCTTTATAATTGCAGGCTTACAATCTCAGATCCCTAAGGATCCTACAAATTTTAATGAATACAAAATGTATAAACTCACAACTTAGATGAAAGAGAGATAAGTTGTGAGATTCTTGATGAGTTCTTGGAAGAACTCAGCTGAAATCAATCTGACTTGGCTTTCTTCAAAGCTTCTTGAAAGTAGAACACAATAAGACTGATTCCTCTGCAGTTGATCCTTGATCTCTGCTTCTTAAGATTCAGACCAATCTGAATCCTTCTTCTCAGCTGAGTTCCAACAGCTGATTTCTTGGATGGAGCTCTCTCTCTCCAACTTCTTAGATCTTCACTTGTAAGCTAGATCTTCTTGTGTGTTTCTCTTGTGAATGATCACTTGAACCACTTCTTCAATCTTCTCAACAACAGTTTTTGTAGACTGTATAAGCTTATTTATAGGTCTTCTTCATGGTAACCGGCTGGTCCGGTCCATAACTGAATTCTGACAACTCTGACAGGTGCTGTAGACCGGCTGGAATGGCAGCTGTCAAGTCATCCAGTCAGTTCTTGAAAATTCTGTAACTGTCAAGAAGTGTCGAGACTTTCTGTCTTTAAGTGTCGACACTTATAGACCAAGTGTCGACACATGTTGTCTAAGTGTCGACACTAGTGTACAAGGTGTCGACACAACTCCTTGTGTTGTAGATTTTGTATCTCGACACTACTTCTTCTTCATGTGTCGACACTGAAATTGAGTGTCGACACAAGTACTTGTACTTCAGTATTTTGCTGAATTCTTTTAAGTGTCGACACAATACCTTTGTGTCGACACATCTTCATGTGTTGAATCTGTTAAGTGTCGACACTGCTTCTTGGTGTCGACACATGTCTTCATTGTTGATACTTGTTGAGTGTCGACACATTGCTCTGGGTGTCGACACTTTCTTCTTCAGTCGAGACTCTGGCTGTGTGTCGACACATTCCCTTAGTGTCGACACTTGTACTTAGAATATTTTTGAACTTTGCTGTTCTTTGCTAAGTGTCGACACAGCTCCTTGTGTCGACACTTTCTTCAAGTGTTGAGTCTTCAGCTAAGTGTTGACACATTGTTCTGGGTGTCGACACTTACTTCCAGTGTTGACTCTTCTGCTAAGTGTCGACACATTGTTCTGGGTGTCGACACTTACTTCAAGTGTTGACTCTTCTGTTGAGTGTCGACACATTGTTCTGGGTGTCGACACTAGTACTTAGTCTCTGCTGACTTTTGCTGAGTGTCGACACAGCCTCCAAGTGTCGACACTTTCTGGTGTAGACACAGCTTCACTGGGTGTCGACACAACTGTTAAGTGTCGACACAGCTATACTGGCTTTTCTTCATTGAGTGTCGACACAGCTCCTTGTGTCGACACTTCCTGTCTGGTGTCGACTCAACATCCCTGGTGTCAACACAAAGACTCCAAGTGTCGACACTGCTTGTCTGGGTGTCGACACAAGTCTTCTTAAGTGTCGACACTTTCCCTCTGGGTGTCGACACATGGACTTAGAAACTTTTGCTTTTTTCCTGCAAATACTTAACCTGCACAAGTAAACTCAAAAGACATCAAATACATTTTGATGTATATCATTGAGTTGGGTGAGGCTTCTTCAAATCAGGTACATTTGAACCAATGTACCCAACAATCTCCCCCTATTTGGAGAAGTCATAACCCTTAGTCAATGATATACACCATTCATAATAAAATTACAAAATGATGTAAAGCAGGATTATATATAGCAGGGTAAACATAAACATGTATCAATCACACATGTATACATAGACATCATTACAGAACAATTATGAAACAAATTTATTAAACAACAAATTTATCACACAAAACATTGTTCCAATACTTTGTCATATACAAAATTCTAAAGTTTACAGAAAGTTTTATATCAAAAGAATACATAGTAAACTTAAGAAATTTTCTAAGCTATTTCTGTTCAGCCTCCTTAATGACTATTCCTTTTCCAGCTTAAACTCTGGCTTGAACAGGAGCTTCAACATCTTCTATTTCAGCAGGCTTCTTACCTTTCAGCTCCTTCTTCTTGAGTTCCTCAGCCTTAATCTTTTGCCTCTCAAAGTAGTGGTAAGGCTTGGAAAAGTACTTGCTAGGCTCCAGAGCTGTAGGAGGTAGCTTTCCCATCTTGGCCTTCCTTCTATATTGAACTATGGCCTCCTGCCTTGATTCATGTTTCCTCCATTCAGCCTCAGAAAACCATTTATTCCTGTCATGGATGTTATCCTTTGCTGCTTTCCATGCAGTCAAAATAATGTTCCTAGAGGTAGGGCTCCACTGCTCAAAGTCAGGTCTTTGTTCAGCTTGCTCCCTGAACCTCTTCTTTGATAATCTGGTTTCCTCTTCAGCTTGCTCCTTTAAGATGGCTTCCTGTAAAGCTTCAGAGACAGGCTGAACAACTTTCTCTATTATGACATTGTCCTTACCCCCAGGTGGGCTATACATGGACTGTATGTCAGCATGGATCATGTCAAAATCTGGAGGAGGGTAGATAACTTGAGCCACTTCTGGTTGCTCTCCTCCTAAATATGCAGGATGAATTCCAGATTCAGCAATATTGTCATCATCACAAAGAGGAGGATAACCTAGTGTAGCTCTGATGGAATTAGATATCCACTTGGCATGATCAGAGCTTGCCTTGACTAACACTCTCTCCCCCTTTATGACTTCTCTTTCAATATGATCCCTTAAGTCATCTTTTTGAAATCTCACTTGAGCATTGAGATAATTAACTCCATCCCTGTAGAAAGGTCTTAACCTTTGGAGTTTTTCAGAGATGATCTTCTGAGATTCTTGAATGGCAGTCTTAACAGCAGTGATTTCTTCCTGGAATATTTTGTCAAATTCAGCTTTAACAGTAGCAGTAGAGGTAGAAGGTCCAGCAGCTATGTTCTTCAGTTCTGTGACAATAGCATTATGAGATTCTGTCAAATTGTCATTCATTCTGAGTTGATTTTCAAGTACATATCCTTGCTTCAGGGCTATGTCATCTACTTGAGTTTTAATCTTTTCTTGGTGTGTAGCTAAGTACACTACTGCATTCCCCCCTTTGTGGAAGTAGTCTGTCATCTCCTTCTTGTTAAGACTTATTTCAAATCTTATTGACTTAATATCCTGGGCCAAATCAAACTGTAATGATTTCTGCCCTTCATCCACATAAGTCTCTATTGCTTTTCTATGCTCATCCAGCTTGATCTGCATAGCAACCAGTAGAGCACTATAATCAAAAGCTGGTTCTGGCTGTACTATAGGTTGTGGTGCTATGGTTTGTAATGCCTTCTTGTAGCTTTGGCTCCTTCTTCTGAAAACTTGAAATTTCTTCTTCTTAGCCCTTGCAGCATCCTCATCTTCAGAAGCTGAGGAGCTGGCTATATCTACCCTTTCCTTTGGTGGTTCTTCAGCAGCTTGGGGCTTGTCAGTCTCATGCCTTGCAGGCTCTTCAACAAATAATACTTGCTCCCCCTCAATTGGAGCATTCTCTTCTTCAGCAGCAGCATTGTCCTTGTCAAAGTCTGCTTGATCCAGATTTAGAAATAAATCTTCCATAGTATACTCTTGTGGAGAAGGAGCTGGAGAAATTCTGGGCTCTTCAACCACTGGATCAGATACAACTGCTACTACAACAGATGTGTCTTCCATGACAGTATCTGAGACTTGGTAATCCATCTGAGTTTGCTGATGAACATCTGTCAAATCAGTATCCTCTATAGGAAAATCTAAAGCATTTAGTTCAGTGATTACCTCTAGTATTGTGGTTGTAGCTTGCTCACTCTCTAGAGTAGTTGGCTCATCTACAGCTAGAGGCTCCCCCTGGATATAATCCTTGTGTATGGGGCTAGCTTGAGGTAGCTCCCCCTGGATTTCAGCATCTACTTGTTGTGCTGGAGATTTCACAGCAGTTCCTGTGTCTTCTTCATCAGGTGTGAAGACCACTTGTTCTTCACTTTCAGAACTACTAGTGGAAACCTGTGCCACTGAAGCAGTTTTCCTCTTCTTCTTTGGGGGTGATACTTTCTCAGGAACTTTCTTTTCAGGGGTTGGCATCTCCTTAGTCAACACCCTGTCCCATCTGGAAAATATTCTTAAATCCATCTTCCTCATGTGGTTGATTTTGCTTCCAGCAGCTTGTTGCATAACCTCTGGTATGGTACCAGCTAGGTATAGACTTATGATCCTGCCCAGATTGGGCTTCTTCAAGCTTTCCTTGATTTTCTCAAAGATGATAACAGACCAATCTGTTTGCAAGGTGAAGATGATTCTTGTCATAATACTGAACATAGAGGCAGATACCCTATCATGCCCTCCTGGCTTGCTCAATATGACTTTCCCAACAATTTCAGACAGGAATTTCCCCTGACTGTTCATTCCCTTCCTGTTAAACACAGATCCTATTTTCATTGTAGAATCTAGACCACACCAGGTCAATGCTTCTCTTGTCTTAGAAGCAGTTACTTCATCCTCTACCTTAGTTCTTGCTAGCTGTAGAATCTTCCTCAAGCTCTTAGGTGAAACCTTCACCTTCTCACCATGAACCCTGGATTTGATCTTGAATCCAGTTTCATCTATCTTAGCTCCATTGAGTAATTCCAAGACTTCCTTTTTCCAGATCTTTGTAGGCTCAGAAACCAGAAATTCTAATCCCGAGTCTGCAACTAGGGTTATCACGTTCTTGATTTCCTGGTCAGCATCCCCAAATGCGTCGCGCACCAGTTCGTATCTTTCGTTGACGTTCTCCTCAAGCTTTGGCGCCATTAGGGTTTGAAGAATTTGACTTGAGAGAAGAGAGGTGTCGACACAGAAGTTTTGGTCTCGAAACTTTTGAAAGCGTGTCGACAAACTAAGGCAAAACCCTATTTATACATTTCTACTTTTGAAGATGAAAAGGCGGACAGCCAACTTAAATTGTGTCGACACTGGCGATAAGTGTCGACACTGACTTATAATGTCTCGACATATATGTGTCGACACAAGTTTAGTCAACAGATTATATGTGTCGACACTTGTTTATGTGTCGACACCACTTTACTCGACACATAGTCGAGACTTTACTTAGATAATTCTGAGTAAACACTATGTGTCGACACCACCGTGGTTGTGTCGACACCAACTTGTCATGTGTCGACACTAACTTTCTAGATGTGTCGACACCTTTTCCCTGAAGTGTCGACACCAACTTTCTCTGTCGACACAGAGATTCCTGTGTGTCGACACCTTTTTACTTAGCCAATTTCCAATACTATAAACTTACTCTAAGTTTATCATTCCTAGTTCAATCTTAAACCTATTGAACTTAGCTTCTTCTAGGGGCTTAGTAAACATATCAGCTAATTGATTATCAGTTTTAACATATTGTAGTAAAATATCCTCTTTCTCTACATGCTCCCTAAGAAAATGATATTTTATCTCAATATGTTTAGTTCTACTATGTGAAACAAGGTTATGTGCAATTGAAATAGCACTTGTAGAATCACAGAAGAGTGGAGTTCTACTTACCTGAAATCCATAGTCCTCTAGCTGATGTTGTATCCACAGAAGTTGAGCACAGCAACTTCCTGCAGCCACATACTCTGATTCTGCAGTGGAGATAGCCACACTTGTTTGCTTTTTGCTACTCCATGAAATCAGTCTCCCACCTAGGAATTGACAGGTACTAGTAGTGCTTTTTCTGTCTTCTTTGCATCCTGCAAAGTCTGCATCTGAATAACCTGTTAGTTCAAAATCCCCATTCCTAGGGTACCAGAGGCCTAGATAAGGAGTGCCCTTTAAATATCTCAATATCCTTTTGACTGCTGTCAAATGAGACTCTTTAGGGCAGGCTTGATACCTTGCACAGACACATGTAGCATACATGATATCTGGTCTACTTGCAGTCAAGTATAATAGGGAGCCAACTATCCCTCTATACAAGGTTTCATCTACAGGCTTCCCTGCATCATCCTTGCTAAGAGACATACTTGACCCCATAGGAGTCTTCATGGTACTGGATGAATCCATACCATACTTCCTTATGAGTTCTAGGGTGAACTTGGACTGGCATATGGATAAACCACTCTCAGTCTGTCTTACTTGGAGACCCAAGAAGAACTTTAGCTCTCCCATACTACTCATCTCAAATTGACCTTGCATTAGCTTTGCAAACTTTTTGCAAAGGCTACTTTCAGTAGACCCAAATATAATGTCATCTACATATATTTGGACTAGTATTACTTTGCCTCTAGATTCCCAAAGGAATAGAGTCTTGTCTATTTTCCCCCTTGTGAACTTATTCTCAATGAGGAAACTAGACAGGGTTTCATATCAAGCTCTAGGGGCTTGCTTTAACCCATATAAAACTTTCTTAAGTCTATAGACATGATTAGGTAGAGTTGAATCAACAAAACCTGAGGGTTGTTCCACATAGACTTCTTCTTTAAGATTACCATTTAGAAATGCTGACTTGACATCCATTTGGTAAACTTTGAATCCTTGAAAGGTTGCATAGGCCAGGAACATTCTTATGGTTTCCAGTCTGGCTACTGGAGCAAAGGTTTGATCAAAGTCAATATCTTCTTCCTGCCTATATCCTTTAGCAACCAATCTTGCTTTATTCTTAATGATGACACCTTGTTAATCCATCTTGTTCCTATAGATCCACTTGATTCCAATTATATTATGGTCTTTAGGTTTAGGAACAAGCTCCCAGACCTTGCATCTCTTGAACTGATTGAGTTCTTCTTGCATTGCCTCAATCCAAAGAGGGTCTTTGATGGCTTCTTCAAACTTCTTTGGTTCAACTTGAGATAGAAAACTGGAGTAGATTGCTGCATTCAGATTTCTGCTTCTTGTTTGTACCCCTTATCTTGGATCTCCAATAATCTGCTCTACTGGATGATCTCTAAGATGCCTATTGGCTGGAGGCATCCTGACTTCTGGTTGAACCTCTTCAGTTTCATCATCTTGCTGTACTCCTTGTACTTCTTCTGCATCAGGTACATGTAGTACTCCCCCTGGACAATAGCCACTGTCTTCTACTTGCTGTCTTGCAGTAGATTCTTCTTCTAGAGTGAGCTTGTCCATCTTCTTTGTTAAACCTGTGGGGCTGCATACACTACTAGACAACTCATTGTTAATAAGCCTAGTTTCATCAAATACGACATGTACAGTCTCTTCTACAACTTGAGTAGACAAGTTGTAGACTCTATAAGCCTTACTATTGTTGCTGTACCCAACAAAAATTCCCTCTTGGGACTTGGCAGCAAACTTAGTCAAGTAAGACTTTCCATTGTTAAGTATGAAGCATTTGCAACCAAAGATCCTGAAGTAGGATAGGTTTGGTTTCCTGCCTTTCACAACCTCATAGGGGGTCTTGTTGAGGCCTTTAGTTATGGTAGCCCTATTAATAACATGGCATGCAGTATTAACTGCTTCAGCCCAGAAGTATTCTGGTAGTGATGTATCACTTAATAGGGTTCTACCTGCCTCAATCAAGGTTCTATTCTTCCTCTCAGCAATGCCATTTTGCTGAGGTGTTCTAGGTGAAGAAAACTCTTGAAATATCCTAAAGTCTTCACATAGTTTTGTCATGCTATCAGACTGGAACTCAGTACCATGATCACTTCTTATTTTGACCACTGTACTATTTAGTTCATTCTGAATCTGTTTGACAAAGCTATAGAAGACATTGGGTGTTTCAGATTTCTGTCTAAGAAAGAACACCCAGGAAAACCTTGAGTAGTCATCTACAACTACAAAGGTATAGACCTTCCTACCTAAGCTGTGAACTGGCATTGGACCAAAGAGATCCATATGCAAGAGGTATAAGCACCTCACAGCATCTTTGTTTTCTATGCTTCTAAAGATGGATTTAGTCTGCTTTCCCTTTTGACAAGCTGAGCAAATACCATCTTTAACACACTTAACTTGAGGACCATTCCTCACTAACTCTTTGCTAAAGAGTTTGTCAATTATCTTGTAGTTTAGATGGGCAAGCCTCTTGCGCCATTTGACACAATGAGAGACTGTCTCATCAGCTACAAGACACACTTGAGAACCATTGGTCTCACACATAATGTCTAGGCAGTAGACATTCCTCTTTCTATATCCTGTCAAAATGATCTCTTGATCAGTTGACCTCTTGATATGACAGCCATTCTTAACAAATGAGATGTCATACCCTACATCACTTAATTGACTTATACTTATTAGGTTGTGTTTCAACCTTTTAACATAAGCCACTTGAGTAATGGTAACTAAGTTACTAGAAATGTTACCAAACCCTTTGATGATTCCTTTTTCAGAACCACCAAAGGTGACTTTTGGACCATCTTTGATTGGAATGTAGTCCCTTAGTAATCCCTTTGTTCCAGTCATATGTCTGAAACATCCACTGTCCAAGTACCATATTGGGGCATGACAACTTGGACTCACCTGCAAAACAGATTAATGAACCTTAGAACCCAAAGAATTCTTGGGTCCTTGGTACTTGTTAGTTTGCATTCTGACAAGGCTACCTGCTGGTTTTCCAACAGGCAGTTTGCTACTTACTTTGACACTAGCATTGTGCCAACAATCCATTGCAAAGTGGCCAACCTTGCCACAACACCAACACTCAAACTTATTATACCTTTGCTTAGGTACAGTCTTTGCTGTTTTATCTACAGCAGACTTGTTGAGAGTTGGGGCTTTGCCCTTGGACATAGACTTGGACTGAACAGTCCTAGCAGGTCTTGTAAATCCCAGTCCAGCTTTACCTTTGTGATGAACAAATTCATCAATTATGGGTAAAACAGACTTAGGTTTAGAAAACCTAGCAACTAAGTCCTTCTCCTTCTAAAGATTAATCTCCAGACTCTTGATTTGATCATTCTTAAATGATATAGTTCCCATTTGAATCACAGTTATGTGCTTCAATCTGGCTATCTCATTAAGCTTTTGATCAAATGACTTCTCAAACTCAGTTGCAGCAGCTTTAAGATCAGCAATTTCCTTTGCCTGACTTTTGGCTAGGGACTTGCTCTTCTTGTAAGCTTGCAACAGAACCTTGTATTCATCTATCAACTGATGAATATCTGCTTCAGACTCAGATGCACTCTCATCATTTGATGATGATGAATCTGATTCTGTACTAGCACAAGAAACTGAACTTAAAGTTGAACTTTGTACCTTACTAGGTCCTGGCTGCTCCAGGATTTTGTCATTTTCAGTCAATGTCATCAGTACTTGGCACTGACAGTCTTCTTGTTCATATATAGAATTCATAATCTGCATGAACTCTTCTTCTTCTTCTTCAGCAAAGAGCCCTATATATGCCTCAGCATCTGATTCAGTTTCTGAAGAAGAAATATCTGACAGGGTCTTGCCCTTTTTGGCAACAAAAGACTTCTCCTTCTTGCCCTTGTAGTGAGTCCTTTTCTTGTCACTAGACTCCTTTCTCTTCTTAGGACAATCTGCTATCACATGACCTTGTCTGTTACAGCAATAGCACACAATTTTTGACAGTGTAGCTTTGCTAGACTTTGACTTTTTCTTGTCTTTCTTTGAAGACTTCTTTTTCTGATAAGAGTCTTCCTTTCCCTGTGAAGTAGAAGGTCTTGTCCTCCATTGTTTCTTCTTTAAGAACTTCTGGAAATGTCTTGTAAAGGCAGCAAAGTCCTCATCACTTTCACTGCTTTCAGACTTTGTGCTTACTGACTCATCTGACTCAGATTCAGCAACCTTTGGAGGTGGAGTAGGTGACTTACCTCTGTACTTTCTGGGGGCTTCTGATTTAAAGGCCACTGTCCTTTCCTTGTGTTCATTTCTTGTGGATTTCTCCTCTTCTTTCCTCACTGTCAACTGCATTTCATAAGACAACAGTTTGCCAAACAGTGTAGGTGGAGGAATTTCTGCCAACTTAGCCATTTCTCTAATGACACAGATCTTGGTGTCCCAATCTTTTGTTAGGGACCTTAGAAACTTGTCATTGAGTTCATAATTACTGAACTCTCTGTCATAGGACATGAGTTCATTCACTATCCTGTAGAACTTCTTATAGCACTCAGTTATGCTATCACCCTTTCCTTGTCTAAAACTTCCATACTCTTGATTTAGCAAGGATTTTCTGTCTTGTCTAACTTCTTCAGAACCCTCCATATACACAATAAGAGTATCCCACATCTCTTTGGCTGTCTTACAGTGTATTAGATTCTGAAAAGTTGCATCATCTATGACACTTACTATGATGTTCTGAGCCCTCTTGTCCATGGTGGCTAGAACAATCTCATCCTTTGTCATTTCAGAGAAATCCTTTGGTGTTCTCTGAGTAGCATCTAGGACTGACACCTTCATGGGCACATATGACCCTTCCTTTACTGTGATATAAATCCTAGGGTCTGAGGCTTCCATAAACAGCCTTACCCTTTCCTTCCATATGCCAAAGATTTCCTTCCTACATATAGGTAGTTTCATGGATCCCAATTCCTTGTGATTTTCAGTGGAACCCATGGTTCTTGATTTTCTTGAATCTGTAATTGACTTAACCTGAATCTGCCAATCAGGATCTCCTCAGACTATTATGTCCCTTTTTGAGCAAAGTGGCTCTGATACCACTTGAAAGATATAGTACCTAAACACCTAGATGGGGGGTGAATAGGTGACTTGAATCTTTTTAACTTTTTTAGGCAGCAAACAGATAATATCACAGAATTATATCTAATCTATCACAACACACATTCACCAATCACAGCAATCCACAAACACACAGTAGACACAGAGTTTTATAGTGGTTCCCCAAGCTTTGGGTACATCCACTTTCCCCCTTCGCCTATCTAGCAGTGTACTAGATTCGGCCAAACTCCTCCACTATCTCAGAACCCAAAACAGGCTCCTACACCTCAGGCCCAAGGCCCTACAACTCAGCTTTTCCACAAAGCCTACACTCAGCCACAAAGGCCTACACTCAGCCACAAAGGCCTACACTCAGCCACCAAGACCTACACTCAGCCACCAAGGCCTATACTCAGAGATTTAACTCTCCTACCCTCAGCCTTTATAATTGCAGGCTTACAATCTCAGATCCCTAAGGATCCTACAAATTTTAATGAATACAAAATGTATAAACTCACAACTTAGATGAAAGAGAGATAAGTTGTGAGATTCTTGATGAGTTCTTGGAAGAACTCAGCTAAAATCAATCTGACTTGGCTTTCTTCAAAGCTTCTTGAAAGTAGAACACAATAAGACTGATTCCTCTGCAGTTGATCCTTGATCTCTGCTTCTTAAGATTCAGACCAATCTGAATCCTTCTTCTCAGCTGGGTTCCAACAGTTGATTTCTTGGATGGAGCTCTCTCTCTCCAACTTCTTAGATCTTCACTTGTAAGCTAGATCTTCTTGTGTGTTTCTTTTGTGAATGATCACTTGAACCACTTCTTCAATCTTCTCAACAACAGTTTCTGTAGACTGTATAAGCCTATTTATAGGCCTTCTTCATGGTAACCGGCTGGTCCGGTCCATAACTGAATTCTGACAACTCTGACAGGTGCTGTAGACCGGCTGGAATGTCAGCTGTCAAGTCATCCAGTCAGTTCTTGAAAATTCTGTAACTGTCAAGAAGTGTCGAGACTTTCTGTCTTTAAGTGTCGACACTTATAGACCAAGTGTCGACACATGTTGTCTAAGTGTCGACACTAGTCTACAAGGTGTCGACACAACTCCTTGTGTTGTAGATTTTGTATCTCGACACTACTTCTTCTTCATGTGTCGACACTGAAATTGAGTGTCGACACAAGTACTTGTACTTCAGTATTTTGCTGAATTCTTTTAAGTGTCGACACAATACCTTTGTGTCGACACATCTTCATGTGTTGAATCTGTTAAGTGTCGACACTGCTTCTTGGTGTCGACACATGTCTTCATTGTTGATACTTGTTGAGTGTCGACACATTGCTCTGGGTGTCGACACTTTCTTCTTCAGTCGAGACTCTGGCTGTGTGTCGATACATTCCCTTAGTGTCGACACTTGTACTTAGAATATTTTTGAACTTTGCTGTTCTTTGCTAAGTGTCGACACAGCTCCTTGTGTCGACACTTTCTACAAGTGTTGAGTCTTCAGCTAAGTGTCGACACATTGTTCTGGGTGTCGACACTTACTTCCAGTGTTGACTCTTCTGCTAAGTGTCGACACATTGTTCTGGGTGTCGACACTTACTTCAAGTGTTGACTCTTCTGTTGAGTGTCGACACATTGTTCTGGGTGTCGACACTAGTACTTAGTCTCTGCTGACTTTTGCTGAGTGTCGACACAGCCTCCAAGTGTCGACACTTTCTGGTGTAGACACAGCTTCACTGGGTGTCGACACAACTGTTAAGTGTCGACACAGCTTTACTGGCTTTTCTTCATTGAGTGTCGACACAGCTCCTTGTGTCGACACTTCCTGTCTGGTGTCGACTCAGCATCCCTGGTGTCGACACAAAGACTCCAAGTGTTGACACTGCTTGTCTGGGTGTCGACACAAGTCTTCTTAAGTGTCGACACTTTCCCTCTGGGTGTCGACACATGGACTTAGAAACTTTTGCTTCTTTCCTGCAAATACTTAACCTGCACAAGTAAACTCAAAAGACATCAAATACATTTTGATGTATATCATTGAGTTGGGTGAGGCTTCTTCAAATCAGGTACATTTGAACCAATGTACCCAACACCTACCCCACCCTACGAGAGATCAACCTGCCCTGCCAGCTAGTGAGAACCTGACAGCGGAATCTATCCCGATGTGAGACCTACCCCACCCTCCGAGAGATCAACCTGCCCTGCCAGCTAGTGAGAGCCTGACAACAGAATCCATCTCGAGGTGAGACCTACCCCGCCCTCCGAGAGATCAACCTGCCCTGCCAACTAGTGAGAGCCTGGCAGCGGAATCCATCCCGAGGTGAGACCTACCCCACCCTCCGAGAGATCAACCTACCCTGCCAGCTAGTGAGAGGTTAGTAGCGGAATCCATCCTGAGGTGAGACCTACCCCACACTCCAAGAGATCAACCTGCCCTGCCAGCTAATGAGAGCCTGACAGCGGAATCCATCCCGAGGTGAGACCTACCCCACCCTCCGAGAGATCAACCTGCCCCGCCAGCTAGTGAGAGCCTGGCAGCGGAATCCATCCCGAGGTGAGACCTACCCCACCCTCCGAGAGATCAACCTGCCCTGCCAGCTAGTGAGATCCTGGCAGCGGAATCCATCCCAAGGTGAGACCTACCCCACCCTCCGAGAGATCAATCTGCCCTGCCAGCTAGTGAGAGCCTTGCAGCGGAATCCATCCCGAGGTGAGGCTTACCCCACCCTCCGAGAGATCAACCTGCCCTGCCAGCTAGTGAGAGTCTGACAGTGGAATCCATCCTGAGGTAAGACCTACCCCACCCTCTGAGAGATCAACCTGCCCTGCCAGTTAGTCAGAGCCTGGCAGTGGAATCCATCCCGAGGTGAGACCTACCCCACCCTCCGAGAGATCAACCTGTCCTGCCAGCTAGTGAGAGCATAGCAGCGGAGTCTATCCCGAGGTGAGACCTACCCCACCCTCCGAGAGATCAACCTGCTCTGCCAGCTAGTGAGAGCCTGGCAGCGGAATCCATCCCGAGGTGAGGAAACTGGGCATCCACGAGAGGTATCACCGTCCCTGCCCAGCCAGTGAGAGTCTGGGCAGTGGGACCGTCTCAGAGCAAAAGGACTAGGCATCTCAATCAAACCTTACCAAAACCTACATCCTTAAACGGGTAAAATATGGGTTACATAGTCCCCTGACTCAGCTAGTCAGGGGTAGTGCTTGTTACAAGATAAGAAAAAGGAAAAAAACTCCCCCAAGGCGAGGCACCCTCAGGGGGCCTGGACATGATGACCGTCTTCCGCTTCCTTTTCGTCGGACATTTCCATCCTGCTCAAGCTCTCCATGACCTTCTCCATCTCCTCCGCCTTAGCCCACCAAGAGATGGTGTTGACGGCCGTGACGTAGCACTGTCTTGCCATCCTGGGATCTCCTTAGATTCTGACCTGGATCCCTCCTGAGCTGAACTTGAGACACTGGTGGAAACAAGACGATACGCAACGAAAGGCGCTGATGAGGGGCCTTCCGAAGATGGCGTTGTAGCTGCTTGGAGCGTCAACAATGATGAACTGGCAGTTCCTTGAGGTTCCTCCCAATTTTACTTGGAGTCCTACTCCACCTTCAACCTCCTTCCTCTCTCCTAAAAATCCGAACAGGGGTCCGTCTGAGGCCAATACCCTCCTTAGCTCCACTTTCATCTCGTCAAACGCCCTCTTGAAAAAGACGTTGACGGAGCTCCTGTTGTCAACCAAGATCCGGGAGATGGTGTAGCCCTCGATGGCCGTCTGGATGACCAGCGCATCGCAGAACGGATCCTCATGATTCGGCATGTCCTTCACCGAGAAAGTGACCTTCTCCTCCTGGGGCGGGGTCTGGGATGTTGAGGCGATGCTCCGTAGGTACATGACATGGAGGCTTGCCTTCCGAGTGGTCTCAATCCCCACTCCTCCATGGATCACCGCTATACCGCCTCGGGGTCCCACGTCAACCCGATCCTCACACACGTCATCCCCCCTTCTCTGGGTAGAACCTCCTCTACCCGCACTGGCGGCTACGGCTGGGCAGGGCCTCTCTCTCCCCTCACTTCCAGGAACTCGGGGAAGGTAGTCGTGGCGTGCCCCTCCACCTGGTGAAAGTCACAGTAGGGTAACTCTACCCTGATCCTTCTCCTTCCCTGGCGGTTCCTCCTCTCCCTTCAACCAATCTCCATCGCTTGCTGTGGCGGGGGTAGGAGATGCCTAGGGGCTTGCCTTTGGAAGTTGAACCTCCTTTGACCCCCATGGAAGTTCCCCCCATCTTGGACGTAACCTCTTCCTGGACCCTGAACGGGTCCTCCCTGCTGCCTCCAACCTGGTTCTGGACCCTCCTGAGCTCTCCGCTCCTCTCTTCTTCTTCCTTCCTGATGTCTCGAGCCACCTTGCTCCTTCGACTCCATCTCTGTTAGCTTCGCCAACTTCTTGACAAATGTCGGGTTGGCCGCCTCCATGGCTATCTCCTCGGCCACCCTTTCCATCAGCTCCTCAAAGGAAAGTGGGATCTTTTGAGTCAGGCTCATCTTGAAGAACCCCTCGCGCAACCCCACCGTGAACGCCATCTGGAGGGCATACCCCGGCATCTCTTGGACCTCCGGGATCTCTTCTTGGAACCTGTCAATGTAATGAGTCAGCGACTCCTCGGCCCCCTGCCTTATCAGGAAGATGAACTCAAGACTCTTCTTGCTCTTCTTGGAGGAGGAGAAGCAAAGCTCAAAGCTCCGGCTCAAGTCCTCGAACCCATAGATCGACCTCGGAGGGAGTTGATTAAACCAGTCTCTTGCCTTCTCCTTCAACGTGATCGTAAAGAGGCGACACTTGAAGGCATCCGTCATTGGCCTGATGGAGACGACATCCTCGAACTACTGCAGATGCTGGACGGGGTCATCCTTTCCTGTATAGTAAGCCATGTCGGGTTCCCTGAACCTCTCGGGAACGGGAGCTGAGATGATCAGCTCGCTGAAGGGTGACCCCCTAAGGGGTGGTCTCGCCACCTCTACTCGCGCGACCTGCTCGCATGTGAGGTTGGCACTCACCGGGCTGGAGAACAACTACCGGCCGGTGAGGTCTCGCTCGACCCCATCTCCCATCCTCTCCTTCATGCGCCTTCTTCCTGACGCGCTTCCTTCTCCCCCTGCTGGGGTCATCTCGTCGTGAGGGGGGAGCTAGATCCTTAGGGGTTGGGGTGGAGCTGCCACCATGAGCAGCAATGCTTCGCAGCATCTCCATGATGCCCTGGATGGTGGCCATGAACTCTTGCCTCCCCACAAAGGGTCCTGGGCTGGGGAGCTCGTCGAGATCATCACTACCTCCCTGACCTCCAATCATGACGCTCTCCTGAGATCTTCTGTGCTGGTCACTCTCCACGCTCACCGCACCAAAAGTGTTGACGCCAAAATTGGCCTCTGTGGAGTTCGGGGTCCCAAAAGAGGGGTGGCCTTATACTTACTACACACGTGGGGAACGTCACGGGCCAAAGACTTGGGAAACTAGGAATAGACCCTCGGCTCTAGCGTGGAGGTCCCACCACACACCCGGAAGGTCACAAGAGCACTTCCCCTCCCTCACCAATGGCTGAGTTGGGTACCTTGGAGAGCTCTCTCACTCAAGCAAGCTGAAGCCTAAGGAGGAGGAAGCCCAAAAAACCTCTCCTTTCAAAGGTACCCAAGGGGGTCTATTTATAGTTTTTCCAAATCTATGGACCAAAATGACAGAAACACCCCTAGGAGAAAAAGGCGTTGAGACAATAGAAAACATCCACACCGTGGGGTAAAGAGGTAATTCCTCCCCGTGGGTAAAACGGTAAAAACATGGTCGAAAGAGATCCAAGGGCGCGAGGAGCCCTACCCCCCACCTCCCCGGGCACCCGAGACGAGCAGGTGACCCCCGAAGAACTGTAGAGAAGGGGGCAGGGGGGAGACCCCGGCCCCCGGCCGGTCTCGCCCCGCCAGGCCGCGGGGCTGGGCGAAAGCCCGGCCCTGGGCGGCTCTCGCCCCGCCAGGCCGCGGGGTTGGGCGAGAGCCCGACCCCGGGCCAGTCTCGCCCCGCTAGGCCGCGGGGCTGGGCGAGAGCCCGGCCTCGGGCCGGTCTCGCCCCGCCAGGCCGCGGGGCTGGGTGAGAGCCCGGCCCCGGGCAGGTCTCACCCCGCCAGGCCGCGGGGCTGGGAGAGAGCCCGGCCCCGGGCCGGTCTCGCCCCGCGAGGTCGCGGGGCTGGGCGAGAGCCCGGCCCCGGGCCGGGCTTGCCCCGCCAGGCCGCGGGGATGTGCGAGAGCCCGGCCCCGGGCCGCTCTCGCCCCGCCAGGCCGCGGGGCTGGGCGAGAGCCCGGCCCCGGGCTGCTCTCGCCCCGCCAGGCCACGGGGCTGGGGGAGAACACGGCCTCCGGCCGGTCCAGCTGCTCCTACTTCGCACCTATCAGGCCGGAGCGGGTGCCCGCCAACTTGCCGCACCCGTCCTCCCAAAAAGGGGCCACCGGGGGGAGGCGGATTTTTCCCTCCCCCCTACTAGTACATTCCAAGGGCTAGGCCTAAATTGGCCACCAAGAGTGCAAACCACACCAAAAGCTTAAAACTCAAAGCTGGTCTCGCGCCTGCCGAGGGGACCCCACTCTGCGAATACGGGGTTGTACACCTACTAATCGATGCAGTGGAAACATTTTCCATGAATTCAACGTGTCTGTCAAATGTTGACTGTTAAGGTTTGGTTCATAACCAACATGATCATCTATCAAATTTTTGTATGTTCTTAGCTTGCGAACCACGAACTCATATCACGTTGTATGTGAGACCAGATTTTTAATCACTTTTCGATCACAGGAAATTCTAACGGTTCAATGAGTAAAATTTGAAGAAGAAAAATCAGCATAAACTTCATGCAATTACAGTGTTTCGCATATGGGCTCACCAACTTTTGCTACAACGGTTTGTCTTCAAACCAGTAAGGTATGCTGCTTAGCCTAATGTGGGGCTTATTACTTCCTTATAAATCGACTTTGTTCTGCTTTGATATCAATTGTAAGAACCCCTTTTGAAGCTAGACACGGCCAAGGGAGTGTCCTATGCCAAAGTAACTGCCATGTAGTAGTGCGAGCATACTAGCCAACCCTTACCGTATGACACTTACATTGTAATGCAATCATCATCGCATAACATAACTATTTATATAGAATAATTAAAAGACACATGAAACATCATTAATTATAATACATTTCACATAAAATATACTAAAAAGAGAGTCAATATAGTACAAGTACATCAAAGAAAACCTGAGCTAAGACATGCCCAGCAATATTTTTACATCTATCAAGGTATAACACAAACCCTCAAGTTTTCTCGGCAAACTCTAGTGTGGTTGTATAAGTAATACTATGATTGTTGTTGCAGTCGTCGTCTCGATATCACTGTTATCCTGTCGGCAGTGTTGCTACAATTGTTGTTCCTGCTCCTGGGGTGGCGATAAATAAAACATTAGTCAGAAACTAAGTGGTCCCCCCCCAATCCATCCTAAGGCACCATTGGAAGGAAGGATAATGAAGTTGCAAGGTTAGCACAGATGGCAAATATGATGGCATATACAAAAAAGGATAGTATGCATTGTAGTAATCAAGAAAACCGTATAATAACTTACTATATAAAAATGCTCATACAAATTTATATGATAAAGATTCATATAATATCAATAAAGAGCAAATAACTTATCATATAAGAGTATTCGTATAAACTTATATGATAAGGATTCAATTCAATATATATAAATGAGAGCCAAGTGACTTATCATATAAGAATGGTCATACAAACTTGCATAATAAATATCGACATATGCAACGCAATGTATATTCATGTATCATGCATACTATTTATATTATAATGTAGAGCTCTATACAAACAACCTCTATATCGACATAAATCGGACCATTGTTAAGTGTGAACCTCATAGGCCTCATTGTCGTTGAAGACGATAATAGCGGATTGGTCACCTATGCTTTTAAGAATGTAACCCGCTACCAACCTAGACCCTCTTATACAACACTTATCAAGACGATAATAGCGGTAACGCCCACCTTGTTAGTGATGTTCCTTAATAAAGCAAGATAAAGGGTATTGTTTACCAAGGTCCATTACTAGGAACTCAACATAGGTTAACCTACAAGACTACACACCATTGTAGCCTAAGTGTTAGGCTCTCAACTCCCCGTAAATGGGTTTTGTTCAGAAGAGTTGGTAGACTCGCCACAACAACCACAAACACACCTACTAAACATGTAGAATGAGTAGTAACACCTCAACTTACATCTATAAACACTCAGTGGTGTAGTGAGTTATAACGCACTAAGCTAGGCATAATTCTAGTCCAGACCTAGCACTGTACAATATACAAACATGCTATTATAGCACTCACACTTACACTTAGAATCTACCCGCATCTTTAGGACCTCCTGAATGCCCAAGACTTAAGTGTGGTGAAGTTAACCAAACAATGATGTGATGGTTTCTTGGTACCATTATTCTAGATTAAGACCAAGCTAACATTTTCGAGCAACTTATATTTTAGATCTTTAAATAAAACCTCAATAGAGCAGTTTTCAAGCACTAGATTGACTATCAAGTCTCACCATGTATTAAACTTTACCATGATAAGGTAGGTCTGCACTAACACCACCTACTATATATCATGGATAATCCTCTCTAATAGAACCTATATTTCTTAAGTGATATAATCACAAAACTAGTAATACAAAACTATTAAGTAATCTAAATCAATGAGCATTATAACATTAATTGATTAAACCAAAATATTATCATCTTCATATTTAATTCTCTAAATATCCATTTAATGATTGTTATCATTGTGGTGGTGATGTGCATCATGGTCACTATAATGATTGTTGTCTAAGGTTTTTGGTAACACGGGTATAGAGATACACCCCTATGGCAACAGTTTTTAATGTTTTGGCAACACTTTGTAGTTTTAGGCAACAGTTTTCAAATGTTGCTAAAGATCAAAAATGTTGTAGTGAGTGTTACATTAAATAATCAAATCAAAGGTCAAACGAACTCCAAAGGTCACAACATCCCTGCCACAGTAAGATAACATATCTATAAACCCCTCACAAAATAATGGTCACATGAAATTAACACTTTAGTAATTAGTAAATTATTTTAGAAACTTTAGGTCAAAAGTATTTTAAAACACTCCTTATTTTTGTGGAGCTAGATATGGCCATATAACAATCATATATGAAGTTTCACTACATATTGATTTAATTTGTAAGTGTTATTTCATTAATTTAATCAACTCTAAGATAAGTGTCACACTTCATTGAAATGAGTCCATACGATGCTACAGGCATCCCCAAAAATGCACAACCCCAATATGGAAAGAGGAGACACTACACAACATCATTTATGTTGGGCACTTCCCTTGAAAATGAGTGTAACACCCTTAAAATTTTAAAATAATGACCTGTCATTAAATATCAATATGCACACCAAAGTACAACTTATTTAATTCTGATTAAATAGAATAACTCATTCTGTGACACTAATCATGGTACATTACAATAGTGCCACGATTAGCCATAACATAAATGTCCTTTCCTCACATCAGATACGTTAAGGGGTAAACTAATCATTGTTTCAGATTTATTATGGTAATCAATTATTAATATATTGTCTTCCTCCTTCGATCCAACATATGTGATTGATAATGAATCCAATGACTTGTCATCTTCCTCCATTCGTTGCCACGCTTTGGAGGCAGTCTCTATACATCAATGCCTCTTGCTCGCTGGCTAGAGAGCGGGGTCCTCTCGGAGGCTGTCGGGTGGTCGAATGTTACTAACAATCACCATAAAACACAAAATCATAAGAATATGGTTGTCGCCATTGAGATCTCACTTCCCATGTGGTGGCACCACCTTAAGGGACCGTGAGAAGGATTATAGAGACCTCCCCATCCTTACAAGTCCACACAAAGAACTATACGGGGTCTGAGTTGTCCCTTGCATCAATGGTCGTATGAGATATCTTAAATGGCTAAGAAACACCCCTCCGGTCTCCGGGGGTGATGGCTAAAGACTCTCAATAGATCTGGTGTAACACTTCCCCTGCAATGACCATATAATATGGGTCCGGCCGGAATTCCACATCATATAATTGTCTTAGCTTTGACATTATAAAAATGATATAAGAACTTCTACCCATCACAGACACAGAACTCAAACAGTGGAAACAACTACAAAGAACACAAAAGCTGTCCACATCAACATAAGAGTACATTGGCCTTATGGCCTTGCATCACAAATGTCCACAAATTAAGTAGCATAACAAAAATTATAGTGGCAACCCTTAAGCAACCTTGACGTGCAATCCAGAACAACATAGCAGAACATAAACATGTAAACAAGGAGGTGGAGGTACACTTCATGAGTCTTAGACATTTTTGGTCGACGAGCTAGCTACAGTTTGCGATCCTTGCCCTACAACCATCACATAATACATGGTATAATGAGGGTCAGCCAGGGCTAAACATAAAATTACGTAACAATATACCTCCCCCCAACCATCCTAGTGGATTTCAGGGAACTACATCACCCTGAAAGTCTGCACTATGTATGCAAATATAATAAAATATAATCAATAAAGAAAACAACATGTATAAGTGTCACAAGCATCATCCACGTTTCTATATTGGTCAAATAAGTAAAGGAGCCTATTAATGCAACATGTATGCAATCTGGATGTAACCCAAGACACTTTATAACATGTATGATTTTAACATAACATCACATCACAACAAATCATATAGGTACTCTTATTTCCCCAAATACATCCAAGACAAAGATCGAGAACTCCCTCTGAGACCCCACACACACATTGATCACATCACCATCAGGCTTGTCCTTCAACTTAACCATTCTCGCCAATTTCACAAAGCCAAGCACAACCGATGCCAAGAACTCATGCTTAGACCTCACTGACACATGGATCACGACACCATCAGGTTTGTCCAAATGCATAGACATTCTCGTCAGTTTCATAAAAGGGGATTTTTCTTGTCAGGGCACCCTTCACACATAAATCACAACATTATGTAGTAAGTCAGCTGACCACAAAGACGAAGTCACATCTTCATGTACAAGTGGACAACACAATTCACTAAACATTTAACAAACACATTTTCTCACTGTAAGCCAACATTCATTCTCACACGAAAAAAATAAAAGCATCGTAATAACATCTTCACTGCAATCAGATTTCAAACAAAAATCCATAAAATGCACATCAAACAACATTCACTGAGTCGGACCACCAGTTATAATTTTGGATTTACTCTAATGCACTAACAAAGCGTACCTCTAATGCAAAATAATATTGGAGACAGCCTCAATCGACCCGATAGTTCTCTTGAACCAAGACAACCTGAACCTCACTCATTTTAGAGATTCTGTGCCAAAAAGCATAAAAAGGCATAAATCAAAGTGATGTCATGCACACATCCTAAGACAGGGAGGAATAGTTTTGTTATCTTATGGAATCTCTTCCTTGCCATGAAGATCTTGAATAACGTGGATGGAAATGTGCGCATTTAAGCCCTCTCCATGATGTCGGTCATAGATCATCAAATAGAGCTCTAAATCTCCAACAATCACATATCTAGGTTGTCTTCCTTCTCTGAACACCCCCACTCGCCCTTGCCATCAAGTGCCAAAAGACTTCAGAAAGAGAGAGGAGAACTCCTCTGCCCTATTTAGGGTTCACGGGCGCAACAATCAGAGACATCAGATCAAGAAAATTAGACGCCCAGAAATTACCATTTTATGGATATGGTTTCACAAATTAACCTCCCAACGGTAGCTAGTTACCGCGTCGCGGTAACTCCTGAAAACTGCTCTCTATCTCGATTAAGCCTGCCGTTTAAATGAAACGGCTATCGTCGGCGGTAGTGCTAATGTGTCGTGGTAGCAACAGTAATCGGGCAGACCCGCGGCCTCAAGTAGAATCGGGCAGATGGGCCTTCTAGACTATGTGAATAGATTGGTCTAGGCGATTCTGCTAGACGAATCTAGGCGATTCGGCTAGACAGGTCTTCTGATCTAGGCGAATCGGGCAGAACTCCAGCTGCTGTCGCGCGATGGTATGGCTACCGTCGATGGTAGCTTTTTGTTATGCCCACCTAGTCTTGACATTACAACCTCCAAACCCAAGGAAATCTGGATGGTATAAATCCACCCCCTTATAAAAATTTTGCCCTTAAAATTTGAAGCATTATAAAAACATAAAAATGCATACCTGACACAAATAGTTCAGGAAGTCTTCCTGCATCGCTTGATATTGCTCCCAATAGAACTCATCACAACCGTAATTATTCCATCATACTTTTACAAGCTTGACCTCTTTATTCCACAAATGTCGGATTTACAAATCCTCCATACAAACTAGATGAACAATGAGTCCTCAGATCTTCTGCCACGGGCACTGTCGCTGACTCGATCACATCAATCGGCTCCACTAAAGCACTCCTCAGACCCGGGACATGGAAAACATCATGTCATCCATTGAGCTCTGCGGACAATGCTAACTAATAGACTGCTTTGCCCATACGCTCTGTACCTCGAATGGACCCAAATATCTTGGACTCAACTTCTTCAGTTGCTGAATTCGTGGAATACCATTGAACGACTTGATCTTCAAATAGACCATATCACCCACTACAAACTCCATATTTCTATGGCACGCATTAAAATACTTTGCCTGCTGATCCTGAGCAACCCTCATATGCTCATGGATCGTCTATATCAACTCACAAGCGTCGACCACCACTTTCTTTCCCAAAAGTTTGGTGTCTCTCACCTCTTCCAAGACATCGACATTCGACACCGCCTACCATACAATGCTTCGTGCGAAGCCATCTTGATGCTTGTTTGGAAGCTATTGTTATAGGAATACTCCACCATTAAAAGGAGTTCTTCCCATCTCTTACCAAAATTGTGTGCATGCATTCTCAACATATCCTCCAAAGTACGATTCTTTCTCTCCATTTGATCATCGGTCTGCGAATGGAATGTTGTGCTAAACTTGAGCTTGGTGCCCAAATTCTTCTGCACTAACTTCCAGTCCTTGGACGTGAATTGTCCATCACAATCACTAACAATACTCTTTGAAATCTCATGCTACTGCTGATGCGTGTAAATCGGCAAGCGCACCGGTCGCACAAGTAATAAAGTTTTGGGAATAAATTCCTGAGTGTCGGTCTCTTAAGGAATGCAATTAGCGTAGAGCGGCAACAACACAGAAAATATCGTTATGAGAGTTATAAAAATAAAAAGAGTAAAAAGAGGACTTGGGAGATTGTGGATGTTTGATCTACTAAACTAGTAAAAGCTATGCGGGTCGAAGGCACCGCTTCGCAAGGTGGAGTGGGTGTTTCGGCCGCGATGCCGAACTTCGGTTGGGGGAGTGGACGGAAAGCTAATGGATTGAAGTGTTCTTGTGTGCAATGCAATCGGGTGAGACATGGGAATGAAGTGGATGTGGGGTGAGCAAGGCGCATTCACAGACACTACTCACAAGCATAAGAAAAATACTAACATTCCATTAGATATAAAACAAACTTGATGTTCATGGATGGAAGTGTTCATTACAATGTTTAAACCATTCCATACTACAGAGGAAGGGGGAGAAGAGTAAACCAAAAGAGAGTGAAGATCCACCGCGGGTCGTGGCCGGAGTAGCGAGTTGTCAATCTGCTTCCGGGCTCAGTCCAAGGAGGCTTCCGGTACCAACGAGCTGTCACCTCGAAGGCCTTTAAGTCCATTCTCTAGGTTGTCTTCTTCACCAACTCCGGTGGAAAGCTTGGAGTTGAAGTCGTCAATGGTTGAGGGCTTCGCCGGAGAGTTTGAAAAGCTTCGGAGTAGTTGGCAATGGCCTCCCGACGAAGGTGGAGGTGATGGAGTAGCTGGAGAAGTGAAATGGCGATTCCCGCGCACTCTCCGATCACAGCAAAATGATAGGCGTTGACCTAAATCGCGGAGCAGGGCCTTAAATACAGAGGCAGCAAAAGCAGTGCGCACGACTAGTGGTCGTGCGCACTGATGGTCGATGATCGTGCGACATTTCCAAATAGACCTGCAACCTGGATAAACAGCATCAGCATAAACACGCACGATTAGTGGCGCACGACCAGTGGTCGTGCGCACTAAATCCACTGATCGTGCGATGGACAGGGATAGATTTACAGAAAGCAAGGGGTAAGCGCGCACGAGCAGTGGCGCACGACCAGTGATCGTGCGCACTATGGCCAGTGCTCGTGCGATTACCCGGGCAGGATCAGGAAAATGAGAATGTAATGCGCACGATCGGTGGCGCACGACCAGTGGTCGTGCGCAATAAGTCCAGTGGTCGTGCGCAGTATTCCTGCATCGTCGGGGTCTCCCGAGCAGTTCCGGAGCACGCGCACGACCCCTGCACCAGCAGAAGAGGCAGATAGGCCACCAAACGTGCACACCACATTCCCAAGACAGGGTTATAGAACAACAAAAATAAAGAAACACAAGAAGCACACAGAAACGGGCCTACAATGCACTTAATCGTGAAATAGACACATAAGCAAATATAAGCAATAAAGGCTCTCAAGTGTAGTGCTAAGACGATAAAACTGGCCCAGATGAGTCCAAAAATCAGTGTAAAATGTGGACTCATCACACCCCCAGACTTAACCATTTACACGTCCCGAGCAAATCATCACTCTGTGTACTAGAAAATAGCTAGCTGGCTCAGAAATTTCAAAAAGAAGTAAGACGAGAAATCAAATACATCATGGGCATAGAAGATATAATAGAAAAACTTTTTAATTATGCAACGTAGATTAAACTATTCGACAGACGTAAATAAATATTGTAATTGCTCAAAATTAGAATGCTGGAGAATCTGGCGATCATGTGTAGGAAGAAAGTGGGCAGGCCACTAAGGTGAGCATTGCGAAAGCTCGGGACTCAGGATCACCTCCAAAGGAATCCACCAATGTCGGGGACCATATGCTTGCACGTTCACACTCTCTCCACGGCGCGGGGTAGACTCAAGCGTGAATCAGTAGGACTTGTAGGAGAAAATGGGGCTTAGGCGAAGGCTTGGTAGTCAATGATAAACATGAAGGCTACACGCAACCAAAGCGAGCTAATAAAAACCTAAACCTATACAGCCACGGAGAAATGAATGGGGAACATACCCCCAGTCTGAGCTTGAAAACCGGGCGTGTACACGGCCGAACCCGACCAAAATCAATAAAGAGGATGGGGATAGAATTCTCAAAGTAATTCTTTCAGATTTTTCTCTCTTTTGCGCTTATCGGCTTGTTATTTATTTGTTTTTTTTCTTTTCTGCGCTTGCAATCCCCAAACGTAGCAATCAAAACGTGAATGAATTCAGCACCCCCAAAAACAATGTCCATCTATCACAACCTCAGCAAAACAGTAAATACAAATCAGCTCAAGCATTTGATTGCGATGGTGGGTTTAGCTTCATGCCTTGGTGAAAGTGAGTGGAGCTGGATCAAAGGAAGGGTAGGCACAAATTTGGCATGCAACGGTTAAGGGGTAGGAAAGGCTAAACCAGGCTCAAACTAGCCAAAATGAGGGCCTACGTCATGCTCACGCTTGACTAACCATGCACTAATTCTTCGAGAGTAGCTTAGGGCAAGTTCTTAGCCACCGAGAAAGATGATCCTTCCTCCCGACTCGAGCAATACGAGTCTAGTGGCGGATACACACATTCCTACATTATCGTTCGATTACTGCAGATTCAGATTTTGAGTAGTATAAACAATATTTATGTTTGCAGAAAAAATATAAAGCTACGAGCATAAAGAAAAATTAATTCTATCCTAGTTCTACACAAACCATGAGTACTCGATTAGGAGCACTGCATGAGTTTCGAACTACTCAATCTTGAAATCCTAAGCCAGCACCACTATTTTAAAGTTTACACAAAAACATACATTTGACTCGGGTTGTGCGCGTGGATAAGAGCGCACTCGTGTGGGTTATTCAGTGTGTGCAACAGAAATCAAAAAAATAATTAAACAAGGAACTGGTATGCAACAGAAAGTGTGGTGTAGTGACCACAGACATGCTCTCCCCCCAGACTTAAAGTCGACAACTAGTAAAAATAAGCAGTCCAAACATGATAAATAACTAGGGTAGGAAGTACCTATGCTCAAAATTGAGCATACCAGTCGTGCAATGAGCTGTCCAAGTGCGGCCAAGTTGCCGCGCCTCAAATATTCCTGCACCTGCGATTGAAGTATGCACACCAAACAAAATATGGACACATATATATATATGAATAAATAAACAGAACTCCAAACACAGCATAGGACCAAACGGTCCAACTTGGGTTGTCTCCCGAAAGCCATTTTGTTTACCGTCCTTAAGGTGGACCAAATACATGTATTAGCAGTTCAAATAGAGAGTTCTTGGCAGTAGAAAAAGGAAACAAAATTAAAAGCAGAGCAACCAGCATTCAAAAAGTAGCGAGAAAGAGGATGGAAAGAGGAATGAGGGTGGTGCAATCAGCTATAAGCAGATTTATGGTAAGTCTCTCCGGTGGGATGCGAGAGTACAACAAATTGTCTTTTGGCATTGGGGGTAGGCATTGTCCCTTTACGTAGAGTGCACTCTTTCTCGCGCCGAAAGGCAGCGTAGCGCTCTTCGCGTAAACGCTTTGCCTCTTTCAGTTTCTCCACCGTGGGAGACTTCCAATGAAGGTAGGCTGGGGTGTTTCCTGGTGTCGTGGTTTGTGGCGTCCTGTCCGGCACCGTGACGGCAACCGGATCTGCCCAAGCTACAGATCGTTTAACAGAGTTATACAAATTAGTGTCTAGGGATTTCTCTAGAATAAAACTTGGTTCGCCCTGCTCAGCAACATAGTTGGCTGGAAGTAGAAAGGCAGTCGTGGCTTTGGTACAATTGATCTTGTCGTGGACCAGTAGCTCTTGATTCTCATCGACTTCCTGAGAGGGTCCTTTCTTTGGCGTCTCCTCCAGATGTGCTTCCAATGCTGGGAGACCTGAATCCATCTTGGTATCTGTGACACTCAGAGAATTGTTATTTTGGATGGGAGAGGAATGTATGGATGTATTATCGAGGGTGGACTCTTCGTTTGGCCAAGTGACACGGCCTTTGGAAAAGTCGAGGGATGTGCCACTGGCTGTCAGGAATGGGACTCCTAATATAGGAATAGAGTTATTGTCTTTTGGTCCCAAAACCTGGAAGTCAGTGGTGATACTTTTGCCGTTAACCTCGATTTCAACTTCCCGAACACCTCCCTCAGTGTCAACCAAATTGCCATTCGCTAAGATAAGCGATTTCCGATTTCCAATGTCGACTTGGAGGTGCATCTTCGCAACATCTTGCAAAGTGAGGATGTTGCTGGACGCCCCGGAATCCCATAATGCTGGTGTTTCGATGTTATTAATTTTACAATTGATGACAAGTTCGTTGCGATTTCCCAAATTGTCCTCCCCAAGGCGCTTACCTTGTTCATGGGGGTTCTTTTCGGTGTTACTAGGTAAGGTGCCTTGGGTGCGCTCAAAAACCACTTGGGCCAATTGGCCCAATTGTGCCTCCAGTTTGCGCATCGAGGCGGCCTGATTTGTCATGTTGGTTTGGGAAATTTCAACGAACTTCTCGAACATCTCTTCCAAAGAACTTTTTTTTACGACGGGGGGTCCTTGGGAATAATTCGGTTGAGGCGGCCTCGGTTGGCTTCCGGAGGCATACACATCGTTTTGATGCTGCCCCGGTTGCCATCTTTGGCCAGATGCATTAGGATTCCAAGAAAGGTTGGGGTGATTTCTCACCCCCTGGTTGTATGTATTCTCGTAAGGCACTCCCCTGTTTTGATTGGCTACAAAATTAACTGACTCATTCATAAACAAAGATTCGTCTGGTACCTCAACTCCTAAGCATTCGAAGCTGTGCTGGTCGGTGCTTCCGCACCCTTGGCAGGAGATTGCCATCACTGGGGCGGCAGGAGCAGGCTTGGGGATATCCACGGCAAACACTCCACTTGTGCTTCGTGGGATGTTCCTTCCAGCGGTCCAGTAAGCGTTGTGGGTGGCGGTGTCTTGTAAGACTCTCAGAGCATCATCTGGAGCAAGATTCATGATGGTTCCTCCGGAGGCGGCATCGATCATGGCTCGGTGGTGGGGGTCAATAGCGAAGTAGAAACTTTCGACGAGGTTCCACGTTTGGAATCCATGATTAGGGCACTTCCTCAGCAGCTTGTTGAAACGCTCCCAAACTTCGGCTAAACTCTCTTGATCGGCTTGTCGGAAGTTGGCTATTGCGCGCCTCGCGATCACGATCTGATCCACCGGATGGAACTTAGCTAGAAATTTTGTGGTCAAAGCCTACCAGGTGGTGGCTGTTCCAGGTGGGAGGGAGTGAAGCCATGTCTTGGCTTTGTCCCTTAATGAAAAAGGGAAGAGGCGGAGCTTGACTGTTTCGTCTGGGATTCCAGCGTAGCAGAACGTGGCGCAGATTTCAGAGAATTCTGTAAGGTGAAGATGGGCGTCTTCAGTGGCCATTCCGGAGAACTGAGCGTTGTTCCGAATGATATTCAGAATAGCTGATTTAATCTCGAACTGTGGATTGGTGATAGCAGGTCCGAAACCGGCGTATATGCTCCCGACAGTAGGTGTAGTATAATCTCTCATGGTGCGGACCTGGGGAGGGTTCACTTCATTTTCGTCGCCATTTATGTCGACATGAGGTATCCCTCCAACTCGGTTGCCTGCATCAATATTCAGCTGGTCTCCCATTGGGGCAAAAGTGATGGCTGCAGCGCGTCTTCATGCTAGGAGAGTACGTTCGATCTCTGGGTCGTAGGCGACAAAATCTCTTGTAGCTCGGCCTTGCATTCACTGTGGCAAACACTACACAATAGAAGGAAACAACAGTCAAAAAACACTAACTCTTATAACAATATTTTCAGTCATCCTGCGTCGCTTTACAGTTGCATTCCCCGGCAACGGCGCCAAAAACTTGATGCGTGTAAATCGGCAAGCGCATCGGTCGCACAAGTAATAAAGTTTTGGGAATAAATCTCTGAGTGTCGGTCTCTTGAGAAATGCAATTAGCGTAAAGCGGCAACAGTACAGAAAATATCGTTATGAGAGTTATAAATATAAAAAGAGTAAAAAGAGGACTTGGGAGATTGTGGATGTTTGATATACTAAACTAGTAAAAGCTATGCGGGTCGAAGGCACCGCTTCGCAAGGTGGAGTGGGTGTTTCGGCCGCGATGCCGAACTTTGGTTGGGCGAGTGGACGGAAAGCTAATGGATTGAAGTGTTCTTGTGTGGAGTGCAATCGGGTGAGACACGGGAATGAAGTGGATGTGAGGTGAGCAAGGCGCATTCACAGACACTACTCACAAACATAAGAAAAATACTAACATTCCATTAGATATAAAACAAACTTGATGTTCATGGATAGAAGTGTTCATTACAATGTTTAAACCATTCCATACTACAGAGGAAGGGGGAGAAGAGTAAACCAAAAGAGAGTGAAGATCCACAGCGGGTCGTGGCCGGAGTAGCGAGTTGTCAATCCGCTTCCGGGCTCAGTCCAAGGAAGCTTCCGGTACCAACGAGCTATCACCTCGAAGGCCTTTAAGTCCGTTCTCTAGGTTGTCTTCTTCACCAACTCCGGTGGAAAGCTTGGAGTTGAAGACGTCAATGGCCGAGGGCTTCGCCGGAGAGTTTGAAAAGCTTCGGAGTAGTTGACAATGGCCTCCCGACGAAGGTGGAGGTGATGGAGCAGCTGGAGAAGTGAAATGACGATTCCCGCGCACTCTCCAATCGCAGCAAAATGACAGGCGTTGACCTAAATCGCGGAGCAGGGCCTTAAATACGGAGGCATCAAAAGCAGTGGTCGTGCGCACTGATGGTCGATGATCGTGCGACATTTCCAAATAGACCTGCAACCTGGATAAACAGCATCATCATAAACGCGCACGATCAGTGGCGCACGACTAGTGGTTGTGCGCACTAAATCCACTGATCGTGCGATTGACAGGGACAAATTTACAGAAAGCAAGGGGTAAACGCGCATGAGCAGTGGCGCACGACTAGTGGTCGTGCGCACTATGGCCAGTGCTCGTGCGATTACCCGGGCAGGATCAGAAAAATGAGAATGTAATGCGCACGATCGGTGGCGCACGACCAGTGGTCGTGCGCAATAAGTCCAGTGGTCATGCGCAGTATTCCTGCATCGTCGGGGTCTCCCGAGCAGTTCCGGAGCACGCGCACGACCCCTGCACCAGCAGAAGAGGCAGATAGGCCACCAAACGTGCACACCATATTCCCAAGACAGGGTTATAGAATAACAAAAACAAAGAAACACAAGAAGCACACAGCAACGGGCCTACAGTGCACTTAATCGTGAAATAGGCACATAAGCAAATATAAGCAATAAAGGCTCTCAAGTGTAGTGCTAAGATGATAAAACTGGCCCAGATGAGTCCAAAAATCAGTGTAAAATGTGGACTCATCAACTGCACAATATTACAAAGATAAAGCTTCACGAGCTTCTCCACACTAACTTCATTTCAATTCAGAATGAAGTGAGCCACCTTGGTCATGTGATCCACAATCACCCAAATTACATCATTACCATGCTGCGATTGAGGCAAGCCATGCACAAAATCCATGGAGATACTATCAAATTTTCACTCGGGGAAACGAAGGGGATTCAAGAACCCACTCGACCTTTGGGACTCAGCTTTCATTAAGACACCGGTCTGACATCGACTCATGTATAAAGCTACATCGACGAGGAGGGTCGGCGGGCCTTCTCGTCCCATAGCACTATGGGCTCGCAGGCTTGATCCTTCACCTTCCCGCTGAGGCCGTAATTTTGATGGGCACTCGGCTGTCCCACCTCGCGGGCTTCAAACATCGCCATGGCAGGGGACCCGGGGAGGTCGCTCTTATCTCGCTCCCCCTCTGGCGAGTCCCTCGGGACCAGCTTGCCCTTAGACACCACCGCCTTCTTTAGCCTCTTTCCCGGCGACGGAGGGCGAGGCGAGCTTGATCCAGTAAGGACGGGTCGCTTCTGACTGCTAGAGGGTCCGGCTGTATCCTGCTCTCTCCTACACGCCGCTGCGGCTGCCCTCTCTCGGGCGAGTGGGTCGACATACAGCTCAGCATCCATAAAGGGCGTGTGCTCCTGGACCAGTCTCTCCCCTGCAGGTAATGAACTTAGCCTCAGCATGAAAAGAAAACAGCTTTTTGGCGAGTCCAAAGTGAAGCAAGGGGGAAGCATACCTTCTCTAGGAAGAACCAGCATGAGAGAGTCGAGCCCCCTTCGCAGGAAGACGACCTCAAAATTCTTGTGGAGGAAGAACTGATGGAGGTTGGCGTCGTCACCCGATACAGTTGGCGCCCGGTACGTCTCCTCGTTTAGTTGAATATGCGAGTAGGGGATGTTGCCGAGATTTCCCTTGATGAAGATGAACTTGGTGAACCAGTGGTGGTCCTTGTTGGCGGTCTCGCGCACCTTGAATTGCGAGTCGGCGAAGAAGGCGACGCCATCGTTGGTGGTGCGGTAGATGGAGAGCTTTCGAAAGACGGTGAGGTTGAACTCGATCCGCTCCTTCCGTAGGAAGCTTGCGAAGGCCACCAGCATCGCAATCGCGTTGGGGTTGAGATGCGCGGGGATGGTCCTGAAGTATTTCAGGACCTGACGAACCTCTGACCAGAGGGGAAGGCGCAGCCCCACCTCGAAGTGCGAGATGGGGAAGGTGAGTTCATCGGGAAGAAACGTGTTTATCACCTCACCCCTCCTCGACCAGCGCACATTGAACCCCAGAGAGACGTAGTCGGCCACAAAGGAGACATATTCCCGCTCCGACGGATTCCCATCGAAGAAGGATACTCGACAAACTGCTTCACGCACTTTGATCTCCCGTCGCCATCAGTTCTCGTCTTTCCCATCCTAACAGTGGTTTTTATGCAAGTGTTAGGGGCGAGATGTCTAGGGTCAAGAAGGTGTGACTACAATAAATGCGATGGGGTACGGGTAGGTGGGGGGGGGGGTCCTATTTATAGAAAAAGCTAGGGTAAGGCGAGTCCCTCCCTTAGGCCGATTCGCTAGCCTCGGCGTCGACCTCCCGTGACTTATTCTACCAACAAGCGAGCCGAATTCAAATTGAGACCCTACACTCACGTGAGATCAATAAGCACCAAATATTGAATATGTTACAATTATTAATCATAGTTCTATCAATGTCCTCAAGAAAAAATAAAGCAGGGGGAGAAGAGTTATTACAAGGCGCGAGAAGACCGGAGGGGGCCAAGGGGCGAGTGCTGGTAGGCTCAGCTCGGGATCCATTTCCATCTACCCCGGCCTCGCGTCCCCGTCCCTAGTGGTCGGCGGGGATTATTGAACCCACAGACCATTTCAACGTCCTGCTGAACGAGGAGCATATTGTTTTGTATCTGATGTATGAGTGGCCCGGAGGAAGTCATCTCGCCGCCCGCACGCCTCACCTCATCTGCCAGTTTTGCATAGTCCTGTTCGAGGACGTGCAGTCGTTGCTCGCTGATAGTCCTATCCTCGTAGAGCTCCCGTATCATGAATTCATACTTCTTGAGGACCCATATTGTTCATTTCTTCATCTCAGCAGGGTCGCTCGGGAAGTCCAAGAAGTCTTCCAGCGAGTTGGGAGAGGGGTGGAGAGTAGAGCCCCTAGTCGGATGACTCTTCAGCTTCTAAGTGTCCAGGAAGGCCTGTGACAATGAGTCTTATTGAAGCGCGACTCAAAATATAAGAAAGGGGTGAGTGCTTCAACTAACCGTGTAAGGTGGAGGTCCACTGGTGGTGAGGCTGGCAGGAAGAGCTCGGTTGTCCTTGGTGGGATCGAGCGAGTGGTGAGACAAGTACTTTGCCATAACCCGGACGGAAGGAGCCGGGTCAGAGATCGAAGCGGAGGGGGGAACGGGGATGTCCCTAGTACCTCCCACTGCGAGTGAAGGATCAAGGGCAGGATCACACTCGGGCTCACGAGCCGGCGAAGTCAGCAACAGAGAGCCCAGGCCGGTGGTCCCAAAGGTAGGAGCTGGAACGAAGCGATACAAATGAGAGGGTTGTGAGAATAGACATAAGGGGAAGATGGGTTACCCGGGGTTAAGGTAGGATCGTCAGTAACGAATCGAGAATGCGAGTCCATGGGTGAGGGGTTGACTTGGACCAAGGGGAGACTTGCGTCATCATGTGGGAGAGCACCCTAGTCGGCAAGAGCGTCATCGACCCCCTACCCCTTCGAATGTCTGGCCTGCAAACGCATCTGGAATGGTTATACCCAGGTAGTCTAATTGAAGTCAATGGGCGCAAGCAGAATCTTCAAATACCTGCATTGAAGGAGAGGAAGCGAGTCCACAGCCTGGCGTGGAGGGCGGATCGCCGAGCATGGGATCACCGACCGTTGAGTCGGGTCTAGCCTTCTTCGCGGGCTTGCGCTTCAACAGATTACTCGGGGACTAGTTAATAAGCCAAGGCATAAGTTCGGTAGTGGGGGAGGAATAAAGCTCCCTCGCTTGGTTGAGCCTCTCTTGAAACTCCATAGAAAGAGGCATGGTGTAGCCGAGATCAAGAATGTGGGAGGGGATAACATCGTCCCTCTGGCAGGCATGTATATATAGCATTTAGTAGAGCCCACCATAAGATTCCTATTGACCCCAGTCTCACTCGCCGAACACCAGAGGTTGAATGATTCTTTCCGATCTTGGGGCAATCTCGCAAACATCGGGGATTGTGTACAACCCCGTGCCCGGCGAGTGGGCCCGTCATAAGAAGACCCAGCCAAGTGGTGCGTTGTTTAGGTCTCAGGCGAGTCGGACAGGCGAGTGCAGTGGACCTCCCCGACTCGCTCCGGTGAGTGGTTAGAAGTGTGGGGGTGAGTGGATAATATGGGCTCGCACTCGCCCCAGGCTCATGGCGAGGGGTAGGTGAGTGGGGATATTCGGGCCCGCACTCGCCCTAGAGAGGGAGCGAGTGTCAGCCCCATCGATCAATCGCCGTCCCAGGCGAGTGTCATTTTCATGGACCACTCGCCCAGTAGAGTATTTTACGATATCTCCCATGTTAGCTTGCCAGTAGCCTCTCATAACAGTAGAGTTATGTTGTTGACAGGCCAATTTGGGTTGCGTATAGCATTTCAGAACATCGGAGTTGCGATGTTTGCAAACCAGGCTTGAACTTCTATAAATAGGCCATGTGGGCACCTTTGGAAGAGATCCAGTTCTTTTGGCTTCTTTCTTCTTTGGTTATTTGGTTCGGCTGTGAAAGCCCTCCAAGGTGCCAAACTCAGCTTTTGGCTTAAGAGGGGAAACACTCTAAAGATCTTTCGGGTGTGTGGTGGGACCTCCACGCTACAGCTCGGGGTCAGTTTCTAGTTCCGAGCGACTAATCAAGAGTTCAAGTTCGAGAGAAGTAGGTGGATGCTACCCCTTGGGCCTGATCTCTCGTTGAGGCCAAGCTTTGAATCCAACAGTGCGGATTCATGTGCTAGCCTTGGCACGGGATCCGTACCCTAATCCCTCTACTTTTACCCTTTATATTTCATGATATATGGATGTTATAATGTTTATAAATTAATTTTTGTTCTCCAGGAAGGCGATTAAATCTTCCTCGGAGCTCCTCCCTTAAGCTTACTTTCTGCCAGATAATGCAAGGTCGTGCAAGTTATATATCACGTGATTGTGCGATCGCCATGTCCTGTTCCTCTAAAAACCTCAATCTGAGGACGGTCGTTAGCACGACTCATGCGCCAATCGCGATATGCATATAGCCAAATCCACAAGCATTCAATTTGAATCCTCGCCCAGTGAAGTCTTTTACCGTATCGCCCGTTTAAGCTTGCCAGTAACCTCTCAGAACATCGGATTTGTGTTGTTGGCAGACCAATTTGGGTTGCGCATAACATTTCAGAACATCGGAGTTGCGATGTTTGCAGACCGAGCTTGGACTTCTATAAATAGACCATGTGGACACCTTTGGAGGAGATCCAGTTCTTTTGGCTTCTTTCTCCTTGGGTTATTTGGTTCGGCTGTGGAAGCCCTCCAAGATGCCCAACTTAGCTTTTGGCTTAAGATGGGAAAAGCTCTAAAGATCTTCCGGGTGTGTGGTGGGACCTCCACGCTGCAGCTCGGGGTCAGTTTCTAGTTCCTAGCGACTAATCAAGAGTTCAAGTTCGAGAGAAGTAGGTGCATGCTACCCCTTAGGTCTGTCTCTCGTTGAGGCCAAGCTTTGGATCCAACAGTGCGGATTCATGTGCTAGCCTTGGCACGGGATCCGTACCCTAATCCCTCTACTTTTACCCTTTATATTTCATGATATATGGATGTTATAATGTTTATAAATTAATTTTTTTTCTCGAGGAAAGCGATTAAATCTTCCCTCGGAGCTCCTCCCTTAAGCTTACTTTCTGCCAGATAATGCAAGGTCGTGCAAGTTATATATCACGTGATTGTGCGATCGCCATGTCCTGTTCCTCTAAAAACCTCAATCTGAGGACGGTCGTTAGCACGACTCATGCGCCAATCGCGTGATGAGATGCATATAGCCAAAATCCACAAGCATTCAATTTGAATCCTTTAGAATTTCTTCAATTACAGGTTGTTTTGAGGATGCTCATGCCTTCTCTTCTCGCACAATTGTGCGACGAATGCATGAGGGTCCGCATATAGTAAAAACTGAACACTCCTTGTTTTCTATTTTTCTCCCATCAAATTTGTGTGCTCGCACAATAGGGCGCACGGCCATGCACCCGATCATACAAGGTCAATTTTTTTTTGAATTGAACTATAAACATTCGGTTTGACGAAGGAATCCGGATCACCCTTTCGCCTCTTCCAAGCAGAGCTCTAATTTACTTTAGTATTATCAAAATAGAGGTGATCTAGTACACATCATGTAATTAATTTAAAGTTAGGTATTTAAAAAATAGAGGTGATCTTACAAGATATATATATCTAAATCATGACTTAAATTTGACCTAATTTACTTTAGTATTATCAAAATTAATATGTTTTTGTAATTGAATTCTTTCATATAACTCAACTTTGGAATTGACTAATACCATTTCTGAATACCAACTTTATTGTCAGATGGCGCATCAAAATTGGAATTTAAACCAATATCCATTTGGCAAAATTATCAAATTGATCCCTAAACTTTGAGATTTTTTTCAAATCAATCCCTAAACTTTCAAATGATTCAAAATAGATCTCTAAACTATTAAAACCAGTTCAAAGTAATCTCAAATTAGTCCCTATGAGGGTAGGCTCATTGTACTAGTTTTAATAGTTTAAGAACTTATTTGAATCATTTGAAAGTTTAGGGACTGATTTGAAAAAATTGCCAAAATTTGGGGACCAATTTGATAATTTTGCCATATCACTGTCTGTTTTGAAGTCTTACATTTGGCTTATAAGAAAAGGACTTGTTTGAAACAATCTACTAACATACCACAGCAATGTGGCATCCTCAAACACAAGTTTTACGGCATGCAGAGAAGAAAAAAACACTAATAAAGTGTAAGACGTGCAATTGCTACTAAGCTCGCTTTCGCTTGTTTAATTTCCATTGCTGAAGTAGATATTCTATCACTTCACCTAACGAAGCTCTTCTGTCCTCCTTAATATTCCACAGCTCTGGAACAATGTATCTTCCACTGGGATTGTACTCATTGAGTTCCAGCAATGCATTTGTCACAGCTTTGTAGGCAGCCTCACCCCATTGCTCCTTCAGGGCGACCAACTTCTCGTCATCATCTCGTAATATTTCCTGAACAATAATATAATTTTCAACCAATTGCGAGAATATATCACAAGAAACATAATTTTCTAATGAAAAATCTTTGCAAATGAAGGGAGAATTCAGAGAAGGGGACTAGTCTCGCCGGGACACTCTCCCCACATGACTTGCACGTCACGGGATAGTCAGCCGACCACGGAGACAAAGCCGCGCCTTAGCACATCACAATCCAAACAAACAACAAATTGAAAAAGTTTAAACACACATACCACTTCTTTATCATTGACCTTAATAATCTTAAACGGATGCCATTTTGGATTTCTCAAATGCTCTTCCCACTCGGAACACAGCATTGTAGCTTTAACATCAGCATCTTCTTTTGATAATCTTTCTTTGCATATAGATTGAAAAGCCTTGGCATCTAGAGCACCCATCCTTCTTATTCCAATTTTTGTTCGAGCGTTTAATGTATCTCTCAATCCCTGTCTTATGGAAAAAGGATAGAAAATAACTTGAGCGGCGAAAAAAAAGACTTATTTCTCCACCATAAATTGACAATTTGTGTGTCCATTGATTTAGATAACATTGAAAAAAAAAGAACACGGCAAAGGCTTGCCTTCAAAAGCTGCTTTCGGGCATTCTGCAATTCTGTATTGCTCTCAAAATGCTTGACCATGAGGCTTGAATTAATAGACTCTAGATATTGCTGTTCTTCAACTTTTTCATCCAGTTCAGCTTGCATCTCCTCCATCTTTTTCTTAGTCGACTCTTCTTCACTTCCCATATGCATCATGACTTGAATTTTGCCACTTAGCTGTTCAATCTCCAACTCTAGTTTTTGCTTTGCATCCATCTCTCTTTCCAATTCTAGAATCTTTCTTATGGAATTTTCCCTCTCTTTCTGTTCATGTAATTAAAATCACAAGTAATTAAATTGAACGTAAAGATGTGCACTGGAAAACATTGAATTTATGCCAACCTTTTGTTCTTCAAGAAGATTTGAGACTCTCTCATCTGCTTCTTTTTGCTTCAAGGTCGCCAATCTAAGTGAATCGCTTATCATGGCATTCTACAAGAGCATTCAATGAAAAATGTCAAGTGTTGTTAAGCAATTTCATTATTGTTGTGAAAACTGACTGACTTAACAATCAAAATTTGAAGGGAAGCACTGCTATAAAGTCTAGGAATCTTCCAAAACACACAAGGTACATTTTGAGGATAAACTTTACCGAATTTTGGGAGTCACACTGGATCTGTTGGCTCCACCAGTCAAACCCAACCATGACATGACAAACCTTGAAGAAAGGGCTCATCCTCACTATGATTCCAATCATAGAGGCCGTGGTTTTGAGCACCTTTGCACAATACAACAGGTCGATTCTGCGAATAAATATGTGGTGGATTTTAGATCTCCGTGGGATCTCACAACCGCCCAATATTTGGACTACTTCATGCACAACCTCCAATCTCACATATAAGCATGTGTCCACACTCACAGTCCAACTACACTGTAGTACAATGAAATACCTAGAAGACAACAATTAGGGCCTTGTGCGGACGACATTGCTCGAAGCCCCCCGAATTCTGAGAAGAAGACTCCCAAATCTTCAATAAAGCTCCAAATCAGCCACCTCACTCATATATATAGCTAAACATACTTAGAACAACCATCATAAATGATTAAGATCATTTGTTAACGATGGTTGTCTGATCTCTCAAATCAAAATACGAAAATAAAAACAAAATACATTGAAAATGTGGAAACGTCGCTCTGCACAATCACATGCTCGGATCGCCTAGTATCAATGTATCCTATATAAATAGACTCGTGTGGGCTTCAGTATGTGATGACCCATGCTCGAAGTGTGGTCCCCATCACTCTTACTGAAGCTATTCAACAAGCTCTCTTGGTTGAAGTGGAGTTTGAAACTGCTGCAAGGAAAACTTCTAATTGTGGCTGACAATTCTCTCTGCAAAATCACTCTTTCAGCTCCACGCTCAGATTTGTTTCGCAGCCTCTCAGACTCCTTGGATTGATCCTAGATCGAGCCCACATGGTCCACCCCCTCTCCCTACCACACCACTATCACTGGGGGTGAAACCTAAACCATAGCTGTACAATCTTTCCTATCAAGAATACATTGAGCTTTAAAACAAAGAGGTCTATCTCCGCTGGAAGCATCCATACTCGCCATTGCACGAGTGTACAAAAATGGAGTTGCGAATGTTGTTGAGTACTAAATAGAACTGACTTTGATGCACTATTATTAGAGGATCCTCCATTGGAGACATCAACCATGGATTTAACCGCCGTATGGTTACCTATGTATCCTATTGTGACATGAGTGGGCTGTCTACAATGAAGCTTCACGAGTCTATTGCTGGGTAGATCGTGGTTGCGATGATTGACAGGTACGCGAGTCAAAATTTTCTTGTTCACAACCATGTCAATTCCTTGGGGTTGTCCTAGGATGAGGTGATTCATGTTTGTTTAGGGGATAGTCATCAAGACACTATACAGGGTTGCACCCACGTTTTCGTCATGCTTGGTTCGTTCTCCTTCACGAAGGATTTCTATGAGATCAACCTTAGCAATGTCGACGATATCTTGGAGGTGGGTTGCATCAGATATCATGCGACTTGCATTCCAATTGAGCCACCCTTACCATGGAATTCTCATTCGAGGGATCCTCCAACCGCTTGATGGGGAGCCTCGCTTCTCTGACTTGCTTACCAACAGCTCTTTGCTCCATTCAACATACAATAGACATCGACTTCTCCACACTCCATTATATTATAGCGAATTGTCTTCCTATGGAGAGATTTCCTTCAATTCCATAGCAGGTTTGAGGTCTTCTCCAAGAGTACTTGACTATTTCCTCTAGGTACGATCGACAGAAAATCGCTCCAAGATCTGTCCAGACACAATGCCCATTCTATGCATGAAAATCGCTCCAAGATCTGTCCAGACACAATGCCCATTCTATGCATACCCACTATAGCCACATACAAGGATGAGATCTAGCGTCTGATGGGTGAGATCCTCATTGGGGAGATCATTCAACCTAGTGCAAGCCCATTTTCCAGTCCTTTACATTTAGCGTGAAAGAAAGATGGCAGTTGACATTTTTGTGTCTACTATAGTCAGTCGAACAAGGATACCATTGAGGATAGACAACTTCGATAATCCATGAGTTGTCAAATGAATTGCAGAGGCCACATCTTCATGAAGGTCGATCTTCGTCTGGGATACCAACAGATTAAAGTGCACCTAGGTGACGTGGATAACACCAAATTTCAAGCACACGGCAGTCGTAAGTTTTTGCTAGTGCTAATTTTATTCCATGAATGATGTGTTCCACCCACATCTCCGTAAGTTCATGTTAGTTTTTTATGATATTTTAGCATACACCTCTTTTGGGCAAGCATACGAATGACTAGTAATCTAGTCATCATTTGGGGTGAATATATCACTGATAATTAAATAAATAATCACTTTTATTTGTTGTAATTTATAAAAAACTCGTAAAAATAATATTTCAAGATCTAAATCTTATATTTTATATTTGTAGGATAACGGCAGGCCTGGGTAAGGATGATATCGAGTCGAGTTCGAGCGATTTTGGCTCGGCTCGAAATCGAAATTTTCGAGTCGAAATCGAAATTGATTTCGAGTCGAGTCGGCTCGACTCGAAATGGCTCGATTCGGAGTCGGCTCAAAATCGAATCAAGTCGGCTCGAAATTCAACAATTTTCCTCTTATTTTCTAGTTGACTCAAAATTAAATCGGGCAACCTATAAATTTAGCAAATGAAACACTTAAAGTCTTTATTCTTTTTATTTAAGTATAAATTTTATTATTTTTAACTTTAAAATAAGAATATATTAATAAATACATAATAATTTTAATTAATTTGAGTTGACTCGAATCATATTTCGAGCGATTCAGGGATGGCTCGAAATCGACTCGAAATTAAATTCGAGTCAAATTGAATCGACTCAAATTGAGTCGAATCAATTTTAACCGATTCCGATTCGGCTCATTTTTCGAGCGATTTTCGAGTAATATGCTCAGCCCTAGGCCTGGGGGGGGGGGGGGGATTTACGTGCAATATCCCGTTGTCGCGTCCAAGAGTTCGCATGCGAGTCCAACTTGTCAACATGGAGCTCGACCGAATATTTTCAAAGCCGCCACCTTTGCATGAGGAAGACAAGCTCCTCCACAAAATAGTAGCTCTCGGCCACATCCAAGCTCACAACCACTTCAACCCGACCACTTTTGCATGCAAAGGGATGCTCGGCCACTTCAACGGCACCATCGGCCACCTCCACATGGACACCTCCAGCTACAGCCAGCAAGCTCGGCCGCCCCCTCATCTCGACCACCTCTAACACCACCATGCAAGCCCGGCCAACAGCAGCTGCACATGGCCACCTCCACCTCCATGCAGCTCACGGCCAGCCAACTGCCACCTCCGCCGTCACCATGCAACCACGTGGATAGCACAAGCCGGCCTCTTCAATGCTGCTGTTTCACCTCAGCTCCTCCACGTCAGCAAGCCGCGTCTTCCTCAGCTCCCTCCACGCCTTGCATCCCGCCGCTGACGTAGCCGCCGTTTCACCCAGAAGAGAGGAGCAACAGTAACAGCTGAAATTATATTTCATTTGGCCGAATACTGTAGCATGAACAGTAACGGCCAAATGAAATTAATTTCAGTCGTGTGTGACTTTATGCTAATCAAAGTTATAAATACCTCGGATCTACGATGAAATGGGGAGGTGGATAGAAGAAGAAAATTTTCAGTTTCTTCCCTATATTGCTAGATTGCTTGCTTGCTCGGTTGGAGAAATTCATCCAGAGATTGTGCGTAAAAGTTGTTCTTTTTTTCTGCTTTTTATTTTGGTCTCTTGTAATCTTGTACTTCTCTATGTAAATTTTCGTCAATTTGTATCAGAGCGCTTTTATTTCTTGTAACCCCTTTTCTATTCGTAATAAAATTTCATTTCTTTTTCGTTTAAAATATTATTCATATTTCAATTTTGCTTCTAGTCATGTTCGTACCTTTTATTTTACAATGTCACATTTTTATAAGAACGATCCACTCATCTCCATAAGGAACTAATTTTTATAGTGTTCGATCAAGATGATCCGAGGGTGAGATAATATTCTTATGATTTTAAGTTTGATTTTCTCTAAATGTTGAACGTCTACGATTTACCTTTGATCAAAATTGCTATGAGACTATATCGTCGATATAAAGCTCTCAGTTTGTTTTCGTTTTTTAGTTAGATGAGAGGCTCGTAAGACGAATTGATCGCTCATATGTAAAAAGAGTAGAACGCATTTCTAGTTACCCGTATTTCTAGTACTTAATCGCGGCCCGCCGTCCTCGCAAGGGACGGCCACCCTCGAGGTGGTGGCTGGTCGTCTCGCTTGCCCTTCTTAGGCGCCCTCCCCGTCGCCCGATCGTTTCGCCACGATCGCGACCGTCCAATGCGTGGGTAACCACCCGCGTAACCACCTCCAATAGTGGGAGAGGGCATGATTTTAGTGGGAGCCTGCATTTAGTATAATTAAATATATGATTAATATTCCCCAAAAACTATACTCATAATTATGATATTGGTGGTTACAGTGTGCAGATAGCCGCAAGTTATGACATTGTTGAAACCGAAGAATCGGTCTCTGTGGAGTTCGACCCTTGGGGGGGGGGGGGGGGGTGATCGCACACTTACTTCTCTCTCACAAGCCAAACAACCAAAGATTTGACACAAGGAACATACCCAAGGCTCCAGCACGGAGGTCCCACCACACACCCGGAAGATCTTAGAGTGATTCCCCTCCTTAGCCAAGTGCTGAACTAAGGATACCTCAGAAAGCGCAAGAAGACCAGGGCACAAGTGTGCCTTCTGAGGTACTCCCTTGGGTCTATTTATAGTTTTCTGAAAAAGGTCTGCAAATAGCGTACCTCCGCTGTTCTAAAAGGCTACCTGCAAGCCTGCAGGGGTAAAAAGATGAAAACATCGTTGGGAGAGTGGTCCATGAAATTCCACTCGCCTGGGGTGGCGAGTGCCCGATGAGGCTGACACTCGCCACCTCCTCGAAGTCCAGGGCGAGTGCGGGCCCGACCTGCCCCACTCGCCGGCTATCAGCCGAGATGTCAGGGGCGAGTGCGAGCTCGCCTGCTCCACTCGCCCCTTCTATACAGCCCCCAACCCAGGTGAGTCGAGCAGCCCCAAAGATACTCTGCCCCCCTCCGACTCGCTGGGAACTTAGACTGCGCCAAGATGGCTGTACCAGCTCTTGCTGACACCACTCGTCGGATACGGGGTTGTACACAATCCTCACTCTTTGCGAAATTGCCCCAAACTCGGAAAGAAACATCCAACCCCAATAAATAGGCGAGTGGGTCAGCGAGCCCCCGAGAATCTTTTGGTGTCATTCCCCTTACTCTGACCTTGCCGAGATGCCTCTTTCCAAAGAGCACCAAGAGAGGCTGGACCGTGCTCGCGGGCTCAACGCCGCTCGCGTTGCTAGCCTAGTCGCTGTCACCCCCAACGCTTTATCATGCGAGCCTCACAATCCTCAGCCTGTCAAAAAGGCCAAGTCAGCCCCAAAAACTGTCGAGTCGGTCTTTCGCGACCTGACCTCCACCCCCGATCATGGGCTCGCTTCTTCCACTGGGCCAGCTCCTGAGCGAAAGGGAAAGGGGATCATTGAGATTCCTGCCGATTCGGACAGCCATCAAACCGACGCTGAGGCCTCCATGCCGCGAGTTGACTCCCCCCGCGATGACTCGCGGCCTAAAACTCCACCTACTCGCCAGCAAGACCCATCTCCCCCCTTTGGAACCACGTGGCTGGACTCGCTGAGGTATCCTTAGTTCAGCACTTGGCTAAGGTGGGGAAGCGTTCTAAGATCTTCCGGGTGTGTGGTGGGACCTCCGTGTTGGAGCCTTGGGTCTGTTCCCTGTGCTAAATATTTGGTTGTTTGGCTTGTGAGGGAGAAGTGTGCGATCACCGCTTTCCCAAGGGTCGAACTCCACAGAGACCGATTCTTCGGTTTCAACAGATATCATAATTATGATATCGGTGGTTACAGTTACGGTCTCGCGCGAAGCAATCTGTTGTCCGTTGTGGGCCTAAGTAACTCTCTCTCATCTCCAAAGTATAACGATGAGCTGCATGTCGACCTCGATTCTTCAAACAAGTTGTAACCCAAAGCTGATTCAAAGATCGTGCACTAGCTTTTAAACCATCGAATTAATTCTGTTTGCATTTCTAGTTTTTACTGTTCGCAACCCAAACTCCAAGTACTAATTGATAAGATAATAGTGATTTTCGAAGTAGAATTACTCGACCACCCCGAGTCTAATACGACCTTGGTTTTCATAAACCTATACTATTTTTGATACGGTACACTTGTCGTTGTCGGTTGCAGGCATAGTTTTGCGCATTAAGTTTTTGGCGTCGCTGCCGGCGACTTTGGTTGATAATTTGAAAAAAAAATAGTTATTAATTTTATCGTTTCTCTTCTTCTCACCCCCCTTTTCTCTCATTTTTTTTAAAAGCGCAGCTTAAATTCTCGGAAAGGGAGGTTTGGGCTTGTCATCGCAGCACACCTTCTAGTATCGTTGCAAACCCATCACAAGGTAGACCTCAGGAAGTCCGGGACTAACTTAACCCGCTTTTTGAAAAAAAAAATATCTATATATTTAACTTTAATATTATAATAATATTAATATAATTCTTACTTGTCCTTCTTCACTTTTTTCTCTCTTTTCTTCTCTTTTAGTTTATGGCCCGGGGAAACTCTTCAACTATTTTTGAATTCGATTTTGATCCGGAAATTGAGCGTACCTTGCGGCGACGTCTCCAATTTAGTGATCTACCAATAATTCACGAAGAGTCAATCGGAGAAACTAACAAGGAACTAATGAAAGATCACAACCATAATGAGGCCCCGCTACGGACCATGTCCTATTATGCGAGGTCGAATTGGGAGGGAAGACAATCTACTATTATTCGTCCGACGGTGGCAAATAATAATTTTGAAATTAAAACGAGTATCATTCAGATGGTACAACAAACAGTAGTATTTGATGGCTTACCGGATGAACATCCAAATTTACATTTATTGATTTTTTTGGAAATTTGCGATACATTTTTAAAAAATGGTGTCACCAATGACGTCATCTGTTTGCGTTTATTTCCTTTTTCTTTGCGGACTAAGCTCAAGCAGTGGTTGGGTTCTCTTCCTAGAGGTTCCATCATTACATGGGCCAAAATGACAGAGAAATTTTTAACGAAATATTTTCCTCCGGCAAAATCCGGTAAATTACGTACGGATATTCTCTCGTTCACGCAAATAGACTCGGAGTCTCTCTATGACACATGAGAGCGCTTCAAGAAATTTTTGCGGAGATGTTCTCATTATGCCCTCCCCGTTTGGCAACAGGTCCAAACGTTTTACAAATGTTGGAATCTCCAAACTAGGCAAATGATTGATGCGGCGAGGGGTACTCTTAATAACAAAACTCACGAGGCCGCTCAAGAGTTTTTTGAGGAAATGGTCATAAATGCATATCAGTGGAATGCGCCACGGTCGCGCCCTAACAAATCGACCAGACTCTTTGAAGTCGAGGCCACCACTAACTTGGCACATCAAGTGGAATGACTCACAAAGCAAGTGGCGGAGATGTATGCTTCCTCCGCCACTAATTAGGCTAATAAAAATAATAATATTAATAATATGGTTCAAGAGCATGTAGATTATATGGGGAATTCCTATCGTCCTCCTTATAACCCGAATAATAACATTCCTATTAACAATAACTATAATCCGGGTTTGAGGAGTCACACAAATTTTTCATGGAGCAACCAAATAATGTTCAACGACCACCACAAGTGAATCCTCTCGGATTCACTCCACCACCTCAAAAGCCCTCTTCACTTGAAGACGTCTTCACCAAATACTTTGCCTCTAATGAGTCCAATATCCGGAATCTGACCGGATCTATTAAGAATCTAGAAAATCAAATTGGACAGCACGTCAAAATGTTTTTCATCCGCCAACAAGGAGATTTGTCGGGCAATACTGAGCTAAATACACGGGAGAGCGCCAACGCAATTACCCTCTGAGGCGGAAAAGAGGTAACTTCTACAAATTTGGTCGAGCCCGAGGTAAACGTTTCATCTCCTTCTCCTCAAGTTATTTCTTGACCTACTCTACCTTCTTCTACTTTAGCTCCGTGCATTATTAAAAACATTTCTCTTTCTTATCCTTCGAAATTTAAAGATGAGCGCAATGAGCAATATAAAATATTTATTGAATTTTTGAAACAAATCCAAATAAATGTGTCATTCTGCGATGCGCTTGCCCAAATGTCCAAGTACGCCAAGTATCTAAAGGATTTACTTTCAAATAAAAAGAAACATGGAAATTTTTCGCGCGTTTCTCTTAACACAGAGTGCTCGGCAGTTGTTTTAAACAAACTTCCGGAAAAATTAAATAACCCGGGATGATTTTCCATCTCGTGCTTGTTCGAAAATTTACAAATTAAACACGCTTTAGCCGACTTAGAAGCCAGCATTAACTTGATGCTCTTTTCTCTGTTCAAAAAGCTTTGTTTGGCCACCTCAAACACGAATAAAATGAGCATCCAACTAGCGAATAGATCGATTAAGTACCCAATAGGGATAATAGAGGATGTTTTAGTAAATGTTGACAAGTTTATCTTTCCGGTAGATTTTGTCATTCTCGACATAGAAGAAGACGTCGAGGTACCCCTCATCCTCGGCCGACCCTTCTTTGCCACCCCTCGTGCGATAATAGACGTAAGTAACGGAAAGCTTCTCCTACGAGTTGGGGACGAAGAAGTTATTTTTAGTATAGACTCTATGAAAATTCTTGTTCAAATGATGACTCTTGTTTTACTTTAGAAACAAATTTTGAGGAAGAATTATCGTCATCTTCCGAAATAATTTTGCCAATTTTTGAAAATCCGGAATTTACTACTGCCTTTTGTCTTAAGGAAATAACTCGGCCGTTAAAATTTGAACAAATAAATTCAAATAATCTTAAAATTAAAACATCTTAAGAGGAACCACCGAGCTTAGAATTAAAACAACTCCCGGATCATCTCAAGTATATATTTCTAAAAAAAGATTCAAAATTGCCCGTAATTATCGCATCCACGCTTAACGATTCGGAAATTTCCGAATTAATAAAATTTTAAACAACCACCACCATGCAATTACATGACAGATTTCTGATATTAAGGGAATTAGCCCTTCGTTTTGCACACACAAAGTCATGTTAGAAAATAATTCTCGCGGCACCGTTCAGCCACAACGACGCCTCAACCCTAATATGGAGGTCGTTAAGGCTGAAATAACAAAATTATTAGATGCTGGAATTATCTATCCCATTTCAGATAGCACTTGGGTGAGCCCGGTGCAAGTCGTTCCTAAGAAGGGCGGAATAACGGAAATCTCCAATGAATATAATGAGTTAATCCCAACCCGTACTGTTACGGGTTGGCGAATGTGCATCGATTATAGGAAATTAAATGATGTCACCTGCAAGGATCACTTCCTGTTACCCTTCATTGACCAAATTTTAGAATGTCTATCCGATCACTCACATTATTGTTTTCTTGATGGTCTCTCGGAATACTTTCAAATCTCAATTGCGCCCGAAGATCAAGAGAAAACCACGTTCATTTGTCCCTTTGGCACCTTCGCCTATCGGAGGATGTTGTTTGGTCTTTGTAATGCGTCGGCTACATTCAAAGAAGTATGTTGGCAATTTCTAACGAATTAGTAGATGACGTCATGAAAGTTTCTATGGATGATTTTTCAGTCTTTGGCGACTCTTTCAAAAATTATTTAAAAAATCTTGATCGTGTTCAACGCTGCGAAGACACGAATTTAACGCTTAACTGGGAAAAGTGTCACTTTATGGTTCGAGAGGGCTTAGTCCTCGAACATAAAATTTCTAGTAAAAGGATCGAGGTCGATAGGGTCAAGATTGAGGTCAAAGAAAAACTTCCCCCGCCTAGCAACATAAAAATGATTATAAGTTTTCTAGGACATGCAGGTTTCTATAGACGATTTATTAAAGATTTTTCAAAAATTACAAAACCGTTAACGCATCATTTAGAAAAAGAAACCGCTTTTATTTTTGATGAAGAATTCTCTAAGGCGTTCAATAAAATTAAAAATGAACTTATCAACTCACCTATTTTAATTGCGCCAAATTGGTCTCTTCCGTTTGAAATCATATGCGATGCAAGCGATTTTGCTGTAGGGGTTGTTCTACGCCAACGGGTGGATAAATATTTTCACTTGATTTATTACGCAAGCAAAATGTTCACATCCGCTCAAGCTAATTATACAACAACAGAAAAAGAGCTTTTGGCAATAATTTTCGCATTTGATAAATTTCGCTCTTATATAACGTTATCAAAAATTATTATTTTTACTGATCACTCCGCTCTCAGGTACTTACTGGATAAAGGAGACGCCAAGCCCAGATTACTAAGATGGATTCTCCTTCTACAAGAGTTCGACTTGGAGATCCGGGGCAAGAAGGGAGCGGAGAATTTGGCGGCTGACCACCTCTCAAGGTTGGAGAATCCGGCTGCAGGAACACTAGTGAAGGCCGAAATTGACGACAAATTACCTGAAGAACGCCTCCTCGTGATGAATAAGATAATGACTTCTTCTACCCCTTGGTACGTGGATCTTGCCAATTATTTAGTGGCACAGGTCCTCCCAAAAGAATTTTCAAGTCAACAAAAGAAGAAATTCTTTTCGGACTTAAAAAATTATTTTTGGGAGGATCCCTTTTTATTTCGTGTCTGCGCGGACCAAGTGGTACGAAGGTGTATTTCGGGAGAGGAAGGCGTCCAAAGTTTGCGGCATTGACATGAAGGACCAACCGGTGGACATTATCAAGCAAACCAGACCGCAATGAAGGCGTTAGAGGCGGGCTTCTATTGGCCCACCTTATTCAAAGACGCTCACATATTTGTGATCAAATGCGATAGCTGTCAACGATCACGCAACATTTCTAATCGGGATGAAATGCCCCAAAATATATTTTTAGAATGAAATTTTTTATTTATGGGAAATAGATTTCATAGGTCTGTTACCATCTTCCTTTAATAATAAATATATTCTTGTTGCGGTCGACTATGTGTCGAGGTGGGCAGAAGCACAAGCTCTTCCCAACAACGACGCGAGAGTCATCATAAAATTTTTGAAAAATTATTTTCACGATTTGGCACACCACGAGCACTAATTAGTGATAGGGGCACTCACTTCTGTAACGGCCAACTTGCTAAAATTTTAGCCAAGTATGGCGTCACCCACAAACTCTTCACTATCACCCACAAGCAAATGACCAGGTGGAGGTGGTAAATCGTGAGCTTACAAGAATTTTAGAAAAAATGGTGTCAGTTAATAGGAATGATTGCTAGCTAAAATTAGACGTCGCTTTATGGGCTTATCGGACGGCATACAAAACCGTCATTGGTTGTACACCATACCGGTTAGTCTACGAAAAAGCGTGTCATCGGCCGGTGGAAGTAGAGCATCGAGCGTACTGAGAGCTCAAATTCCTAAATTTAGATTTAAACTTGGCCACCGAAAAACAAAAATTTTAATTGAACGAATTAGATGAATGACGTGCAAACGCTTACGAAAATAATAAATTTTATAAGTAAAGGACTAAGTATTATCATGATAAAAGAATTAAAATTCCAAAAAAAAATCACCGGGAGATTTAGTCCTCTTTATTTCGCGTCTTAGGCTTTTTTCGGGAAAACTGAAGTCCTACTGGTCAAGCCCCTTTATAGTAAAAGAGATTAGATCATATGGAACCGTGCTAATTGAACATCCGGAAAATGGCCCATTCAAGGTTAATGGGCACCGATTAAAATTATCTCACTCCGGCGACCCCTCAACCGGAAAAATTGAATCACTTAACCTTCCAAACTTTTAAATGAATCGTCACTTAGTCAAGCTACGCGACGGTAAATAAAGCGATTTTGGGAGCACCTCATATTTATCTTGTTCTGATTATTGTTTTTGCTTGTTTTGTTTTCTTTCTCTAACATATTTTGCAGATTTTCGGTTGATGCTATAAGCGGTCACCCCGACGACAGATCAGGGAAGTCTCCATATAATCTTTTTTAAGCAATTTTTTTATAATTTAAGTTTCATGTTCATACTTAGTTTTAAACATTGGGGACAATGTTTAATTTTAAGTATGAAGGTGTTTGCATATGTAGCTTTAAATTCTCAATTTTATGTTTAATTTTAAACATTGGGGACAATGTTCACTTCTAAGTATGGAGGGGTAACCTAATTTAATAACCTTAAAAATAAAATAAAAAATAAAAAAAATATTTAGATAATTGTTTTTGTTTTAAATTTTCATAAAACAATTTCTAGCTCTTACTCAGTTGATTAATTCCAAGTAGACTTCATTTTTCATGTGGACTAAGAATTTTTTTTTACTAGAATGGTTTTTTTTAAAACTTTTGAGTAAAATTGTTAACTCATGTATTGTTTCTAGTCAAATGCATGTGTTTGAGCAGTATTGGTGTAGAATTAAATTATTGGCATAAATCTAAAATTATGATTTGTTAATTTGCGTAGAACAAATTTATTTTACTTCTAATTTGAATCTGGTTTTATCCAAAAGTAGTTTATGTGAGTGTGTAGAAGATCGTTAGAAAGCTATTACTCGACTCGAATGAAAGTGTGTCCTTTCTCGATATCTAGAACTGACCCTTAGCTATCTTCAAAACATTTGCACATTAGACTACTTAACCTTATGGAAATGATTTAGGACTTTCTTTGGATAGTTTGAGTCATTGCATCCAATCCTAAAATTATTATCTTTGTTGACACAAATTTGAGCCTTTCTATCCTTTCTTTTTGATCCACCCTCACCATCTCACCACCAAATATACACTTAAATTTTGAGCTAAATTATCGTTAAAAAATGAGTGTTGAATCAAAAAACAAAATTTCATAGTGGTATGTGGTCTAGGTATGCAAATGCATACTTGGAATGATCCCAACTGTGAAGAAAAAAAATATAGGTGTTGATTCAAAAAAAAAATTTCATAGTGAAATGTGACCTAAGTATGCACAAACATGCTTGGAATGATCTCAACTATGAAAATCAAATTCTCATAATGATATGCGGCCTAAGTATGCACATACATACTTGAAATGATCTCAATTATGAAAAAAAAAGAAATAAAAATTTAGCTCAAAACTCTTTGTTTAAGTGGATTGCGCCTTCATGTTTATCATTGTTTACCTCACCCTTAAACTCAAACCATAAGTTGCATCATATTTAAGTCATAAAGATCGATAGAGTTGATTTAGTATGAAGTGTAGTGGAGAAGGTACAACCGGGCAAGCCTATGATCATCGTCATTGATGGATTTCTTTGGGGGCCACCCCGAGCGTCGACGTCTAGTAATTTAAATCTCAGCAATCACGCTATTTTCTCCCTTCTCATAACTTTGAGATTGATCGTTGACTCTTTTTAAAAAGTGATAATAAATAATTGAAACGCATTTTTAATTATTTCATAAATTAATATTTATGCCAAGAACGTCTGTCTACTAAAATATCTACGCATGCTGGCATAAGACTTCGCATTTTACTCTCTAGCTTTTGAGATCCTATCTAGCACTAGATTTTTCTATCCTTATGAAGAATGGTTTGCTCGGGACGAGCAGCGAGTAAGTATGGAGGTGTTTGATGATTAGTAATCTAGTCATCATTTTGGGTGAATATCTAATTAAATAATATTTCACGATCTAAATCTTATATTTTCTATTTTGTAGGATTACAGCAGGCCTGGGTGGATTTACGTGCAATATCTCGTTGTCGCGTCCAAGTGTTCGCATGCGAGTTCAACTTGTCAACATGGAGCTCGGCTGAATATTTTCAAAGCCACCACCTTTGCATGAGGAAGACAAGCTCCTCCACAAAATAGTAGCTCTCGGCCACATCCAAGCTCGCAACCACTTCAACCCCACCACCTTTGCATGCAAAGGGATGCTCGACCACTTCAACAGCACCATCGGCCACCTCCATATGGACACCACCTCCAGCTACAGACAGCAAGCTCGGCCGCCACCTCATCTCGGCCACCTCTAACACCACAATGCAAGCCCGACCAACTGCAGTTGTACATGGCCACCTCCACCTCCATGCAGCTTACAGCCAGCCCACTGCCACCTCTGCCGTCACCATGCAGACACGTGGATAGCACAAGACGGCCTCTTCAATGGTGTCGTTTCACCTCAGCTCCTCCACGTCAGCAGCCCGCGTCTTCCTCAGCTCCCTCCACGCCTTGCATCCCGCCGTTGACGTAGCCGTCGTTTCACCTGGAAGAGAGGAGCAATAGTAACGGCTGAAATTAATTTCATTTGGCTGAATACTGTAGCATGAACAGTAACGGCCAAACGAAATTAATTTCAGCCGTTTGTGACTGTGTTAATCAAAGTTATAAATACCTCGGATCTACAGTGAAATGGGGAGGTGGATAGAAGAAGAAAATTTTCATTTTCTTCCCCAGATTGCTAGATTGCTTGCTTGCTCAGTTGGAGAAATTCATCCCGAGATTGCGCGGAAAAGTTATTCTTTTTTCCTGCTTTTTACTTTGGTCACTTATAATCTTGTACTTCTCTATTTAAATTTTCGTCAATTTGTATCAGAGCGCTTTTATTTCTTGTAACCCCTTTTCTATTCGTAATAAAATTTCATTTCCCTTTCGTTTAAAATATTATTCATATTTCAATTTTGCTTCTAGTCACGTTCGTACCTTTTTTTACAATGTCACATTTTTATAAGAACGATCCACCCATCTCAATGAGGAACTAATTTCTATAGTGTTTGATCAAGATGATCCGAGGGTGAGATAATATTCTTATGATTTTAAGTTTGCTTTTCTCTAAATGTTGAGCGCCTACGATTTACCTTTGATCAAAATTGCTATGGGACTACATCGTCGATATGTAGCTCTCAATTTGTTTTCGTTTTTTAGTTAGACGAGAGGCTCGTAAGACGAATTGATCGCTCATATGTAAAAAGAGTAGAACGCAACCCTCGAGAGAGAGCGACGCAACTCTTCCGGATTGGAGTAAAATCTAATAGCGTGGTTCACAATCTAAAGCAATTCTTAGGCGATGCGATTTGAGAACGGAAGTTTGGTCGATACATTTAAGTTTAATTGAACCTAATCCTCGAATGAGGAGTGTTCATGCTTCGAGAACCTCCACGGTCAAGGCCTCTTCAATAATTCTATTTTCATTTTGTATCTTCTTTTTCTGAAGTGATTCAAAGATCGGGCACTAGCTTTTAAAACATCAAATTAATTCTGTTAGCATTTCTAGTTTTTACTGTTCGCACCTCAAACTCCAAGTACTAATTGATAAGATAATAGTGATTTTCGAAGTACAATTACTCGACCACCTCGAGTCTAACATGACCTTGGTTTTCATAAACCTATACTATTTTCGATACGGTACACTTGTCGTTGTCGGTTGCAGGCATAGTTTTGCGCATCACATACCGGGCTCCTCTATGCGTGCATCGTTCATTAATTCGTTGACCTGGGAAGATAATCACGAGTTCTATCACTGGGCGTGCATTTTATAAACGCACACCCGTACGCAAATTGTTCAACTCCCGTGTACGCTAAATTCATAGTTTTGTTGTTGGGCGTGTGTTTTGTTCATGCACGCTCGTGTGTGCATTGTGAGTGGTCGTGTACAGTCATTTCCTGAAAAATCCAATGTTCTTCCACTGGGCATGCGTTTTGCTCACCCATGCCCGTACACCTGTGCACCTGCGCGCAGCCATCCGCAAGTCATCTTCCTCAGTGCCGCAAATCAAGTGTGCATGCTCGTGCATATAACGGCGCACGAGGCAGCGAGCTCATTTCTTTGTCTATAGTTTAACAGTCCCCAAACACTTACCTTCTTGCTCCACAAGGACTCGGAATCTTGATACTTGTATTTTATATAGTAATTTCTCCATGTTGTTCTTATTGTTTTCACTTATTTTTGTACTAGATGTGTAGAATTATTGTTCATATTGATATATATTGCTCATCTGGATTGTTGGGATGATTTCATTGTACAACTGTGGATTTGTGGACATATTTAGGGGAGGCAATGTTCAATTTGTCTCACGCACACCATGCGGAAATTTTGCATGTGTGTGTGCCTCTTTCTCCCCTAACACAACAGTTTTTTGTCAATCTGAATTTGTGCGTGCCTCAATGATGCATGCATAGTCTTCCTGTAACTTTCTTGCCTTTGACATACGCATGCGATATTTTTGCACGCACGTATATTTGCGTGTGCGCGGTCATTTTGTTGTTTTCATGCATTTTGTGTTGATCCGAGTTTGTGATAGAGTTATTAACGCACGCGGCGTGCAATTGCACGACCTGGATGCACAGATTTTCCTATGTATTTAACTCACGCGCGCGTGTGCAATTTGCACCGCACGCGCATGCGCCCTGTTTTCCTTTATAGTCGCAGCTCGCGATTTCAGACAGGAGCGAGATCTGGGGAGCGCCATTTTAGATCAAAATCGTTGGGGATTCGCCCCTTTTCTCCTTCAATCTCCCCAAGCATTCAAAGGTGTAGGAGGTGATTTCCAAGGTGCCATTGGAGTTCCAAGCTAGAATACCTAGTGTTGAGGCGAGCAAAACCCAGAAGAAGCGCGTTAGGAAGAGGTGACAGCTTCTCCAGTTCTCTCGTATCGTGGGCGAAGCCAAGGAGGAAGAGGAAGAGCCGGTGGACCAAGTCGGGCTCTCCAATGATTCCGAGGAGACCAGGCTTCCGCTCCCTCCGTGCTAGGGATCGGTAACTTGTATTTTGCCCCTCTCATTTGAAGTGTTTGTAATCACATTGTTGTATATTCTAAAGCATCTACACACTGTGATCATGGGTGTAGATGTCCGTAGATATACTTTCATTTGTGAATGGCTTGGAGTAGATGGTGTTTTAGTATTTTATCCATGTTATTTTTGTGATGATATTGTGATTTGTTGTGGTTGTGTTGTTGTGCTTGTGTACAAAGCGGAGGAAGGCGGCCCGCGGAGGTGCGAAGCGAAGAAAGGAGACCCTCGGAGATGCGAAGCGGAGGAAGGCGAATCGTGGAGGAGCGAAGCAGTGTCGGAGACCCGCAAGTTAAATTAGTTTTCATTTTATTGCATTAATGATAGTCAAAATCACCCCCCCAACACTCAAAATAAAGACTTCAATCTAAAGTCTTTCTCGTTCGAAAACTCCACCCCGCCGTGTTCCGTGTGAGATCCATACTCAGGGATCCACTTCCCATTTTATTATTACTTGTACGTCTTCGATATTCTTGTCGTAGCTACATCAAATTTTTGACGGCATTGTCGGGGAACACACCACGTGTGATTTTTCTTAAGAGAAAAGATCCGAGATATAAGCCTATTTCATTTGTATATCACATTTCTTTTAAGTTTGATTTTTGTTTGTTTGTTTTTCTTCTGCTCACCTGTTGTTATTGTATTCGTCTGATTCAAATACTGTTTTTGTTTGTAGATTTATGCGTAATAAATTTTTAGAATTAGTTGTGTTGAACCATGCTCCATACCATGGATTACACTCCACAAAAGTGAAAGTGGTGCGGGAGTATTTCTCATTGTAGTGAGGTGTGCGAAAAAGGAAATTATGGCTACAATGGCCATGGCTCATCCCATGGAGGATTAACCCTTTTTGGTTCTTCATATGGTGTGTCTAATCATTATAAACATGTTGCCATACGACAGGTATTGCCACAACTCAGAGTTTGGACCCCTTCTCTGTCCAAACATCTAGGAAAGCGATGTTTGTTTTGTCAAACCATGGATCGCGTGGTGAAGGACTGTGAAAAATGAAAATTGCAAATAGAGAAAGAAGATAAGTATGTGCTTATGGTTGTATCTGTTGGGTATTGTATCCACAATTACCTGGATTTGAGGAAGCCACCTGTCAAGCTAAGATGAATTCACAATGTATTTGATGAAATCTTTCAAGTTGTGCTTGCAGTTATTCCACGCTAAGTACACACCAATGTCAGGGTGCAGTAGGTCAATATACACGGGTCTGCGCGACGTAATCCCTCGTTGAGCAGATCAGTGTGTTGGCCTACGTGTACTCTCTCTGTTGGAGTGTACTTATTTTCAAGTACAGGGCTGTGATAATGCAAGAGCAGACAAGGAGCAAGGATGGGTCAAAGAGCAGCTCATGGGTGGAAAGACGAAAAATCGTCTAAGTAATAATCGACAAGAATCACCAAGTGATTCTCGCCGATTCGGCGAGAATCACTAGTAATTCTCGCCGAATCATCGAGAATCACTGGCTGATTCTCGCCGTCTCTATCCGGCTAAATCAGAGCGTGCAAATCTGTCGCTAAGTCAAAATCGTCGAGAATCACTGGCTGATTCTCGCCGATTCGACGAGAATCACCTTCGATTCTCGCCGATTTTGCCTTAGGCGAATTTCTGGAACCCGCTGGACCGGACTCAGCCGCTGGCGCTGTTTTGAACCGGGCTTGGGGTTTCTTGTTGGTGGGGCCCACAACGGTCATCTTGAAGACCTAATGTATAAATACATCTGTATTTTTGAACAGTAATAGAAGAAGATAGAAAAACGAATACACGAGCCGCCGACGTGACCTAGATCGGAAATCCTTCTCCGCCGCCGCCGTCGCCGCTCGTGCCAGTTGATCGCCGGCTTTTGATCGTGGTTTCTTCCAGATCTCCCGGCGACAGAAGCTCAGCCAAGCACAGCGTCTCACGCGTCTAACCAGAGATCCTTTGTCTCTTGTTTCGTTGATCGGGAAAACATTCCCCTTCCGAATCGATCGAGACGATCGATCCTAGTGTGACCGTTCGAAGACCTTGCTATCTTTGCTACGAAAGTTGAATCTCCAAAGTACAGCAGCAGCACTCCGTTGTCGCCGCCGATCCCGAGAACCAAGCCGCCGCCCTTCTTGCCGCCGCCGGTTTCGGGAGAGATTCTCTCTAAGTGAGATCTAGGGTTGTGGACTCTTCGTTGACTTCAAGAACACGTCATCGAACGAAGAGGGACACCTTAGTCTCCATAAGTTGTTTGTATTTCTTATACAATCTATTTTCAATTTCTTTGTAACGGACCGATTGGTCCCTATTTGTAAGGGTTGGGTGCAACCCGTGTTGTGGGAGTGGTGACTCCTACGTGTGGAAGGGTTCCTTCCGTTAGTGCAAGGATTGGATTTCAATCCTGTTGGTGAAGTGACCGAGTCGTCCCAGGTTGGGAGATAGGTCGAAGGGGGAAAGTGGATGTACCCAAATCGGGGAACCACTATAAATTGTTTGTGTCCTTTCTGTGCTGTGTTGTTTTGTTTTCTTGTGCAGGTACGACTTTAATTCCGCAAAAACGCTGCAAGACACCTATCCCCCCCCATAGGTGAAGGTAGTTGACACTAAGTGGACTTTCAAGTGGTATCAGAGCGAGGTTACTCATCAAAAAGGTTCACACCTTGAGTAGAATCCTGCCACCAGTGTCAAAAGCATGGAGCTGGATCATGGGATCTCTCCACTAAGACTTCCCACGTGCACAAAGGAGTATTATCCCGTCTGGAAGATGAGAGTGTCCTATCACTTGGAGGCTATCGATCCTCGAGCATCTCTCATCTTGGAAGAGGGTCCATTCATTCCTATGAAGACCTCCGGCTCTGGAAAGGATATCCAAATTCCCAAGTGTATTACTGAGATGTCGGAGACTGAACTCTCATTATTTAATCTGGACAAGATAATTCGTCAGATCATCATGGATGTCTGGTCTGGACCTTCTCGATCTAGATTGGAAAAGTGTGGGATGACCAACTCTATGTGGGTAACCATCTCAGATCTCATGGAGGGATCAGAGAAAGCAAGGATCTGCTGTCAGCAAGAGGATGAAGCCTATATGGGGGTCCTCGCCTCTGAAGATGAAGACAAGGATCAATCGGACAGCATCAGGGCTCCGGTGTCCTTGTCAGAGACTGAAGAAGAAATTGAGGAAAGCAGTTCTGATGAAGCTGACACAACGGTCTCTGGCGATAGTAACAGTAACTCTGAAGAGCAGGTAACTTCTTCATCTTGCCCCTTTTCTCTTGAAGTTCCTGAAGACAGGAATTGTTACCCTTCAGAAAATCCTGATTCCCTGAAGAGAGCCCTTCAGAAAAGCAACCTACTTGTTGAGGAGCAAGCTCAGGAGATTGCTCGGCTGAAGATCTTGTTGGTTCTCCAATTGGCATCCAACAAGGTTAAGGACTCTAAAATCTCAGATCTAGAGAGTAGTCTAGAGAATGAGAAAAGGATAGTATCCAACTTTTCCAAGGTTGATGCTATCAAGAGAAAGGAAGAAAATGGGTGGATCTCCCGAATTATCAATTCATGGAGAAATGGGGAAACGGTATTCAGACCCCCCACTCCAGGCAGGAAGGGTACTCATCATGCCTTCAGGTATGATCACATGAACAACCGTGGTCACTACAAGGGTGATCTGCCCTCATGTGGAGACACCCATAGTGCAAGGGCTGTCATGGCCACCCTTGAGAGAATACCTAAGGCTCATTCTGAACCCTTTGTATTCTCGGCCACTGCCCCAACTCGGCATGAATCTGCTGGTATCAGCTCTCAGTGCGCTTCTCACCACCCTAGGACACAGGAAAGGGAGGTTAGAAGTCATGCAGTTAGTTCTCATGGGGCCTCTGGAAGGGTGCTGACTGAAAGGAAGACACCACCTCCCAGGCCTCATGACGCTCGCTACATGCATTCCTTCCACCCTTCCAAGTGTCACGGTGGAAGAGGCAATTTTGTGAGCAGATCCGGCTCTATCCCGTTTAGACCTAGGACCATGACTACCTCAGTCACTGGATCAGGTCAGAAACGGAGGTACAACATTCACACGTGTTGGTGCTGTGGCAATGTGAGACACTTTGCCATAGACTGTTGGCACAACCCCTCTGTGTCAAGGGCAAGGGCTTATCCACCTCTTCTGGGCAGAGGTAGTCTTCCTGACAGGATTTCTGAGGGAAGGCATTCGAGTTTTTATGCTAACAAGAACCTAGGACCCAATATATATTGGGTTCCTAAATTAAGGTAACACTCTTTTGCAGGGTAGTCTAGGTTCCCGTAAATATGATGGAAACTAGACAGAAGATGTTTCAAGAATGAATTGGAACAAGTATCTAGAATAACAGAAGTACTATCTACAATGGTATACTCAAATTGAACACCTGGTATACTTTAACCAAAGGGGCTAAATGATAAATCTTATAATCCCAGGTATTTTTGATCAGTTCCAATACTTGAGTCATATTGTGTCGACATTTACATATATATATTTATATATACACATATATGTGTGTACACCTAAGAAAAGGTTAACACTGTAAAAATAACTCTTAGATACATTATTAAAGATTTATCTGTAAATTCACTGGTAGATTCGAGAATGAACCGCTACAGGCATAAATCAGTCCACTGAAAATTAAAGAAGATACGTCATTGGAAGTCACTAAAACTTACAATTGACATCAAGAAATGTGTGGAAAATCCCTTTCAAACCCTAAATAGATTGGTATTAAGAAATATATATTTAGAAGATTTCTAAACCCTTTAATATCAGAAGATTTCGAGAATCCGGCATGCCTCTTAACCCGTAGATTTCTATTGAAGAATCCCATCGATTTCTATTTAGAAAAACTCCCGCCGACTCTTCGTATTCCGCATTTCGCAAAGAAACCCGTCGATATCCCGCAGGAATCCAGCCGACTCTTCCTTCCCTCCTCCCGGCGACTTCCCGCATCTTAGGTTCCAAATCTCGTCGACCTCGTTCCGGATTCCGTAGACCTCTCTTCTCACGTCCAGGGTGCTCGTCCAGGTATTCATTCTCCGCGGTTTCGATCAAACAAGGACGCGAGCTCCTCCAGGTTTTCTGTCGTCTCCGTCGACTCTCGTTTCCTCCGCTTTTGGGTAACCACCTCCTCTCCCTTACAGTGACTTACTGTTAGTGTAGCTTCCCTCTTGATTTCTGATTAGGCGTAGACTTGGGATTCCCTCCCTAGGTTTGCAATGGCTCCAAGGACCACCGCCGGCCTGGTCACTGGATGTGAGTTGGTTCGAACCGGGTTGTCACATGCCTCGGATGAGTTCAGAAACATCATCATCATGCTTGAAGAGGCTGGACTCTCTTTTATACTGGAGCACCCCTGCAAAATTTTGGACAAGGAAGTGCTGGAGTTCTTCGCAACCGCCAAACTTCGGAATGAAGACTCTATCATCAAGAGTAAGGTTGCAGGTGCAAGGATCAAGATGTCTGCAAGCAAACTGACCTAATACTTGCAGCTCACCAGTTCTGAGCACGAGGATTATCTGGAAGAACATGATAAAGCCAAGACATTATTATTCTGTGGACTAGCTAGAGGAACCAGATCGATAAAGAGAAAAGAAATGAATGAGCAGGGGAAACTCTTGTCCGACATCATTGGTAAAGTACTGATATGCAAACCCGGCTCACATGACCACATCTCAGCTGACATGTTCAAGATTCTTGTGGCGATTGTCTGCAGAAAGAGATTCAACTGGGGGGCTATGCTTTTTGAGAAGATTAAGGACACTCAGATCTCCAAGTTTTGGAAGAATCATCAGCCTATATCTTAATCAGTTGAACGGAGATAGGTTCGACATGAGTAAAGGAGTTTCATTGCATTATTTGAAGAAAATGGACTCCAGCGTATTTGACAGATGGGAGCGACGCATCGGGCAGGCTGCAGTGGTAGTAGAACAAGAAGAATCTCCTGCCGAGGACAGAACTGTAGCAGATTCCGTGGCTATTCCCAGTGAAGTTCCTGATGCACTGACTGCAGGAATTGAGGGGGAGCCTCTACCCGCTTCTGCTAATGTCATATCTGGCATCTCTCTGATAGCTAGAGATGCAGTTGCGGATCTGCAAGAAGAAAGTGAAGATGTGGTGGAAAATGAGGCGGCCCTGAACGTGAATGATCTAGGAGCCGGAGGTGATGTAGAGGAGAATGATGAGGAAGGTTTGGAAGATGATGCAGTTGAGAATGACATCATGGATGATGAGGATGAGGAAGAAGGAAATGAGAGACATGAAGTAATGGAGCCTCAGGACGACACTGAAGTTCCATCTGAAAAGCAAGCTCCTGAGATAGTTCCTGAGAAAACTAGTGCAACAGTGGAGGGGGAGTCCTCCCAGCAGAGGCTGCTAAGTACTTCTGAGAAATCTACCGAGACTGCAAATATTCCCCCCTTAGAGACTGTGCAAGTGTCCAGCTCTACAAGTGAATCTGCTGAAGAGCAAGGCCAAGGAATGCCTCAGGGTCATCCACTACGAGCTGATCTAGCTAATCACACAGTGAATGTTATTCAATGTATAGTGGATGAGCTCAAAGTGTCTTTTGAGCAAGCTCAAAATAAAGTGTTAAAAAGAATTAAGAAATCTGAGAATCTAATGCTCAAGAACGTTGTGGAAATTAATCACAAACTGGATTTGATGGAAAAGAAGTTCGAAGACAAGTATACAGCAGCCGGCAAAGCTGTAACTCTTCTTATGGAAGGATTGAAAAAGAACACAGATACTCTCGCAGTAGTTAATCAGAATGCTCATGTAGTGGCAAATAACATCCAAAAATTTGATGCCAACATGGTGCTTCTTAACGGAAATCAACAAGCCTTGATTACCGAGTTCTCCAAGACTACAAAGCACATTGATGAGTCACTGCATTCTTATGCAAACTCCATTGTCGTCGAAGCCAAAAAGGGGGAGCAAGAATATACAGCTAAGATGGCCGGGCTTCAGGAAATCATAATCAAAAATTTTGACTAGTCAAACATATATGTATATGACAGTTGCTGGTGGATGCTCAAACAAGTGTTAGGCACCAATATCCCTGAAAATCCCAATATCCCTGAAAATCCTGAGGGTAATCCTGCTTCTGAGAATAATACTGCGGCTGATGAGGGAGCAAGTGCTGAAGAAGTTCCTTTAAGTGAAGCTGATGCTCAAAGGGCTGCTAGGGCCACCTCCAAAGCAAAACTGATGGCCATGTTTGACCAAGAAGCCCTAGCAAAAGCTAGGGACAAGAGAAAAACTCAAGAAGGGACATCTAAGGAAACGCAAGCTGAAAAGAAAATCAGATTGAAGGAGGATGAAGTGAGGAACGAAAAGTGGAGTCCGGTATCAAAGAGTATTATCTTGGACACGTTCTGGCTACAAAAAAAAGGGAAAATCAATCGGAACGACGTATACAGCCAGCATGAGTGGGAGCTGCACAAGACATATGAAGCTAAACGGAACATCTTCTTCAGGACCAACACTGTGGCAGACAAAGCTCCTCCTCCCAGATACTATCCAAAGCCCAAGTAGTACGTTGAGAGGCAAATAAAGAAGTTCCTGGCTCAAAAACACAAGGATGACCTAGCCAAAGAGAAATAGACATAAATTTATAGCTTGTCATTTTCTCAAGAGCATATTTATCTTTTCTTATTGTTACATGAACAATTTTTGGGAATATATATATATATATATATATATATATATATATATATTTATATGAATTTATGATTGACTCAAGCTTTGATCTGTTTGCTTTTATTTTTTTGTGCCGTATCTTTAAATTCTATATGCTGTGTATATTATCTGGATGGTGGTATTCATCTTAGCTAGTAGGATTTTGGCTTCGTCAAATAGAGGGAGATTGTTGGGTATTGTATCCACAATTACCTGGATTTGAGGAAGCCACCTGTCAAGCTAAGATGAATTCACAATATATTTGATGAAATCTTTCAAGTTGTGCTTGCAGTTATTCCACGCTAAGTACACACCAATGTCAGGGTGCAGTAGGTCAATATTCACGGGTCTGCGCGACGTAATCCCTCGTTGAGCAGATCAGTGTGTTGGCCTACGTGTACTCTCTCTATTGGAGTGTACTTATTTTCAAGTACAGGGTTGTGATAATGCAAGAGCAGACAAGGAGCAAGGATGGGTCAAAGAGCAGCTCATGGGTGGAAAGACGAAAAATCGTCTAAGTAATAATCGACGAGAATCACCAAGTGATTCTCGCCGATTCGGCTAGAATCACTAGTGATTCTCGCCGAATCGTCGAGAATCACTGGCTGATTCTCGCCGTCTCTATCCGGCTAAATCAGAGCGTGCAAATCTGTCGCTAAGTCAAAATCGTCGAGAATCACTGGCTGATTCTCGCCGATTCGACGAGAATCACCTTCGATTCTCGCCGATTTTGCCTTAGGCGAATTTCTGGAACCCGCTGGACCGGACTCAGCCGCTGGCGCTGTTTTGAACCGGGCTTGGGGTTTCTTGTTGGTGGGGCCCACAACGGTCATCTTGAAGACCTAATGTATAAATACATCTGTATTTTTGAACAGTAATAGAAGAAGATAGAAAAACGAATACACGAGCCGCCGACGTGACCTAGATCGGAAATCCTTCTCCGCCGCCGCCGTCGCCGCTCGTGCCAGTTGATCGCCGACTTTTGATCGTGGTTTCTTCCAGATCTCCCGGCGACAGAAGCTCAGCCAAGCACAGTGTCTCACGCGTCTAACCAGAGATCCTTTGTCTCTTGATTCGTTGATCGGGAAAACCTTCCCCTTCCGAATCGATCGAGACGATCGATCCTAGTGTGACCGTTCGAAGACCTTGCTAGCTTTGCTACGAAAGTTGAATCTCCAAAGTACAGCAGCAGCACTCCGTTGTCGCCGCCGATCCCGAGAACCAAGCCGCCGCCCTTCTTGCCGCCGCCGGTTTCGGGAGAGATTCTCTCTAAGTGAGATCTAGGGTTGTGGACTCTTCGTTGACTTCAAGAACACGTCATCGAACGAAGAGGGACACCTTAGTCTTCATAAGTTGTTTGTATTTCTTATACAATCTATTTTCAATTTCTTTGTAACGGACCGATTGGTCCCTAGTTGTAAGGGTTGGGTGCAACCCGTGTTGTGGGAGTGGTGACTCCTACGTGTGGAAGGGTTCCTTCCGTTAGTGCAAGGATTGGATTTCAATCCTGTTGGTGAAGTGACCGAGTCGTCCCAGGTTGGGAGATAGGTCGAAGGGGGAAAGTGGATGTACCCAAATCGGGGAACCACTATAAATTGCTTGTGTCCTTTCTGTGCTGTGTTGTTTTGTTTTCTTGTGCAGGTACGACTTTAATTCCGCAAAAACGCTGCAAGACACCTATTCCCCCCCATAGGTGAAGGTAGTTGACACTAAGTGGACTTTCAGTACCTCCATTTCTTTCTTTAATCATTATAAACATGTTGCCCTGCGATGGGCATTGCCACAGCTCGGAGTTTGGACCCCTTCTATGTACAAACCTCTAGGTAAGCGATGTTTGTTTTGTCAAAGCATGGATCGCATGGTGAAGGATTGTGAAAAATGAAAATTGCAAATAGAGAAAGAAGATAAGTACGTGCTTATGGTCGTACCTCCATTTCTTTCTTTCACATCTCCTTCGTTCGCTGACGATGCATCCATTAGCCCCCCAAGTTTTCTTGGGAGTTTATTGGATACATCGATGAGTGTAATGACAAAGTGGAGCATTGTTTTTTCTTTAGCCACCCCACCTCTTATGGATTCAACCATGAAGGATAAAATTCTTAAATCTATTGTAAATTCCCCAAATTCTTTAAATTTTAATATGTATATATCTAATAATTTGTTGGGTGAGTATGAATTACAGAAAGATGGAGATGAGGATTTGCCCCGTCTAGTGTGCACTAAATATGGAAGGTAGGGAATATTACTGCAGTAAGCTTAATAAACAATCAAACTCGTTTGAAAAAGAGTTTGGGATACGATCGCCCATGTTTCAGTAAGTCTGCCCCTAGTATGATAACTCGTACAAAGGAGGAACCTGAAATTGTGAGATCCCCCAAACTCTGTTCCTTTAAGTGGGATGCATTCATGCCAGCTTGCTTCACCATGGTGCATGCCATGTGGAAAGAGGCAGTCACCGGTGAAGGGGAAACCTCCTCTTTGTTTGTGAAAGCCCCCTCCTACCCAATCTTTAGTGGTGTGGGCTCCTTGCCTAAGTCTCCCTCTGCAATTACTCTCACCATTTTTGTCTTAAACATGTCTGTCTTGGAAACCATCCCATTACAGGATTGCCTGGCTAAATACCTAGAGGGGGGATGAATAGGTTTCTTTTAAGTTTTTGGCTCAAACTATTAGGTCTTTATTGAATAACCTCCCTTTGATATCACTTGAAAGTCTTTTAAGGGTAGCTAAACACCTAGAGGAGGGATGAATAGGTTTCTTTTAAGTTTTTGGATCTTTTTAAAGTTACACTTGATGTGTTGTTGTTAGGATGTTAACTTTCAAGATTACACAGAACACACAAACAGTTTATAGTGATTCCCCTATCTAAGGTACATCTACTTTCCTCCTTCACCTATCTAACAGTGTGTTAGATTCGGTCAACTCCTCCAAAATCTCAGATCAACTGATCTTACACCTCAGATCCTCCCCATGATCCTACAGCTCAGAGTGTTTCTCACTCTTACAACTCAGACTGCTCACAATCCTACCTTAGAGATAACATCAAGTCTCCTATCTCAGGCTCACAAGCAAGTCCTACCTCAGCCTTTATAACACAAGCTACCTCAGATTCTTTACAAGAATCCTACCTCGGACTTTTGGATAAAGTCCTACACTCAGCCTTTATAAAACAGGCTTACACTCATATCTCAGTGAGATCTTACAATGGGGATTTAAAGATTGGTACACTGACTCTGGAACAAAGATTCTGGAGTCTTCTTCTTTAGTTGTTCCACCAAACAGCTTCTCTTCACCATAACAACAGGAGATGATCTTCAGATTATGAACAGACTGTGCTGTGAGTATACTTGCAGAGAGCTTCTTCCGCAAGCCTTTTTGAATGATTGATCTGTAAAATATCAAGCTTGAACACAATGAAAATTGTTTCTCTGCTGGCGGCGACTGTCTGCAACTTAGGGTTTCAGAATATTTTTCTAAAAGTACTTCAATAAGTTCTGCAAAAAGTCTCTTAATAATTCCCGAGAAGTCTTTACAAAAGTCATCCGCACTTTACTTTTATATTCCAGCAACTGCAACGGCTAAATCCTGTTTAGGTTAGCGGCATGACCGGCTTTAATGATTGAATCTTCCCAAGATTGCATGTCAGACAAATACGGCGGTTTCCGTCTTTTAGCGCGCAATCTGCGTCGATTTGAATTTTATGTGACGTCAGCCAAATAGACAAGACGCTCTCTGACTTAGAATAATTTCTGAACTTTTGATACAGGCATTGAGTGTTGTAAGCAATATCACTTAGTCAAATTCTAGATCACTAAAGAAGCATTGAGAAACAGTACTTAACTCATCGCATAAAACAAAGACGTTGAGTGATTTCTTGTATCTCGACGAATTTATACTTAAGTCATTTTTTTCCTTTTTGCTAAAGCGTTGAGTGAAGTCTTTCTGAAGAGGCGTTGAGTGACAACAGTTAACTCAGCGCATTCTATTTAGGAGTTGAGTCAAGTCTTGTAACTCGACGCATTTGAACTTAGATAGTTTTACTGCTTCACTGCTTAGGTGTTGAGTGAATGATCTTCACTCGACGCATTTGAACTTGGAATGAAACTCAGCTCTTTTACTGAAACGTTGAGTGAAAGACCTTCACTCGACGCATTTGAACAAAGCCTGAATTTCTGCTCTTTTACAGAAGCGTTGAGAGAGTAACATTCAATCAACGCATTAGTCTTGAGCGTCGAGTGATGTGAGATAACCCGACGCATTTGAACTTAGACAAATTCTTCGCCTCTCTTCTGAGGCGCTGAGTGAATAACATGGTGTCAACGTCTATAGACCTCGAGCGTCGAGTGATGTGAGATGACTTGACGCATTTGTACTTTGCAGATTTTCTTCAATTCTAGAGTGTGCTGACTTATTCTTAGCATGTTAGTCAATCAAATATATGTTTCCTGCACAGGATAACTTAGAGGAAATGTCAAATACATGTATGTGTATATTATTGACTTATGAGGCTTCTTCAAATCTAGGACATTGTGGTCAATATTCCCAACAATCCTTTAGGCAGTATATGTATCGAATGATGAAAAGGATGAGGTTGGCAATATCAAAGGGTTCCTGCTGCAATATGTGATATGTCACCAGTTCAATTGAGTTGTGACACCTTATTGTCCCCTGACTTGCACATTATAGTATGGTGGAGAATGTCTTGAATGATCCAGGCGTCCTATGTCACTATGGACACGGTAGAGATTAAGGCTCCGTTTGGGAGAATTTATTTTCACTAGTCAAGCGGATACGACCGCATGAACCGGACCTTAATTAAGATCCGGTTCATGCGATCGTAACCGCTTGGCCGGTGAAAATAAGTCCAACCAAGCGGAGCCTAAGTCTGATACTCCATCCATGTGATGGAGCATCCGGTTGACTAGTGTCAAATCTCTCATTGCCCTGAGTTCTCCACAATGTCCAGCATATACCCACAAGCTGGATTGATCGTAAATCAACATGAGTGGATACGCCATGAACCGGAACAACTGACTGAACCACACCATGTGATGCTGATTTTCCTGGCTTGCGCAAGTTATTGTGGAAGGTCCTCACCAATTTGGATGAGAAACCTTCCTCGAATTGGAGAAGGGGAACCAAGCCCTTTGTCTCTAAGTAAGCATAAATATTCCCCATCTCATTTGTATGCAAATAGACATTAAAACCTATGCTGATCCAGGCACTCTCAATTCCAGGATGGGTTTCATCTCTCATTTTGAGTGGCCTTTTTAATGTGGATCTCCTTCCCTGAGCATTTGATTCGGTCATCTAAGTATTTGTTTCAAAAAAAATAAAGGAAAATCTATTACAGCAATTAATAATCTTAATAAAAAAAGGATAAACATCAGAACTTAATAACAAAATTTTAGAACATAAAAAAATACGTGCAAAAACCTGCAGGTAGGCGAATCAGTGTTGTTGGAACCTGCTGGTCGGCGATTCACGTAGCATTTGTGTGCTACCACTCGGAAATACCGTCAGCAATAGCATACAGGTACAGGTTCCTCCAAACGACTACTTTTTTTAAAATCCCACCAATTTAAATTGTATGTATTGATTTATGACTCTAAAACAAGTATCTTTAACACTTGTAAATTGGTGATCTAGAGTAGAACATAAGATCTACATCAAATTTTATCTTAACATCTGAAATAAAAGATGGATCTAAGAGATCTCATGTATATTCATGAGTATGAAAAATAAAAACAATTTTTTTGAGTATAATTCTGCAGATCTCCATCTCTGTGGGGATTCTACCCCAATCAATCCAAGCAAACCCAAAAATATTTAGCAAATCATGAGAAATCTTTACCAAAAAAGAGAGAACTTGGAGAGTTTGACGGGATCCTTGCTCTTGGTGAATAGTCTCTGCCCTCTGGAAGTTTTCTTACGCGATATTGAACTATTTTAAGGATATGGGACACCTATAAGGGGAATTTACTTCAGAACTGCCTTTTTAACATGCTACCACTTAACATGCTCCACCATCTGTAGTGCAAAAAATGACACCCTTAGTCGTATCACTTCAGATTTAATTTTTAACAAACTAATACCAGAGGTAGTGACATCCTTTGTCTTTTTTGTTTGATGATTCACTGCTTTCACTTTATGTGATGTTTGCCTTTTAATTGATGCTATTTTAGGATATTTGACAAAATACGAAAATGTTTGATCTCCTATATTGTAAAAACTTACGGAAAATGTGTTTATTGATCATTTTCTGTCTTGTTCAGCATGCATTTCTATAAAAACTAGTAATTTTATATCATTATTGTTAAGATGCAATGAAAAAGCTCATTACGAGGAACTCATGTATAAGCCCATGTATATTCTATTTAGTCCCACATTGTCGATGTAGAAGGCTCTTCTTCTCTTTCTCTCTATATAAGTGTATGTATTCCTGTATTTAAAGAGATAATAAAATTCTGGGTTATTTTCTCTCTCTTGCGTCTTTCTCTACATGGTATCAAAGCTATCGATCCCTCTGGGCGGTTTCTGGTTTTCTAACTGCAACACTCTGCGGTTTCCTAACTCGCTGTGCTCTGGGCGATTAGACTTCTTCTAACCGCACACTTTCCTACTTTTGGGCGAACTCTCTCTTCTATCCGCACCCCCCCCCCCCCCCTTTCGTAGTTCCACCTCAATCCTTCCCTTCAGCGGTTTCTACTCCAAGCCACCATCTCTCCTCAGACCGCCAGTCTAACCGCCCCTTGCAGACGCCTTTGCGAACTTCGGTTAGGCACCTTTTGCGGACTTCTCCCTTCCTAGCCGCTTCTCTTTTATGTGGCATCCACCATTCTTCTCCTTTCCCCTGGTTCATATAATCTCTTGATCAGTGGGCCCCTCGCTTTCACGGCTTCCTCTTCTCTGCGGCTTGCGTCTTTCTAACCGCCAGTCCGCTCTCTGCTTTATCAACCGCACGTTCTCTTTCTAACCGCGTGTTTGCTCTCTGCTCTTTACTCGTCGCGGCCTTATTGGTTAGCTGCTTGCCTTGTCCGCTAGCCGTTCTCTGCCTTCTAAACCGCAGGTTCTCTTTTTTAACTGTGTTTACTCTCTGCTCTCTACTCACAGCGGCCTCGTTGGCTAGCCGCTTGCCTTGTCCGCAGCGGCCTCTGTTTGCGACTTACTCCCCGCTGCTCTCTACTCGCTGCGGCTTGACTTGAGGTCTTCTTCCCGCGATTTGTTGCTTCTGTGTGTTGCTTGTCGCGGCCTCTGCTTCCGGTGACCTTTGCTCTCTTGTCGCCGTGCTATTTGCAGCCTGTCTGCTACCAGCTAGTCTGTTGCGGCCTTCCTTAGTCTCTTTCCTCTCTAGCCACTATTGTCTGTGGTCTGCTTCTATCCGCCCGTTCGCCGTCTCCTAGCTGCCCGACCATTCTCTTCTAGTTGTCATGTCCTCTACGACAGCTCCCTCCCTTCCCGCACGTGTTGCAACCCCGCCTTCTGAAACTCGTGATGAGCTTCTCATAACCATCATTTCTCTCAACGGCAAGGCCAACTTTGTCGAATGGGTACATTCGATCCGTCGTGTTCTACAGACCAAGGGTCTTCTCCATCATCTCACTCGGGCCCAACCAACTGACCCTACCAATGATTGGTTGCGTGATGACGGACGGGTCCAATCCTGAATGCTAATTCCATGGACGTCGAGTCATACCGAATGACCATGTATTATAAAACGGCCAAGGAAATGTGGGACGAGCTGCATTCTCTCTACTATGGCAAGGACGGCTTACAACACCTGCTTGACATTATCTCTGTCCTTCAATCACTGGACCCTGGAGCTACGGGCGACTTGACTTCCTTTGTTGTGAAGGCGAAAACTCTGGTAAAAACCTGGATACAACATCAGCCCCCCTCCACCGATCTTGCAACTCAACGGGCACAGAAGAAAGTTGTTGACATCGCTATGATGATGACCCGTGTTCTCAGTCATCTTCACAGCGTCCGAGCTCAGATTCTTTCCTCTTCCACTACGTCTTCTTTGTCTGATGTTTGCTCTATACTGCTCAACGTTACACCACCATCTGAGGTGTCTCCCAGCTTCTCTCTGGCTCTGCTCTAGCAGCCCCTCTTACCTACTCCTACTCCTCCAGCTCGTGACTCTTCTAATCGGGGAGGTCACTTCACGTCTCGAGATCGAGGACGTGCGGGGCGATATACTCTTAAGTGTACCACTGTGGTCGAGATGATCATCTTGAAGCTACCTGCTACCGCAAGCATGGACTGCCTCCTCATCTTACTTCTAAAATTGTTATTGCTCCTCATCACACAAGCTCTACTCCAACCGAGTCACGCTCGTCTACCCAGCAAGATATCAATGACCTTCGCCTACAACTTCAGCAGCTCCAAGGCGTTGTTAATCGCTCATCTGGCTCGGTTGCTTCTTTCTCCACCGAAGGTATATCTTGTCTCTCTCATAGCTCTCACTGGATCGTGGACTCTGGTGCTACTCACCACATTACCTCCCATAAGCCACCTCGGCAAATGGTGACACAACTCCGGTGTCTGGAGCTGCTGACCTGCGGCTCACTCCTACTCTCTCCTTGTGATCGGTCCTTCATGTTTCGGGATCATACTTCAATCTACTCTATGTTAGTAGGCTTGCTCAGGACCTTGATTGTTGTTTAATCTTCTCTCATTCGTCTTTTGTTGTGCAGGATCGTCGAACACGGAATATCATTGGTAAAGGACGGCTATCAAATGGGCTTTATCTCTTGGATGTTCCCCCTACCATCCTCTATGCAGTTCCCTCTGTTGATTGGCATCGTTGTCTTGGCCAAGCTCCTCTCTTGATTCTATAGAAGGCTCTTCTTGGTGTCTTCTTGCATGAGTTTTCTTGTGAATCATGTATCTTGGGCAAGCAGCATTGTGTTTCTTTTTCACCTACATGTAATCGGAGTGATACTTCATTTTTTTAAGTACATTATGATATCTGGGGTCCCTATAAATACCCCAGTGTTTTTTGTTGATGCTCGGAAACGGAAGGGGGCAGGTTGTCGCGGGCACCAGCAGCTAACGGGGTGTTTTCGATCTCACGGGCAAGGTGATTGAAGAAGGTTGCGGGGATAGAGAAGAGAAGGAAGCTTCTGAGTGCTCGAGAGTGGAGCAAACGCTTGTTCAAGGGTTGCGGGGATAGAGGAGAGAAGGACGTTGATCCGAGTGTGATGGTTGGGAAGGTTGATCAGGAACTGTCGAGCAGACGGTAGACCAGCGGAGAAAGCTGATGAGCAGAGGAGAAGCTTGCTGAGCAGAGAAAAAGCTTGCTGAGCAGAGAAGAAGCTTGCTCAGCAGAGGAGAAGCTTGCTGAGCAGAGAAGAAGCTTGTTCAGCAGAGGAGAAGCTTGATGAGCAGAGGAGAAGCTTGCTGAGCAGAGGAGAAGTTTGCTGAGCAGAGAAGAAGAAAGGGGCCGCTAGCAGCGGCAACAACAGACTTCGCCCGCCGCGGCTTAAATGTCACTCTTGCGACGGGCTTTTCTTTAGTCAAGAAACAAGATTACAGCTTGCTAAAGTATTTTTACACAAGAAAGAAATAAAGGGTACAATGGGGGAAGCTGGCGCTTAAGGAAGGAGTTGCCAGAGGCTAAGGAAAAGAGACTGCTGGCAGGCCGCGCGGCTTGATGGCAAACTGTGGAGGATTGGAAAACTGAGTCCGCAGGGCTTGCTGGCAAGTTGTGGAGGACTGGAAAACTGAGTCCGCAGGGCTTGCTGGCAAGCTGTGGAGGACTGGAAAACTGAGACCGCAGGACTTGCTGGCAAGCTGTGGAGGACTGGAAAACTGAGTACGCAGGGCTTGCTGGCAAGCTGTGGAGGACTGTAAAATTGAGTCCGCAGGGCTGACAAGCTGTGGAGGACTGGAAAACTGAGTCCGCAGGGCTTGCTGGCAATCTGTGGAGGACTGGAAAACTGAGTCCGCGGGGCTTGCTGGCAAGCTGTGGAGGACTGGAAAACTGAGTCCGCGGGTCTTGCTGGCAGCGGCAGTTTTCCTTCGGCGCGTCGTTCTCCCCCCTCAAATGAGAGGTATCAGGGGCTATTTATAGAAGATCTTATAGAAGCAGGGCCTAGTGACGTCATCATGGAGACTTGTGCGGACTCGGCGAGCAAGCTGTCCGGCTGGGCGGACTGGGAGAAGGCAGACCGCCTCCTTTAGGCTGCTGAGGCATAGGGGGCGGCCTGGGCAAGGAGGCCGCCCCTGGTGGGCGGCCTGGACCAGGAGGCCGCCCCTGGTGGGCGGCCTGGAGCAGGGAGGCCGCCCCTGGTGGGCGGCCAGGCACTGGAGGCCGCCCCTGGTGGGCGGCCAGGCACTGCAGGCCGCCCCTGGTGGGCGGCCAGGCACTGGAGGCCGCCCCTGGTGGGCGGCCAGGCACTGGAGGCCGCCCCTGGTGGGCGGCCTGGCACTGGAGGCCGCCCCTGGTGGGCGGCCAGGCACTGGAGGCCGCCCCTGGTGGGCGGCCTGGAACTGGAGGCCGCCCCTGGTGGGCGGCCAGGCACTGGAGGCCGCCCCTGGTGGGCGGCCAGGCACTGGAGGCCGCCCCTGGGGGGCGGCCTGGCACTGGAGGCCGCCCCTGGTGGGCGGCCAGACACTAGAGGCCGCCCCTGGTGGGCGGCCAGGCACTGGAGGCCGCAACTGGTGGGCGGCCTGGAGCAGGGAGGTCGCCCCTGGTGGGCGGCCTGGACCAGGAGGCCGCCCCTGATGGGCGGCCTGGACCAGGAGGCCGCCCCTGGTGGGCGGCCTGGACCAGGCGATTACTCCTGCACTCTGCACCACCTTCAAGTCGTGGCGACCTCTCTGCCTTGCCGCCGGTGGTCTGCCCCCTGGCCGCTCGGACTCCAGTCTGGGTGTGTTCCTTGTGCTATCTGCCGGTCTTGCCTCTTACTCGTCTCAGTCACGGCGACCTCTCCAGAATCAACCGGCCAGACTGTGATTTCCTCTGCAGACCGTCCGGTCTATGCTCCTGAACTTCGTGATGAATCGCGCATTACTACCATTTCACTTGTCGGGAAGAAGAACTTTGTGGAGTGGGTCCATTCTGTTCGCTGAGTACTACAATCCAAAGGTTTTCTCCATCACTTGACCCAAGCTCCTCCTGCTCCTCCTACAGATGATTGGTTGCGCAATGATGATCGGGTTCAGACCTGGCTCCTCAACTCCCTGGATACTGAACTCTATCGAATGGTCATGTATCACGACACGGCCAAAGCAATGTGGGATAAGCTCCAGTCGTTATACTCTGGGAAAGATAGTCTTCAGCATCTCTACGACATTATTACTGATCTACAGTCTCTTGATGTTTGCGGGGCCACCGGCCTCACCTCATTTGTTGCTCGGGCCAAGACTCTTGTTGAGGTCTGGATCAAACATCAACCTCCTACATTGGACCTTGCTATACAACGCGCTCAGAAAGAAGCCGTCGGGGTGGCCATGATGATGGCTCGTGTTCCACCCCACCTTCACAGCATTCGGGCATAGGTTCTCTCCTCGGTTGATACTCCATCATTATCAGATGTGTGTTCTATACTGCTCAAGGTCTCCCCGCCTCCCGATCATTCTACTCCACCATCCCCGACTCTCCTGCAGCAAACTTCTGCTCCTGTGTTGCCTTCTCCCCCCCCCCCCTCCTACTCGCGAGAGGCGTACTGGCTCTTGCAGTCGCGGACGGGGAGGTCGGCCTCGCCCAAAGTGTTCCTTCTGCGGAAAAGATGACCACCTCGAGGCCACATGCTATCGCAAGCATGGGATTCCACCTCGTCCACAGGCTAGTGCTGCCGCTACCGACTCCTCTGCTCGAACTGACCTTGAAGAGGTTCGCCTTCATCTCCAACAGATCCAGTGTTTGCTCAGTCGCTCGCCTGCCTCTGTTGCCTCTACTGCCTCCATCTCCCAAGAAGGTATCACTTGTCTCTCCACTAGTCCGCGTTGGATAGTGGACTCGGGTGCCACTCATCACATCACCTCCCTGCGGCCACATCAGTACCTGCATTCTCCTCATCCTAAGTACATCACAGTGGCCAATGGGGCCACTGTTCCTGTATCTGGATCGGCTGACATCCCTCTCACTTCCTCTCTTTCTCTACGCTCGGCCCTTCATGTTCCAGGCTCGCCGTTCAATTTGCTTTTTGTTGGTCGCTTGACTAATGATTTGAACTGCTCTGTGACATTTACTTCTTCCTCTTTTCTGATACAGGATCACAGGACGCGGACTATCATTGGTAAGGGACGACTACAGAACGGGCTCTACCTTCTTGATGAATCTCCCGCCATCCTCTCTTTCGTCTCCTCCATCGATTAGCATCGGCGTCATGGTCATGCCCCTTTACCTGTCCTCCAGAAGGCTCTACCTGATGTATCTTTACCTTCTTTTCATTGTGAATCATGTGTGTTAGGTAAGCAGCCTCGTTCATCTTTTTTACCTAAATGTACTTGGAGCATTGCTCCCTTTATTTTGGTACACAGATATTTGGGGTCCGTACAAAGTTAATAGCATTTCTGGTTATCGCTATTTTCTGACATTTATTGATGACTATTCGTGAATGACATGACTATATTTACTTCGTGATCGCTCTGAGCTTTCTCGTGTTTTTAGGGCCTTCCTTCTTGAGACCCAAACACAATTCTCCACTAACATCAAAACTTTTCGCACAGATAATGCTCGCGAATACACTAGCCACGAATTTGCAACTCTTTGCACTGACTTTGGGGTTATTCACTAAACTTTTTGTGTCTATACCACCCAACAAAATGGTGTCGCGGAGGGGAAGAATCGTCACATTCTCGATGTGGCCCGCTCTATCATGCTCCAAATGCACGTTCCCAAAAATTATTGAAACATTGCTTTTTTGACGGCTTGCTACCTGATTAACCGTCTTCCTTCCCCTATCCTCCACAACCTTGGTCCAACATTGGACAAATTGGACCCCCGGGCAACCAAACACGTCTTTGTCGGCTACTCACGGACACAAAAAGGCTATGTTTGCTACTCACCAACTACCCGAAAGGTGACATTGTCTGCTGATGTTACCTTTCGGGAGGATCTCCCGTTCTTCACTACTTCAGCTCTGCTGCCTTCCCCATCGTCTTACGTCCAGTTATTCCTGTTACCACTCCTCCACCACTAAGACCTACAGCCCCGGCTCCTCCTGTTGTCAAACCTCCTGTTATTCAGGTTTACACTCGTCGCCATCCTGCCACCGGTGCCCCACTGCAGTCGGCCTCGCCTTCTGAGGCTCCGCGTCCCGCTGATCCAGCACCAGAATCTACAGCTCATCCCATGGCAAATTATGTATCCTTACATCGTCTTTCTCCACAATTTCAGACTTTTGTCATTTCATTATCCTTGATTTCGGTACCTAACTCTGTGCAGGAGGCTCTCCAACATCCGGGCTGGCGTGCGGCTATGGAAGAAGAGATGACGGCTCTCTGTGCTAACCAGACCTGGACATTGGTACCATTACCTACCGGTCATACACCTGTTGGGTGTAAATGGGTCTTTGTGATCAAGCATGCTCCTGATGGAACGATAGATCGTTTGAAGGCACGTCTAGTGGCTCGTGGCTTCACCCAGCAACAAAGCCTCGATTATGAGGAGACGTTTTCGCCTGTGGCCAAGCTAAACACCGTTCGGGTTCTTCTCTCGGTCGTTGTACATCGACAATGGTCATTACACCAACTGGACATCAAAAATGTTTCCTCAACGGCGACCTCCAGGAAACGGTCTTCATGCAGCAACCGTGGGGTTTGAGACCACGCGGGAGTCCCGAGTTTGTCATATCAAAAAGTCCATTTATGGTCTCAAACAATCCCCTCGGGCATGGTTTGACAAGTTCAGTAAGGTCGTTCGGCAAGTCGGTTTCACTCGAAGTTCAGCTGACTTCTCTCTATTCACACGTCATCAGGCAACAGGAACTGTCTTCTGTTGGTGTACGTTGATGATATCTTGATCACTGGAGACGATTCCAAGGGCATCCAAACAGTTAAACAGCACCTCAGCTCCGTCTTTCAAACCAAGGATCTGGGACATCTTCGTTACTTCCTTGGTATTGAAGTCGCGAGACGACCAGATGGACTCGACATTTCTCAAAGAAAATACTGTCAGGATCTCCTTCAGGATGCTGGTTACTCGGGATGCAAACCTACTACTACTCCGATGGACGCGAATCATAAGTTGTGCGCACATTCTTCTGATACCGACCTTCCTCTTCAAAATCCGGAATACTATCGACGACTGGTTGGAAAATTGATCTATTTAATGGTCACAAGACCGGATATTTCCTTCGTCGTTGGGGTAGTCAGCAGATTTATGCATGCTCCGCAAACATCACACCTCCAAGTTGTTGAACGTATTCTTAGATACCTAAAAACAGCTCTGGATCATGGTTTGGTATACAAAACTGCATCCTCTACTCCAACATTGGTTGCGTACTCTGATGCTGACTATGTCGATTCCTTGGATGATCGACGGTCAACCAGTGGTTTTTGTACCTATTTCGGAGGACATCTCGTTACCTGGCGGAGTAAGAAACAAGCAGTAGTTGCTCGATCATCAGCTGAAGCAGAATATCGATCAATGACGTCTGTTGTCTCTGAGCTTACCTGGCTTGAAAGTCTCCTGGCCGATCTAGGGGTAAAGCTTCCCTCACCTGCCATACTGTGTTGTGATAGCCAAGCGGCTATACATATTGCGAAAAATCCAGTCTTTCATGAAAGAACGAAACATATTGAAGTAGACTGTCACTTTATTCGAGAGAAAGTACAAATGAAGAAGATAGAATTGAAGCATGTTCCTGGTACTGAACAAGTGGTTGATATCCTCACAAAGGCTCTACCTAGCACCCTATTCTACCAGTGTCTGTCCAAGCTTGGCGCATACGACTTGTACGCTCCAGCTTGCAGGGGAGTGTTAGAAAAGCCCATGTAATTAAGCTCATTTATTTGTTTTTCTTCTTTTCTCCTCTTTAGTCTCACGTCTTGTATATGACTCTCTTCTCTCTTTCTCCCTCCTATAAATATGTATTCATATATTGTAATTTATTATTGAGGAAGTATATACAAGGTTAAGCCTTTTTCTACAGAACATAAAATTGGAGAATATTTTTCACGGACTCTTAACATTTCTCTACCATATCACAATAGTGGGGGCATAAGAGTTGTCCATTTGAAATGTTCTCATATGAATCACGTTAGTCCTTAACTAGGGAGAGTTCCAGTAAGACCTTACGAGGCACTGGGGGTAAAGAGTGTTAACAGTAGAAAGAGAGAAAATTATATTAGGTTGCCCCAAATCAGGCCAAGCATTCATACATATAGGACATATAACACGTGACATATCATGTGAAATAAGTAGCGGGAAAAATAAAATTTAAACTAAACGCGTATATTCAACTATTCCACTCAAGTTGAGAATATATATTGATCATACCCAACCTGACTGTATCGTTCATGAAGTTGTCATAGCTTAACCCCTTGGTGAAGGCATTGACTAGTTGATCATACGAATTCACGAACGGAGTACAGATATTTCTCTTATCCAGGTGATCTTTGATGAAATGTCTGTCAACTTCAACATGTTTCGTCCTATCATGTTGAACCGAATTGTGAGTAATACTTATGGCAGATTTGTTGTCGCAATAGATAGTAATTTGGTTCATTCACCTAGAGAATCATATCTTGGAGAATTGTCTTCAACCTCAACCTCTCACATACTCATTGCGTCATATCCCTATATTCCGCTTCGGCACTTGAGCGAGCAACAACATTTTGTTTCTTGTTCTTCCACGATACAAGATTTCCCCCTACAAACGAGCAATGCCCGGTAGTATACTTTATATCATCTTGACTACAAGCCCAAATGGCATTTGTAAACACTACAATTTCCAAAGGTTGGTTTGCAGAGAACAGAATTTCACGTCCTCGAGACTACTTAAGGTATCTCAATACTCGATACGCTGTCTGCGGATGGCAAATTGTGGGAGAATGCATAAATCTACTACGTACGTAATAACAGGGTGAGTATGAGATAAATATATGAGTCTCCCTACCAATCATTGGTACCTTGAAACATCCACTTTCTCTCCATTAATATCAACATCAATCTTGTAATTAGCCTCAATAGGTGTATCCACGGGAGCACACTCAAACATCCCAGTTTCTCCAGAAGATCAAGGGTATACTTTCTCTGAGAGATGAAGATCCCCTAACAAGACCTCACTACTTCAATTCCCAAGAAATATTTCAACTTCCCCAGATCCTTGACTTTAAATTCTTTGCCCAATTATTCTTTCAAGTGCATGATCTCCTTTAGGTCATCTCTTGTAATGATGTTATCATTCACGTACACAATAAGAATTGATATTTGAGCTCCTCTCCTTTTGATAAAGAGAGTGTGATCAGCAAGTCCTTGAGTATAGTCTAGTTGAAGCATGGTCTTATTAAACCATTCAAACCAGGCTCTAGGGGACTGCTTCAGGCCATATAGGGATTTCTGCAGACGACAGACCTTTCCATTGGGCCCTTCTTTGGTAAAGACAGGAGGGCTAATCATGTAGACTTCTTCCAGATCACCATGCAAGAACGCATTTTTGACATCAAGTTGTCGTAACTTTCACCCAAGACAAGCAACATAAGAGATGATCGCCTGAATAAACTTCATCTTTACAACAGGAGCAAAGGTTTCTTGGTAGTCGATTCCTTAGGTCTGGGTATACCCTTGAGCGACCAAACGTGCTTTATGCCACTCCACCACCCCATCTTGATTGTGCTTAATAGAGAAAATCCAGCGTGATCTAACTGTTCGGCGTGTTCGCTTCCCAAAGGGAAAACGTGCAAGCTGCCATGTTCTATTTTTCTTCAAGGCACGCATATCTTCTTTCATAGTCTGTTTCCACTCAGGTATTTGAACAGCCTCCTGTCAGGTCTCAGGAATCACAATAGAGGAAAGAGATGAGATAAAATCTTTATGAGCCTAAGAGAGGTGATTGTAAGAAATGTAGTTGGCAATAGGGTGTTTGGTGTCATCAGTATTACCTTTAAGACGAGCAAGGGGAACATGGAGGTCATCATCTGAATCTGGAGCGAAGGTAGGCACCGGGATTGGTGGAACATCCATGGTCTATACTTGCTCAGCAGTCCGAGGTATGCGAGCGTATGTATATAATATAGGAGGAGCGGGGGTGGGAGGAACAAAAGTACTACTGGGTGAACTAGGAACGGGAGGAGGGGGAATATGAGGAGAAGCAACAATCAGGAGAGGAGAGTCAATGGTCCTGACACTATGACTACTTGTCTCTCCCTGATGAGGACCAAAATAAGACTCCCCCTCACGAAAAGTAACATCAACAGTACAGTAATAGCGATGAGTAGGAGGGTGATAACGCTTATACCCTTTGGTGGTAGTAGAGCAGCCAACGAAAACACATCGAAGGGAGATAACATCCAGTTTATCGAGATGCGGGGTATGAACATGAACAAAGCAAGCTGAGCCAAATATGCGAGGAGCAATGTGAGATGGGTGGACAATGTGGTTATTGGCTAAACTGAAAGGGGCGTATTGTAGGAAATGGAGCGAGACGGTAGACAATTAATGAGATGAGCAACGGTCAGAACTGCATCACCCCAATAGTACTTTGGAAGGTTCATTGCAATTAGCAAACACCAAGCAACCTCCAGTAAGTGTCTGTTTTTTCGTTCGGTTACACCATTTTGAGTTGAAGTGTGGACACAAGTGGTTTGGTGAATAATATCATGTTCGGCAAGGTAGCACCAAACGCTCTCCGATCATCATATTTGCCACCATTATCACTACAAAGCACACGAATGGTGTCATTGAACTGTGTAACAACCATTTGATGAAAGGACTGAAAGCAAGTAAGCGTGTCACTCTTCCTTTTAATAAATGCAGTCAAGTAGTACGAAAATGACAATCAATAAATATAACAAATCATTTATAACCAGATAAAGATAACATAGGGGAGGAACCCCAAACATCAGAATATATAACATCAAAAGGACAGGAACTAGGAAAAGAAACATGGTTGATACTATGACGAACATGTTTTGAGAGTTCACATGTGTCACAAGCAAACAATTTAATTAAACAACTGAAAGCATGTAACAGTTTGGTAAGATAGAAAGCAGAAGGGTGGCCAAGGTGCAGATGTCAGCGCTGGATGGCATGTAATGTCAGAGCACTAGTAGTGGAAAGAGCACTGTGAGATAACGACTGGTTCAGCAAGTATATCCCGTCAACATTCCTACCACTGCCAAGCATCTGCTTCGTATCCAGATCTTGAAACACACAAACATCAGGGAAAAAAGTTATGGAGCAATTTAAAGAAGCAGTTAAGTGGCTTATGGAGAGAAGATTTCGTGAAAACGAAGGGACATGAAAAACCGAAGAAAGAGAGAAGTCGGGGGAACAGGCAACAGTTCCTTTGACAGCAATAGAAGAAAGAGAACCATTAGCCGCAAAGATCTTATCACGACCAGAGATAGGCAGAGCCAGTCATGTGATCCGTCGCACCCGAGTCGATGATCCACTCGGAAGGGTATGAAGACATGACATGAGCACTGGTGATACCTGAAGTAGCAAACGCAACAGTGGAATCAGAGGATGTAGAGTTAGACAGGGAACGCAACATACGGCAAAAGGCCTCTAACTCCGTAGCAGAAAGGCCCCTAGAGTTGTCCTCATAAACCTCAGTTGAATGCGCAGAATATTGAGTGCGGGAACCAGCCTGACGGCTACCACCACGGTGACCCCCTCTGCCACAAGCACCAAAACCCTGGCCAGAGGGAGCAAGGTGAGGGTGCAGATGAAAACAGATGTCCTTAGTATGTCATTTCTTCCCACAGTGGTTGCATAGAGGTGGAGGACCTCAAGCAATCCCAACAAGAGCATAGTGGTCGGTAAAGGAACCAAGAAAGCGACGACAATTCTCATCACTGAGGAGCATACTGAAGGCTTCCTGAAGAGAGCGAAGAGGCTCGCGGTGCAGGACATGCAGGAGAACCGCAACAAACTCCATATTGAGCCACATAAGAAAGACGTGAACCCGAAACGATCTTTATCCTTCTGAAGAGTCTGCACATTGCAGTGCAAGCAGCGATAAAGGTGTTGAAGTAATCCAGTTCCTGATATAAGCGTTCGAACTCAAAGTAGTAGGCAGAGACGGTCATGGATCCCTGCTTCAGCTCAAAAACACGTCGAGTGAGCTCATAAATCAGCGTCGAACGGCCTGCCTGAGAGTAAGTATCACGGGTCATTTTCCAAATTTCATAAGCAGAATCCATAAGCATGTAGTTGTGATACACCTGAGGGGACATAGAATGAAGTAACCACGAAACAACCAAGGAATTGTCTGCATCCCATTTTCTCCATGAGGAATCGGTACGTGGTAGCTCAAACGTGGTACCATCAATATGCCCATATAGCTGGTAGTTTTGAATAGTATGTTGTGCCGTCCAGGACCATTCAAGATAATTTGTGTCATCAAAGGCAACAGTAGTGAGCTTCAAAGAGCCAGATTGGTTGTGGCTCCAGGAGGATCTACAGAGGGACCATGGAGGGTATCAATGTGGGGAGATGATCAGATTTCGGAGGAATCACAAATTGATGACTGTCCGAAGAAAACTAGCACGACGAAGATCTCAAATCGAAAGAAACCACATCCTACAAGTGTATCTTAGATCGTGTCGCCGGAGAGGACACCGGAGGATGCAACCATAATGTCTCCAGCAGCCCCCATGGAGGTCAAAACAATCGGAGACAAGGGGCCGCCCGGAAAAACCGGGCTGAGAAAGCCGCTGAAGCTGTAACGGCCGCTGGAGAAAAAAGAGGCGACCCCACCAAAAGAAAAAAGCGTTGGAGGAGGCGCGGGAGTAGGGGACGAAGAGGGGCGGCAGAAGCCCTAGGCTTGGGCGGGAACGGGCGTTGTAATAACGCGCTGGAAGGGCTGCAGCTGGGGGCGAACGGGTGTTGGAGGCGGGAGATCGGCGGGAGAGGAGAAATCTGTGGTCGATCGACGGAAATCGGCAGAAGCAGACGACCTCGGCGGACGCGGATCGTACGGTTTCGGCTTTGATACCAAGTAGAAAGAGAGAAAATTATATTAGGTTGTCCTAAATCAAGCTAAGCATCCATATATATAGGACATACAGCACGTGACATATCATGTGAAATAAATAGTGGGAAAAATAAAACTTAAACTAAACGCATATAACGCGTATATTCAACTTTAACATCCTAACCTACAGCATGTGAGGAGCTCATGTCCGTCCGTCATTTAGCGTGGAGCTGTTGTGATATCTTATTAAATTGTGGTTTTCTGGTTTGTAACGTATTTACCTCATTTATGTTACTTGTATGTTTTTCATGTTTTTACTTCATTGTGATTACGTTTACATCATATCATCATATATCAATTCACACTTTATTCAAGTGACTGTTTTAAGAGATTCATTTCATATATTTGAAAATTGATTTTGAAATTCTTCGACATGCATGTGTATTTGTCTGAATGATTTCCTTCAATGATGTTTCTCACTGTCTTTGTTTTTTGGTTTGTGCTTTTTAGATAATTAAAACACAAACATTTGCTCTATTGGATTGATTTACATTTAAAAGCAAAATTCCAAAAATATTTTTATTTGTATTTGCATTGGAAATCCAAAACATATATATATATATATATATATATATATATATATATATATATATATATATATATATATCTCTTTATACTATAAGCAAGGAGCAAAAGAGTCATGGTGTAACATTTGGATGCCCAAAATACCCTCCACAATGCACTTTTTGGTCATTTCTTTCATCCGGACACTATTCCATCGCCTCAAAATCCCGATACCTGACAATTTCTTCTACATTTCGTCTACCCGGTTAGGTTATTTCTTCGCGATCTTCTTCTCAAAAACCCTCGCGCTCTTCATTTCTTCCTTCCCCGCACTATTCACCGGCTTCATAATCGTGATACATCGCGGCTTTAGCGATTTCTTCCTCAGGTCTTCCGCACATGTAGGGCATCGCAATCCTCCTCACGATCTGCATCCGCCTCCTCATGATCTGCCTCCTCACGCCTTCGTCGACTTCATAGCTCCAAGAACGACACACTCCTTCCGCCCCATCCATCTCCATGTGACTTCCACCAAAAGGGCTTCTTCGTCCAGCAAAGGGAAAGCGAAGATCCCTCCCGCGGATGTCAGAAACACAACAATGGCGCTTTCATCACTCAACCATGGTATGTCATCCTAACTCCCTTACCTTAAATCCCCCACCTCTCATTTTAATCTTCTAACCCCATCGGCTAAATCTACAGCTACCTGGCGAAACAACTCCACTGAATGCTCCTACAGCGACAACATCTCCGTTCGCTTTTGAACAACATGTCTCATCACTCAACCATGGTCTGTCCTCCTCACTCCCTTACCTTAAATCCCCCACCTCTCACTTTAATTTTCTAACCCCATCGGCTAAATCTACATCTACCTGGCGAAACAACTCCACTAAATGCTCCTACAGCGGCAGCATCTCTGTCCGCCTTTGAACAGCAACAAGCGCCTCCAATCCTCCATCATTTTCTGCAATCAACTGCGCCAACAAATGTTTCTGCTTCCTCGCCTCTCCATTGCACGATATTGTGCTTCTATAAATAAATTTGTTATGCTTCCGAATGTTTCTTTTTGGCTATTTACATCCACATTTTTCTTTGACTTGATTTTTCATATGTCAACAGATTGAATGCTTGTCATATCTACATCTACTTTAAGCCTCATTTTCAGCTTTCCATTTCCCAAAAGAGCTTCAGCATAGATGAACAACTACATTTTTGCGTTGTTCTCTTATTTCAATATGCATTGGCAGCGCATAGATGTTGATCGATATAATGCCTAAGCCAAACATGTTATTACGAAATTTTGTTTCGAGGAAGCCCTTCCTCAAACAAATAGCAACAACTCAACCATTGTTAATCCCCTTTAGACGGTGGCTACTGTTATTTGCCTAAATAACAATATTACTCATTACACAATGGTTTTCTTACTCTATTTTTAAATTTAGTCTTTACAGGTAAACATTGAGTAATTTTTGAGGAATTTTTATGCAATATTTATTCTTACAAATATTATTTGCCATAGGCAGCTATTTTAGTGTGTTTATTTGATAAATATCTCATTTTTATCTAATCAGAGCTTGGATTGTTAACCATATAGAAATTATTAAGTGTTTCATCAATATTTTATCAACATTGAAGTTCTATATATTTTCATCTCATTTATCAGCCAATGTTTTCTGCTGCATCCATTAGATTTTCTTCTCATTTAAAATGTTAAATAGTAAATTACATGAACTTTCATATATAAAGATACAGCTTTGGTGTTGTTGTCCTGGAAATATTAAAGCGACAAAGAAGCAGTAATTCAAAGCTTGAACATTTGGAAGCATTTCATTTTACCTGATATCAACACTTTCAGTGGAAATATATGTGCTCGGTCAGAGGGAGTTGATTTATCCAATAAGAAAGTGTAAGTTTGTTTTCTAAATTTAGAGTTACATATATTATTTTTAATATCGGATTTGTTTTTAATTCAGTTTAAATATATGAGCTCTCAGTTTTGATTTCAGTTTCGAATTTAAATCAGATTTCAACTCTAAATTCATTTTTAATTTCAGATTTGGTTTTTTTTCGTAATTAGTTTACAGATTTTTCATTATACGGTTCATTTGTACATTCAATCTTAAGCTACACATTTGTAAATCATTTTTGAATGGTCAATCTTAAGTTTACACATTTGTGAATTTATAACCATTTATGAAAAACACAGTTAAACTTTACCTATTTTCCTTCGGCCCTACTTCGTCGCAACAATACAAAGCTCTCTAACTTTATGAAAAATTGTGCATGCTCTGCTTACTTTATAAAAATCTTTGTTTTTAATGTTTTTTACTTCACGATCTAAATAATCATGATATACACATTTTATTGCACTCTTCGATAGAATAACATGATTTTCATATTTTCATTTTCATTAAATGTTAGTGTCCATTCTTGCAGGACTGGAAAGCACCTACGTCAAGACATCAATCTCTTCTAAAAGGCGCTTTGCTTTCCCAAATTGTAAGCCAAGTTATTAATAAAGCATTCATTATCTCTTTTTACACCAATTTTTAATAATGTGGCAACATAATCAACCATTATCTGTTCAAAATATTCAAGTACTAATAATATAGACTTACTTTGCTCTCTTTAGAAATTTGGATGTAATATCTAAAATTTTAAAATATAAATTTGAACATCATATTAAGCTATACATACTTACACTCACTTTTCATTTACAGAATTGATTTTTGATTTGTAATTTTTGTTTTTATTTCTGATTAAAGTTTCTAATTTCAGACTTTCAATTGTGATTTTAATTTTGATCTTTGATTAGATATTGGATTTCAGTTTCACTTTCAGATTTCAGTTATATTTATAATATCAGATTGAGTTTTAATTTTCAGTTTGAGGATTTCAGTTAGGATTTCAAATCAGATTTTAGTCTTTGATTTAAGATTTTGAGTTTTTAAAGACAGTTTAGATTAAACTTTTAGTTTTGATTTCAAATTTAATTCCACGTGGTTTCGGATTTCGTTTTCTAAACGTAGATTAATTAACCATTGCCACAACTACTCGCACAAAACACATCATCGAGCACGACTCCTTCACTTCTGAAACTACAATTTATAGGTTTGTTATTGTAGAGAATGACCCAAAAGCTTGTATGTATTATTTCCGTATGTGAATACAATGAGAGAGTACAAATATATAGGAAAGAGGAGAGAAGAATAAATCCTATACAAGATGTGGGACTAAAGAAGGATGAGAGAGAAAGCAATAAAGAGAGCCCAATAATGGGCCCTTTACATGGGCTTTTCCAATACTCCCCCGCAAGCTGGAGCGTACAAGTCGTATGCGCCAAGCTTGGATAGGCACTGATAGAAGAGGGTACTTGGTAGAGCTTTTGTGAGGATGTCCGCGACCTGTTCAGTACCCGGAACATGCTTGAGCTCGATCTTCTTCATGTGGACTTTTTCTCGGATGAAATGACAATCTACCTCAATATGCTTCGTTCTTTCATGAAAGACCGGATTCTTGGCAATATGTATAGCAGCTTGACTGTCACATAGGAGGAGAGCTGGTGAAGATAGCCTTACACCAAGGTCGGCAAGGAGACTCTCAATCCAAGTGAGTTCCGAGACCACAGCAGTCATTGCCTTATATTCTGCTTCTGCTGAGGATCGAGCAACCACTGCTTGTTTCTTGCTCCGCCAAGTAATTAAATGTCCTCCAAAATATGTGCAGAACCCGCTAGTGGATCGTCGATCATCAAGAGAGTCAGCATAGTCGGCATCAGAGTATGGCACCAATGTAGGGATTGAAGATGAGGTTTTGAATACAAGTCCTTGGCCAGGAGCAGTTTTGAGGTATCTGAGAATCTGTTCCATTGCCTGAAGATGAGAGCTTCGAGGAGAGTGCATATATCGACTAACAAGTCCCATAGCGAAGAATATATCAGGTCTTGTTACTGTTAGGTATATTAGTTTCCCAAATAGACGACAGTAATATTCTGAATTTTGTAGAAGAGTATCAGAATCTGAGGCTTGAGCACATAGTTTGTGATTGACATCCATGGGAGTGTTTACAGGTTTGCAGCCGGAGTAGCCTGCATCATGAAGAACATCCAGACAGTATTTGCGCGGAGAGAGAACCAGACCATCTGATCGTCTAGCCACCTCCAGACCTAGGAAGTACCGAAGATGTCCCAGATCTTTAGTTTGGAAGACGGAGCTCAGATGTTGCTTAACGGTCTGTATGTTGTCCAAGTCGTCTCCAGTAATGATGATGTCGTCGACATATACCAATAGGAGAACCGTACCCGTTGCCTGGTGGCGAGTAAACAATGAGAAGTCAGCCGAGCTCCGAGTGAAGCCAATTTCCCGAAGAGCTTTGTTGAACTTGTCGAACCATGCCCGAGAAGATTATTTGAGACCATATAGCGATTTGAGAAGGTGACATACCCGAGACTCCCTCGTGGTCTCAAACCTGGGAGGTTGCTGCATGTAAACCGTTTCTTGAAGGTCACAATTCAGAAAACCATTCTTGACGTCGAGCTGAAAAAGGGCCATTGGCGATGGACAGCCACGGAGATGAGAACGCGGACTGTGTTGAGCTTAGCGACCGGAGAGAAAGTCTCGTCATAGTCGAGACCCTGTTGCTGGGTGAAGTCACGAGCTACCAGACGAGCTTTGAGTCGGTCAATGGTCCCATCAGGAGCATGTTTGATGACAAAGGCCCATTTGCACCCAACGGGTTTCTGTCCGGGAGGAAGGGGCACCAGGGTCCAAGTCTGGTTTGCCCAAAGAGCAGTCATTTCTTCTTCCATGGCAGCGCGCCACCCAGGATGTTGAAGAGCCTCCTGTACGGAGGCAGGAATAGAGACCGGGGATAGTGAAGTAACCAATGTTTGAAGAGGTGGAGAGAGGCGATGTAGAGAAACATGGTTAGCCATCGGATGAGCTGTAGAGGCGGGCACCGAAGCAGCAGAGCACGGAGAAACCGAGGTCGAAGCCGACTGCATAGGGGCAACGGGAGGAAGAGGGCGGCGAGTATAGACCCGAATGACGGGCGACCGAGGAGGAGCAATAGGGGGAGGGGGTTGAGGGAGGGTTGGAGGCGAGTGGACGGGGATAACCGGCCGTGGGAGGGAGGTTGTTTGAGTGGTTGGTGGTAGAAGAGGGGGTAAAGGAGGAGGGAAGAAGGGTTGATCCTCCCAGAAAGTGACATCAGCGGATACAGAGACCTTCCGGGTGGCCGGAGAATAACACACATAGCCCTTTTGGGTGCGGTAGTAGACGACGAAAACGTGTTTCGCCGCACAGGGATCCAGTTTGTCGATAGTGGGGCTCAGGGTATGGACGAAACAAGTACAGCCAAAGACCCTGGGTGGAAGAGGAAACACGGGGGTGGAAGGAAAGAGAAGGCTGAATGGGGTAGCATTTTGGAGAACCGGAGAGGGGAGACGGTTGATAAGAAAACAAGTCGTGGAGACCGCAAAGTTCCAGAAGACTTTGGGAACATGCATGTGAAGCATGAGTGAGCGAGCAACATCAAGAAGGTGGCGGTTCTTGCGTTCGGCGACCCCGTTTTGTTGAGGGGTGTAGGGACACGATGTCTGATGAACAATACCGAAGTTGGCGCAGAGATTGGCAAACTCGTGGCTAGTGTATTCACGGGCATTATCAGAGCGGAATGTTTTGATAGTAGTAGAGAATTGCGTACGAGTCTCTAACACAAAAGTCTGAAAGACACGAGAAAGCTCTGAGCGATCACGAAGTAGATACAGCCAGGTGGTGCGCGAGTAATCATCAATAAACGTTATAAAGTAACAATACCCAGAGATACTTGGAACCTTGTACGGACCCCAAATATCATAATGTATTAAATCAAAAGGAGCAGAGCTCCGAGTCCAATTTGCGGGAAAAGAAGAACGTGGCAGTTTGCCAAGAATACAGGAATCACAATTAAAAGCAGGAAGAGAGACGTCAGGAAGCGCCTTCTGGAGGATAGGTAGAGGGGCATGCTCAAGACGACAATGCCAATCAGTAGAGGAGACAGAGGACAGGGCGGTAGAGGAGACATCGAGGAGGTAGAGCCCGTTCTGCAGTCGACCCCTACCAATGGTAATCTGCGTCTGTCGTTCCTATATCAAAAAACCAGAAGAGGTGAAGGTGATATAGCAGTTCATATCAGTAGCGAGACGGCTAACAGATAGTAAATTAAATGGTGATGCCGGCACATAAAGAGCGGAGCGAAGAGAGAGAGAGGGGTGGATCAAGAGATCAGCACATCCGGAGACCGGAACAATCGCACCGTTGGCCACAGTAATAGACTTGGGATGAGGAGCATCTGAGAACCTGAGCGGCAGCATGGAGGTGATGTGGTGGGTTGCTCCCGAGTCCAGGATCCAACGGGAACCGGAAGAAAGACAGGCAGTACCTGTAGTGGAGGTGGAGGTAATACCTGCAGTAGAGGTGGAGGCAACGGAAGCAGACGGAGGGTTGAGTAGTCCCTGGAGTTGTTGCAGCTGAAGGCGAAGAGCCTCAAGGTCCGTACCGGCGGGTGGAGAGCTATCAGCAACAGCAGCAGTAGGCGGGCGAGGAGGGTAGCCATGTTTCTTGTGACAGACTGCTTCAGTGTGTCCATCTCGGCCGCAGTATGTGCACTTGGGGCGACCTCGACCACCACGGCCCCGTCCGCGGGAGCCGGTACGGCCACCCCGAGTAAAAGATGGTGGGGGAAGTAAGGGAGGAAGGGTCTGCTGAAGAACGGTCGGCGATGGTGGTGCAGACGGCTCCAGGGGAGGTGGTACTCAAAGTAACATAGAGCAAACATCTGAGAAGGAGGGAGTAGCAGGTGAAGCCAGAACCTGGGCCCGGATACTGTGAAGGTGTGGCGGAACTCGAGCCATAATCATAGCAATACAGACCGCCTCCTTCTGGGCACGTTGAGCAGCGAGATCAGTAGTCGATGGCTGGTGCTGAATCCAGGCCTCCGTGAGAGTCTTAGCACGAGCCACAAAGGAGGTCATGTCCATAGCTTTGCCAACATCCAAAGCTTGAAGATCGGTGATGATGTCAAAAAGATGCTGAAGGCTGTCCTTGCCCGAGTACAAGGAATGGAGTTCATCCCACATTGCTTTGGCGGTCTCATGATACATGATCATCTGGTAAGGCTCACCCTCCAGAGAATTCAGGATTCAGGTCTGGACGCGACCGTCATTTCGTAGCCATTCGTCAGTAGGAGTCGGAGGTCCCTGGGTAAGGTGACGCGCAAGGCCCTTGGCTTGCAGGACCCTCCGAACGGAGTGAACCCACGGGATGAAGTTCGACTTTCCAGAGAGGGAAAGAGTAGTAATCTGAAGCTCATCGCGGAGTTCATGAGGAGGAGCCACGTGGTCTGTCGTGGGGGTAGCTGTAGTGGAGTCGCTAGAGGACATGGCGACCTGGAGGAGAGCAAGCGGGCAGAAGCAGCGGACTGGAGCAAAGCAGAAGACAGGCCGCGGCGAGTACAGACACGCTAGGCAAGGTGCGGTCTATTGGAGGCCGCGGCGGACTGGAGCAGGCCGTGGAGAGTAGAGCACAACAGTTCGCCGAGAAGAGAGGGCGACCGCAGCTGGCTGGACCAGTCCGCAAGAAGGAAATCGTAGAGAGGAGCGAGCCCGCGGCGGACAGGGAAAAGAACTTGTCCGCCAGAAGAGGAAGGAGAACAGCCGCGGTCAGGGAAAGGAGCGCGGACAGAAGGAGACCGCCGAGCTCGCGGCGGACAGACGGAGACCGTCGAGCTCGCAGCGGACCAAAGAGAGCAAGAAGAGGAAGCGAATTCGTCGAGCTCGCAGCGGACAGAAGGAGACCGCGGAGCTAGGGAGCGAGTTCGCTGAGCTCGCAGCGGACAGAAGGAGACCGTCGAGCTCGCAGCGGACCAAAGAGAGCAAGCAGAGGAAGCGAATTCGCCGAGCTCGCAGCGGACAGAAGGAGACTGCGGAGCTATGGAGCGAGTTCGTCGAGCTCGCGACGGACAGGAAGAGGCCGCAGCGGACTATGGGAAGCAGTGGACCCCACAGATCAGAGACAGAGGGCTATAAAGAGGGACCAGAAGAGGAGTGAAGAGGAGTGGTTCCACGGAAGGAGAGGGAGCGGATTGGACAAAGGCAGGCCGCAGAAGCTATGCGACTAGGAGGTGTGGACACAGAAAACAGGCCGAAGTCAGGCCGCGGAAACAGCAGGCTCCTGGGCGGATAGACGTCTGAATCCGCAGGAGGTCGAACCTGGCTCTGATACCATGTAAAGAATGGCCCAAAAGCTTGTATGTATTATTTCCGTATGTGAATACAAGGAGAGAGTACAAATATATAGGAAAGAGGAGAGAAGAATAAATCCTATACAAGATGTGGGACTAAAGAAGGATGAGAGAGAATGCAATAAAGAGGGCCCAATAATGGGCCCTTTAAATGGGCTTTTCCAATAGTTATATCCATGTTTTTTAAACATGGATATATTATGCAAAAACGTTATTATGCAAAATGTTAACACTGTTTGCTATAATTTAAGTGGCATTCAGATATTCATATTTAGGATTTGACTTTTAGTTTTGATTTATTCAGACATCATCGAGCACGACTTCTTCACTTCTGAAAAATTCATTTACAGGTTCACTTTCTACTTTTTTTCAAAAAAAGATATATTATTCAAAGATTTCAGTTAATTTAATATCACTCAAAAAATGTCATCTCATGTTTTTTGTCTCGACATTATTTGATTATATGAGCTTCGATTATCTCCTTCCATCATTTCGCAATCTGATTGTAAAAGTTATTATGGAGTTTAGTAACAAGTAACTCCAAGGTCACCATTATTTCTAGAGCATTTAAATTGTTTATTACAGAGCAGGGTCAAGTGGAATTAGATGTTTTTTTATCTGGTTTATTTTACTGTTTATTATTAGGAACAGATTTTCAGATTTGGCAAATAAAACAGATTTTTTATCTCAGATTTTTGGATGATTTGCATCAGTTTAGGAAATTTCAACTCATTTACAATTTCAATGGCAAACCAAAACGATGTGAGTAGCACAAGCGAAAATCCACATCGTCCACTACATTCAGCGACAACTTAACAAACGAAACAAACCAAGTACCAACACTTTCAGCCCCGCGTCCTTCTCGACCGAGAGGAAGACCGCCAATTTACACGTCACCTCAACAACGACGTGATGCAGTAAATGCTCGACAAATGGAAAATCGTCAACGCCAACGACACATCAATGCCTCAATCGAGCACATCACTCCATCCGACCAACAATCGGAGAACACTGCATCATCAATGCCAAACAAAACTTCCATGTCAGAGGCCTCAATTATACACCCCAGAACAACTTGGCGAAGAGGGAGGACACCAATATAAATGTTTCCCCCCACGACAAATGTCGCCACCACGACAAATGTCGTCCCTACGATACATGTTACCCACACGACAAATGTCGCCGCCACAACAAATGTCTCCTCTGCGATAAATTTCGCCACCACTACATATATTACCCCCACGACAAATGTCGCCCCCTCCGACAAATGTCGCACCGACGACAAATGTCGCACTCACGACAAATGTCGCCCCCGGGACACATGACACCCTAGGACAAATGTCTCATCCACGACAAATGTCGCACCGACGACAAATCGTCATCATGACAAATGACGCACCCTCGCTGAATGCCCCCCGGGCCAAATGTCGCCCCCTCGACAAATGTTGCCCCCACGACAAATATCGCACCCACCACATATGTCGCATCCAAGACAAATGTTGCCAGCACGGCGACTTTTGGTTGAGATTTAGCTTTTCAGACAAATGTTGCCCCCACGACGAATGTCTCCCCCGCCGAATGTAGCCCCCACGCCGAATGTCGCCCCCACGACGAATGTCGCCCCCGTGGCAAAAGTCGCCCCCACGATGAATGTCGCCCCCACGACGAATGTCCCCACCACGACGAATGTCGCCCTCACTACAAATATCGCCCCCACGACAAATGTTGCCCCCTCGACAAATGTTGCACCGACGACGAATGTTGTCGCCTCAGGAAAATGTCTCCCCCTCGACAAATGTCTCACCCTCAACAAATGTCGCACTCACGACAAATGTTGCCCGCACGGGGTCCCCCGTGCACGACTGCTTGTATGTAAATATATGTGTGTGTGTGTGTGTGTGTGTGTGTGTGTGTGTGTATATCTTGATGAAGAGCATCAATTATATGGATTTATTTTGTGTAACATTTTTTATGAAACAGTTTCACACACATCTCACTCCTCACGCTAGCTATTATCATTAATAATCTTGCTAACTTGGATATGCAGTTTCTGTCACAACTCATTATTATGCATGGATAAATTTTCTACACTTCATCGGATTTGCCTTCATACGATTCATGAATATTCTTAACACAAACTCAAGAGAAGCATGGGCTTATAATCATTTGTATAGAAGTGAAGGTGTATCTATCTATGTGGATAAATTTCAATTAATTCGGGACCCTTGTTCACCATAAATAAAAAAACTATAGACATGACAAAAAACACCGCAAAACACTACTCTTCCTAATAAATATTAATAAGCATTGTGAGGTTGAGCGCCTTCATATTAATTATTTTAATTTTATGCAAACCATCTTAAATAAAACAATATCTTCTTTATGGTACACCAGATCACTACAGTACCAAATTTTTGTAAATAGATGTTGAATTTGGATTTCTCTCATCGAGGAAATGAATTTTGACTACGTATATGTCAAAAACGATGTCCAAATGAGAGAGAAAATGGTCTGAAAAGGTAAAGACGTTTAAATTTCTTTTTGGTTGGAAGGGGAGGAAGATAACATGACAACTGACTGGTTTAATTAATTTGTGTCGGTGGCATGTATAAATTTAGTTGAGATGACAACAACCAATTTTGACCTCCTCGAGTCTATGTTCTTCATTACTCATAGCTTATTTGGAATATTTGAAAGAAACATCACCATCTTCGGCATGATATAACGCGATATCTTCTTTACTGAACAGCAGTAATTTTATTTATTTTGACAGTGTTCCCTTAATTACACCCCAAGAGTGCGTGAGATCAAGGTCATATCTAGCTAGATGCGAGAAAGTCCAAAAGCAAAGGTATAATTTTTCATCTTCTCCCACTCAACTTGGCTGCCTTATTTTTCTGCTACAGTTCAGATCATGGCTTTGATTTTTGAAGGTTTACATTTTTTGAAAAAATAGGAATTAGTGAATGTTTAAGTTGCCATTAGTCATTAGCTAGATCTGGTTTTGTGGAGAGATTTAATTGATTTTTGGAGGGATTTTACTGGTTTATGAAGTCTGTTTAGTGAATGTTTAGTCTGTCTTTCAAGTATTTGAAGAAATGGTAAGCCTAAATTTAAAGAGATGGATTTTATGTTGAGAGCTTCAATTGTTAAACATTAAAAAAATACCAAAAAAACATAAAAAAAATTGACCAGTTTTTTCAATTTAGGTATAGTGGTTAAATATAACATGAATGAGCTAGTAGATTTTGAAAGAACATCAATTTCTTCGATTCTTTATCCTGCGAGCCAACCTTCTACCTCCAAACAAGATTATTTAGGGTTTTTTGTCAATTTAAATGTTTGTTAGTTCATTTAGTCATTTTCTTGGAATAAGAATAAGAGTATCGATTGTACTGCCCATAGGTTAAACTTTGATAAGTAACAACACAGGTAGTTTAGATGATGTTTGGTTGATGGTTTATACTGTGTCCTGGTGTTGTCATTAAGTGAAGAAAGAAAAGTGATTACACTAAACATTCTTCCATGTTTTAAGTTGTGATTTACCCTAAAAGTTAAAATGAGTTTATATTTGCAAAAAAAAAAATCATCCTGCCTTATATCTGCCCCCCCCCCTATGAACTGTCTGGATCCGCCCATGACTATGTGCACTTCATTGTTTCACGCAACGCTTCCACAGATAAAAATTGGAATTTTTAGCTTCATTGCACACTTCATACACTTCAATTAAAGTATTAGACTACTTATTATGATCTTTATCATGTTAGTGCATTTATCATGCAAAAATAATTGGAATTTTTAGCTTCATTACACACTCCATACACTTAAATTAAAGTATTAGACTACTTATCATGATCTCTACCATGTTAGTACATTTATCTTGCAAAATATTTGAACATTGTCGATCTATGAGATTATTTTTTTGTCCTTCCCAGTTTACCTTTCATGATTATTTTTTCACATACTTCCCTACTAAGCCACTAATGATTATATTTCGTCTAAATTTGAGATTGTCAAATATCACACACTTAGGGAGACTTTGTTGAAACATTATTCAACATTCTCTTTGTTTGAAAATAACAAATCTTGATAAATCTCAGATGTCCATTTGTAAGTTTTGATAAAGTGCAAGTACAGGTGATGAAAGAGAAGGAATTGATCGAAAGAAACAAAGACAAAGTGGCTTGAAAATGGACACTACGCTGGCGGTACCAGATACTGGCCAAGGTAGGGAAGGAAAAACTTCCTTATCAATATGCATATTGCCTGGAAGGCTTCAGGACAACCTAAACAAAATGAATCATGCATACAACTGCCCCGTAGTAGGCACTAGCACCCCATGACAACAATCAGGAGTTAAATCATAGAAAAAAATTACATGCCACCACCTTGCAAAAGCGGCACACTGTGGGGGATTTTGATACTTGCAATCGACGATAGCTCCCAAAATATTTTGAAGATTATATATATATATATGTGCAGGATGTCATTCCCTGGGAGGATTTTAATAATTTTCTCGAGGAGGCTCACCCTAGCGTCTTGGAGCACTCAAGAACTCTCTCTCACTTGTTCCAAAGGATCAAGAGGAAGAAGCCATCACTAAAAATCATTAAAAATGCAGGTTTTGCAAATAAACAACGCATATATGCAACCACGCCTTCGTCTTCTTCTTCTTCGTCGGTTTGAGGAAATTTTTCGGATCTTAATTACCTTCTGCATCTTGTATTTTCTCTGAACATTTTAATATCCTTTTTTTGTAAACATGGAATTCGTGATTGTTGTGGCGTCTATGGCTCTATTTGTTTGGGCATTTCGCTGCTCCGTTTTGGGCAAACGCCGCCGGAAGGAGGGTAAACAAATGAACCTCCGGCGGCGTTTGCTCCGTTTCCACCCGCCCGCCTTGAGAAACGCCGCAAAAAGCTCTGTTTGGAGCAGCCACCTCCCCCCTCCGATTCGAACACTCCGTTTCCACCAGCCGGATCGACCCGCCACCGCCGAACCAAATGAAGGCTATATCATGTAAGATCTAGGGTGTGAATTCGTCTTGTTTCGACGAGTAGATCTTGGGCGAATCTAGGGTGTGGAATTTGTTATGGTATAGCTACTAGATCTATGTCAGATCTAAGGAGTGCATTCACTGGAGACTAAGCATTGGATTAGGTCTAGGGGGCTTGAGGAAAATCCAGGGGTGTAATTCATGGTTGTTGTGGCGACTATATCATGGAAAATCTAGGGTGTGAATTCACCTTGTTTTGGCAAGTAGATCTTGGGGGATCTAGGGTGTGGAATCTGTTATGGTATAGCGACTAGATCTTTATTAGATCCAAGAAGTGAATTCACTTGTGACTAAGGGCATGTTTGGCGAAGCTGCAGCGGTGGGAGAAATAGCGATAGGAAACAGTGGTGCAGGAATGAGCTGTTTTGCTGGAAGGTGGAAAAATTTATGAAACTGTTTGGAAAACAGGATTCTCAACAGTGGTGCGAAATTAAACTTTAATGAAAATTAAGCAGTCAAAATAATATAAACAGTGAAACTAATTAAATTGAATAAAGATAAATGAAAATCTAATTATAATATATTAAAAATGTTAATTATTAATAAATGCAAATATAAATATAAATATATATATATATGCACGAATAATATATAGTATTATTGTTATATACAAAGATATATTTACATATAAGTTAAATATATATATAATATAAATTAAAAAAAATTAATATATATTTATGCAGTATAATATATTAAAATTGTTTAATATATTAATGTTTAATATAATTAATTAAAATGTTAAAACTTAAAATGTTGATTATATTTTATTAGAAGTAACATTAAAAACTTTAATATATTATCTTTTTTAAACAATAATAACTAACTTTTAATATAATTTTATTAAAAGTAAATTAATTTTTAATAAAAAAAGTTAATTATAATTACAAAAAGTTAAATATATTAAACGTTAATATAATTACGTTAAAATTATTTTTTTAATTGTTTTTTAAAATTATTTTTAGTATTTATTAAACACTAAATATTTATATAAATGTTAAAATTATTTAAAAAAATTTTATTAAATGTTAAATATTTATTATATATATATATATTGAATTTATATAGTATTTATTATAAGTTAAATAAATTTTATTAAACGTTAAAAAAAAGTTAAATATTAAAAGTTTATTCAATATATATATTTTAAAAATAGAGTTGCAGCCCTGAAAAAGGGCTATAGCGCTGTCTGTCGCGGGTCCCCACCCGTGGCAGGTAAAATTGGCGGTGGCAGCCTTGCCACTGCTTGCGCCATTTATTTGTTTGGCGGGGCGGCATAAAAATCGGAAGCATGCCGCTCCTATGCCGCCCCGCCAAACAGGCCCTAAGCCTTGGATTTGATCTAGGGGGCTTGAGGCAAATCTAAGGGTGTATTTGCTAAGGCCAACTACTTTGAGGTCCGAGTCGGAATAAAAAACCCCAAGTTATTTTATCCAGCGACTTCAATCTTCGTGTGAAAATATCTAATCTTGAATAAAAGATTTTCATTTTTCTTCAAACGAATAATCTTTGAAATTTATTGTTGGAAGTCGGGAGAAAATTACTATTAACCAAGGGTCAGCTCTTTATATATAGGAGTGATCAAATACAAAAAAAAATAAAATCAAACATAAAATTTGACACACTAACACTCCGCCTCAAGTTGGGATTGTGATGTCTGTCAAACTCAACTTGGACATAATGTTTCAAAATGCTCTAAGACTCAACCCCTTAGTGAGGACATAAGTCAGTTGTTGATCAAATGAGATAAAAGGAGTGCTCACAACTCCAGTCATTATGTTCTCCTTGATGAAATGATGATCGACTTCAACATGATTTGTGCGGTCATGCTGAACTGGATTGTGCGCGATGTTAATGGTCGCCTTGTTATCACAATATAGACGGATGAGACTCTTTCCTTGAATCTCAAGTTCAGACATAAAAGATCAAATCCACATTCCTTCATATATTTCATGGGTCATAGCTCTGAATTCAGCTTCGGTACTAGACTTGACAATCACCTATTGTTTTTTACTTCTCCAGATTACCAGATATCCACCAACCAGAGTACAATATCCAGAAGTAGATCTTCGGTCATCAACTAATCCCGCCCAGTCAGAATCTGTGAATACTTCAATGGTTAATTCTTTGTTGGGAGAAAACAAGATGTCACGCCCAAGAGAGGTTTTAAGATACCGAAGAATACGGTGGGCAGCATCCAAGTGGTGAGATTTCGGAGAATGCATGTATTGACTGATAATTCCAACAGCATAAGAGATATTTGGGCGAGTATGAGATATGTAGATGAACCTCCCTACAGGCCATTAAAACCATTGATATCTACAACAACCTCTCCACCATCCCTCCCTAATCTATTGTTGACTTCAATTAGGATGTTTGCAAGTCTACACTCACTCATTCATGTTGTTTCCAGCAGGTCTAGGATGTACTTCCTCTGGGAGATAAAGATGTCGTGCTTGGATATTGCAACTTCAATGCCAACAAAGTATTTGAGATTCCCGAGATCTTTTACCTCAAATTCACTAGCCAATCTTGTCTTCAGATTTTTTATCTCCTCCATGTCATTCTCAGTTATGACAATATCATTCATATAGACAATCAACGCAGTCAGTTTTCCTTGCCTGTGTTTTACAAACAGAGTATGATCGACATTGCTCTGAGTATACTCAAATGTCATCACGGCTCTTTGGAATCTTCAAAACCAAGCCCTCGGAGATTGTTTAAGGTCGTATAAAGCTCTCTTTAGTCTCCATGCATTTCGCTCAGATCCCTCAAAGCTAAGACCCGGAGGCAAAGACATTAACTTCCTCTTCCAAATCCTCATGGAGGAAGACATTTTTCACGTCCAACTGGTTGAGACTCCACCCTTTGCAGGACACACAAGAGAGAGAAATTCTAATGGAATTCATCTTTGCTACGGGAGCAAAGGTTTCCAAATAGTCAATCTCAGCCGCCTGGGTGTATCATCTGGCCACCAACCTAGTCTTGTAACAGTCCACAAGACCTTGGGAGTTTTGTTTCACCGAAAACATCCATTTACATCCAACCACGGTCTTGCCTTGAGGAAGATAAACAAGATCTCATGTGTGATTTTTCTCAAGAGTCATCATCTCTTTCAGCATAGCTTCTTTCTACTTTTTGTGCCCCAGAGCTTACTGCCACGAGGAAGCCATGGATATGGAAGACAGAGAAGTGACAAATGTTCTATGCAATGATGACAAAGAGTCATGAGTCACATAATGAGACAAGGGATTATGAGTGAAAGTACGGTTACCTTGGAGACCAGTATGCGGATCAAGAGTTGGCTCTGGTATGGTGTGCGAGATCTGATTGTTTGTGCCCCTTCGTCGACGAGTATAAACCTACAAAGGAGAAGTAGGGTGAAGGGGCAATGCTGAAGGCAGAACACCAGAAGGAAGAACGGGTTGATATGGAGGAGAAATGGGTAGAGTAATAGAGGGAGAGCTCACTTCCAAGGTACCAATCTCCCCCTGAAGTGAACTCCCATAATAGGACGCGGATTCATGAATTGTGACATCCATGGAGACAAAAGTCATTCATGTCACGGGATGAAAACACTTACACCCTTTTTGGGTAGGAGAGCAGCCAATGACAACACACTGAAGCGCATAAGGATCAAGCTTGGAGGTGTGGTGCATGTGGACAAAACACACACCCAAAGATACGTGGAGTAATCTCAGTAGGAGTAATATTGAGAGCTTCCAATGGGATTTTGTGGTGAAGGATATGGGTAGGCAAGCGATTAATAAGATGCGCGGATATAAGAAAAGCGTCCCCTTAATAATATTTTGGAAGGTGAATTTTAAGTAAGAGACGTCGAGCAACCTAAAGTAGGTGTTGATTCTTACGCTCAGCGTCCCCATTTTGGGCAGAGATGTAAACACATGATGTTTGGTGGATGATACCCAAATCACAACGGTGTCGCTCAAAGTGAGAGTCATTGTATTCTCGACCATTATCACTTCGCAACACTTTAACAGTAGCATTGAACTGGATGACGATCATCTTATGAAACTACTGAAATAGAGGAAAAACTTCGTATTTGATTTCTATTAGGTACACCCAAGTGCAACGAGAAAAACAATCTATAAATGTGACAAAGCATTAACAACCAGAAATAGAAGCAAGCGGGGAAGCCCCTCAAGCATCAGAATGAATAACCGCAAAAGGAGTATCACTAGGAGGGACCATATGAGGAAGAGATGTATGTTTGTGCTTATTTAGTTTACACACATCACAAGTAAAATTGTTAAACACATAGTTCGACATAGTAGGCAACAAAAATTTCATAACATTGATAGAGGGATGTCCTAAGCGACTGTGTCAAGAATCCAAATCAGGAGGCAAAGACACATGAAGAGAACGAGGAGGAGCCGAGATGGAGGGGTCAAACAGATACAATTCATCGCACGGGCTACCAGAGCCAATCAACTTCCCCGTCTTCAGATCCTGAAAGATATAAAAAGAGGGAAAATTCATGGAATAGTTTATGAAATTAGTCCAGTGACTAATAGTCAGAATGTTTCGAGTAAACTTAGGAACATGAAGAACTGGCGAAAGAGTGAGGGAAGAGCAGAGAATGGTTCATTTCCCCGCGATAGAGGAAAAAAACCAACAGCAATACTCACTTTGTCTCGACCAGACAGAGGGGGGTGGGAAAAAAATCTGAAGTAGAGACAGTCATATAATCGGTGGCTTCGATGTCGATGATCCACTAAGTGTAGGAATGACTGGTAGCAGAATGAGTACCTGGGGGGCCCTAGTGGGCATAGGAGGACGAAGAAGTAGAGGGCTTGGAAGGTAGGCCATGTATCAGACGTGAGATGTCGGAAGGCAATAATCTCGTCCGAAGAGAGAGCAGAAGTAGCAGCAAGAGGAATATCTTTTGAAAAATCTGAGAGATGAGATGAGCGAGGCAGAGGACGGCTTTGAGAGCAACCATTGCCACGGCCACCACAAGAAGCGGGACTCCCTGGAAGAAGGAAAATCATGCAGCTTGAAACAAGTATCCCTAGTATGACGAGCCTTCCAACAATAATCACACATCAGATGATCCTTCTCGCCAGAGCGGGGCCTGTAGACATGAGAGGGACGACCACCAGGGCTAAAGTGAGTCGCAAGGGCAGAACCCTCCGAGGCGGAGTCGGTATGTAGAGTCTGACGGCGATCAATTTTTTTGCTGAACAAGACTGTAAACTTCTCGCAGGCAGGGAAGAGGAGACCGTCCAAGAATCTGAACACTAATAGGATCAAAATATCGATGCAAACCATGGAGAAACTCGAAGATTTGGTTGCATTCCTCCCGAGACCGAACTAGTACTTCATCTTCAGGGGAGACAAGTGTAAGGGCATCAAAGTGATCATACTCTTGGTAGAGCCAAGTAAACTCCAGGTAATAGGAGGACGGAGAACAATCACCTTGCCTCAAGAGGAAATCTGCCGATGTAGTTGAAAAATATGTGCAGCATTGCCACAACAAGAATAAGTAACCTCAACTCGCTTCCAACTATTTGTGCCAGTGTCCAGGAATAGATAATTTTGACTTATGCACTCATGCATGGAATTGAGTAGCCACGACATCACCAGAGTTTTCTAACTCTCATTGAGAGCACTCAGGAGAAGTCTAAGCAGGAGCCTTCGTAGTCCCGGTAACATATCCAAACATACGGCGGCTCTTCAAGGAAAGAGTAATTAAACGATCCCACGGGAGATAATTTATACCATGAATTTTCATAGTAGTAATTTGAGGGCACACATGGTCATGGAGAGCATGACCGGAGCCCAATGTCGACATCGGGGAGAACTCAACACGCCCACCGGAGGACATATTTGGAGAATCAACACTCCCTACCATACCAACCCGAGTATATAAATCACGAGAACAAGCCAACGGGAAGAAAGGGGCGTAGCCCTAGTAGCTTCTCATAGAAAAAGAAGCATAGCTGATCGTGGCGAAGAAGCTAAGCCAGTACACAAGGAGAAGAGCAATGGAGGGTTCATCCCCTCACGAAAATAGACATCAGACGCCCGGAAGAGGATCCCTACTGTCACATACATCCTGCATCCGGAAGAAGACTGGCGGCGAAAGCAGGCGGAGGCGAAGCGGAAGGAGTAATTGTTGTGCGGAAACTATGCGGAAGTTATGCAGGTCATTGAGCGGAAGCGAAATAAGCGGGAGCTACTATGCGACGCTGAACGGCGGAAGCTGCGACGGAAGAGGAAAGACGGAAGGAGTCTCCGTTGAGCCGTTGAGGGAAGGAGCGGAGGGAGAGCAGCGCGGCCGAAGATCTAGGAAGGGCAAGCTGAGGTTAGGGTTCTCCCGGCTTTGATACCATGTTGGAAGTCGGGAGAAAATTACAATTAACCAAGGGTCACCTCCTTTATATATAAGAGTGACCCGATATAGGAAAAATAAAACTAAACATAAAACTTGACGCACTAACATTTATATTGTCACTGCATGTTTAACTGATTTGAGAAGAAAAAAATTATTTGTCATAAACCTTATTCACCCCCGCTTTGAGTTTCCTTGCAGTCCAACATCTCCATCTTTTATCTCACACTCCTATTAATTCAGAAGTAATTTTTTGTTTTTTCCCGCACCAAATAGCTCCGTGTGTACCCAATGCTTCAATCTTGTGAGTGATCATTCAATCATGCAAACAGAGCCTGATCCTCGATTGCATGGCCCATGCGCGGGGCGAAAGCTGGCAACACTATGCTGACAGAGTTCGCTCGCCTCCACCGTCTCTCTGGCGGCCCTCTCAAGCCGCAAGAATGTGAGAAGGGATTCTCCGACCAAGGTGCTAAAAATTTGGTCTGACTTGTTGTAGCCACCCGATGGCCTCTTCGAGCCAACCCTTAAATGGAATCTAAAAACTCCAATGCATGGTACATCATTGATGCTTGTACGGAATGGTTGTAAGATTCCATTACCGATTCTAATCTTGATCGACACTACCATGGGTGTGTATATGACTCACCGTTGTCGAGTCAACATCCCAACCTTTGGGCACAGATCCTCTTGCACACGCGTGGCAACTTTTCGAGTTAGATGGGATCACCAACCAATAAAAGGTACCACCAAGACCATCTACATAGATAACTCGTCCGACATTGGATCTGGCTATCCAACACACACCTCACGTTGCCTTTACTCTAAAGGAGGCTGATTCAGTGTCATGGCGCACATCGCTTGTGCAACGCATTTGAACACCTTTCTGCAATGCAGCAGTTCTAATCGGTGGATGCCTACATGAATGAGTTCATCAAAACTGCCACCCACATTTCTGACATCGTTGGGGACCACTATCTAGGCTATTTCCTCTGACCTCAAACAGGTTATTCGCGCTCGCCTACACATCCTTGAGCCACTAGGCTTGCCTTGTAACATTCCATCTTACCATCCTGATTTTGTTTAACAGAGAACACCCACCTCGAACTAATTACTTTCTTCAGTGGAGCAAGAGGATAAATGTCTCGTGTGTGATTCTTATCAAGTGCGGACATTTCTTCCTCTGCTGTATGTGCCCATTCAGGGATACGCAGGGCTTCCTTCCACAACTTCGGAATTGTAATAAAGGATAATGATGTAACAAAAGTTTGGTGTGCATGGGTAAGATAATGATAAGAAACCTAGTTGGGTATAAGGTGTTTCATGCAGATTGCTTTACCTTTCAGCAAAGCAAGAGGAAGATGAAATCCATCTCCAAAATCTGTGTTTGAGAAGGGCATTGGTATGGGTGGAATGGTAGTGTCATGTGTACATATATGTCTGCGATGACAGACAATCAGAAGTGGAGATATATCCCCCCCCCCCAATGAATGGAGTGATGATTTGGATCTGAAAAGTAGGATTCTCCCTCGCAGAAGGTGACATCCATGGTGCAAAAAGTACGTAGCAGTGAGGGGTGGTGATACTGCTTCCCCTTCGTGGTGGAGAAATAACTAATGAATACACAACACTGAGCTAAATGATCAAGTTCATCCTAATGAGGCTAATGAACGTGGACAAAAGTCACAAAACAAATGCACCCAAATATACAGGGTGGCATTTATGAAGGACACATTAGGTGGAGAGACGGATGATATATGTAGTATAGTTCAAGATGCGGGATGGTAATCGATTGATGAGATGGGCAGCGGTTAGAACGGCATCGATCCAATAAGATTTGGGAAAATGCATAGTGATGAGAAGACAACGAGCAACTATTATGGTCCTCTGTCAGTTATCAAGTTAGTATTTTATGTATTAAGTCGTATTGAGCCGAGTCGTTATGTAGTTTTTTTTATATGTTTAATATTTTGAGTATTTAGTTGTAACGGATATTTACACTCGTGCCCTTGGCGCCTTATTTAAGGGGGGCTTGTCTTGTATTTGAATCAAGAAATGAAATATGAAAAATTCTTCTTCGCTCTCTAAATTCCTCTTCCTCTCTCTCTAACCCTCTTCTCCTCTTCTAGGGGTTCCTCTTCCTTTTCCCTCAACTTCGTCTCCCTTCACAAGCTTTAGGGTTTCAACGCTCTTGTATCGGTGTTGTCCATAACAACTTGGTATCAGAGCTACTCGGTCCTCTTCAGCAGACGCACTCCAACATCGCGTCGACACCTTTTCTCCGTCCCCGTTCTCGATAGCCTCTTCGGACAGGTCTGAAACAGCAAGCAGCATCTTCCACGGCCGTTGTCTACTTCATCTTCCACGGCTCATGCATCAGACGCACCTCCAGCGTTGTTCGTCGACTACATCTGCAAGCCACAGTCGCACTCCAACTGCATCTGCGAACCACAGTCGTGTCATTTTGTTCCCAGCCGTTCCCAGTCGTGTCGTTCGTCGACTCCATCGACGACACTTCCAGACAGCAAGGATCCTTCGCGTATATGCGCCTTTTTTCGTCCAGTGCAGTCTAGGGAAACAGAAGGGTGGCCGCCTCCTGCGTCGACGCCTCTTCGTCGACACCGCCCCGCCCAATCGAGCAGCCCTCTCTACTTCCCTTCCAGGCGACAAGGTCGCACGCGTCTTCTGCGTAAATTCCACCTCGAGCCCAACACTGCACGTTCACCCCACATATCAAGCAACCACGCCACATTTTTATCGAGCCCAGCTCCTTGAACCGCAGATTTTCCTACACCAGCCACCCGGCTCACCATCCTTCAAATTATTATTTGGATGGTTAATTATTTTTTAAGATAAATAATTAACGATTCCATAAATTTGAAAAACTTTAATCTTAGCATCGCGGATGCGGCCGTCCTCCACTCGATGTTGCTGAAGTGATCGACGTCATTTCAGGACTCCATGTCTCGCTTCGATGCCAAGCTTGATCAATTAGAGCAATCAAGATACTTTAACGCTCCGCCACCGGCCCCTCCCTTGTCGATCCCACTTTCCACGCCAGTCTCCACTCTACCGCATTCGACTACACCACTGCCTTGTTGCCGGTCAGTACTCTGTCGGCCCCTTCGGCCGCAATGTCGCTGCTACCTCGCACTGCACCACCGTCCACGCCGGACCCGTTTCTGCCGCCAACTATGGAAGCCTTACAGGCCAACTTCATGTCGTTGTTTGTCGTCGCATCGCCAATCCCGTGGGACCCCTTTATTCTGTCGGCCGCTATTCCCTCGGTCATGCTGCCATTTCTGCTTCATGCTCCTTCGTCGGGCCAGTCGGATCCCTTGCTTCAACTGCTCGTCCTTCCGACAACGCCGCCATTAGACCTCGCTGTCAACGTCACCATGACACGCTACAAGGCGCTATTTTGGCGCGAGATCAAGGAGCCAGAAGAGCCGCACATCCTACTAAAGTTTGAGCTAGGGCTGAGCATATTATTCGAAACTCGAAAGTCGCTCGAAAATCGTTCGAAAATTGAGTCAAATCGGAATCGGTTAAAATTGATTCGACTCAATTTGAGTCCATTCAATTTGACTCGAATCTGATTTCGAGTCGATTTCGAGCCAACCCTGAATCGCTCGAAATATGATTCGAATCAACTCGAATTAATTAAAAAAATTATGTATTTATTAATATATTCTTATTTTAAAATTAAAAATAACAAAATTTAAACTTGAATAAAATGAATAAAGATTTTAAGTGTTTCATTTGCTAAATTTATAGGTTGCCCAATTTAATTTTGAGCAAACTAGGAATAAAACGAAAAATTGCTCAATTTCGAGCCTACTTGATTCGATTTTGTGCCAACCGGATTCGATTTCGAGCCAACTCGATTCGATTTCGAGCCGACTCGGAATTGAGTCCTTTCGAGTCGAGCCGACTCGACTCGAAATCAATTTCGATTTCGAGACGATTTCAAGTCGAGTTCGAGTCGAAAATTTCGATTTCGAGCCGAGCCAAAATCGCTCGAACTTGATTCGATATCAGCCCTAGTTTGAGCTTGAGGACAAGCTCAAATTGAAGGACGGGTGGAGTGTTATGGTCCTCCGTTAGTTATCGAGTTAGTTAGTATTTTATGTATTAAGTCGTATTGAGTCGAGTCGTTATGTTTTAATATTTCGCGTATTTAATTGTAACGGGTATTTACACTCGTGTCCTTGGCGCCTTATTGGGGGAGGGGGCTTGTCTTGCATTTGAATCAAGAAATGAAATATGAAAAATTCCTCTCTCTAAATTCCTCTTCCTCTCTCTCTAACCCTCTTCTCCTCTTCTAAGGTTTCCTCCTCCTCTTCCCTCAAATTCGTCTCCCTTCACAAGCTCTAGGGTTTCAACGCCCTTGTATCCGCGCTGTCCATAACAACAACCTCAAGGGAATGCATGTTTTTCCATTCAACAAGAGTGGAGTTGTGAACACTGATGTTTAATTACAATACCATGATTAGCGAGATAGGAACCAAATAAGCCGTGATCATCATATTCCCCTCATTATCACTGTGAAGGACGCGGATAGTGCTCTTGAACTGGGTCATCACCCTCCGATGCAAACCATGAAAGCAGGAAAAAAACTTCAATTTTTTCTATGAAAGATAAACTCAAGTAGTACAAGAAAAATAATCGATAAAAGCAACGAACCATCGATAATCAGAAAAGGATAAGACAAGAGATGGCCCCCAAACGTCACAATGTACTACATCAAAAGGACTAGAGCTAGAGAAAATAAATGTGAAAAGTTATGTTTAACATGTTTAGACAACTCACATGCATCACAAAATAAGGTTCTAATAAAAGGCACAAACGAGGGAAACGATTTCTGAAGATAAAATGGGGAAAGATGTCAGAGATGTCGATGTCATCTTCGAACATCCTCAACAGTAATGGACAAATGGTACAACTCGTGGTAGAAGAGAGGGTCTGAGACGGTAGATGGTGATTAAGTAAGTATAAGCCACCACAGTTCCTAACACTGTCAATGTTTTGCTTCGTACCCAGTTCCTAAGAAACACAAGAGTCAAGAAAGAATGTTATAGATCAATTAAGAGATCTCGTAATTTTACTAATTTAAACTAAATTACGGGAAAAAGGACAGGGAAATGAATGGAGAGAATGAGATGTGGCCTTTGCGGACAATGGAGAACAAGATGTCATTGACAGAGATGATATTGTCCTTACCAAACAGCGGAATGTAGGAAACAAAACTTGAGGAAGACCAATCATATGATTTATGGCCCCTGAGTCGATGATCAATCAGACGGTGTGGTGGTAGCAACATGTGCACTGTCTATAACTGTTATGGCAAAGGAGGTTGAGATACCAGCCTGAGAACGGAGTAGTCGTCATTGAGTATCAAATTCCTTTGTTGTGAAAGTTCTGAAGAAGGGAGTACATTGAGGGACCGATGGAGAGACATACATGGGAGACACTTCATAAACCTATGTGAAATAAGCAACATCATGAGGCAGCAAACCCACCGACGGAGAACCCCTTAGGCTTGAGGCACAACCACGTCCACGACCACAGCTAGGAAGAGCAAGAAGAGGATGGTGTTTGAAGCACACCTCCTTAACATGTCCCCTGCATCCACAGTAATCACATGTAGGGACAGGGTGTTGATGTTGCGTCAATCAAACTAGTCAATCCAGACCGATCAGTTGGTATACTCGTGCTGCGATATTTTTGACGGTATTCATCCCTCTGAATCAGACTGAATGCCTTCGGATGTGAAGAGAGGTAAGTGATGGAAGATGTGAGTTCAAACTGTATCTGACTTCATGTTCAGACCAATCAAGAAAACATGAACGCGATAGCATTCCACTATTTTTTTAACAGAACTACATCGGTGGTACATGCAGGGGTGACGTGCTCAAAATTGTCTACTCAGAAAAATATAATGAGACATTCATGGATCCCTGCCGCAGTTCCAAAATCTGACTAGTAAGCTCATATGCTTGTATGGAGCTGCCAATCTGTGAATTGGTTTCACGGGCCAAGTCCAGATCTCATACGTTGAGATATAGTTCTAATACGCCTTCGGGAGTATGAAGTGAAGGAGTTGGGAGACAACTAAAGAATTTTCTGAGTATCAACGCTTCCAGGATGGATCAGCTCTGAGCGGCTCCACAACAATTCCATTTATGTATCCAAACATCTGGTGGCTACGAATCACATGTTGAGTTGTGCAAAACCATTCAAGGTAATTTGCCCCATCAAGTAGCACGATGGTGATCTTCAACGAGTCAGTGTGGCCATGAGTCGTGTCAGGGTCACTCATCTGTGGCACCAAGACACTTGGCAAAGAGGTGGATGAGTCACTCATGCTGACACGGCTTGGTGGGAACAGGAATGTCCACCCTAAACAAAACAAATTGAGCGAAACAATAATCACTTAATCACGGGCATCAGAGGGAAATCTAGGATTCTTCCGAAAGGAATGGATCCCATTGGATCATTGGAGGGCATCTTGCAAGTGTTTTTGATGTTGAATGGAATGGATCGACTGTCAAGGAGAAGCGACTGGAGAATCACAGAGATCGGCTTCGACGATGAATCATAGAAGAGGGAAGAAGGCGGACGGACTTTGATCAATGCAGTAGAGGCTGGATCTTGAACCGGAAGCAAAGCGTTCTTCCACGACTGTATCGAACAAGAACAATCGATCGATCCTCTAGAGATCGGCAGCCAGATTCACCTTATTATGGCATTTGTAGGCTCAGCATCACTCTCAAACCCGCAGAACACCATAGGAGGCGTGTGCGAGAGGGACAAAAGGCCGCCCTCTTAAATCAATCGAAAAAAGTGAGGGCTGCGATCGGCGGGGTGAAGCGGATGTGGCAAATTCGAGCGCTCAGATTAGGGCAAGGGAGAACTCTGATACTAAGTGGAATATGAAAAACACAACATTATTAAATGTGTAATAACAAAGACACCTACGCACATATACATGGGTAGAGGAAAAGAACCCATGTGAATAAATTATCCTTATCGGGTATTACGCATATATGGCAAAAAACACGACATGATTATACAATATAGCATAATGTCAACTTATGCCTAAAGCACATACGTAGCAGACTGAAGGATCCACAACTTCAGTCCAAGAATCAGCTTTGCATATTTGTTTATGAAGTGTTTAGTCAAACATCCATTATCAAAAAAGCTATGTAAGTTAAGCACGATTAACTCTCATACTCAACTCAAGTGTAAAGACAAGCGCAAGTGATAGTAAATAGGCCTTCAAGAGCGAAGGTTTCCAGACATTCTCGTTTCGCCTCCTGTGCCCTTACAAGTACATGTTTTCAACTTTAATTGTGGATAATTGGGAGTACATGACCTTTCATTCAAAATATGTCAACTTTTGATAGGCGTAGCAAGACAAAGTTGTGTTGTAATAACCCATAAGCACACACTGATTCACAAGCAAAAATAATAAAGGGTGACGGAAAAAGAATTGTAGAGTAAGCGCATAGTTTAGAGAAATTATACTTTCAGTACAATAGTGAAAGAAATGACTAAGAAGTAAATTTATTACTTTATTATTTATTTTCAATAAATGTAAAAGGAATTACTTTACAAGTAAAAGCTTCATGTAAAATCAAGTTTTCATGAACAGACAATTGCTTCGATTTTTTATCTAAACCCAAAACATTATTGACTTCTAACCCGAGTTTAATTGGGCATGAATCATCAGACCAGTTTAATTACATACGGGCAAATTGGGATGGCAATGTCGTGAAGGAACGATGCCGTGGGGATGCAATGTAGAAAAGTTACTGGGGTTAGGTGGATATAAAGTAGGGGATTGTGGAGGCGAAACACATATGAAAAGAAATCAGTGACATGGAGGAGCTCAAGTAGGTCTGTGTGCAGCGGGAATTGGAAGAGGAAGATACAAAGCTCGTTGGCTATGGGATGGGGTTTCAAGGTTTATATATCCCCAAAGTAGGTGGGTAGTAGATCCACGTGATCTTCAAAGGACATGGAACAAGAGGAATAGCTTCATGAGGACAGAAACTCTTTAAAAGTAATGAAGTTGTAGAAAAAGGTAGTATGTGCTTATATTGTGGAAGACATGATACTTTATGCATATCTTACTTTCTGTTTTGCAAAAATTTAACACCAATATGCATCGAAGAGGAAGAGTGTAGAAAATGGTGAATAGTAACACATTAGTACCCAATTTGATCGGTTGTTATCTCCTATAGTTGACTAATTAGGATATATTCATGATTGTCATGTGTACGGATATATTCTATACAATTATCTATTGCTTCATTGCTCGTGAATATTCAATATCATGTTATGAATTTAATAGTCAGTCATAGCTGTTTGTGTATATATGTGCAGTGTATTTTATACAAAACTATTTTAGACTAATCCAAGCAATTTTAGTCATAAATCAATAGCAAAAATAGGTCAGATCCTGGTCCATGTTTTAAAAGATTACCATAATTTAACCATTAACCAAGGATTTGGAACAACTACATGATTTTAACTTAGATACAAGGTGAGTGCAGTGTACAAGATTTAACAGATGATGAAAAATATGGTAATAAATGCAAGAAACAGGAATTAAAACCTTTGTTTTCTCATCCTCCAACTTCTTTCTCTCCATCTCAGTCAGAGCAACCAAACTATTGAGTTCTCCAAATCTAAAGCTGAGCTCCTTTCTCTTTAAAGAGAGTATTTCTCTCAACTTCTCGTTCTCTTCAATGATCTTCACTGAATGGTTATGAGCATGATACTGCATTTCCTTCAAATCTAGTGAAAATCAATAATAAAAAATAGAGAATTTTGTAAATATTCACCTTTAAAACATTTAAAAATCTCCAAAACATCTATAAAAGGTGCTTAAATATTACTACTATTTTATGTAAAGTTTGACTGAATAGAATATGTTAATTTCAGATCTTGTTGTTAAGGGTGACCCCCTAGATTAGGATTTTGATTTCTACTAGAATTATTAATTTATATTCATATAGAAGTGAGCAAATTTGAAAAAAAAAATGTATTATTCCAAAAAAAATAATAATTACATAGAAACTCTCCTTTTACATAGTGTCAAGGAGGAAGAAGAATCTTCATCGGGAGATGTGGGATGAAATACAAGAAAGAGAAGAATCTACAATGTGTCCCTTTTGGGCATTTACAAATGAGCTTCAACACTCCCCCTCAAGCTAAAGCCTATATGATGTAGGGTAGACCGGTGAGTCTGTTCGGACACTTAAAACACAATGCTTAATAGTGGTGAGTGTGCAAGGTGGACTCGTGACCAATGTGTGTACACAATGCTTAATAGTGGTGAGTGTGCAAGGTGGACTCGTGACCAATGTGTGTGTACTTGAATTAAAATGTATGCAACTTTTTTGTCATTAGATTTAACACATTAATAATGAATTAGAAAACTTAGCAAATATCCAGCAGCTCGCAAAAAAAGTGAAAACCAACGAGTTAAGTGGACAACCCCATGTTCGTCGAGTAGGTCCGCCGGGCCAGGAGAGCGGACCAGGGCAACCAGCCCGCGCCAAAACAGCATGCGGGCGAACTCAAACCGGCCAGCTCGCTCTCGCCAAAGCTAGGCGGGCAAGCTGCGCAAGCCGGACCACCCAGCCCGCGCCCTCTTGGAGTTCGTCGAACTGAGCTTGGCTTTCGCCGAACTAAGCTCCTGAGTTGAGATCAGAGTTCGTCGAACGGAGCTCGGTGTTCGTCGAACGGAGCTTAGCGTCCGTCGAGCTAAACTCAGGAGTTAGAAACCTGAGTTCGTCGAACTAAGCTCGACGTTTGTCGAACTCAATTTCTCTGGAATTCTTTCTTTAGTAACAACCCTGGAACGGCCAGCTCGCTCTCGCCAAAGCTAGGCGGGCGAGCTGCGCGAACCGGTCCATCCCAGCCCGCTCTCCCATAGGCGACCTGATCGCCAGCCCGCCTTAGAACAAGGGCTGGCGGACTGCGGCGACCTGGCTCGCGCTCGCCTAAGGATGGGAGGCGAGCTGCGGGAGCCAGGTCGCGTCCGCCCCAGTGGGATGGCGGGTTGTAGCAAGCTGATCTCCAGATCCTTGGAACCTGCCCAGTGGGGTCCAGAGGCAAAATTACCTGGATGCCCTTACTGGGGGTGCAAATAGCCCGTTAGAACAGCGGAGTTACGTTGTTGACAGACCCACTTTTGGCTGCGTACAGCTGTTTAGAATAGCGGAGGTTGGCTATTTGTAGGTCGTCTTCAGAAAACTATAAATAGATCCAAGGGGGTACCTCAGAAGGCACGTTTTACTTGTGCCCTGGTCTTCTAGCGTTTTCCGAGGTAGCCTTAGCTCGGTCTTTGGTTAAGAAGGGGAAGCGCTCTAAGATCTTCCGGGTGTGTGGGGACCTCCACGCCGAGCCCTTGGGTCTGTTTCTTGTTCCATTTCCTTGGTCGTTTGGCTTGTAGGGGAGAAGTAAGTGTGCGATCACCCCTTCCCCAAGGGTGAACTCCACAAGAGACTGAATTCTCGGTTTTAACATTTTTGGTACAGAGAGCGTGGAGAGTGATCAACACAGAAAATCTTTGGCAAGCTCGATGACTGGAGGATCAGGGTAAGGCTCGGACAGGCCCGACTCGCCACCCCCTCCCCCGCTCGCCACGATGGGAATGTTCGAAGAATTCAAGCAGGAGGTACTCGGCCTCGTCAGGTTCGCACTAGGAGCGCGTGTCGAGTGCTCGACACCAGCAGCATCTGTACTCGCGGTCCCGGCCCTTGGCGAGGACGCCTCAGGCAGGTGAGCCGGGAAGGAGGTTGCAGAGGAGGCGAGCTCCCCGGGCGAGTTCTCTTCCCGGGCTCGGCAAGCGGGGGCCGGTTCGGCGAGATGTGGGTGCGAGACCCTCCGGCTCGCCCAGCAGGGGGAGGCAGCCGCTTCAGCGAGCTGGTTTCTTCTGCCCCAGTTCCAGAGGGGTTCAGGGAGCCAGAGATGTCTTACTACAACGAGAAGGGAGACCCGGTCCAACACGTCCAATGGTTTGAGGACGTGTTCTCGATCCGACAGATGTCGGATGGGTTCAAGTGCAGGCTCTTCGCCATCACTCTCAAGGAGAAGGCGAGAGAGTGGTTCCACCAGCTGCCGGCCAGCTCCATCTACTGCTTCGAAGACCTGTGTCGGGGGTTCATGTTGAGGTTCACCACCTCCAAGAGGAGAAAAGAGTCGGAGTCCTTATTCCACATCAAGCAAGGGGTGAACGAGATCTTGGGGAGTTATGTTGACCGGTTCCAAGAGGAGGTCACCCAGATCCAAGAGATGTCTGGGCACAGCCTGATGATGGCCTTCACCCTGGGGCTGCAGCATGGCTCTTCAGGATGGAGCTGAAGAGGGTGCCCCCCTCTCTCCTACGAGGAGTTGATGGAGAGGGCGGCAAGAGAAGTCGACGGGGAGGCGTCGAACCCGGAGTTTGCCCGGAAGCTGGCCAGGTGGGCCACGGAGGAGAAGGAGCTAAGAGGTGGCAGAGGTCAGGAGTAGAGGAGAGCTGAACCCCGGCAAAGGGAACAGCGGCAACTGCAGCAGAAGCAACAGACCAGGTGGGGGCGTCAAGAGCCGGACCGTCGGCTAGGTTGGAGGTCAGAATGGTAGGATCAGGGGCCGCGGAGAGGTTTCCATGGAGGAGATAACCGTCAGGGAGGCCAAGGACGGTTTCATCCTCCGGGTTGGAGGCAGGCCCAGAGACCTCCCCTCCCCGATCAAAATCAGGCTATGGCTATAGCCCTGGGGGAGAGGAGGAGAGCTGCACGAAGAAGGAGAAGGGAAGTTAGGGTGGAGTTACCCTACTGTGACTTCAATCATGAGGAGGGGCACGCCACAGCCACGTGCCCGGAGTTCCTCGAGATGAGAGGAAACAGGGAGCAATAGCAGCAACAAGGCCGCCAGGAAGTGCGGATTGAGGAGGTCCTGCCTCGGGCGAAGGAGGATAGGTGCGAGCAGTGGCGGACCCAGGATTTTCATCCAACCCGGGCACCAAATAAACATTTTTAAATTTCGAATAATTTTTTAAATTCAAAATTTTAAAAAAATATTATTACAAATGGCAATTTTGAAGGAGACGGCGTCGTCGATCGAAAAGTCCCAAACGGACTCTGCAGATCGTCTAGGTTCAACTCACAGTACCAACCATACTCCTCCTTTATTATCCCCGGCAGCTGCGCCGCACCCAAATTCCGGTTCTGATACGACGTTCCGTCAAATTCCGGCAACTCGATGTCAGATTCCGGCGTCCTGAAACTCTCTGATGATCCTGTGTCCTGGCTCTCTTCAGTTAAATCTGTCGCCCCTTTCTGCATCCTCTCCCATGCGTTTCTCTTATTGTACAGCCGGCACAAAACCCAATCATCCAGCTGCAAAGAAATTGCAATCCCCTGTCAATTTTTTTCCCTCTTCGCGGATTGTTATTAAGTTTATGCACGGTTTGATCTTACTTACCCTCAAACTCCCGCTATTTCTTCTCCCGGCGGCGTCAGCGAGGCGGTATTCATGCAAGATCCAATCGGTCTTGGTGCCCTTGGGCGCCTTGCCGTCGTAGAAAACGAGTGCCTTCTTGATCCCAATGGGCCTGGTGCTGGATCTGGCTGTCACGGGCTTGCTCGGCGATGATCGGAACCGGGAGAAGCTGCTCCTCCGCTTGCTGTCGGAGGTAGTGATCCACCAGTTCTTCGTCTGTGGGATGGAAGCGGAATCCCGGCGGGAGATTTAGCTCGCCTCTGCGTCTCTAATCCTTCTCATCTCTCTCTCCCTCTCTTCTTCCTGTCCATGGTAGTCATGGGGGTAGCTCCAAATCATACCCGGGCACTTGCCCGGGTATGCCTCCACTTGCGTCGGCCCCTGGGTGCGAGGACCGGGTGGATGTTGGAACCCGGGGAGGGATCAGAGTGATCCATGGGGAGGGTGGGGATTGAGTCTTCCCGGAAGGCAAGCCTCCACACCATGTATCGAAGGAGCATTGGCTCCACATCTCAGACCCCACCCCCGGAGGAGAAGATCACCTTCTTCAGAAGTGATATGTCGGATCATGAGGATCCCTTTTGCGATGCACTGGTCATCCAGACAGCCATCGACAATTTCACGGTCACCCGCATCCTCATTGACAACGGGAGCTCCGTCAATGTCATCTTCAAGAAGGCGTTCGACGCGATTAAGGTAGAGATGAAGAGGGTGCTGGCCTCGGATGGGCCCTTGTTTGGATTTTCGGGGGAGAGGAAGGAGGTAGAAGGAGGAGTGGGGCTCCACATCACTCTGGGGGGGCAGTCCCGAAACTGCAGATTTGTCATCGTGGATGCCCCCAGTAGCTACAACGTCATCTTCGGACAGCCCCTCATCAGCGCCTTCAGTTGTGTCCCCTCGTCCCTCCACCAATGTCTGAAGTTCAGCGCCGAGGGGATCCAGGTCCGGGTGCGGGGCGATCCCAAGGTGGCCAGAGAATGCTGTGTCACCGCCGTAAACTCTATCTCCTGGCAGGAGGGGGTCGAGGAGATGGAGAGGAGGATGGAAGAGGTAGAGCAGGAGGCCGGTGGAGAGGAGATGGAGATGGAGGAGAGCTGCACCCAGGTGGAGGTGGCGGGAGGAGACCAGGAGGAATTGGCTGAGGCAATGGTCGTGGAGGAGTTGGAAGCTGGGGAGGTTCTTGTCCCGGAGGAGAGGGACGTTGGAGAGTGGGGAGAGCAGTCCAGGCTGGAGGCTGCGGAAGAGGTCGTGGAGATGGAAGTTCTCACCCAGGGAGGTAGGGTGGAGAAGGTTCGCATCAGCGAGGGGCTGACCCTGGCGGACCAGGAGAGGATGCTGGCATGCATCCGGAGGAACGTGGACATCTTCGTCGGGGGCGCAGCGGAGATATCGGGGATTGATGCGGACGTGGTCTGCCACCGCCTCAACCTGGATCCGGAAGCTCGCCCCGTCCAACAAAAGAAGAGGTCCACCGCGGACAAGCTGGCCGAGCCCATCAGGGAGGAGGTGGTCAAACTCCTCAAGGTTGGCTTCGTATCCGAAATACAATACCCTGACTGGGTCTCCAATGTAGTTATGGTTCAAAAAAAAGACGGTCGGTGGCGTATATGTGTCGATTTTTCTTTACTTAATAAATCATGCCCTAAGGACTATTATCATTTGTCTCGGATCGACGCTCTGGTTGACTCAGCCGTCGGTTTTCTTGTAATGAGTTTTCTAGATGCATTTTCAGGTTACCACCAGATCAGGATGCACCCCCCCCTCCCCCCGACATCAAAGATGTCTCCTTCATCACGGGGGACGGGTGCTACTGTTATAAAATGATGCCCTTTGGGCTAAAGAATACGGGGGCGACCTACCAGAAGATGATGGATAGGGTCTTCCGAGAACAGAAGGGGAGGAACCTGGAGGTGTATGTAGATGACCTTATGATCAAGAGTCGAGAGACGTGAACTCTCACCTCCAGGACTTGGAGGAGACCTTCACCACCCTGCGCAAATAAAAGATGAGACTGAACCCCCTGAAGTGCGTTTTTGGGATCAGCAGGGGGAAGTTCTTGGGCCATCTCCTTACCCACGCGGGGGTCGAGCCAAATCCTGACAAAGTCTGAGCGATCATGGAGCTGGGATCACCTCGGAATGCTAAAGAGGTGCAGTGGTTGACAGGGAAGTTGGCAGGGTTAAGCAGGTTTCTCTCCCGAGTCGGAGAGAAGTGCTCCCCCTTCTTCAAGACATTGAGGGGGCCAGAAATTCGAATGGACCGGGGAGTGCGCGGAGGCATTCCGGGCCCTGAAGAAGCAGTTGACTCAGGCTCCCCTGCTCCAAGGGCCGAAGGAGGGGGAGGACCTGTCTATGTATCTTGGGGTCGGAGCAGAGGCCTTGAGCTCTGTCCTGGTTCGGGAAGAGGGGAAGAAGCAGCTCCCCATATATTATGTGAGTCGGGTCCTGAGCAAGGCAGAGCTTCGATATCCCATCTTGGAGAAGTTGTCCTTTGCGCTGTTCATCTCGGCTCGGAGGATCCGGCCCTACTTCCAGGCACACTCCATCTGAGTGGTGACTGACCACCCCCACCGCAACATCTTCAAGGGGGTGGAGCATTGGGGCAGGTTGGCTAAGTGGTCGGTGGAGCTAAGCGAGTTCGATATCTCCTTTGTCCCCCGCCTCTCGATCAAGGCCCAAGCAATGGCCGATTTTTTGACTGACTATGTGGTCGAGGTGGCGGAGAAAGAGCTCACTCGCCCAGCTCCATGGAAGGTGAAGATAGATGACGCTTCGGGGAGGCATTCCCTGGGCATGGGGGTGATCTTGGAGAGCCCCCAAGGAACGAGAATCGAAAAAACGGTGGTGGTGCACTTTCTCATCACTAACAACCAGGCCGAGTACGAGACCGTGATAGCAGGGTTGCGCCTGGCCAGGGAGCTGGGGGTGATTGACGTGGAGGTCCTCACTGACTCCATGTTGGTGGCTTCCCAGATCAACAAGGAGTTCGAGGTAAGGGAGTATACCCTCTAGTTATACTTAGTAAAGGTGAAGGGGGTCATCGGCATGTTCCAGACTTTCTCCATCTGACACGTGCCCAGGGAGGAGAATGAACAGGTTGATCAACTGGCGAAGCATGGTCCCCGGGTGGGGGGTACCATCACTGATCTATTCCGCCCTTCCATTGAAGAGGGAGAGCTGATGGAGGTGGATCAACACCCCTCGTGGATGGACCTGTTCACAACCTTCCTTTCCACAGGGGAGTATTCAGGGGGGATGGACAAAAAGAAGTTCAAGTACAAGTCGGCGTACTACCTCATCCGCGAAGGGCAGTTGTACAGAAAGACCCTCTCGGGGATGTTGGCGCATTGCGTGGCCGAGAGGGAGGTCCAGAGAATCTTGGAAGAAGTCCACTCCGGAAAGTGTGGGAGTCACTCCGGGAGTCGGACCCTGGAAGGAAGGATCGTCAGGCAGGGATATTTCTGGCCTACCCTGAGTCGCGACGCTGCAGAGTTCGCAAAGAAGTGTCACAAATGCCAGTTGTTTGCCCCCTCCAACTGCAACAGGCCCAGTGTCTTAGAAGCATCACGGCCCCATGGCCCTTTGCCATTTGGGGGATGGATTTGGTTGGACCCTTCCCCCAGGCCAGCGGGCAGAGGAGGTTCTTGTTGGTAATAATAGATTATTTCTCTAAGTGGTTGGAGGTGAAGGCGCTGGCGAAAGTGACCTCCCGGGTTATCAGAAATTTTGTTTGGGGGGAGATCATCTGCCGGCATGGGTTGCCCCAGGCCATTGTCACGGACAACGGGCCTCAGTTTGCCAGCGCCGAATTCATCAGCTTATGCGGGCAGCTCGGGATTGATCTCAGATTTGCCTCGGTCCATCACCCCAGGAGCAACGGGCAGGTGGAGGCGGGAAACAAAATCATAGTAAACCTCCTAAAGAAAAAAGTTGAAAATTTAAAGGGCAGCTGGGTGGAACAGCTTCCATCGGTTCTCTGGGCCCTAAGAACGACTCCCAACACAGCTACGGGGGAGACCCCCTTCAAGCTCTCTCATATGCGAGGCATTGCTCCCCATAGAATTTGAAGTCCAGACACCTCGGGTAGCGAGGGCCCGAGAATGCAGGGAAGAATGGCAGGCTGAAAACGAGGAGCTACGGCTCTCCCTTGACATGGTAGAGAAGCTATGTGATCTCTCCGTCATCCGACAGGAGGAAGTGAAAAGAAGGATAGCTAAGTACTTTGACAAGCACGTCATAGTCAAACAATTCGCGGAAGGGGACTTGGTCCTGAAAAAGGTGGATGCAGCGGGAAGATCAGCAGCCGTAGGGAAGCTCAACCCCAACTGGGAGGGCCCGTACATCGTGAAAGAAGCATTGAAATCAGGAGGGTATCACCTCCAGAATGTGGAGGGCGAAACCCTGAGTCTCACCTGGAGTGGTGATGACTTGAAACGTTTTTACCCTTGAGCCATGTAAGTAATGAGCTTTTTCTAATAAAACTTCTTGATGTGCCAGTTCTGCAGTGACTCATGTGTGGTTGAAGTATTGACTTGGTATATCCCGAGCAGATCTCGCTGTCAGGCTCTCACCTACCTGGCAGGGCTGGATGTCACTCGTGAGAGTCTACCTGGACCCCGAGCAGATCCTGTTGTCAGGCTCTCACCTAGCTGGCAGGGCTGGATGTCACTTATGAGAGTCTACCCGGACACCGAGCAGATCCCGCTGTCAGGCTCTCACCTAACTGGCAGGGCTGGATGTCACTCATGAGAGTCTATTCAGACCCCGAGCATATCCCGCTGTCAGGCTCTCACCTAGCTGTCAGGGTTGGATGTCACTCGTGAGTCTACACGGACCCCGAGCAGATCCTGCTGCCAGGCTCTCGCCAAGCTGGCAGGGTTGGATGTCACTCGTGAGAGTCTACTCAGACCCCGAGCAGATCCCGCTGTCAGGCTCTCACCTAGCTGGCAGAGCTGGATGTCACTCATGGGTCTACCCGAACCCCGAGCAGATCCAGCTGTCAGGCTCTCACCTAGCTGACAGGGCTGGATGTCACTCGAGAGAGTCTACCCGGACCCCGAGCAGATCCCGCTGCCAAGCTCTCACCTAGCTAGCAGGGCTGGTCCGGCTGGATGTCACTCGTGAGAGTCTACTCAGACACCGAGCAGATCCCGTTGTCAGGCTTTCACCTAGCTGGCAGGGCTGGATGTCACTCGTGGGTCTACCCGGACCCCGAGCAGATCCCGCTGTCAGGCTCTCACCAAGCTGGCAGGGCTGGATGTCACTCGAGAGAGTCGACTCAGACCCCCAATCGGCTGGCAGAACAAGGAACCCCGGTAAACGAAATGATAGCTAAAACCGGGGACCCAGACGCTCGAATTACTGAGGCAACAATCGCAGGGTTTCCAGGATGAGCTCAGAAGATCGGCGAGACGGGAGTGCCGAGCCGAGACTATGGGTCGGCGAAGCGAGCCCTCAAGACCCAACCTAAGCGCCCAGCGCCCAAAAAGCCACCAAGGTCGCGAGAACTCAGGCCAGATCGCGAACTCATGGGGCCCAACTCACGCAAAGCCGGGCGAATGGGGTGCGAGCCGAGTCGGCTCACCTTCCTTATCTCGCGAGTAGCATGGAGAATCTGGACCAAGGAGGCGGGTCGCTACTCGCGGGTCGGCTAACTAAGACCCCCATATTTCCTGAGCTAAGTCCGGAATGGACGCGCAACCTCGTCAATCGGACACAGGTTTAGAGGCGGCAAGCAGAAGGATCGAAACATGCAGGAAATACAAAAGAGAAAAGACGAAGGGATGCACATTACAGAGAAGCGACATTACAGGCAACAGTTCCAAAAAGCACATTTCATTAACAAAATTATAGGTTTGGGGCTCAGTCCGCGTTTACATTGCAACAAAAATACAAGAGGCGCGGCGCAGGAATTCAGCGAGCCGAGCCCTCGAGCGGCGAGCCCTCTAGAGGGGTTGGTAAGACGTGTCGCCCGGCTTTGGTACCGGAAGGAACAGTTCTAGTACCACCTCGTTCGTGGAAAGACCCGCGCCCTCGCTCGTGATAAGACCGGCTCGCTGTAGCGTCTGGAGGGTATACTTGGAAGCTTTGGTAGCATTCTTCTGCATCATTTCCTCCAGCTCGTACTCGGTGTTGTGCGCGAGCTGGCAGCTGCTACTGGAGAGCGGCGGAGCAGCTGCTGCGGCCTCCAGCTCCCGCACCCGCGCTTGCAAACCCTCCTTTTCCTTCTCAAGGGCAGCGATCTGGAAGTCCATGCGCTTGGTCGTCGCCGCATCCTGCAAAGAGGGGTAGAATGAACTTGGGAAAAGTGAACAATCTTAGAGCAAAGAGCGCGAGCCACGGGACGTACCACCCCACCCAGGTAGGTGGCGAGGACGGCATCGATCACGTCCGCCCTCTTCTTCTGGTGCTCCGCCTCCTCCTGAGCGAGACGGCGGGCTTCTTCCTTCCCGTCGACCAGCTTCTTGAGCGAGGGAGTGTTCTCCATCTGGGTGCATCACCGGCCTACCATGCGGGCCATCTCCAGGCTGCGGAGCTGGGCCCGCGCGCTCTCGTGGACGAGCACCCGCGTGGCCTCCTCGTCATAGATCGCGGCATCTTCCCGCGCATAGAGGCCGCACGAGAAGTTATAGGTCTCCCCGCTGATGGTCTCCTGCTCCAACCAGCTCGGCAGCAGGGTGGAGATGATGGCCCGATTCGCCTCCTTGTCCCATTGGAGGAGGGGGATGTCGAGCTCATCCAAGGGCCGCTCACCGTAGCCAAAGTTCTGGTGCCCTCTCGGCACCGGCTTCACAGCGGGCTGCTCTCCTTGCGGCCCGGAGGCCCCGGCCGCCTCGCCGGGGGAGCCGCTGGAGGAGGCAGCCACGGGGGCGGGATCCTCGGTCGGCTGGACCGTCGGGGCCTTGCCTTTCCTTTGGGCCGCGGTAGGCGCATCGCCCGTGGTCTTTGCCTTCTTGGGCGGCGGTGGCGGTGGAGGTTGTTCGCGGCTAGGCCGTTTCTGGGCGGCAGAGGACGGGGTCTCGCGATGCGCGGCGGCAGCGACCTCGGCGCGGGCGAGCCCGCTGGAAGCAACCCGCGCACTCTCATCGGGAAGGTGCAAGGGAATGTCTTGCTCGCCTGCAGAAAGGGAATTATGACAGGAAAATAAGAGTTATAAAAGAAAGAAGCGTGAGTAGTTTACCTCCCCCGGGCGGGACGGGGGAGAGGTCGTCCAGGTTCCGGCGCAGAAATGCGACTTCGAAGTTCTTCTCGGCGAAGAACCTGCACAGCTCTGCTTCATGGCCTCCCAGGCTAGGGGCGGTAGCTCGCCTCGTTGAGCTGGACTGGCGAGAAGGGGACGTTGCCGAAATCCCCTTTGACAAAAACAAACTTTTTCAGCTAGTTGTGGCTCTTGTTGACGGTCTCCCGCACCTTGACGTGGTTGCTGGAGAAGTAGGCGGTCCCGTCTTTGTTCGCCCGGAAGGAGAACAGCTTGTGAAAGACCGTGAGGCTGAACTCAATCCGCTCTTCCCGCAGGAAGCACGCGAACCCGACCATCACCGCTATGGAGTTAGGGGTCATCTGGCCGAGGACGACCCCGAAGTATTTCAATATTTGGCGAACCTCCGGCCATAAGGGAAGCCGGAGGCCCGCCTCGAAGTGTGCCACGGGGATGGCAAGCTCCTCTCCTGAGAGGTCGTTGAATTTTTCCCCCTCCCAGGGTCGCCGCACCACAAAGCCCGGTGGTATATAATCGTCTATAGCATCGAAGAACTCGCCTTCAGAAATGGCGGCATGGGAGAAGTCGTGCTCGGAGAAAGTCCAGGCGCACTTGCTCCGCCCATCCGCATCGCCGCCGCCGCCGCCCATCTCGCAGGAAGATAGCTAAGCGGGACGTCGTAGTTCACGCAAAAGGCGGGCAAGTCGGGAACAGCAGAAAATAGAGAAGATGAAATCTTAAATGCGGTAGGTGAGAAAGGGTCGGCAGGGCTTATTTATAGAAAGACAAAGGGCAGGAAAATGTCCCGCCGGCGGGAAAAGTGCGGATAGCAAAATGCGCCCTGACGCTTCGAATTTCGAGCCCATCGCGGCTCCTCCCAGCTCGCCTCTATGCCGCAGGACTATTCGGCAGCAAGCCGCGCTCACCTGCGTCCGCCCAAGAGACGGGCGAGCCGCGATTCGCACCCGTCAGGAACAGTAGGCGAGCCGTTTAGGCTCGCGATCTATGGGCACCCGGCTCGCTCCTGCCAAGACTAGGTAGGCGGGCTGGGCGAGCCGGTTCAATGATCTCGCATCCGCTTAAAGAAGGGGTGGGCGAGCAATGGCGCCTCATCCGCACTCACCCTGAGAAATTAAGCAGCAAGATTATAAAAGTGATATGCTGCGAGCACGAGCCCATGGACGGGCGAGGAGTCAAATTATTACAAACAGATTATATGTCCCAAGGAAAGAAACTGAGACCCTACTACGCATGTTGGCATGTGGTGCGGGTGCGACCCGGGCCTGGCAATCAGCAGCGGGGAGAGGGCAGGCGGCTCAATACCGGATCCACTTCCACCTGCCTCGCCCCCGCGTCCCGGATCGAGGCGGCACGCGAGGATAGAAGTACTCGCAAACCGCCGTTAATTCCCGCTGGGCCAGGTCGACCTGTTCTGTGGCATGCCTAAGCCGCTCCTCCGCCCGCGTGATATGCACCCCCGGAGAAGTAACTTCATCCCCGTTAGCTGGACGCCGCATTCCCTCCAGAACTGTGAACCGCTCCTCCGCCTCGGCCTTGTCCTCGTCTACCCTATTGCAGACTTCCTGTAGCAGTAGGGACTGTTTTTGGAATAACTGTGTCACCCGCCTCTTCATCCCCTCAGCATCCAGCGGGTCGCCCAGGTACTCTGAGATATGATCCGTATCAGGGGGAGGCGAGTACCCCTCGCTCATGTCAACGTCGGAGGAAGAGACCACGTTAAAGCCTACAAATGAGAGATCAGAAAAAGCGAGCAATAATGAACAGGCAAAAATACTTACTCACCAGGTGTCGGCATATCGCTCGCACCAACAGGTGGCCGGGAGGAACCCGGCCGACCCTGAAAGAGCCCGCCTTCAAGAACTGCGAAGGATTTCCCCAGCCCAGGGGGAATTGGCGACTGGGAAATCGCCGGAGGGGCATGCCCCTGAGCCGAAGGGCTGGCGGCCCGCTCGGTTATCAGTGGGAGGAATGACTCCGCTCCCCCCCCCCATCGCCTCCATCCTCGCGAGGCGTCTCCTGCAGAAAAAGGGAATCAGAGGCAGAATGACGAATCAGGCAAAAAGCTCGCATACCTCATGGGCGACCTCGGCACCGGCCGCCGAGCTGGATCCCGGGAGGTCATTTGCAGGAGACCGCCTGATGATCTTCCCTTTCATCGGTCTAAAGAGGGGACCGGGCGATCCGCGCGACAACCATGGGGAGGCGTCAAGAACTTGCTCCCTAGTCCCCTCCCTCGCAGCTGTCAGGAGCGCTCGCATCTCCTCGGACACTGGCATCGTTCAGCTATAGCCCACAATGGAGGTTAAAGGAAGGCAGGATTTTTCCCAGAGGCCCGATGACATATTTATAGCATGATAATGGGACCCACCAAAAGATTCTCTCCAGCTCAACAAAGCACTCACCGAACACGTGTGTTGGATGATTCTTTACGAGGTCAAGCTCAAAAAGAGCGGGGATTGTGCACAACCCCGTGTTCGTCGAGTAGGTCTGCCAGGCCAGGCGAGCGGACCAGGGCAACCAGCCCGCGCCAGAACAGCATGCGGGCGAACTCAGAACGGCCAGCTCGCTCTCGCCAAAGCTAGGCGAGCGAGCTGCGCGAGCCAGCCTACCCAGCCCGCGCACGCCTGGAGTTCATCGAACTGAGCTTGGCTTTCGTCGAACTAAGCTTATTAGTTGAGATCAGAGTTCGTCGAACGGAGCTCGGCGTTCATCGAACGGAGCTCAGCGTCCATCGAGCTAAACTCGGGAGTTAGAAACCTGAGTTCGTCGAACTAAGCTCGGCGTTCGTCGAACTCAATTTCTCTGGAATTCCTTCTTTAATAACAACCCTGGAACGGCCAGCTCGCTCTCGCCAAAGCTAGGCGGGCGAGCTCCGCGAGCCGGTCCATCCCAGCCCGCTCTCCCATAAGCGACCTAGTCGCCAGCCCGCCTCAGAACACGGGCTGACGGACTGCGGCAACCTGGCTCGTGCTCGCCTAAGGAGGGGAGGCGAGCTGCGGGAGCCAGGTCGCGTCCGCCCCAGCGGGATGGCGAGTTGTAGCAAGCTGACCTCCAGATCCTTGGAACCTGCCCAGTGGGTCCAGAGGCAAAATTACCTGGATGCCCTTACTGGGGGTGCAAATAGCCCTTTAGAACAACGGAGTTACGTTGTTGGCAGACCCACTTTTGACTGCGTATAGCTGTTTAGAATAGCGTAGGTTGGCTATTTGCATGCCGTCTTCAGAAAACTATAAATAGATCCAAGGGGGTACCTCAGAAGGCACGTTTTACTTGTGCCCCGGTCTTCTAGCGCTTTCTGAGGTAGCCTTAGCTCGTCCTTTGGCTAAGGAGGAGAAGCGCTCTAAGATCTTCCGGGTGTGTGGTGGGACCTCCACATCGAGCCCTTGGGTCCGTTTCTTGTTCCATTTCCTTGGTCGTTTGGCTCGCAGGGGAGAAGTAAGTGTGCGATCACCCCTTCCCCAAGGGTGAACTCCACAAGACACCGAATTCTCGGTTTCAACATTACGCTCTTCCACTTGGAGTGCACAAGTAAGAATACTAAGCAATTGAATCCCACAATCTATATTGATTAATTAGAAAGTCAAAGGATTACAAAATAGGCTTCACTAAACAATACAAACCTTCATAGTGCACAATAAAGGAACCGCACAACCAATACTATAAGACTTACAAGTATTATGGTTGCTTTAAGGTGCTCAGTGGATGTGGAGAGATGTCCAGCGACTACGGGGGTGGATAAAGAGAGGGGTATGGGTTGGAAGTTGTTTGTGGAGGTGCGGAATACGGTAGATGGAGCGGGGAAGTGAATTTAGCAGTGGGAAGGGTCTGGACAACAGGGTTTAACAGCGAGGAGGTGCTGAATGGCATGATTTTTGGAGTGGGGATGGACTGGAATACTGAAATTTAAGGCGAGGAGGGTCGGGTCAGCTACGGGGAGGTGTTGGAGCATGTATTTTGTTGAGTATAGGGGCGGGAGGACCAGGATATGTATGCCATGAACTTGGGAAGCTTATCATTTATCTCTATCATAGAGATGTCCTTTCAACTCCATTCAGTTCATTGACTATGAGACTAAATCTAAAATACATATCTGCCACAGATTCTTCAAAACTTTTCTTGAAGTTCTCATATTGAGACCAATGAGGACTTCATGTTCTTCCTCTCATCTAAACTTCCATCAACTAGATTCGTCAGTGAATCTCAAATCTCTTTTGTTGATTGACACTCAGCAACATTTTGGAATATGTCATCTAATATTGTTGACACCATAATATTCATGGTTTTGGCATCACAAGCACTAACCATCTTCTGATCTTTTGTCAATTCAACATTTGTTTAACTTTCTTGATTTGCTGGTTTTGCATGGATTTTGGCATGAATTTTTGTATTTGTTGTGCATTAGTGATGTGTGTGAAAACCCAATAAATCATGTGTCAGGGAATATGGTTGTTTGCAATAAAAACACAACCCACGAATCTTAAGGTCACTATTCTTCTGATTGGAGATTCACTGTGTATTTTTAGGTCAGGGCAGCCACTGAGGCGAAGGTTGTCGAAGGGGGTGCAGGCCTAGGCAAAGCGACATTGAGTGTCGGTGGGTGAAACGCGATTTGGTGCCCCCCAGTAGCATGCTTGAAGTGGGTTTCCCATAGTTTGTTGGTTTACACAAAAATTAGAGTTAACGAGGCGATCCACATCCATTGCATCTTCCACTGTGCATTGGTGGTGTGTATCGAGACGAGAGATGTGAGGCACGAGTCCTTGCATGAAGAAGCTACAATAATGGTCTAATGGAAACTCGAGAAAATGTGTCACGAGTGCGATAAACTCATCAATGTATTCATGGAAGGGGCTAGATTGGCGTACCTCAAACGGTTGTTAGATAATCCTGTTGGAGTAGCAAAGCTCATAACGCTAAAAAATCTCGTTCTTCAGATCGTAGAAAGAGAATCTTGGAGTTGATTATTGAAGCCAATGAACCAATGCAGAGGTGATCATTCCATACTAAGTAGCATGGTGAGGACTCTTTTGGAATCAGGGGTACGATGGAGGTCAATGAATTGCTCAACCTTTGCAATCCATCTCATGGTATCAAAGGAGTTGAAATAAGGAACCACAAGAGCACATGAGGTGTGGGCAGTGGCCTCTACCATTGTTGTATCGGAGGCAGTAAAATCAGGAGGAAGACCAAGGACCGATGGTGGGTCGACCGCGAAAATCGCTGACACTGTTGGGCATGGAGCCAATTGATGATCTAGATGGAGAACTAACTGTTGAATGGAGGTTGTGAGGTAGGTAAGAGGCTCGTTGTGTGAGTTGAGGCAACGTCCAAAAGCAGTGTCGGTGGCCTCATTTTAGGTTGGGAGATGGATTGCGTACGGGGCATGCAAGAGTGAAGCGGGGGGCGAAGGCGGAACAGAAATCTAGAGGCAAGATGAACAGTCGAAAGAGTCGGTCGGACCATGTATTACGCAGTCAGGTGAAGTCCTAGCCGTCCTTATGCCCGGGGAGGAGGGAGAAGGGAAAGCACTACCCAGCGATGGTACGAGAGAATGAAGGATGAAAGGGGCCGAAAATCTAATGTAGCTTAATTGGCCCTAATTAATTTCAATATGATGAAAATCATTCTTACAAAGAGGGACAAATATAGAGATGGCCTAATGGCATAAATATAAATACTAATAAACTCGTATTCAAAGTTTCAAACTAAAATAAAAATACAAATAATATAATGCAAAATTAGGGAAGATAACTATTTGTCCAAGGATAAACCAAGGACCCGCAGGTTAGACCCACAATGCATGTAAATCCACTACTCTCATAGCAATGATTCCCCCTCGGCGACTTCCACAACATAATTCACTTTTCAAAATAATCCTTCCAGCTAACCGGTCAATGCATTCAATAAAGGGACATATAAAATAGGATAACTCGAAAAGGGTAAGGAAAAAAAACATGATGCTTCTACTTGTCCTGTGAAAATAAGTATATTATGAATCCTTCCAACATATTGCTATGATTTCTCTAACGAAAGGCTTCCACTTCACAAATAACTCAATTTTCACCAAAGAATAATGCAGATATAAAGCCTGATTTGATATGATTCAAACCATTTCAGCTGATATAAGTACTATAGGTAAACAAAAACCGCATGCATATTATAAAGTTGATCATGGAGCTTCAAAAAATTGCAATCAAAATACATCTTACCTGTCATCATTTTATCAAGAGACATGGCGGTCTGGTTGTACTTGCATTCTAGTTCATCTAAATTTCGGTTCTTTACTTCAATCTCATTAGCCAGATTTGCAACAAGCTTTTTAGTTTTCCGATTTTCTTCTTTTGTAATCTCCGCAATAGTTTTTAGATCGCCGCTTTTGCGTAGGTAGTCCCCAACTTTACCAGAGGACTCATAATCATCAGCCCTTGCCACCCATCCATGCATATTTGTACCTGTATATTTTCGATGGTACCAATTTTTCTTACCCAAGTGTTCAGCTTCAAAATATTTTTCAAAAGCTAAGGCATCCTTGAAACCACTCCAATCCTTCCTAAATTCAACAACTGCCCATCCTGTGTGGCCTCTAGCACTCCATTGTGGATTCACTTTCAAAGGATTAAATCTTGAAAGCTGTTCCTTTACATTACTTCCACTTGGCCCAACTTGCTTGCCATCATTGTTGATCTGAGTATCTAGATTGACAAGGATGCCCATCCAAGGCCAGACAAACAACTCTTGCTCTGTTCTAGAAGATTCCTTAGTTACAATCAACTGCAATGATGGCGTGGTTTTTTCAGTGTGATACCGCTCTAAATATCTTGACATAGCAAGATGATTGGCCTTGACTTTAGCCTTACGGTTGGAGGAACCAACTCCAACGGAATGTTGAAGAAGGTCCTTCAAATGATACTCCTGCTTCTTCTTGCCTAGACAGAAAGGACATTTATACATGCCATTTGCAATTTTAACTTTATGTTTCCCCAATTTAAGGTCTTGATAGGATTTTTCAGCCAGTTCAGGAATCTCAGAGTGACTTATATCTGACCCATCTTCTGAGTCGTAATCCATCTGCACAACAATTCAAAAAGGGAAAATATAAATAAATATTGAGATTAGGATAGGAAGCAAAATACAAAAGCCAACATTCAGAGAGGTATTTTGACAATCACTCGAGAAAGCAACTAAAGTATATACAATGCAGATTTTTGTTAATTCAGGATAGCACCTAAGTTTACATGCACACGCACATACAAGAAAATAGATTCATGGAAGCATATTTTTGTTAAAATAATTATTGATGACTATATTATAAATGTGAAAAGTACTTATGTTGCTCAAGTCGAATTAAAAAATAAATTAAATATCAATCTTGAAAAAAAAATGCAGTGCTACAATGTTGCCTCAGAAAAAATTATTATTGATGATGGGCTATGAATCGGCATTGTTGAAAGGTTGGGCCCCTTGAGAGAGCTCCTAATACTCAACTGAGTTGAGTATCAGGAGCTCTCTCAAGGGGACCCACCTTTCAACAAAAGATGCATCCCAACCAAATCTCCCCCAGACTAACCCTCATCGGGACTTTGACCATTGTTGAAAGGGGTAGGCGGTTGTGATCGAGGATCGAACCCGGGACCTCCTTTATCAAGGCCTTGAGAGACCTTCTGATACCCAACTGAGGAGCTCTCTCAAGGCTCAGTTGCGTATCAGGAGCTCTCTCAAGGGCTTGATAAAGAAGGTTTCAGGTTCGATCTTTGGACTCAACAACCTACCCCTTTCAACGGTAAAATCATCAAGGTGAAGTCAAATAACTTAAAATCATTCCAATCTAAAATCGAAACAGCAAGCCTACATTAATCAAATAACTGTTCATCATCTCCTCAAACGGGAAACAGCAGCATCAACAACTATTAATCATTTTTCCATTTTGTTTTAAAGATAATATGAACAAGGGCCCCGAATTAATCAAAATTTTCTCTGATAGATAGATACACTTTCACTTGTATACAAACGTGTAAAAGCTCACAATTATCTTGAATTTGTGTTAAGAATATTCATGGATTGCATTAAGGCAATATGATAGTGTATGTGATTTAGTCGTGTATTATAATGAGAGTATCAATATATACAAGTTCATGCAAGCAATCAAAATTAATAATGACAGCAGAATATGATGTGATGTGTTGTGTTATGATAAATAATATTTTACATAATACAAACTCATATAACAAAATGACATAATTAATCAATCACACACAGCATTACAGCAATAATTTTCACATACAACTATATAGATATAGAATAGTTATATGATAACTAAACACGAATAACCTCACTATGTTATATATGATCATGCAAACTAATCAAACGTTAAATCATCAAGTTGAACTCAAATAAGAGTTGATAATTGTGAAAGAACTTTTTTTTTAAGAAATTAGAAGTGAGAAATAAATCTTTTTTGTACTCCTTCATTTATCAAACGTAAAGATGAAAATTAAAATGCAACAATGAAAATATATATATTCAAATGGCAAATTATGTTTTTATGAGCTCAAAAGCACATAATACGCAAACATGCAAGACAAAAATAAAAAACAAAACCAAGATTTACTAACTCTAATAAAAACGAGTACAGCCCCATGAGTAAGCAAAAAACCATGATAAGAGAAAAAGTATCTTAATATAATAAGTTCCAACAAATACAGATGCAAATAAAATAATCTATTAATCATTTATCAAAACACAAACTGAATAATCTTTTAAAAGTAGTTGCTTGAGAAATAAAATTGTATGATGATATTATGCAATTGTAATCATCATGAAGCACAATCATAAAAAACATACAATTAACAAAAGTGAGATAGATAAATATGAAACCACTGAATCACAATTTCATAAGATATCACAATAACTCTGTACTAAGCGATGTACGGACATGAAGAGTTGCACATATAGTGTATGTTGGGATGTTAGCCCCATATGAGTCCCTAAAGACATGCAATGATATGGCATATGTGATCACAATAAGTTTCAATTCATATTTCCAAATAAGAACATGCATTAAGAAGTGATTTGCAACACAATTTTCATGAGACTAGGGAGTATAAAAATAAATAATCTTTCACTTTTTTAATGTAAATAAGTAACAATCTTAGAATCATAACACGTGATGAAAGACATGCAATCAAGCCTTCACAAAATAAGATTGGATAAGCTCGCTTGACTGTACTGGGAAGTGCATGATCAGTCATATGTAATACAGTCAAAACCAATGATGCAAGACATGACAAAGCATAAGTAATATGAATCGGATTATATAAATAGTGAAACATAAAATGCATGCTCAACTATAAGTTGTGAAATAACAGTGATAGACAACACAAAAATAGATGATACAATAGATATCGCTAGCGATAGGTGCTACCGTTGGCGGTACCATTGCAAAACAGAACAGTGACCTTTAAGAAACTACAGCAGTAATACAGAATTCAAATATATGTAAGATATATCTACATAGTCGAAAAATGAGCATACGTGAGCGAGCAATACAAAGATAAAGATTAAGGGAAAATGTTTTATAAAAACAAAACATAAATTAAAAATAAACAAAAAAACACAAGAAATAAAGACAAGAAACATTTATTCCTTCTAAAAAATACAACCAGCGATTTAAAAAGGTTTTATAAAATAATAATCATGAAGTATATACACAAATCATAACATAATATTAAAATTCCTAATCAATCATCAAAAATCAAAATAAAGAAATACAAAGACAAAATTTGGAAACTCATATAGATCCAAATGACTTGGACAACGAGGCTTTGGAAACCCAAAATTTAGTGAGAGGTGCAAGGTTTAGATTTGACTTTACAAGATAATATATGCTCAAATTTGGGAAGTACAGAGCATTTGATGTAAGGTGCGCTAACCTGAGAGAATGCGCTACTAGGTGTGTATTGGTTAACGAATTTAGTGACATTAATAGAGGCCTTACAAATACCACTAGATAGACTAGACAAAAGATTTTCTATCAATTGAAAAAATTTCAATAAATAATTTCAATTAGTCTAGTTTTTTAATGAGAGCATTAATTCATAAATCAATAATTGATTACGCTCTTAATCAATACTAAGCTTTTTTCATAAACCTTGATTTTATTTTTAAATTCGTTACAATCAAAACATACTTTTTTAAAGCTAGATGGAGAAATAGATGACACATAATTTGATTTCACATCAAGTATTATTTTTAAGACGTAATATATAGAGTTAGCATTTTGTAGCTTTTCAATTTTATGTTTAGTTTTATCAAACATACTAGACCTGGAATTCAATTTAGATTCAGGAAGTCAGAATTTCACTGTACTTATGTGCTATCAGAAAAACAATCATTTGTTTAATAATATGATGCACCGCCGGATTCCCTTCTCTCTAACGTGCTCGTCATATTGTCGTCCGAAAAGAAGTCATATTGTCGTCCGAAAAGAATCGACTGCATGAAAACTCACAATATCTGGTTGTAGATCTGATTCAAGTAGTAGTTCAGTATCTGTGGAGGGAGAATCTTAAGTTTTTCAAGAAATTTTCACGTCTTATAAGTAATCCTAAAAGTATAAATGTGTTTAAAAGCATTCATGTCAATGGCACAAAATAAACATTTTATATCATAGCATTTAAACAACAATTCTTTTTCTCAAACTCATTTAATTCACTTGTAGGTTTAGAACTATAACTATTATTCCACAAAATAGATAGTGCATTATGTTAATTAATAGTTATATTTCATATTGTTAGAAAAGAACATGTAATGGCCCATTTAAGGCCATCTTAGGCCTTCTTCCACTACTTGTAATAGTCCCACATCTTGAAATTGGGACTCTTCCCTCTCTTCTCTCCCTATATATATGTATTCATACTTGTATTTACATACACAAGAAGTATATGCAAAGGTTTATTTTTTTCCCAAATTCTTGTGTTCTTTTTCTCTACATGGTATCAGAGCTATGATCCTCTGGAGCAGTCTGTTCCTTTTTAACCGCATCCCCTGCTTCTTCTCGGGCGGACTACTACCGCTATCCGCGGGTCCCTGTTCGCCTCCTACTCGCCGGTCTTCATTTCTTTACCCGCTCGATTGGTCTACTTCTCTACCCGCTCAATCTCTTCTTGTCGCGATCACGGATTGTGGTCTGTTTCTATCCGTTGCGGCCTCTTTTCTTCTAGCCGCGGACTGCTTGCTGCACTTTTCTTACTGCGCGGAGTCTTCTTGCTCTTCCAGCTGCAGTTTCCTCTAGCTGTTGCGGGCTCTTCTTGACTAGTCGCGGACCGCACCTCCTCGATGGATAGGAATCTTCTACACGCAACTCTGTGTGGCTTCCTATCCGTATCCCTCTGCGGATAGATTTCTTCTGTCCGCACTGGTCACCTTGTGTTGGTCCCTCCTCTTATGGACGCGTCTCTCCTCTCTTTTATAGACTTCGTTGTTGGGACCCATCGTGTGGTTTGTTTTGTGTCCGCTGCGGTCTGCTTGATTCGTCTCATCTTGTCCGTCGTTTCTTAACGCATCGATTCGATTCTGCTAGCCGCAGCGGTCTGTCTCTAAGGTCTGTCTCTTTAGCCGTCGCGGTCTGTTCTTTCGTGCCCACAGCGACTTGCCGCCTTTTTTTGCTAGCTGGTCTCTGCTTTATCGCTTCTCCTTTTCTCCTCAGCGGTCTATTCTCAGCCCGTCGCGTTCTTTATCTCAACTCACTACTCAGCCCACCGCAGTCTGTCTCAACTCGCTGCCCCTCAGCCCGCCGCGGCCTGTTTCCTAGCTCGCTGCTCCTCGGCTCGTCGTGGTCTTTCCTGGTATCCGCCGCGAACTTTCTCTTGTGTCCACAGCGGTCTCTCCTCTGCTCGATGCTCCTTAGACCGGTCTTTTCTTGTTATTTCCTTCCAGCTCGCAGCACTTCAGCCCGTTGCGGCCTTCTCTCATACTCGTTGTCGGCTTCTTCTCTACTCGCTGCAGGTTATTGCCTAGCCGCTATCGGTCTTCATTCGCTATACGTCGGCCTCTCCTTCTCTAAGTGGCTACCGTCCTTGCCTTGTTGTTCGTCGATTTCTCCTTTAAGTCACTGCCGGACTTAGCTTGTTGTCCGTCGGCCTCTTCTGCTCTTAACCGTTGTCGGTCACTTTTGCTCTTAGCCGCTGCCAGACTTACCTTGTTGTTTTCCGGCCTCTTCTGCTCTTAACCGTTGTCGGCCTCTTCTGATCTTAGCCGTTGCCGACCTGTTCTTGCTTTTGTGGGTTGCTTCTCTTTGCTACAGTTACTGCTCTGGTCCGCAGTCTCTCACCTAGGGGCCTCTTCTAACCGTCAGACAGTGTTGTCATGGACTGCGTGACGAGTTAAGGACGATTCCTCCCCTTCAGCCCGCTTGGTTCCTGCTCCTGAACTGCGTGACGAGTTAAGGATCACCACCATCTCCCTTACTGGGAAGAAGAATTTTGTTGAATGGGTGCACTCTGTCCGTCGGGTACGTCAGTCCAAGAGACTTTTGCATCATCTCACTAGGGATACTCCTTTTGCACCTGGTGATGATTGGTTGTGTGATGATGGTCGTGTTCAGACTTGGCTTCTCAACTCCCTTGATGACGAACCGTACCGCATGGTCATGTATCATGAGACGGCCAAGGCGATGTGGGATGAGCTCCATTCTCTATACTCTGGCAAGGATAGTCTCCAACACTTGTATGACATCATCACTGGTCTTCAATCCCTTGACTCAGGAAGTGTTGTTGACCTAACATCTTTTGTCGCTCGGTCCAAGTCGTTGGTCGAGGCCTGGATTCACCATCAGCCCCCGACTACGGATCTTGCTGCCCAGCGTGCTCAAAAGAAGGTTGTTGGTATTGCCATGATGATAGCACGAGTTATGCCTCATCTTCATAGTGTCCGGGCTAAAATCCTCTCTCTGCTACTATTTCATCATTCTCTGATATGTGCTCCATGCTGCTCAAGGTTTCACCGCCTCCTAATGTTATCGGCCCTTCGACACCGGCTCTTCTCCAGCAATCTTTTGTGTCATTACTTCATGTCCCTCCCGCTACTCGTGGGGGTCGTACTGGCTCTCGGGGGAGGGGCCGAAATAGTCGGCCGCGTCCTAAGTGCTCGTTTTGTGGAAAGGATGGACATCTTGAGGCAACCTGCTATCAAAAGCATGGTTTGTCTCCTCGTCCAGCTGCCTCTGTTGTCGCCCTCAGTCCTTCTGCCTCTCGGGCTGATCTTGATGAAATCCGCCTCCAGCTCCAACAACTTCAAGGGTTGCTCCACAACTCATCTGCCTCTGTTGCCTCTGTCTCTCATGAAGGTATCGCTTGTCTCTCCACTAGCCCGCGTTGGATAGTGGACTTCGGTGTTACTCATCATATCAACTCCTTAAAGCCACCTCAATACTTGGATTCTCTGCATCCCAAGTTTATCACTGTAGCCGATGGAAACACCGCTCATGTCTCTGGCTCTGTTGATATACCTTTAAATCCGTTTATTTCTCTTCGCTCGGCACTTCATGTCCCGAGCTCTCCGTTTAATTTACTTTTTGTTAGTCGTCTCACTAATGATTTGGATTGCTCAGTCACATTCACCTCTTCTTCCTTTCTAATGCAGGACCGACGGACGCAGAATATCATTGGTAAAGGACGAATGCACAACGAGCTCTACCTTCTTGATGTCTTCCCCACCGTTCTCTCTTATGTCTCCTCTGTTGACTGGCATCAGCGTCTTGGGCATGCTCCTCTTACTGTTCTCAAGAAGGCTCTTCCAGATGTTCATCTTCCCACTTTTACTTGTGATTCATGTATTTTGGAGAAACAACATCGTTCCTTTTATCCTCTGTATTGTACCCGGAGCTCTGCTCCTTTTATATTAGTACATTCTGATATTTGGGGCCCGTATAAAGTAACAAGTATTTCTGGTTATTGTTACTTTCTCACCTTTATTGATGATTATTCTCGCATGACATGGTTGTATTTACTTCGTGATCGATGCGAGCTCCCTCGTGTTTTTTGGGCTTTTGTTCTTGAAAATTGTGCTCAATTCTCGGACCAAATCAAAACACTCTGGACAGATAATTCCCGCGAATACACGAGTCGTGAGTTCGATAACCTCTACTCTGAGTTTGGAATTATTCATCAAACGTCATGTGTTTATATTCCCCAACAAAATGAAGTGGCTGAGCGTAAAAACAGACATCTTCTTGATGTTGCTCGTTCACTCATGATTCAAATGCATGTTCCCAAGATGTATTGGCACTTTGCAGTTTCAATGACGTACTATCTAATTAACTGATTGTCATCCTCCCTCCTCGACAACGCACCCCGTTCAGCCTCCTCTTCCCCTCCACACGCCCATTTCCCCTAACACCTCGAGTATTTGGTTCTACCTGTTATGTTCACTTGGTCCATCCACCGACAAGTTCGATCCTCGGGCGGCCAAACATATATTTGTTGGTTATTCCCGTACTCAAAAAGGATATGCTTGCTACTCTCCTACTAACCACAAGGTGATGGTTTCAGCTGATATTACCTTTCTGGAAGATCAATCATTTTTCCTCACTCTGTCGTCCTCTCCACCATCATCACCCTTATCATGACCTGTCAATCTGTCATCCCAGTTACGTCTCCACCACCACTAGCTTTGTCTCCTCCACCATCTCCTCTCGTTCCCTTCCCAGCTCCGGGTCTCCACCAACCCACCCCCCTCTTCTTCGTGTCTATACTCGCCGACCTCTCTGCTTCGTCGCTCTGCTGCAGTCGACTTCAACTTCTGGCACTCTGCGACCTGTCGACCCGATTTCTACCTCCACAGCCCATCCCCTGGAAAATTACGTCTCCTTACATCGCCTGAACCCGGCGCTTCAAACCTTTGCTACCTCATTATCCTCTATTTTTGTACCTAACTCTGTGCAAGAGACTTTTCAACATCCGGGCTGGCGGGCGGCCATGGACGAAGAAATGACGGCCCACTGGGCTAATCAGACTTGGGATCTGGTTTCACGTCCTCCAGTACAGACTACTGTTTGATGTAAATGGGTCTTTGTTATCAAGCATGCACCTGATGGGACGATTGATCGACTTAAGGTCCTCCTGGTGTCACGTGATTTTACTCAACAATAGGGTCTAGATTATGAGGAAACATTCTCTCCAGGGCCAAGCTCAACACAGTTCGTGTCCTCTCTGTAGTTGTACACTGTCACTAGCCTTTACATCAACTTGATATCAAGAATACATTTCTCAATGGCAAGAAACTATCTACATGTGACAGCCTCCCGGGTTTGAGACCACGGAGGAGTCCCTAGTTTGTCTCCTTAAGAAGTCAATTTATGATCTCAAACAATCTCCTTGGGCTTGGTTCGATAAGTTTAACAGGGCTGTTCGGGAGGTCGGCTTTACTCGGAGCTCGGCGGATTTTTCTCTGTTCACTCGACATGGCAAAACAGGAACAGTTCTTCTTTTGGTGTATGTCGATGACATCATAACCACAGGAGATGATTCAAAAGGAATCCAAATGGTCAAACAGCATCTCGGCTCTATTTTTCAAACGAAAGATCTAAGGAACCTTCGATACTTTCTTGGGCTTGAAATCACAAGACATCTTGATGGTCTTGTCTTATCTCAACAGAAGTATTGTCTCGACCTTCTTCAGGATGTTGGATATTCTGGATGTAAACCAGTTAACACCCCTATGAATGTTAATCACAAGCTGTGTGCTCATGCCTCTGATGAAGATCTTCTTCCAAACCTAGAATACTATCGACGGTTGGTGGGAAAATTGATATATTTAATCGTCACAAGACCCGACATATCCTTTATTGTTGGAGTTGTTAGCAGGTTTATGCATTCTCCTCGGGTGTCACATCTACAGCTGTCGAACGCATTCTACGATATCTGAAGAATGCTCCTGGTCAAGGGCTGGTATACAGAACTTCCTCCTCTACTCCAACCTTGATTGCATATTCAAATCCCGATTATGTTGGTTCCCTGGATGATCGGCGTTCCAGCAGCGGTTTTTGTACTTACTTCGGAGGTCATATTGTTACCTGGCGCAGTAAGAAACAGGTTGTAGTCGCTAGATCTTTGGTCGAGGCTGAGTACCGTTCAATGGCGTATGTTGTATCTAAACTCATATGGCTTGAGAGTCTACTGAGTGATATGGGAGTAAAACTTTCCTCACCAACCACCTTACTCTGTGACAGTCAAGTTGTGATTCACATAGCCAAGAATCCTGTCTTCCATGAAAGAACGAAACACATTGAAGTTGACTGTCACTTCGTTAGGGAAAAGGTTCAAATGAAGAAGCTGGAACTGAAACATGTTCCGGCTACTGACCAAGTTGTCGATTTTCTCATTAAGGCTTTGCCAAGTGCTCTTTTTTATCAGTTCTTGTCCAAGCTGGGTGCCTACGACTTGTACGCTCCAGCTTGCGGGGGAGTGTTAGAAAAGAACATGCACTGGCACATTTAAGGGCCCATCTTAGGCCTTCTTCCTCTACTTATAATAGTCCCACATCTGAAAATTGGGACTCTTCCCTCTTTTCTCTCCCTATGTATATGTATTCATACTTGTATTTACATACACAAGAAGTATATGCAAAGGTTTATTTTTTTCTCAAATCTTTGAGCTCTTTTTCTCTACATATATAGCATACTTATATAGATTTAAAAAAATTTAATTTCCTGCACTTAAGATAATGAGTCTCGGTAAATAGTGAAGGAGTTAACATAGATCTATCATCACTATTCGGCTACTCTATAAGGGTTTCCATCATAACTCTAGGTTGTTAAACCTAAAATGAGTAATCTCACTCTGATACCACTTGTTGGATCTACTAAGCAACCTTAAGGGTGAATACGATTTAATGATAAATTATAAAAATTAACACAAAGATCCAAGATGATAATTCTTATGGTTTTCTATACCGGCTCGCGCCTCAAATAAGTTGACCCTAGTAAATCCACTCACGGATAAGCCTCAAGCCCCCTATACCAAATCAAAAATCTAGTCACTTAATTTAGGCAAATTTCTGCTCTAGATCTCCAACAACCTAGTTGGTAGACTCGAGCGAATTTGTGTTATAAACACAGACAATTGATTGCAATAAAATTTGAAAATTGAATACAAGTCACGATGGATACTTGTGCCTCACCTCAAGAGGTTGTTTACTCCTAAAAGTCCTCCAAATAAGAGATCCCAAAATCCTAATGATCAAAAGATGCAACTACTTACTAATATCCTCCTTATATGAGGAGGGAGACTCGCGTACAATTTACCTTATTACCCCTAGAAAATATAAAAGTACAAAATGACCCAGATAAAATAAAAAGCTTTGTAGCATTGTCACCGCATATGTGTAACAATATATGCCGGTTGAAAATTGACCTTGACCCTAAAGTTGCCGACTAATAGCGATATCCCCGCAAGTTGTCCATTGTATAGGTGCTCGGGGCGTTGTCTTGTGGCGTGTCAGTGATCTCAAAGGCGTCAAAATTAGCTATGACAATCTTCTCCAAGTCATTTTCAATTATGGCACAAAACTCTTTCACAGGACCATCATGAGTGGGAGAGTAGAGTTTCTTACAACAGAAGCACGAGTATTTAATCTGCAAGTCGTGATACTCTTGGTTAAAAAGGCGGTGAGTATGGATAGGACGGGTGGGGCGTTGAGGCAAGATAAGTGGATGATGACGAGTGGATGGTGGCGTTAGACGTTTAGGAGTACGGACAAAGTATGGGTAGTATGGGAGAGTGGAGGGAGAAGAGGTAGAATGAGGGTCCGTGAAGGTCGCGAGGAAATTGATCTCCATATGGTGGGATAATTCCAGGTCTTGGTTGATGGTGAATGGATGGAGGTGCTGCGGTGAGCTCGGATATGCGGTTGCGAGTCATGCATAAAATAGCCCAAGTAGTGGTCTGGAGGAATACCTGGAACGTGAGTGACCAACTCGATAAATTCATCCAAGTAAGAGTCAAGGGAACTCATTTGGAGGACCCCGCAAAGGCGTTCGATCACATTATCGGAGTAGCGGTGATCATAGCTCTGAATAAATGAATAGGTGAGTGTTGCCCAGGTGAGGCCATGAGAAGACTAGCGGAGTCAGTGGACCTAATGGAGTGCAAACTCTTCCATGCCAAGGACCGAGAAGACCTTTTGCGCCTGTGGGGTCTGGCAAATGTCAAAATACTGCTCGACCCAGGTAATACAACCCAGGAGAGGTCTCGTTGAATGTGGTGATGTTGATGCGGGGAAGAGGCACGGGATGCAATCCCGCCAAAGCGAGTTCTTCGGAGGACAATGCACTAGAGGATCCCAATGCAGAGACGGCGTGAGACCCGGAGTGTTAGCTGAGTTGTATATTGTGGAGCAGTGTCATAATCAACGTGAACTGCACAGTTTGGGCCTCGAGGTGAGTGTAAATAGTTGTGAGGGCAAATTCCAGGGTCTCCGCATGGTTCTCCATCGTCTATCGGGGTTTAGGAATAAGTGGAAGATGACGTACTCCACTAATAGGAGGGTCGGCAATGTGGCGAAGGTAGCTCAAAGCAAGTGATATTGTTGTATGTTATCCATTATCGTCGGGTGTTAACCGCTACTGTTGGGCGATAATGTCCAAAATTCTACTATGTATTATTAGTGATGGCACTAGTAGCTACCATAGGGGGCAGTACGTGGTAGTGGGATTTTAGGTGTCCATCCACGTTGGCTTGAATACATTCGAGGACTGTTCCAAGTCGCATTCTGAGTTACCACCGGCGGTAGCGTCTTTTATGAAAATCCTCCAAGCATACCCAGAATTCTCCATGCCCACAATTGATCGTCGACTACAAGTCGACGTACGTCAAGTGCTACCACGGGGTGTAGTCTACCACGGGTGATAGTGCATATTTTTGGACTTTGCAATTTTCTTTGAGTATGATTCATTTTTATCATTCATTACTCATATCAGTAATTATTCATGAGTCTGCACACTATGAAACATTTGCAAAGATAGATTAGAAGTTTATCAGGAATAGTTATTTTTTGGGGTGTAATTAAAAACCAATTGAGGTGCTAAACCAAACGAACCAAACCAAACCGCACAGTTCGGTTTTTGTAGGTGGCGATTCAGTTTTCATAGACGACGGTTTCAAATTTTGAAAAACAGCACAACTCGATTTGGTTAACGGTTTTTAATGTTAAACCAAACCATATAGATTTTACAATATAAATTTTGTATATACCTATAATATAATAATAACATGATATCATATAATTATTTATCTAAATGATTTTTATTTTAAATAATATAAAAATATATTTATGTTTAAGTTTTTTAATTTATATAAAAATCATGTATGCATTTGAATATTTATTCAAGGTCCTAGATTATGTATTTATGTTTTAATTTTTTTAAACCACATAAACCGGACCGAACCATTTGGTTCAATTCAGTTCCAGATTTCTGGAAACACGTGGGTGTGGTTCGATGCGATTTTGCTCCAAAACCGAACCAAACCAAACCATTACACCCCCAACTTATTCTCAAACCAAGAGAGTGTCGAACCATGATCCAACACAATGGAGTAGACCTAAGTATTGCAGCAGATGGCGGCCCTAAGTATTGCAACGGGCGGGGTATGGACACATGCGCTCGGGTCAACTTGAGAAGGCGACGACGTGGGTCTTCATTCAGCCCAAGTTGAAGACAGGAGTGGGAGGTAAGGATACAGTTGCAGAGGATAATGCGAAACTAGTTCTGGTGACATTGACTTTGAAGTCGGATGAGGCAAGTCAAACCAAAAATCGCTACCAAAATAACTATGGGAAGGTTGTTGGTGAGTAAAGAGAGGCGGAGGTGGGCGAGAAAATTCATGAGACCTCTTAATCAGCCCTAGCTTTAGCACATTCAAAGCATAAATGTCTGAAGAAATTACAATAGTCACAGCATGATTAATACTGTAAAGCAAAATGTGAATTAATGCAGAAAATTAGAATATAAGATGGTATTTGTTGAAACCGAAAACTCGGTTCCTGTGGAGTTCACCCTTGGGGAAAGGGTGATCGCACACCTACTTCTTTCTCACAAGCAAGATGACAAAGGAAGCAAAAAGGACTAAACCCAAGGGCTCGGCGAGGAGGACCCACCACACACTCGGAAGATCTTAGAGCGCTTCCCCTCCTTAGCCAAAGGCCGAGCTAAGGCTACCTCAGAAAGCGCTAAAAGACTAAGGAGCAAGTGAGTATGAAAGTCTGCTTTCTGAGGTGCCCATTGGGTCTTATTTATAGATTTCTGAAAACGGGCTGCAAATAGCCAACATCCGCTGTTCTGAACAGCTATGTGCAGCCCAACTTGGTCTGCCAACAGCGCAACTCTGTTGTTCTAACAAACTATTCGCACCCATGGGAGGGGCATCTAGGTAATTTTATCACTGGGCCCCACTACGCAAGTCCCACGGACTCGGAGGTCAGCTCGCCACTGCTGTTCGCGCCCAGGGGGCGAGTGCGACCTGGCTCCCGCAGCTCGCCGTCTCCTCTTGGGCGAGTGCGAGCCAGACCGCCGCGACCTGTCTGTGTCTCTGCCGAGGCGGGCTGGCGGCCGGGTCGCCTGTACAAGAGCGGGCTGGCCCGATCTCAAACTGCCGCTGCGGGAGCCCCGAAGCGGGACCCGCTGATCTGGACCTGTTGAGCCCGAACTCTGCTCGACGAATGCTGACCCGAACTCTGCTCGACGAATGCTGACCCGGCGCGCGAGAGAGAGAGATAGAGGGGGGAAGGGCCGGCTCGCGCGGCTTGCCCGTCCGACTTGGGAGAGAGCGAGCTGGCCATCCGCTGCCTGCCCTCACACTGTCCTGCCAGCTCGCGCGGCTCGCTTACCTGGCTTGGGCGAGAGCGAGCTGGCCATCCGTTGCCTGCCCTCACACTATCCTGCCAGCTCGCGCGGCTCGCCTACCTGGCTTGGGCGAGAGCGAGCTGGCCATCCGGGGCCCGCCCGCATACTGTTCTGGGTGCGGGCAGGATGCCTTGGTCCGCTCACTTGATCTGGCGGACCCACTCGGCGAACACGGGGTTGTACACAATCTCCGCGCTTTTTAAGCTTGACCAAGCTCGGAAATAATCATCCAACCCGCGTGTTCGGTTAGTGTTGTGCTGATCTGTCACGGAATCTTCTGGTGGGTCCCACTTCCTGGCTATAAATACACCACTGAGCCCTCAGGTGAATCCCTACCCTCTTTTGCCTTTTTGAGTGAACTGTAGCTGCACCATGCCTGTTAGTGAGGAAGTGCGAGCCCGGCTGGCAGCCGCGAGCCAAAAGACTAGGGAGGAGGCCCTTGAGGCCGCACCATGGTTGGCGTGCGGGTCTCTCGGTCCTCTCTTTAGGCCGGTAAAAGGAAAGATCGTCCGGCGATTTCCGGCAAAGGACTTCCCGTGCCCCAGCCGGCACCGAGGTTATCTCTGAGGTACGCGCACCTCCCTCCTGGCTTGTCGCTTCATTTCTGACTTTTTCCCTCGCAGGTGCCGCCGCGTGATGAGGAAGGCGGTGGGGAGGACGATCGTTCCCTCTCGCTGTCAACTGAGTGGGTCTCCAGTCCCTCGGGCCTGGGGCGTCCCCCCCCCCCCGAATACCCCTCGGTCGCCGATTCCCCCTGGGCTAGGGAAATCCCTCGCAGCTCTCGAAGGAGAACCCTTCGAGGGGCGGCCGGGTTCCTCTCGACCGTCCACTGGTGCGGAGGGCGTGCCAACCCCTGGTAAGCTCGTACTCGGCGCTTGTTTGGTTTTCGTTTGTCCCCTCTGAATCTCTTCTTTGCAGCTACAACGCGATCTCCTCTGAAACCGAGATGAGCGAGGGGTATTCGCCTCCCCCTGACGCGGAGGGGGTTTCAGAGTATCTGGGCGACCCGGCGGATGTGGCGGGGATGAAGAGACAAGTGACGTGGCTGTTTCAGAAACATACTCTGTTGTTACAGGAGATCTTTAACCAGGTTGACCGGGATAAAACTGCGATAGAGGCGCGGGTCGCCGCCCTGGAGGGAGCATGGGGCCCAGCTGAAGGGGAGGAGGTTACTTCTCCTGGCGTGCACATTACGCGGGCCGAGGAGCGGCTCAGGCACGCCACGGAGCAAGTCGGCCTGGCCCTGCAGGAGCTGGTGGCGGTTCGCGCTTACCATTATCCTCGCGTGCCGCCCCGGACCGGGACGCAGAGGCAGGGCAAGTGGAAATGGATCCAGTACTGATCCACCAACCCCTTCTCGCGGTCTATCGCCGGGTCAGGCCGCGTCCGCATTTCGGGCCGACTCGCTTAGGAGGGTTTATTATTTCAGAATATTTTATCGTCTGTAATAATTTGACACTTCTTTCGCCCGTTGGTGGGCCTAATTTCTGTCGCACGTTACCTTTATTGTGTTGCTATCTGATTTTCTCTGGGTGGGCATGGAGGAAGCCATCTTGCTCGCCCACAAGGCGGGTGCGAGGCCGTCGAATAAGCTTGCCCAGCCCGCCAACCTGATCTTGGCGGGAGCGGTCGGGAACTCGCTGGTTGCGAGTTCCCCCGGCACGCCTATGGTTGCGGGCGGGTGCGAGCCGCAGCTCGCCCGGCTCTTGTGCGGACGCGGGTGGGCACGATCCGCTGCCGGACGGTCCTTGCGGCGTGGTTGCGAGCCGGGAAGTTGAACCGTCAGGTCTGATTTTTGCTATCCGCACTTTTCCTGCCAGCGGAATGTTTTCCCGCCCTTTTTCTTTCTATAAATATGCCCTGTCGGCCTTTGCTTATACACCGCATTTGAGCTACTCTCATTTCCTGCTCCTTGCGAATCCCGACTCGCCTGCTTCCTGCGAGGACTTCTTCACCCGCCTAGCGAGCTTCCTGCAGAATGGGCGGCGGCAGCGGCAACAGCGGCGACGCGGACGGACGGGGCAAGTGCGCTTGGACCTTCGCCGAGCACGACTTTCCCCGCGCCATCATCTCTGAGAGTGAATTCCTCGACGTCCTCAGCGATCATGTCCCGCCTGGCTTCGTGGCGAGGCGACCCGGGGAGGGGGAGAAGATAAACGACCTCTTCGGGGGGGAACTCGCCATTCCAGTGGCACACTTCGAGGCGGGCCTCCGGCTCCCTCTATGGCCAGAGGTTCGCCAAATTCTGAAGTATTTTGGGGTCTTCCTAGGCCAGATGACCCCGAACTCTGTGGAGGTCATGGTCGGGTTCGCATGCTTCTTGCGGGAGGAGCGGGTCGAGTTCAGCCTGGCGGTCTTCCGCAAGCTGTTCTCTTTCCGCGCGAACAAGGACGGGACCGCCTACTTCTCCAGCGCCCATCTCAAGGTGCGGGAGACCGTAAACAAGAGCCACAACTGGCTCAAGAAGTTCATGTTCGTCAAGGGGGACTTCGGCAACGTCCCCTTCTCGCCGGTTCAGCTCCGCGAGGCGAGCTACCGCCCCCCTAGCATGGGGGGCCATGAAGCGGATCTGTGCGGGTTTTTCACTGGGAAGAACTTCGAGGTCGCATACCTGCGACGGAACCTGGACAACCTCGTCGTCGTCCCGCCCGGGGGAGGTAAGCTACTCGCGCCTCTACTTCTTACTTTACTGCTTCTTCTCGCTTTAACTTTCTCTTCTCGCAGGCGAGCGGGACATTCCCCTGCACCCCCCTTATGAGAGTGCCTGGGTCGCTCTCAGCGGGCTCGCCCGCGCTCAAGCCGCTGACGCCGCACAGCGCGAGATCTCGGCGTCTGCCCCCAAGAAGCGGCCGAGCCGCGAACAGCCTCCACCGCCCCCGCCCAAGAAGGCGAAGACCACGGGTGAGGCGCACGCCGACGGCCAAAGGAAAGGCAAGGCCCTGGCGGTCGAACCGGCCGAGGATCCCGTCCTCGCGACAGCTTCGACCAGCGACACCCCCAGCGAGGCGAGGCGTCTAACACTTTTAGGCCGCAGGAAGAGGCGCGGGCCGCCGCGAAGCCCGTGCCGAGAGGGCACCGCAACTTCGGTTTCGGCGAGAAGTGTCTGGACGAGCTCGGCGTCCCGCTCCTGTCATGGGACAAAGAGTCGAATCGGGCGGTGATTTCCACCCTGCTGTCGAGCTGGTTGGAGCAGGAGACCATCAGCGGGGAGGCGTACAACTTCTCGTTCGGCCTCTACTCGCGGGAGGATGCCGCCATCTATGACGAGGAGGCGACGCGGATCCTGGTGCATGAAAGCGTGCGGGCCCAGCTCTGCGGCCTGGAGCTGGCCCACATGGTCGGTCGGCGCTGCACTCAGCTGGAGAGGAACGCCACCTCGCTCAAGGAGATGGCGGACGAGAAGGAGGAGGCCCGCAAGCTCGCTCAGGAGGAGGCGGACCTTCAGAGGAAGCGGGCCGACGCGGCCGAGGCTACTCTCGCCCAGTACCTGGGAGGGGCGGTATGTCAATCAACCCGCATTGGCTTCTAACCACTGTTCCTTTCTAAAGCTTTCCTCTCAGTCGTCTTCCTCTTTGCAGGACGCGGCGACGGCCAGCCGTCTGGGCACCGAGATCGCCACCCTCGGTCAAAAGAATCAAGCGCTGGAGGAGCGGGTGCGCGAGCTAGAGGCCGCCGCGGCCGCTCCGCCGCCAGCCAGTAGCAGTTGCAAGCTCGAACACTATACCGACTACGAGCTGGAGGTGTTGATGCAGAAGAACGCCGCCAGTGCTGCGAAGTACACCATCCAGATGCTGCGGCGGGCCGACCTCATCAAGAGCGAGGGCGCGGGTCTCTCGGCGAGCGATGTGGTGTCAGCGCTGTTCCTTCCAATGCCGGATCCGGGGGACAAGTCCTACCAGCGCCACTAGGATTTGTCGCCCGGGAGCTCGCGTCGCCCTCATTCCCGCGCCTCGCCCCTCATGTGTATATTTTGTTTGTTGAAATACAAGCGCGGGTCACGCCCTGATTTTGTAATCTTACTTTTCCATGGGCGATTCTCTGTTCGCCTAAGATATACATTCGTTACTGTTGTTTGCAATTGTTTGTGTGATGTAGGTTCTCTTCTTTTTTATATTCGCGGCCGGTCTTGGTACTTCTGCTCGCAATCTCTTGTTTCGTATCATGTCGGCAAGGTCGCGCGTCCACTAAGGACTTAGGTCGGGAAGCATAGGGGTCTTAGTTAGCCGACCGCGAGCGGCGACCTGCCCCTATAGACCGGGTCCTCCGTGTCGTTCGCTCCGCTCGCCAGGAAGGGCGAGCCGGCTCGGCTCATACCTGAGCCGCCGGACTTCTTGTGAGTCGACCCTCTTGCGACGCGACCTGGGTTTTTTCCCCTTTTGGCTGTTATGCGGGGTGTTGGGCGGTTACGTTGGACCTAATTCGTTAATTTCTCGACTTCTTCTTCGTCGACTCCAACGAGTGACATCCAGCCCTGCCAGCTAAGTGAGAGCCTGGCAGCGGGATCTGCTCGGGGTCCGGGTTGACACCACCGAGTGACATCCAGCCCCGTCAGCTAAGTGAGAGTCTGGCAGCGGGATCTGCTCGGGGTCTGAATGGACGACATCGAGTGACATCAAACCCTGCCAGCTAGGTGAGAGCCTGGCAGCGGGATCTGCTTGGGGTCTGAGTTGACACCACCGAGTGACATCCAGCCATGCCAACTAAGTGAGAGCCTGGCAGCGGGATCTGCTCGGGGTCTGAGTTGACACCACCGAGTGACATCCAGTCCTGCCAGCTAAGTGAGAGCCTGACAGCAGGATCTGCTCGGGGTCTGAATGGACGTCATCGAGTGACATCCAGCCCTGCCAGCTAGGTGAGAGCCTGGCAGCGAGATCTGCTCGGGGTCTGAATGGACGTCATCGAGTGACATCCAGCCCTGTCAGCTGGGTGAGAGCCTGGCAGCGCGATCTGCTCGGGGTCCGGATTGACACCATCGAGTGACATCCAGCCCTGCCAGCTAAGTGAGAGTCTGGCAGCGGGATCTGCTCGGGATCTGAATGGACGCAATCGAGTGACATCCAGCCCTGCCAGCTAGGTGAGAGTCTGGCAGCGGGATCTGCTCGGGATCCGGATTGACACCATCGAGTGACATCCAGCCGTGCCAGCTAAGTGAGAGCCTGGCAGCGGGATCTGCTCGGGGTCTGAATGGACGCCATCGAGTGGCATCCAGTCCTGCCAGATAGGTGAGAGTCTGGCAGCGGGATCTGCTCGGGGTCCGGATTGACACCATCGAGTGACATCCAGCCCTGTCAGCTAAGTGAGAGTCTGACAGAGGGATCTGCTCGGGGTTTGAAGGGACTCCATCGAGTGACATCCAGCCCTGTCAGCTAGGTGAGAGCCTGGAAGCGGGAACTGCTCGGGGTCCGGGAGTACTTCACCCTTTCGTACGAGTTACTGCGACAGGATTGGCACAACGAGAGACTTTATTAAGAACAAAATACGACTTACATGTCTTAAGGATAAAAACGCTTCAATTCGTCACCGCTCCAGGTGAGACTTAGGGTCTCGCCCTCCACATTTTGTAGTCGATACCCTCCCGATCTCAATGCTTCTTTTTCAATGAACGGACCCTCCCAGCTGGGGTTGAACTTCCCCACGGTTGCCGACCTTCCCGCTGCATCCACCTTTTTCAGGACCAAGTCTCCCTCCGCAAATTGTTTGACTCTGACGTGCTTGTCAAAGTACTTGGTCATTCTCCTCTTCACCTCTTCTTGTCGGATGGCGGAGAGGTCGCGCAGCTCCTCCACCATATCAGGGGAGAGTCGTAGCTCCTCCTCGTTCTCTACCGGCCATTCTTCCCTGCCTTCTTCCGCCGCAGCCACCCGGGGCGTTTGGACTTTGAATTCAATGGGGAGCACTGCTTCACATCCGTGGGAGAGTTTGAAGGGAGTCTCTCATGTTGATGTGTTGGGGGTGGTCCTCAGGGCCTAGAGAACCGAGGGAAGCTGCTCCACCCAGCACCCTTTCAGGTTCTCTACTTTCTTGAGGTTTACAATAATTTTATTCGCGGCTTCCACCTGCCCGTTGCTCCTGGGATGGTGAACCGAGGTGAACCTGAGGTCAATCTCAAGCTGCTCGCAGAAGCTGGTGAATTCTGCGCTTGCGAACTGAGGCCCGTTGTCCGTGACAATGGCCTGGGGCAGCCCATGGCGGCAGACGATCTCCTCCCAAACAAAGTTCCTGATGACCTGGGAAGTCACCTTGGCCAGCGCCTTCACCTCCAACCACTTCGAGAAGTAATCAATCATCACCAACAGGAACCTTCTTTGCCCACTGGCCTGGGGGAAAGGCCCAACCAAATCCATTCTCCAAATCGCAAAGGGCCAGGGGGCTGTGATGCTCTTGAGGCGCTGAGCCGGCTGTAGCTGGAGGGGGCAAACAGCTGGCACTTGTGGTACTCTTTGTGAATTCCGCAGCATCGCGGCCCAGGGTGGGCCAGAAATACCCTTGCCTGACGACCCTTCCTTCCAGGGTCCGACTCCCGGAGTGACTCCCACACTCCCCGGAGTGGACTTCCTCCAAGATTCTTTGCACTTCCCTCTCGGCCACGCAACGGGCCAACATCCCTGAGAGAGTCTTCCTGTACAGCTGCCCGTCCCGGAGGAGTTAGTATGCCGATTTGTACCTGAGCTTCTTCCTGTCCACCCCCTCCGGATACTCTCCTGTGGAAAGGAAAATTGTGACCGAGTCCATCCACGAGGGCCGCTGATCTATCTACATGAGCTCTCCCTCTTCGATGGAAGGGCGGAATAGATCAGTGATAGTTCCCCCCACCCGGGGACCATATTTTGCTAGTTGGTCGACCTGCTCGTTCTCCTCCCGAGGCACGTGTCGGATGGAAAAAGTTTGGAACGTGCCGACGATCCCCCTTTACTTTGGCTAAGTATAATCATAGGGTAGGCTCCCTTGCCTCAAACTCCCCGTTGATCTGGGAAGCTACCACCATGGAGTCGGTGAGGACCTCCACGTCCAACACTCTCAGCTCCCTGGCCAGGCGCAGCCCCGCTATCACGGCCTCGTACTCGGCCTGGTTGTTGGTGATGGGGAAGTGCACCACCACCGTTTGCTCAATTCTAATTCCCTAGGGGCTCTCCAAGATCACCCCCACCCCCAGGGAATGCCTCCCTGAGGCGCCATCTACCTTCATCTTCCATGGAGTCGGACGAGTGAGCTCTTCCTCCGCCACCTCGATCACATAATCGGCCAAAAATTAAGTCATCTCTTGAGCCTTGATCGAGAGGCGGGGGACGAAGGAGATGTCGAACTCGCTCAACTCCACCGACCACTTGGCCAACCTGCCTAAATGCTCCACCCCCTCAAAGATGTTGCGGAGGGGATGGTCAGTCACCACTCGGATGGAGTGTGCCTGGAAGTAGGACCGCAGCCTTCGGACCGAGATGATCAGGACGAAGGTCGGCTTCTCCAAAATTGGATATCGGAGCTCAGCCTTCCTCAGGACCCGGCTCACGTAGTATATGGGGAGCTGCCTCTTCCTCTCTTCACGCACCAAGACAGAGCTCAGGACCTCCGTCCCAACCCCGAGATACAAAAATAAGTCCTCCCCTTCTTTCGGCCCTTGGAGTAACGGAGCCTGCGTCAACTGCATTTTAAGAGCTCGGAATGCCTCCTCGCACTCCTTAGTCCACTCGAATTTTTGACCTCCCCTTAGCGTCTTGAAAAAGGGGGAGCACTTCTCCCCGGCCCGAGAGAGGAACCGGCTCAATCCTGCCAGCTTTCCCGTCAATCGTTGCACCTCCTTAGTATTCTGCGGTGATCCCAGCTCCATGATAGCCTTGATCTTATCAGGATTTGGCTCGACCCCCGCGGGGGTGAGGAGGTGCCCCAAGAACTTCCCCCTGCTGGCCCCGAAGACACACTTCAGGGGGTTCAGCCGCATCTTGTACTTGTGTAGGGTGGCGAAGGTCTCTTCTAGGTCCTGGAGGTGAGAGTCCACATCCTGACTTTTGATCATGAGGTCATCCACGTACACCTCCAGGTTTATCCCCTTCTGCTCCCGGAAGACCATGTCCATCATTTTTTGATAGGTCGCCCCTGCGTTCTTCAACCCAAAGTACATCATTTTGTAACAGTAGCACTCATCTCCCGTGATGAACGAGACGTCCTTGACGTCGGGGGGTGCATCCTGATTTGGTGATAACCTGAAAACGCATCTAAAAAACTCATTACAAAAAAATCGACGGCTGAGTCAACCAGCGCGTCGATCCAAGGCAAGGGATAACAGTCCTTAGGACAGGATTTATTAAGCAAGGAAAAATCGACACACATACGCCACCGGCCGTCTCCTTTTTTAACCATGACTACATTGGAGACCCGGCCAGGGTATTGTATCTCGGATACAAAGCCGGCCTTAAGAAGCTTGGTCACTTCCTCCCTGATGGGCTCGGCCAGCTTGTCCGCGGTGGACCTCTTCTTCTGCTGGACGGGGCGTGCTCCCGGGTCCAAGTTGAGACGGTGGCAAGCCACATTTGCATCAACCCCCGGCATCTCCGCGGCGCTCCATGCGAAGATGTCCACGTTCTTCTGGATGCATGCCAGCATCCTGCTTTGAGCCTCCGGGGTGAGCCCCCCGCTGACGCGAACCTTCTCTACCCTGCCTCCAAGGGTGCGAACCTCCAGCTCCACCACCTCTTCTGCAGCCTCCAGTCGGGACTGCTCCTCCCATTCTCTGATATACCTCTCCCCTGGGACGAGAACCTCCGCCCCCACCTCTTCCTCAACAGTCATTGCCTCGGCCAACTCCTCCCAGTCTCCTCCTGCCACCACCACCTTGGTGTCGTTCTCATCCTCCATCTCCTCCCTGCCGGCCTCCTGCTCTGCCGCCTCCATCCTCCGCCCCATCTCCTCGGCTCCCTCTTCCCAAGAGATGGAGTTTACGGCGGTGACGTAGCATTCCCGCGCCACTTTAGGGTCACCCCGGACCCGGACCTGGATCCCCTCGGCATTGAACTTCAAGCATTGATGGAACGACGAGGGGACGCAGCGGAAGGCGCTGATGAGGGGTCTCCCGAAGATGGCGCTGTAACTGTTGGGGGCATCCACGATGACAAACCTGCAGTTTCGGGACTGCCCCCCCCAGGGTGACATGGAGCCCCACTCTTCCTTCTACCTCCTTCCTCTCCCCCGAAAATCCAAACAAGGGCTCATCTGAGGCCAACACTCTCTTCGCCTCCATCTTCATCGTGTCGAACGCCTTCTTAAAGACGACGTTGACGGAGCTTCCGTTGTCGATGAGGATCCGGGAGACGGTGAAATTTTCGATGGCTGTCTGGATGACCAGCGCATCGCAAAAGGGATCCTCATGATCCGGAATATCGCTCCTCGAGAAGATAATCCTCTCTTCTGGGGGGGGTTGGGATGTGGAGTCAACGCTCCGGCGATACATAGTGTGGAGGCTCGCCCTTCGGGAGGCCTCAACCCCCCCCCCATGGATCACCCTGTCCCCCCTCGGGTCCCGACGTCCACCCGGTCCTCACAACGATCCTCCTCCACCCGGGGCAGGACCTCCTCGATCCTCACTTCATGTCGCCCCTGTTGTTGTTGCTGTTGCTCCATATTTCCCCTCATTTCGAGGAACTCCGGGCACGTGGCTGTGACGTGCCCTTCCTCTTGACGGAAGTCGCAGTAGGGCAACTCCACCCTTCTCTCCTCCTCTGCGCTGCTCTCCTCCTCTCCCCCATGACTATGGTCATAGCCTGATCCTGATTGGGGAGGGGGGGTCTTTGTGCCTGCCTCCAACCCGGGGGGTGGAATTGATCCTGGCCCCCCTGGTGGTCGTCCCTTCCCTGATATCCTCTATGTGGCCCCTGCTCTTGCCACTCGGGCCTCCAACCCAACCGACGGTCCGGCTCCTGTCGCCCCCACCTGGGCTGTTGCTGCCCCTGGAGCTGCCTCTGCTCCCTCTGTCGGGGCTCGGCTCTCCTCTCCTCCTGCACTCTGTCGTCTCTCGGCTCCTTCTCTTCCTCAGTGGCCCACCTGGCCAGCTTCCGAGCAAATTCCGGATTTGACGCCTCCCCGTCAACTTCTCTCGTCGCCCTCTCCATCAGCTCCTCGTAGGAGAGGGGGGGCACTCTCTTCAACTTCATCCTGAAGAAACCCTGCTGCAGCCCCAGGGTGAAAGCCATCATCAGACTATTGCCCGGCATCTCCTGGACCTGGGTGACCTCCTCCTGGAACCGGTCGACGTAGCTCCCCAGCGTCTCATTCACTCCCTGCTTGATGTGGAACAGGGACTCTGACTCCTTCCTCCTCTTCGAGGTAGTGAACCTCAACATGAACCCCCGGCGGAGGTCCTCGAAGCAGTAAATGGAGCTGCCCGGCAGCTGCTAAAACCACTCCCTCGCCTTTTCCTTGAGGGTGATGGCGAAGAGTCGGCACTTGAAGCCATCCGACATCTGTCGGATCGAGACCACGTCCTCAAACCATTGGATGTGCTGGATCGGGTCTCCCTTCTCGGTGTAGTAAGACATCTCGGGTTCCCTGAACCCCTCTGGAACTGGGGCAGAAGAGACCAACTCGCTGAAGGGGCTGCCTCCCCCTGTCGGGCGAGCCGGAGCATCCCGCGCGCCTATGTCGCTGAACCGGCCTCCACCTGCCGAGCCGGGGAAAAGCACGCGCCCGGGGAGCTCGCATCCCCTTCCTTCTTCTGCAACCACCTTCCCAGCTCGCCTGTCGGGAGCCTCCTCGCCCAGAGACGAGGCGGCAGCAATTGAAATGGCTAGAGTCGAGCACTCGGCCCGCGCGCCGAGTGCGAATTTGACGAGGCTGAGTACCTCGTTCCTGAAATCCTCAAACATCCCCACCGTGGCTCGGGGCGGCGGGGGCGGCGAGTCCGACCTGTCTGAGCCTTGTCCTCCCGTCATCGAGCCTGCTAGAAATTTTCTGTGCTGACCACTCTCCACGCTCATCGCACCAAAATGTTGAAACCGAAAACTCGGTTCCTGTGGAGTTCACCCTTGGGGAAGGGGTGATCGCACACCTACTTCTTTCTCACAAGCAAGATGACAAAGGAAGCAAAAAGGATCAAACCCAAGGGCTCGGTGAGGAGGACTCACCACACACCAGGAAGATATTAGAGTGCTTCCCCTCCTTAGCCAAAGGCCGAGCTAAGGCTACCTCAGAAAGCGCTAAAAGACTAAGGAGCAAGTGAGTATGAAAGCCTGCTTTCTGAGGTGCCCCTTGGGTCTTATTTATAAATTTCTGAAAACGGCCTGCAAATAGCCAACCTCCGCTGTTTTGAACAGCTATGTGCGGGCCAACTTGGTCTGCCAACAGCGCAACTCCGCTGTTCTAACAAGCTATTCGCACTCATGGGAGGGGCATTCAGGTAATTTTACATCTGGACCGCACTACGCAAGTCCCACGGACTCGGAGGTCAGCTCGTCACTGCTCTTCGCGCTCAGGGAGCGAGTGCAACCTAGCTCCCGCAGCTCGTCGTCTCCTCTTGGGCGAGTGCGAGCAAGACCACCGCGACCTGCCTGTGCCTCTGCTGAGGCGGGCTGGCGGTCGGGTCGCCTGTAGAAGAGCGGGCTGTCCCGATCTCAAACTGCCGCTGCGGGATCCCCGAAGGGGGGCCCGCTAATCTGGACCTATTGAGCCCGAACTCTGCTCGATAAATGCTGACCCGAACTCTGCTCGACGAATGCTGACTCGGCGCGCGAGAGAGAGAGATAGAGGGGGGAAGGGCCGGCTCGCGCGGCTTTCCCGTCCGACTTGGGCGAGAGCGAGCTGGCCATCCGCTGCCTGCCCTCACACTGTCCTGCCAGCTCGCGCGGATCGCCTACCTGGCTTGGGCGAGAGCGAGCTGGCCATCCGCTGCCTGCCCTCACACTGTTCTGCCAGCTCGCGCGGCTCGCCTACCTGGCTTGGGCGAGAGCGAGCTGGCCATCCGGGGCCCGCTCGCATACTGTTCTGGGTGCGGGCAGGATGCCTTGGTCCGCTCGCCTGATCTGTCGGATCCACTCGACGAACACGGGGTTGTACAGTATCGATAATGTCACTACTCTTCAGTTGCATTCCCCAGTCTCATTATTTGACATGTGTGCACCCTCCAAGTCCTCGTATCCGCTACTCCATCCTCGGGTTCCATAACAAATACTTCGATAGTTCACTAACATAAGGAATGACAGGATGGCAACAATCATATAAAGAAAATTTATTGTATCAATAGTCATAGAAAGTAACATCAGCCATAAGAAATGATCCATAAAATAAGAATAATCAAAGAATTAGCAATGGAAGAAGGGAATATGAGCTAAAACCACAACATCAATTACATTTCTATAAGAAATATCACAAAAGTAATAATCAAAATATGAGCTAAAACTCCTAGTTCATGAGTTTATCCACAAAGAGGAAGCATGACGCAAAACTTCCAATTATCAAAATAAGTTAGAGTGGGAAGATGTAATGGATTAAAAAAGTAGCATTGTTCAAAGTACAGGAAAAAAAATAAGATTGGAAGCATGTCTAGACTTCACTTCACACATGCCACAGGCACGCTACATGTGTGTTTGTGTATATGTATACATAGAGAAAGAGTGATCGAGACTCGAGAGGGAGAGAGACCAGTAGACTTGTAACCATAATGCTGCCATAAGTTTTAAAGTCTAAAATATGTATGAGTAAAAAGACTGTGAATAACAAAAGGAGCTTCACGTGAAATCTTTAAGAAAAGGATGAAAACTGAATTAAAATTTCAGGGAAAAAGCAATAAATCATGATAAAGCAAATGCCACATGGGCCAAACACTTGTGATGCTCAATTTTCCTCATATAAAGAGCAATGGTGATAATTGCTACATAATGATTAAGCGCCAACTGTCGTGATTCTAACACATGTCCCCCCCATCCTTCATTTCCACCTCCTACCTAAATAATTACCAACCCTCCTGCCTACCTGCCTACTTTAGCAAAGCAATCATATCAGTTTTGCCTGGGTAAATGCTACCACATGGCATTTAAAAATAATGAATACATAGACACAATAAATATATATATGGGTAGTAACCATCAAGCAATTCAAGACTATTCAAAGCATAGACAACTACTTTAACTAGAAGATCATACCTTTGTGTAGGGGTATAGTAATAAATGTACTAATAGTAATATAAAGAGGTAGTTCTGTAATAGTTAGACGATGAAAAGAATATCAGTTTTAGTGTTTTCTATCTAAGTCTCTAGTCAATCTCCCTCCTCACTGTGGTCGCCGCCACATTCCCGCAAGTTTCCTTCATCACCTTCGACTGTTCTTGCAATGCCGCACCACAGTTTATGACCCCCACTTGTTTTTAACGCATTCTGGAGCATCCCCCCCAGCCTCATATGGTGTATTGACATAGGGTCGGTCAGCAGTTACTCCACTCAAAAGTCTCGAATAACTCCACCATTAAAGATCGCCATTGCCCAAGAAGACAGCATGCGTGAGAGTGAATCAGATATAAGGGATAAAATCACTCTAAGAAATTAACATTTCGGCTTTCAGGGTTAGGGAGAGGGATTATCCTTTGATCAAGACCAGCGTCAATAATGCTTATTCGGAAACTTCAATCAAGACAGAAATAGTTCACCTAAAAATGATCTTATTAAGGATCGCCATTATTACTCAACAAAATAGCTGCGAATCATTGATACAAAACAAAACCATTCTACATATAAACTGAAAATGAATTAAAGCAGGGTTTAAGGGAGAGGGAAAAGACGAGAAGAAGGTAATGGAGTACGAACTGCTGCGGAGGCGAACAGAAGAACGAAAGGGGATTAGGGTTTTGGATTGTCACGAGCTCTTTGGCCGTAAAACGACGGCTACAATTTCGCCTTGGCGGAGTGGAGCAGAAGAGTGTTTCGGGTTTTGGTGTGATGGCTCCGCAGGCACCGCAGTTCGAAAATATAATATTATATAATATCTCTATATTTCAAAAGTTATTTTCAATTATATCCTCATTTTTATATTTTAATGACTTGACATGCATTATAATTTATTTCAAATAAATGTTCATTCAATTAAATACACTATCTCAAAATTAAAAATATGATGAAAATCTATTAAAATACAAAAAGGTTTTGGGCCTATTTGGGAGGGCTTTGTAGCTCCTTTCCGTTTTCTAGAAAACGCTACTGCAACTGATAAATCGTTTCGAATGTCTACCGGTGGGAAAAGCTAACACCAAAAACTCATTTTTCTCCTCTATTTGAAACGTCATGAGCCTCCTACTTTTCAACTTTTCGAAAAGTATTTTCTCATCCCGATACACAGTTGATGCTACAAAAATATTTTACTTCTCTGGATCCAGTTCGACAACACTACAAAACACTAGCCTTTCTCTAAACAAATATTTTGCTCGGGCGCGATTTTTTCGCCCGGGAGCGAATTTTTCGCCTGGGCGCGCATTTTTCGCCCGCCCGTGCATTTTTCGCCCGAGCGCGCGGAATTTTTCTCCCGGGCGCGGAATTTTTCGCCCGGGCGCGCTTTGTTCGCTCAGGCGCGGATTTTTCGCCCGGGCGCGAATTTTTCGCCCCGACGCAAATTTTTCGCCCCGACGCGAATTTTTTGCCCGGACGCGAATTTTTCGCCCCGGCGTGAATTTTTTACCCCGGCGCGGAATTCTCTGCCCAAGCGCGAATTTTTTCGCCCAACGCGAAATTTTCCCCGAGACACGAATGTTTCGCCCGGGAGCGAATTTTTTGCCCGAGCACGAATTTTTTCTCCCCGGCGCGAAATTTTCGCCCGGGAGCGAATTTTTTCGCCCCACCGCAAAATTTTCGCCCGGACGAGAATTTTTCGCCCGGGAGCGAATTTTTCGCCCAAGGGCGAATTTTTCGCCTAGGAGCTGTTTTTTGCACGATAGTGCATTTTTCGCCAGGGAGTAGTTTTTTCCCCCGCGGTTTTTTCGCCCGGGAGCGGTTTTTTCCCCGGGGCGCAGTTTTTTCGCACGGACATAGTTTTTTGCCCGAGCACAGTTTTTTCGCTCGATCGCAATTTTTTTACCCGGGCGCGATGCTTTCGCACCGGCGCGAAATTTTTGCCCGGGCGCGAAATTTTCGTCCGGGCGCAAAAGTTTTGTCGGATCCCGAATATTTCGCCCCGACACGAATATTTTGCCTGAGCGCGAATATTTTGACCGGGCGCGCATTTTTTGCCCGGGAGCGTTTTTTTTGTCCAGCCGCGTTTTTTTCGCGCCCCGACGGAAAATTCAGGCCCGGGCCGAAAGTTCGCGCTCGATCGAATAATTCATGCTCGGGTGTAAAATGCGCGTCCGAGCGAAATATTCGGTCACGGACGGAAAATTCTCGTCTGTCCGGAAAATTCATGCTCGGGCGGAAAATGTGCGCAATTTTAATAAAAAAAGTCACTGCAACCGAGATTTGCCAAACAGTTTATAAAATGATCCTTTCTGAAAATCTCTGCAAAAGAAGTTCACCCAAACGGATCTCCTTTTGCAATATACATTTTCCAAAAGTTCATTTTCTCACCTTACTTTTGCTACAACTCCTTTTTTCTTTCCGAAAAGCCCACCCAAACAGAGCCTTTATTAGAGCTCCAACACCTACTATGATAGGCTTTCATTAGGCATGTCAATAGTCAATTCAAAAAAGATTGTGATTATGCATATCAATGATATTTTTGAGGAGTTTTCATTAAACCAATAAACTATATTAATGTTGATTAAATAATCCTATATTCATTTTAAGTTGCATTAAATAATTTATAGGGGAGGAGCCCCGAACCTATCACAGTCGAGGTACTGTCGCGATTGACCGTAGGGGCGAAGCTCGCCAAAGGCAGGGAAGCTTGTCGCCGCTGGCTGGGTACTGTGGCGCGAGACCATAGGGGCGGAGCCCCGTGTCTGGCACCCGTTATCTATAAATAAAAAAGTTGTCTTTGGTGCAACATATGCACTATCTAAATTGCTCCTGTAATTTTCAAAATTTATCAGTCGTGGCCCGTGAGAGAGAGAGAGAGGAGAGAGGGCGGGAGAGAGGAGAGGGGGCGGAGCTGTCAATTATTTCACGTGGGAAAGAGAAAAAGTGGAGAGAGGAGAGAGAGAGGAGCTGTCAATTATTATTATATATATCTTTATATTATAAGCAAAGAGCTTTGAAGTCTTGGTGTAGCATTCAAGTTGCCCAAAATATCTTTTAGTGTGGTGTAACATTCTGAATACCCAAAGTACCCTCAAAAAAGGGTTCTTACTTTCAAAATGCCCCTTTCTTTCAAAATCCGTGACTTTTTATCTTTTCCTAATTCCCGAGCAAATTTTCATTTTGCCCCGCCCGATATCAACCAGTGCGTTCATAACATCCTTCTCGATTCTACAATCAGCGTTCCCTCAACTTCTTCGCTCCCCTGTGCAGGGCATCTCCGCACACAAAATGTTAGAAGCGGAAAGCAATTTCTTCTTCCATACCCTATCCGCCAGAAGCGGCTTCTTCAATTGCGCTCCCTTATGTCGGCACCTAACTCTTCGTCACTGCGAATTAGGTCATCTTCCTGCAACCTCTCATCTAAGTTCCTTCGTCTCGATGTATTGATAAAATTGTTAGGGCTTCGTATCTACGGACCTTCAAGGCTTCAACGTTGTATTCAACGTCTTCTATGAAAGGCTTCTTCTCACTCGACTCCATGTATTCCTCCCATGTCAACTCTTACTTTGGAACCATAACTGTAGTTCATCTGCTATGATTTCATCCTCCTTCCCCACCTTCTTCCTTGCACTGTTGCTGATCTCCCAGCTCTCCTTTGAAGGAAGGCTCTGCTGCTCCGACGTCCTTCCTCAGGTAAGGGATTATGCGGTTTCACCCAAATCATTTAGCCCAATGCATTTCTTCTCATTTCTCAGATAAAAATGAGGTACTGTTTTTTTCTAAATCCTGAATTTATTAAAAAAATGAACTCCTATGTTGATTGAATGTGTGGTATGAAGTTAACTTATATGTGAATGCTCTATACTAATTGTGTTTCCAGGATCTTCCATCGACTTCAAATAGCTTCAGGTATTTCCATATTCTAATTTGTGTAAACCCTCTCAACGGCTCCTCTAATTGTGTTTCTATCTTTTTTAAGATTTGGGTGAAGGTGTAGAAACATCTCCGAAATTGTATATCACATGTTCGATGAATTGCCCGTAAGAGTTTGTAACACAATCAAGTTTGAAACATCATCCCTTTTATATTCTATGTTATTATTCCTATCAATGAATGCTCTGTTATAGGCTCAGAAACTAAGAATGATTGGTTCAATGTGTTATGCCCTAATTCCTATCAATGAATGCAGTAACATTTGCTTGATATATCACCAAAAATATTTATTTTATCTTTTGTCTTTTAATTGTTCTAAGATTTATGCTTCATTTTATTTAACGAATGATAGGTTCTTTACCCATAAGTGTAAATATTCGTATTACTATTTTGATTATAGTTTTTACTTTGCAACAAGGAATTACTAATAGCATGTGTTTTTTAGGTCTCTGATGGATCCATCTTCTCTAATCCAAATTTAAATCAAAATTCATGATAGTCTATTGATGAAAAAGAGCATTCTAAGTGTGTTGATCTCTAATCAGGTAATTAAGTTTTAGCGTTTATCTTTTCAGTTTCAAATAAATTGATGTACATATATCTTAAATCTTTTTACTATTTTGTCAAAAACATATCAAAACTTGATTTGTTTTCCCCTTATCTTTTTATCGTTTCTCTGATTGACCATGAAAAATCACTCTAATTGGTTGCTTAGATCAAATGCATGGTATTTTACTCCAATTGGTTATGTTTGGGAAGGTTCACCACCCATGTCAATTGTAGCCTCCACCGGCAACTGTCCGCCGACCCCGATGATTGTCGCTGCCCCCGCTGATTGTTGTCACCCCCACCGATTGTCACCGCCCTCGCCGATTGTTGCCGCCCCCGCCGAATTTCGTCGTCCCCGTCGAATGTCGCTGCCCCCGTCGATTGTCTTCATCCATGCCGAATGTCTCCGTCCCCGCCAAATGTCGCCGCCCTCGCACAGGGTCCCCCGTGCACGACTACATTTTACTATATATCTTTCTTTATTTTGGACCAAATTACCCTCATAAAATCACCTTCTTAACATTTCATGCTCCCTTTCTCTAATTTTTTTTGTTTTCGTGGTGGATACTTCTTTTAGTTCAGATCAGTGACTACCCAAGATATGTAATTGTATTTCCATGTAGTTTATTCATTTAAAGAAAATATCCACTTTGATTATGTTATATTTATTTAACTTTTTTTCTAGAATGGGAAAAGTATCAGAGCTTGAGCCTGTTCTCATCTGAAAAAGGTAATGTTTGTTCAAGTTTTTTGAGCTTTAGTTTTTATTGTTCTCTAGAAATATTGCGACTAAATTTTGAATATTTGTTAAGAAAATGTTCTGAAGCAAGAGAACTGCACATACTCTTTAAAGTCTATAGTTGTTATCCATTTATTTATACTATTATATAAAAAGTCCACCCATCAATAATGCAAGCATCAGTCATAGAATGTGTTTGTGTCTGTCATTGAAGGCATATCTTCGAATACTTTCACATCCAATTTTTTCTTTATATCTGTAAAAAAAATTGGAATTTCATATTGCTTATGTTCAAATAAGAGAGAATTTCAAGTGCCTTCAATCTTCCACCACCACATACTCACATTCACATTCGCTGCATGCTAAATCGCAATCTTGGAAGTTATAGTGCTCCATCATTGCAGCTTTGTGCATAATATGCATTTTAAATCTTCACGCCAACTAGAATCCAACACATCTTACTATCAACGACCTTAAATTACCGTAATTTTTCATATTATGCATTTCAAATCTGAGAAATGCTCGAAAAGAACCAGAATTTTCCGTATTATGCATTTATTTGAAGTGAGGAAATAGCATGTGCGTGTAGAGAGAAACTCCACCTGCAACATTGGGTTATTCTACTACTTTTTCACCACTCAAAGCTCTGGCCACTGTCGCCGCTCTTCCACTTCCAGGTTTTTTCCCTCATTCAAATGTTGGCCATTTTTTCCTTCACTGTTACTTCCAATATTGTTTGTAATGATGGAGAATAGGCAGCAGAAGTCGAGAATTTGCAAAAAAATGGGCGATCTCTTCCAGTTCTCCAGCTCCAGGTATTTTATTGCTAACCGTGTTTTAATTGGGTAGAAGACTTACCTATGATCAGTTTTGTTTAGTTTGATTTGTATTGATGGTTTATAACATCTTTATTGCAGTATATCCTACTCATCCCCATTATTACATTCTTATCACCTTCACTATTAGTTACGTTTTCAGTTGGACGGAATAATCGATTCAAAGTAGAATTTTGATAGTTAAAATTCTGAAAATTGTGTTGGGTGCATTCTTATCACCTTCGGTTAGTTATGTTATATATTAATTCATATGTTAAATTCATACTTGGATAAAAAAGTACACATGGCTCTTACCAAATAAACTCTTTCTTTGACTTTAATTACTCTCTTCTCAACTTTTTAGTTCTCAATTTTTTGACAAGTTCTCATTTTACAAATTACCCCAAAGGTTGGTTTCTCCTTTTAGGCTACAACATTAAACAAAAAGAACACCAAACATTTAAAAAGCTATATTCAACTACAAAATTGATACTCAGCTTAAAGAATGTCTTCAAGCCACCCTCATTGGTAAGCGTAAATGATAACAACCATTTACACTCTGTAATGTTTACAAAAGAAAATTTGAGTGCAGTATGAGAGTAACAAAAAATTAAAACCCAAATTAAGAATATTCGCTCACTAAGAGTAAAGGATAACTTAAAGAATGTCTCCAAGCCGCCCCGGCTGAATGTCACCGCCCAGTCGAATGTCGCCGCCACCTTTGAATGTCGCCGCCCCCGCCGAATGTCGCTGCCCCCGCCGAATGTCGATGCCCCCGCTGAATGTCGTCGTCCCCGACCAATGTCGTCTTCCACATCCAAATGTCGGCGCCCACAACCAATGTCGCTGCCCCCGACCAATGTCGCCGCCCCGATCAATATCGCCGCCCTCGATCAATGTCGCCGCCCATCACCAGTGTTGCCCTACGGCGAATGTCGTCGTCCATGACCAATGTATTCCCCCAGGACCAATGTCGTCATCCACGATCAATGTAGCCTCCCACGACCAATGTCGCCGCCCTGGACTAATGTCGCCGTCCTTGACCAATGTCGCAGCCCCGACCAATGTAGTCACCCCCAACCAATGTCGCCTCCCTTAACCAATGTCGCAGCCCCCAACCAATTTCACCGCCCCTGACCAATGTCGTTGCCCCAGACCATTGTCGCCTCCCTCAACCAATATTGTCGTCCACGACAAATGTCGCCCCCACGATAAATTTCGCCCCGACGAACAATGTCGTCCCCCACGTGCAATATCGCCCTCACGGACAATGTCGCCCCCACGACCAATGTCGCCCCCACGGACAATATCGTCCCCCACGACCAATGACACCCCTACGACCAATGTTGCCCTCACGATAAATATAGGCCGCACGAGGTCCCCCCATGCACGACTGTTTGTAGTATTATAAAGAAAGAGTTGGGAGGGGGAGATTGTGCGGGACATAGGGAGAGAGGGAAAGAAGGAGGAATAAGAATAAAGGGGAAAAAAATTAGCTATAAAAATATATTTTTTACAAGTTAAATATTGTAATATTGATTTATATTTTTTTACGATTATTTTGAGTACTCATATGTATATATTGCGAGCGCAGTCCGCAGGACCCGTCGGGGGCGGGTGAAGCACGTCGTCACCAGCCGGGTACTGTGGCGCGTAGTCATCGGGCCGGAGGCCCGTGCCTGTCACTCGTATTAATATATAGAAACTGCTCCTGCGCATGGCCAAATTTCATTTTATATACTAGCATCTTTGAACGGGCTTTGACCGTTCTCGATGTGTCGTTGTGGGTTGGGCCTGCATCAAAGCGGGCTGCGCCAGCTTTCAGGCGGGCTCCGCCCGCATTCGAGCGTCCGTGCCGAAGGGTAATTTTGGAAAACGAAAAATTACGCAAAGAGACAAACAAAAAATTGCATGATAGAATTTAAATTAATTTTTAGTGCCTCTCTTTCCACTAAATGTCGCGGACCCCACCTTCTCTTCTTTTCATCTCTTTATCCCCCCTCTCTCTATTGTTAAAGTGATTTGACAACACAACACCTCCATCTTTCTCCCCTCTCTCCCTTTTTCCTCCCTCTCTCATAGCTTTAAGACACCTATTATATTCTCTTTTTTATCTCTCTCTGCTCAAACTTTTTTCTCTTTCTTCATCCAATGGATGAGAAAAAATAAGATCTTTGATCTAACGATTTAGGTTGATTGATTGGTGTGCTCTCAAATATGTATATTGATATAATATAGTAAAGATATATAATTTACCGTCTGCGGGGAAACAGATACTCCCGCATGAAGTAATTGCATTTAGGCTCTATTTGGGGCAACTTATTTTCACCGGTCAAGCGATTACGACCGCATGAACCGGACAAAAACGTTATTGTCATGTCAAATATCTTATACTCCAAACTAGTCTCTTTTTCTGTTACAATAGTAACATTTGTCATACCTAACATATATTTTATGACAATTACGTTTTTGTCCAACCTCACCAGTGCAAATAACCAGTGTCAAACGCAGCGTTAGTTTTTTTCCACAACCACAAGACAATCCTTATTCGAAACGAAACGATCCTCTCCACTTGAAATTTCAAGAGAAATTTTTATGTGTGTTTCTTCCACATAATTTTATATGAAGGATTAAATACAGCCAACGATTTGATGCGCGCGAGCACCATGATCTTGGGTGATATCAACGGATTAACTAATCATATTCTTTTATATTTTTGTTTATTCAAAAAATTTTGCATCGTTATAGCAAGTGAAAAAGCATCTAAACCATGAAATGGACATCCATGTGGGGTCCCAAATGGGCCTAATTTTTCCTACCGGAATCCAGACTCTGGGTGATCTCTGGGAGATCAAAATATGATCGAGTCGCAAACCACTGTCTTCCTGATTCCTTTTGACGCCCCCTCTCTCGCCATCGTCCAGGAGCCGTCACCGGTCTAGGTTGTCCTCGATAAGCCCGAACATCCGTCGCAAAACATCGTCTTCTCAGATGGAACAGATCCCGAGAAAGACGATCGTAGCTTTACGGACAGCTCTCCAGCCTCGCTCCGACAAGGGACAACAGATTTGAGCAAAAGTTGCAGTAATGACTTTTGGTGCAAAAGATTCCCTTTGGAGAAGTGTTGAGCCCCTTGTCGGAGGCGGGGCTAGAGTACTGTCTGGAACTAGAGGAAATAAACATAGGTGGAAGGTGACTGTCGAGCTGGTGAACCAGAGAAGACTGTCTGTAGAGAGGAATCTAAAAATCTGTACGAGCTCTGTTCCACTCTCCAAACAGTTTCAGTTTTTTCGAAACTACTTCTTAAAGAGCTGTGTTCAAGCAATTATATTCAATCTGCAATTTTTTCATCCACCGGAGCTGTGACTTTATCTTAGTGGTCGGCATGCTAGTCCCATGATGATGTGATTCATGTGTGGAGGGTGTCCCGACAAGACAAGTCCCCTTCTATGAAAAATGACGAGAACGTCTGCGCTTTTGGACAAGCTCGGGTGAAGCAACCCATGAGCGGGCAGAGTCAAAGCAAGAGTTCTTAGCATTGATTGTGATGTTTTAGTAGAACTAACAAGAATGTCAAAGCTTATGAGAAAGCCCGAGTGTTGTAACCTATGTGCGGGTGAGGCCTAAGCGAGAGTTCCATTAATGACTTGAAGTTCATTGGGGAAATGGAAGTACCCATGTGAGCATTGTGATATGAAGATGAGTGATGATATATGCACGTTATAGAGTGTCTTGGGTGAAACCTGGCTTTGCATACATGTTATATTGATAGGCACATTTATTTATCTGTTCAACATAAAATCATGGATGATGCTTGTGACACATTTACTTATTTATTTCTATGTTATTTATGTTTTATTATATGTGCATATAAAGTGTTGACCCGCATGGTGATGGAGTTACTCGGGGTCCGCTAGGGTAGCCAAAAGGAGGGGTATTGTTACATCGTTGGTGGTCAGCCATAACTGGCCAACGATACAACTTCTTCTATGATGACTGCAGGGCAAGTATCGCAAGCTAGAGCTAGCACGCCAGCCAAAAAATCCATGCCTCATGAAATGTATCTCCTCCAACTGTTCTGTTACATGTTTTTGTTGGGAATTTGCCCTCAATATTTCTAGATTCGAAGAAGTGCATCATGCAATGACAAGTGCATTTTATATTTGATGATTTGTCTACTTTTTTGTTCGTAGCTCAATAGTTAAAGGTGTCAATTAAATTAAGTAGTACACGAGATGTGTTCAGACCAAAATTGAACCAAGTTATAACTCAGAAGTGGTCAAATCCTAAAGCTATATAAGTTCTGTCTTACACCACTGTGATGAGTTGTGGACAAAACGATATCGTTTTGTTAAGAAAAATACACAATGATAGTTCACCGTCTTGATGGGTAAAGAGAACAAAACGATACTGTTTTGTTAAGAAGCTACAGAATGATTGTTACCATCTTATTGCCCAGAATGACGGGATTTGAAATCCGTGGAGGCTTTGAAAGTAAAAATCATATCAGTAACTTATGAAAGACATTTTGTCTTATTATCAGAAGGATTTTCGACCATATGAGATGTCAGATATGCAAACGCCAATGAAAGAAGTTTTGTATAAGGGACGATACAAAAGTTAATAATACAAAAGAAACAACTACAATCAAGTAAAGAAAAATTTACTTCTTCCATGACGTTAAAAAGCAAAAACCTAGCAACTACAAACTGAACTCTGTGATCTTGGTGTTGCAAGTTTGTTTACATTGCAAGACATCAGGAAGATCAACTTCCTGTTGTATAAGAAGAAGACTAAGTCTCTCTTCAAGGAAGTGAATCAGTCTTGGACATGCTACAACATTTTCCATTGCTGAAGAAGAAAACTATTTCCCAAGAAAGCTAATGAAGACTCAAGCCTTCAAAGAACATTTATTCTGAGACTTATTGTTGTAAAATCTTTTATAAGCATTCACTCTATAGGATCTCTTTAAGATCTGAGTTGTAGGGATGAGTTGTCAGCCTGAGTGTACGGCTGATTAGGAGGCCCGAGTGTATGACTTTGTTGAAAGTCTGAGGTAGGATTCATGGGTTGAATTTAAGGTAGGAAATCATCTAGATTTTTGAGGTAGGGCTATGGACAGGCTGAGGTAGGGTCTGTTGTAGACTTGAGGTAGGATCCTGGAGTGGATCTGAGTTGTAAGATATTGATCTGAGAAGAAGAGGAGTTTGCTGAATATAGCACACTGCTAGAAATGTGGAGAGGGACAGTGGATCTGCCCATACTATGTGGAACCATTATAAAATCGTGTGTGCTTTTCTGTGTTCTGTGATTGTGATTTGATTATCTGCAATAGTTAGGCTAATAAATTGAAAAAACATAAAATGTTCAAATCACCTATTCACCAACATCTAGGTGATTTAGACTACTCTTTATTTTTCAAGTGGTATCAGAGGGAGGTTGGTTGATAAAAGACTTAATAGTCTAACCAAGTTGCTAACAAGGGTAGTTAGTCAATCACCATGACTTCCAGTGAATGTCATAAGGAGATGAGTTATATGAAGCTTCTCATATGCAAAAAGGAAAATTTTGGCATCTAGAAATAGAGAGTCAAGTTATTTATGGAAGCTTTAGATCCATGAATCTACATTATTGTTGAGGAGAGGCCATTCATCCCCATGAAGGTCTCCTCCACTAATCTAAATCTGTAAGTTCCTAAGATATATTCTGAAATGACAAGAGATGAGATTGTACTGACCATTATAGATAAAAAGGGCCAAAAATATTTTTGTTAGTGCAATTGATGACTCCACCGTTCAGAACATGATCTACTACCAAACTGCCAAGGAAAGGTGGAATACACTTATTACATATATGGAAGGAACTAAGAAGGTCAAGGATGATAGAAATTTCCTTCTGAACTAAGAGTATGAGGCTTGTAGGCAAGGGAGTAGAGATAACATAGTTGAATGCTATAAAAAGTTCTTCAAAACAGTGAATGAGCTAAAGACTTGTGATATAGTCTTCACTGATTATGAACTTAATGACTAGTTCTTGAGGTCCCTCACCAGAGAATGAGACAACAAGATCTGTACTATAAGAGGAATGAGAAATCTGGCCAACACTCCTCCTCATACTCTTAATGGAAAGTTGCTCTCCTATGAGATGCAGCTCAATTCAAGGAAGGAAGATGATATTTATGTAAGGTCTCACCTAAAGGAGAAGTCTATGGTCCTCAAGGTTGTAGGCTTAAGAAAGAGCAATGAGAGAATCCCCTCTCCTCCTGGAAAGGTTTCTGAGTCAGAATCTTTTGAGCCCAACACTACTTAGCTGACTGATGGAGAATTTGCACATTCTCCAAGCAGTTCAAGGAGATGATGACTAGAAGAAAGCAGTGGAAGAGAAAACCATCTTCCCCATCCAGCTCCAGGAAGGACTACTAGAAATATGAATTGATTGTGGCAGAACAGAAAGACTCGACGAATAATTCAAGGTATGAGTTACGTTTTTATTACGTGTATTATTTTCTACTCACTAGTTGTACTTCCTCCTGGGATGAATGTCATGAAAATAGCTTAGATATAGTTTTCTTTTGGGGTCAAAATGGGGCCTCACATCGTTTGTGTACTTCAACTCTGACAATCTTCACGAGGCTTCATTGTCTTATTCAGAGCTCAAGAATAGAGGGAGTTTTTGTTTTCATTTTACTTTATAGTAATCTTTTTATCATTCATTGTAATTGGTAGAGAACTCATTGTCTTGCAAGTGACGACTTGACCCTTGTGTGGTTTAGGGGGAATTCGTCACCTTGTGTGCAACGACTAGGTCATGGAGAGATCTAGGGGATGCCGGAGGTTATATCGAGGGAGAGATAGACTATAGTCGGTCGGTCTTTGGGAGAAGGACCAGTGAATTTCACAAAAAGGAGTTTTACTTGTAGGCTCGATTTCAAGCTCTAGTGAAATCATCTTTTATGGTTTTATCTTTTTGAAGTAAAATCATTATCTTGTCTTCTTTGATATTCTAAGTGTTCATTTCATATAAATGTTTGTGAGAAAATTTGTTTAAGTTTTTTTATTAATTTTTCAAAGTTTCAAGCTATTAAATTCATATAAATTTAAAATAACCCTTATTCACCCCCCCTCTAAAGGTGCCTCAAGATCCAATAAACCATGCTTCCATATCAAAAGATTCTCGTGGGCAGTGAGAGTTTAGTCAACGTCTTTTTCATGTTCACATTCTGAAGTATAAAAATCTGTAAGGGATATCTCTATTCAGCAAGTAGACCAATCTACGGGCTCAACAATCAACCAGTATCGGTGCTGGGGATAGTCATCCTCCTGGTGAAAATGGGGGAATTTTCAAGGTAAGTAACACACAACATCCAGTTCGTGATCGTGGAGTGCAACTGCGTCTACAATGCAATCTTTGGTGGACCTCTCTAGTCTGTATTCAGAGTACTCCCCTCCATACCGCACCTCACAATAAAATTCTCAAGCCTCGATGACGTAGGAGCTGCTCAAGGAGACATGGGGACAACATAGGTTTGCTATCTTAACCAGGCTCGACCATTGCGGGGCACGACTCTTCATGTCGATAACTTCGACCTTCGGGACATGACCACCATGCAACGGGCAATGTTGGTTGAAGGCCTCGTCAAAGTTCTGCTCCTCTCTAGAGACCTCGTATGCACGGTGCAGATCGAGCCACTCTTGTCCCATGAGGAGCAGGTGGAGTACATAGACTTCGTATGCTTGAACCAAGATGTATTTGCTTGGAGCCCCGTCGACGTGCCCAAAGTAGATCCGTGGATAATCACACATTCATTTAATATTAATCCTGCATGTAGGCCCAAAGTAGATCCGCGGATAATCATACATTCATTTAATATTAATCCTGCATGCAAGCCCATGATCAGAATAAACACAACTTTACGCCTGAGTGGCTTTAGGAGATAAAAAAGAAGTGTATAATCTTTTAGATGCGCAATTTATTAGGGAAGCAGAGTACCCCACATGACTCGGCAACATGATCATAATAAAGATAGCCTCTAGAAAGTGGAAAATATGTGTCGACTACAACAACCTCAACCAAACCTGTTCAAAAGAAAGCTTCCTGCTTCCTCACATCGATCAGCTCGTAAACGCCACAGTCGGACACAAACACCTCTGTTTCATGGATGCCTACTCAAGATACAATCAAATCTGTATGAACCCGGCGGACGTAGAGCACATTGCCTTCCAAACAGACTGATGGGTGTACTGCAATAAAGTGATGTCATTCAGACTAAAGAATGTTGAAGCAACTTACCAAAGACTGATGAACATGGTATTCAAAGATCTTATCAAACAATCCATAGAGGTTTACGTTGATGACATATTTGTGAAAAGTGTTCGGTGTGGCCACCACTTGGAAGACCTTGTCATGTTTCCAACTCCTCTGTTGCTTCCAGATGCGCCTAAATCCCTCCAAGTGTCCGTTCGGGGTTACCATAGGAAAATTTCTTTGCTTCATGGTGACGCCGAGAGGAATTGAGGACAACCCTGAGAATATCAAAACATTAGAGGAAATGCCTCACCCTCACATCGTCAAATACGTTTAACACATCAACGAGAGGTTAACCACACTCTCGCGTTTCCTGGCTCAGATAGGGGACAAATACCTCCCATTCTTCAAAGTGCTCTGCATGGCGCACAACACTAGATTGTAGTGGGCAGATGAGTGTTAGGTCGTTTTTGATCCCATCAAGAAGTACGTAGCCCCCCCCCCCCCCCCCCCCCCGCGCGCGCGCGCTACTCTCCAAACCCATTGCTGGAGAAGCCCTTTTCATATACCGCATACGCTCGGCTCGGTCCTTGTCAAGGAATAAGGAGGGGTCTAACACTTATTTTATTACCTCAGTAAGATCATATCAGTTGCGCTATCTAGGAAAGGGTGTAGATGCCCCTCCACATCACACTCATGCAACAATTCCCCAACACCAATGCCCAACAAAAATTGTTAAAGGTAGTGCACGACGCATACATAAGCTTGTTATGCCAGAGGCAAGCCTTTCATAGGCCCTCCATTATGTTGAGGCGATCGAGACAAAGATTTCTAAGATAGAGGTTGATATTGTGCAACTAAAGGAGGTGAGAGCATAATTAGTTGTTATGTAGAAGGACATTAAGGCTACACGAGCTTCTGTAGTTGGTGAGTATAAAGAGTCCAATGACTTTCTAGTGGAGCGGTTCAAGATTGTTGAGGTGGCTCATTCTGAGAGGATACCTATAAAAATCGATCCATTGCTAGAGGCTGGGTGTGATGTTGTGTTCTGCCTTGGATTCAACAAGGGTTTTTGTTTGGCATGGGGATGACAGAGCGCTTTAACCTTGAGGTAAAAGATGACTCAGATGACGATTCTGATGTCCACGTCGAGGGATGACTTGCATGTGTCTACATAGTACTTGCAAGTTGTATTCATAGTTTACTTTTTGCCTTTGTTGTTATAGGTGCGGCTCTACACCATAATATGTTATCTTTGTCCTTTTGTTGCGATGTAGCATGTGGGACAATTTTTGAGGTTATATGGATATTTTTTGTGATGGTTTGGAAGCATTTAACTTTTCACGTTACTCTTGCTTTGATGTGTGTGTGAGATGTCTGGCGTCAGCTTTAGCGGTTGCTACTTGGCATTGAGTCACAACTTAGGTGTTTGAGTATATCATGGATGGACATTTGCCCCCTTTGCCTCGATGCGACGAATGGACTTGGGGTTCGTTCCTACCAATTCATGAGGAGGATTCATGGATTTGCTTTTGACTTGAGAATTTGAAGGACTCGCGGTCCGTTCTATTGGAGGTGAAGGACATATGTCCGTTCACATCTCAGGACACATGGTTCATTCTATTGGAGTCAGCGAAGGACCTTTATCTGTTCGCATCTCAGAATGACACGGGATCTGTTCTACTAGAGGGGGAAAATGACCATTGTCCATTTGTGTCTCAGAAGGACAGAGAGTCCATTCTATTGGATATGACATATGAAATTTGTTTGTTCGTGCCTCAGATGGACACATGGTCCGTTCTATTAGACATGGAGAAAGACATTTGTCCGTTCGCGCCTCAGGACATGTGATTCCATTCTATTAGAGGTTGTGAAGGACCTTTGTCTGTTCACGTCTCAGAATGATACAAGATCCGTTCTATTGGAGGTAGCGAAGGACCTTTTTCCATTCACGCTTCATAAGGACATAATGTCCATTCTATTAGAGGTGACGAACGACATTTATTCATTTGCGCCTTAGAAGTACACGAGGTCAGTTATAGTTAACAAGTGTAGAAGGACCTTTGTCCATCTCACCTTGAGAGTAAAAGGACGTGAGGTCAGTTATATTTAAGGCGATGCAACCTCGTCCATCTCGCCTTAATAGTAGGACATTGTAACGCCCCAAGGTTCAGGATACGTTTTCTGAAAGGTACCGCCCGATGGTAGAGCTACTGCTGGCGGTAGATCAGATTACTCAGCGCCTTTAGACTCGACGCTCTCGACGCATCAACACTTGTTAGCGCGCGATAGTAGCTCACTCAACACACAATGCTTCTGGGTTGACTCAAAGCTTTTGGATTCACTCGGCGCTTGGTAGCGCGCAGCGGTAGTATTAGCATTGGCGGTAGCTTTGGCAATTTATTTGGCCAAGATTTCAGGTTGGCTATCGCGCAACGTTAGCCTTACTGCAGGGAGGTAGCAGAGCAGTTATGACGCATCCACATGTCAACGCCTGATTCGAGTTCTGAGCGGTGGCGTCCTAAAGAAGCTAAACGGTTAAGGTACCGCGCGACAGTAACTTCTTACCGCGCGGCGTTAGCGCTTGTAAACTGAATTCTTGAAAGAATCGTGATCGTTCGCTAGTTTTAATTAGGGATCTGACGGCTGGAGGTTGCCTCTACGGGTATATGGCTGAGAGTGTAGGTTTCCATCTCATTTTTTCCTTTGGATCTTCACTTTCTAAATGTAGAGAGAAGAGAGAGTGAAGAAGGAAGAAGAGGAAGGAGATCTCGCCACCGTTGGAGTTCTGAAGCTCCGATTCGCAGGACGAGTCCGGATCTGTGGATACAAGATTGTTGCGGTCACTTTCATCCGTATAGATCCTTGGCATAACACCGAAGAGAGTGCAAAGGGTAACAATTCTCTGCTTGGACATGTGAATTCCTCTTCCTTTTGCATAGGAAACCCTCTCCCGCGAGTGTGCGGTGAACGTGAGGTCTTCCTTCGAGTAGATACGGTGTATCCCTGTAGTTTTGCATTTAGAGTTCGGAATCGAAGTACGAACATAGGCATTGTGTGTGAAGCCCATCCGGACAGGTTTGTCTGGATTGGTGATGTTTTTTTCATTATGCTTGTATTGCCGAAGAAGACTGTGTTGTATGTTTTTTGGGTTTCTATGCGGTAGATTGCAGCAGGAAACTTTGGGGACTAACTCCAAGGAACCCCCAAAAATCTGGGCAGAATCGTATTTCTGCTAGGTACCGCACGGTGGTAGTGTTATAGCTGGCGGTAGCTCCATGAGAGAGCTGTTGTGAGCCTGTCTCGTTGAGACCTAGGGTCTAGTGTTGTGGAGCTAAGTGCTTGGAGAACCCAGCTTGGTGACCTGAGAGCCAACCAGTGAGCATAACGTGGTTATGTGTGTTGGAATGCGAAAGGGGAGGTCAACAGCATCGTGGCTTGTTGCGCCCGACGATTTGAGCAATATGATATGACCGAACTGTCCCCAGTAGCTATGCCGATCGACCTGCGAGTAGTGTTACCTGTCGTAGCCATAGTTATGAGTCTTAGGCCTTGAGCCGGATAGACTATTTAAAGCTCATGTATGTTGGTCATCACTGAGTATGGTGGTGGGACCTTGATTTTTCTGCGGTACACCGAGAATGTGCCCTGAGTGCACGGGGCGTGTGGTCGTAGCACCAACATCTATGGTGAAGTGTGCTTAAATTACACTTTCATAGCCATGTTTGGTTTTTGCTAATGTTATGCAAGGAAGGAGCATCGCCGCCCCGGGTTAGGGGTGAGATCGTTATAATTTGGTCAGCTTTAGCTGACCGTTGCCTTGTTTTACCACTGTTCGGTATATTGTTCTTATGCAGGAATATGTAAGCCAAGTAGCAAGTAGCGGGCTGAAGCCCCTGATGCTATGCTAGCCCTTGAAGGCCAGAGCGAAGTGTTTTCCTTTACTATTTTCAAGTGTGTCCGACCTGCCTGCCTAAGTCTATAAAACACTTATTATTTAAGTAAACAATTGTAAGGTCATAAGGCCAAGACTTTTTGTGTATTTTTACTTTCATTTCTGTTGTGGACTATAATGGACATTCATGTTTTATGATGGGTTCTTTCAACTTATTTAAAAACTTTTGCTAGAATGCTCTGTATTAGGATTCAAAATTTTGTAATAGTATGTTGGTATTAATATGTAATGTTGAAGCCAAAAAAACTGGCATCAATGAGAGTTCAGACCATTGGGTGTAGCCAACACCTATTTCTCCCAACCCCCGATCCCGGACTAGCAACGAAGAACCGAGAACTGACCCTAAGCCTCAGCTGGGAGGTCCCTCCTCGAACCCAAAAGATCTCTGAGCGCTTCCCCTCCTTAGCCAATTACTGTGCTGGGAGCACCTCAGAAAGCACTAACTGATTTGAGAAAGTATGAAAGCTTGCCTTTTGAGGTACCATGTGGGTTATATTAATAAATTTCCAGTATCTGGCCTGCCAACAACATAATTACGCTGTGCAAAAATGCTAACTGCAGACCCGAGGGTATTCTGGTAATTTTTCCCGAGGGTAATCTGGTAATTTTACCCGAGGGCAATCTGGTAAATTTTCCCAAGGGTAATCTAGTAATTTTACTCGAGGGCAATCTGGTAATTTTACCCCCGAACCGCACTGGGCGGAAGCCCTTCCGCCGCTCTGTAAGTTTTTTGCCTGCCCCATACCAACCTTGAGGGGATCCCGCCGACCCGGGCGCAAGCCCTCTCACATGCCCTGGGAGGGAACCCTCTCGCCTTTCATGGGCGGGAACCCTCTCACCCATCTACTAGTTGACCCGGCCTCTAGCCTAAAGCTAGCACAAGGCTAGCCCAACCCTGGTCCTTTGGGAATCTAGGTTCCACCTTAGCGAATCTGGGGTTGTACACATTCTCCGCTTTTTGCGAGCTAGCCTTGCACTCGGAAAGACACGTCCACCCCAGATATTCGCAGGACACTTGCTGACCTGAAACAGAATCTTGGGTGGACCCTACCTTGGCCCTGTATATATATATACATCGTCGGGCCAGTTCTCAAGCCACCGTTATTGCAGTCACCTTCCGCTTTAGCTCCCGTAAGGATGTCAAGATGTATGCCAAGCGTAGCGAGAAGCCCCTCTCAGAAGAATTCCAAGACCGTCTCGTCGCGGCTCAGGCGAGAGCCCGTGCCAATTGCACAGAGGTTGCCCCCTGGCGCATGCATGAGAGGCCGGTCAGCTCGCCTTCCCGGTCGAAGAAGAGGAAAGCTAAGTCGGTTAGGCGAGACCACTCGAAGAAGGATCTGGCCTCTCCCTCTTCGACCCCTAACCGCTCCGAGAACCCTCCTTCCCCACTGGAGGTATTCCCCTTGTATCGCCTTTTTGTGTGAACCCGCATTGCTGAGTCTGATACCCTTCCCTTCTCGCCGACAGGTTCCAGAAACTACCGCTGACAACCCTCCGGCAGATACCAAGCCAATTCATCCCCCGGGCAAGAACCCGCAGCTGGTCTCGGAGGCCATCCCCCCGACTACCCAAGTCCAGCCCGTGATCCATCCCGATAACCTCTTTCATCATTCATCTTGCATGACCTGCTTTCCTCTCGCTGACTCATTTTTTCGCAGCCCCCGCTCTCGACAGCCCAATGCTCACCCACCAAAGCCCCCAAACTCTTGCGCCTAATGATCCCGAGAACACAGTAGCCGGCCTTCCCCTTTCACCCAGAAGGGTTATTCTTGTATCAACCGCACCCGCGCCAGGGTCCCGGCCTCCGATGGAAGAAGGTACCGCCGCTCCACAACTGGCTGAAACCATCGCTCTGGAGCGCACAACGTACCCCCCGGGACGAGGCAAACCGCTCCACCTCCTTTTTGGAAAAAGAAAGGAAGGGCAGCCCGGCCCTTCTCGTCGATTTGCAGCCGAGAGCCCGCCCTTGGCATAGGTAAGCGGTCCTCACCCAGTCTTTTCGCCCTTGCTTGATTTGACTAGATTTTTCCTGTTAGATCTGACGGCTGTGGAGGCGGAAGCCGATGAATAAGAGGGGACGATCTCGCCCCTGCCCTATCCCAGCGATATGGAGGACTACCTTGATGACTGCGGGAACAATAGAACTCGGCGGAAGTGGTAATGAGAATCCTGACTAAACTTGTTTGGATGCGCCAAGCCGATTCGCTGATGGTGAGTAGGCTCGAGAAGAGGGTCGAACAGCGGATGGCCGTGATTGAGCGGGATTATACTTATCTTCTCAACGAGCAGGAGTGGCAGGGTGAATGCAAGGATACGTCCCCTAGAAGGCACATTGAGCGAATTCAGGACCAGCTGCGCTTGGCCAATCAGGGGCTCACCGCTTTGACCGCCTATCACTACCCGCGGGTGCCGCCGAGATCAGGAAGGCGAGGTCGGGGCCGATGGCGTTGGGAGCAGCACTAAATGGCACCAGATCTCGCCTCTTCTAACCCCAACCTCTCAGCCTACCCTTCCCGCTTGTACCCCTTCCGACTATCAAAACATTATTTATAATTGTTATTTCTAAGGATCTCGCCTCCTGAGACGTCTTTGATATATATATATATATATATATATATATATATATATATATATATATATATATATATATATATATATATAGTTTTTATGCACTTTGTTATTTTGTTTATCTTGTCGAGAGCCTGGCTCCCGGACCCCTTTTGCCTTTCATATTTGTATGCTACTTTTCTCTTACCTGGGGTCCCTCCCGGAAGCTCTCGTCGTTTGCAGGTGCGAGAGGGGTCAGCGAGGCGGGGTGGAATATGAAGAGTCAAAATATCTAAAATTTGCTAACCGCACTTCTGTCGCATAGGAAATCCCTAATGATTACTTCTCTCTCTATAAATGGGCAAGACCACCAACCACATTTATTTCTTTCTGATTTCGCGCCTTCGTCCTTCTCTTTACCTTGCTCGCGCTGCCGTCTACAACTCAAAGCCTCTCGTTTACTAGCCTTTCCTCTTCCCTTCCACCTTTTCTCAAGATGCTTGGCGAGACCGAGGGCCGCTCTAAGTGCGCGCAAACCTTCCTGGACCATAACTTCCCGCCCTGTCGGCTGACCCAGGCGGAATACCTCTCGATAGTTGAGAACTTCATCCCGTCGGAGTACGTTGCGCGAAACCCTGGGAGCAAGTACAGGGTCAACCTTGCGCCAAAAGGGGAGCTCGCCATCCCTTTAGAACATTTCAAGGTGGGGTTCCGCCTACCCCTCTGGCCGGAGGTGCGCCAGGCCCTTCGCTACTACGGGGTAGTGCCAACCCAGCTCAACCCCAACTCCATCCGTTCAGTATGACGAGGCGACCTACAAGCCTCCCGCCCTTGGGGGGCGACAGGGCACCCTTGTCGAGTTATTCGGGTCGAAGGCTTTCGAAGTCCATTTCCTTCGGCGAGGCCTAGACTCTCTTCTGTTAGTCCATCTCAGAGAAGGTATATTTTTGGTCCGTTTTCACAATCCTTCGTCATAGGTTATGAGTTTTAATCGTTAAAGCCTTCACAGGCGAACGATAAATTCCCCTCTGCCAGCCCTTCAATTAGGCTAGGGATTTCTCCAGCACCCTGGCTCTCGCCAAATCCGCCTAGGCCTGCCGAAAGGAGTCCGGCTCCTCATCCGCACCAAGTGGCCGAAAGCGGAAGCCCAACTCCCCTCCTCCGGCTCCTCCCATGAAGAAAATAAGTGTGGCGGACAAGAGCAAGTCCCTTGCCGAGGCCCCGACCGAGACCCCACCTGCCGCTGATGAAGCTATTATCGCAGGGCAAGCTGCCGAGACCCTCGCCGAGGCCTCCACCAAGCCAGTGCCGAAAGGGCATCAGAACTTCGGCATCGGCGGGAAGTTCGTTGATGAAGAGGGTCAGCGCCTGCTCCGGTGGGACCCCGACTGCATGTCGTGACATCACCCTCGAGCGCAACCTTGTCGACGCGATCAAATCAAGGGAAACCATTGTTGCTGAGACGGTCACCTTGAAGGTCGAACTAGCGGCTTCCCAGCAGCTTCTCGCCCTTCGCCAGGAAACTGAGGTATGTAAACCTTCAAAGGCCTTTCGCCTTACGATAATGTAATGCTAATTCTAACCCCAAAATCCTCGCAGGATTCCGCCCAGGCCCAGCTTTTGCGGGTGAGGGTTGCCAGCCTCGAATGCGAGAACAAGCTGTTGAAGACAGAGCTCAAGCTTGCGCAAGGAGTCAAGGCGTCGGTCCCGCCCTTCTTGGACGAGAGGCTCAAAAGCCATCACTTCTCGGAATAAGAAATTGAAGTGATGATGCAGGAGAATGCGCAGAAGGCGTATGCGATGGTGATCGAGGTGTTGCGGGAATCTGGCTTCTTGAACGAAGGTGGTGGGACCCTCATTGCGCGAGGTCCTGACATGGATGTTCGAACCCATCCCCAAGCCTGCGTGGGAGGGAGAATCTCAGGGCGAAGATGAGGCGTTGGTTCTCGACCAAAGCATCGGGTCCGGCAGCGAATCTTCCAGCGAGAGCTCCAGCGGGAAACGTAGTGGCTCCGCCTGACGGCCTCTCGCCCAACACCTCTTTGTAATTTTTCTTCTTTCTTTTTTTGACTTTTGATATAATGGGCGAGTTGCCTAGGAACATGCAAAGTTTTGCGATATATGTAAAAAAAAGTTTGCTTTCCGCTTTTTGTCGAAAGGCCTTGAATTCTTGTTCGCCCCCCTTTTTTGTGTATTGTTATCGTTCGCGAACACTACCACGACCATGTTTGGACCCTAGGCTCTTTAGCCAAATAGACTTGTCGGGAAGCCTTTGCCGAGATGCTATATGCCGAGAGGCCATGAGTTCTCCCCTCTTAATTTTGAACAAGTGATGGCTATCTGCAACCCTTGCTAGTGAGGCTCTTTGCAACGTTTGTCCTAGATCCAGTTGCCACATCAGCTAGGTGAGAATCTGACGGTGGGGGTGACCCTCAATTTAGTTATTCTTCCCTTTCGTCTCGTCACTAGGCGGGCCTTCAAATCGACCGGCTTGATGGAAGTCTGGTCGGCGGGCCTACTTGGTGCCACCAGAAACCACAAATTATATCCCTTTCCCCCCAAGCGAGCCTACGACCTTGACAGCTAGTGAGAGCCTGATAGCAGGTCTATTCGGGGTCGAGTGTGTCTTCCAGCCCTGCCAGCTAATGAGAGCCTCACAGCGGGATCCTCTCGGGATCTTGCAAACTACCAACCTCTTTCCCTTTTCGTCCCAAGCGAGCCTACGACCCTGTCAGCTGGTAAGAGCCTAACAATAGGTCTATTCGGGGCCGAGTGCGCCTTTCAACCCTGCTACCTAATGAGAGCCTGACAGCGGGATCCTCTCGGGGTATTCCCTTACCCCCCCCCCCCCCAAGCGAGCCTGCGGCCCTGCCAACTAGTGAGAGCCTGACAGCGGGTCTACTCGGGGCCGAGTGCGCCTTACAGCCCTACAAGCTAATGGGAGCCTGACAGCAGGATCCTCTCGGGGTCTTGCAAACTACCAACCTCTTTTCCTCCCCCCCAAGCGAGCCTACAAACCTGTCAGCTAGTGAGAGCCTGACAGCGGGTCTACTTGGTGCCGAGTGAGCCTTCCAGCCCTGCCAGCTAATGGAATCCTGAGAAGCGGGATCCTCTCGGGGCATTCCCTTACCCACCAAGCGAGCCTACGACCCTGCCAGCTAGTGAGAGCCTGGTAGTGGGTCTACTCGGGGCCGAGTGCGCCTTCCAGCCTTGCTAGCTAATGGGAGACTGACAACGGGATCCTCTCAGGGTCTTGCAAACTACCAACCTCTTTTCCTTTCCCCCCAAGCAAGCCTACGACCTTGCCAGCTAGTGAGAGCCTGACAGCGGGTCTACTCAGGGCCGAGTGCGCCTTCCAGCCCTGCCAGCTAATGGGAGCCTGAGTAGCGGGATCCTCTCGGGGTATTCGCTTAATCCCCAAGCGAGCCTACGATCCTGCCAGCTAGTGAGAGCCTGACAGCGGGTCTACTCAGGGCCGAGTGCGCCTTCCAGCCATGCCAACTAATGAGAGCTTGACATTGGGATCCTCTCGGGATCTTGCAAACTACCAACCTCTTTTCCTCCCCCCCCAAAGTGAGCTTACGGCCCTGCCAGCTAATGAGAGCCTGACAGCGGGTCTACTCGAGGCTGAGTGCGCCTTCCAGCCCTGCCAGCTAAGGGGAGCCTAAGCAGCGGGATCCTCTCGAGGTATTTCCTTATCCCCTCTCCAAGCGAGCCTACAACCCTGCCAGGTAGTGAAAGCTTGACATCGGGTCTACTCGGGGCTGAGTGTGCCTTTCAGCCCTGCCAACTAATGAGAGCCCGAGCAGCGGGATTCTCTCGGGGTCTAGCAAACTACCAACATATTTTCCTTTCCCCCCAAGCAAGCCTACGACCCTACCAGCTAGTGAGAGCCTGATAATGGGTCTACTCGGGACTGATTGCGTCTTCCAGCCCTAAAAGCTAATGGGAGCCTGTACAACGGGATCCCCTCGGGGTATTCCCTTACCCCACAAGCGACCATACGACCCTGTCAGCTAGTGAGAGCCTGACAACGGGTCTACTCGGGGCCGAGTGCGCCTTCCAGCCCTGCCAACTAATGGGAACCTAAGCAGCATGATCCTCTTGGGGTATTCACTTACCTCCCCCCCCCCAAGCTAGCCTACGGCCCTGCCAACTAGTGAGAGCCTGCCAACGGGTCTACTCGGGGCTGAATGCGCCTTCCAGCCCTGCCAGCTAATGAGAGCCTGAGTAGTGGTATCCTCTCAGGGTCTCGCAAGCTATCATCATCTTTCCCTGGCCGCCGAGCGAGCCTTTAGCCCTGCCAGCTTGATGAGAGCCTAGACAACGGGTCTACTCGGTGCTATCAAAATCACAGGTACATCATAACCTGCAGAGAAATAATTTTTTTTAAAATAACATATTATAATGGCATACACAATTTTACCCATCATATGGGTAGAAGCGTTTCAGATCGTCGCCGCACCAAGCATGAGTCATGGATACCCCTTCTAGATTCTGGAGGTGGTATCCCCCTGACCCCAAGGCCTTCTCTATAATGTAGGGTCCTTCCCAATTTGGGTTGAGTTTACCAACGATCACTGACCTCCCTATGGTGTCGACTTTCTTCAGGACTAGATCCCCTTCCCTGAACTGCTTGATCCTAACGTGCTTATCAAAATACTTGGCCATTCGCCACTTGACTTCCTCCTGCCTAACTGCGGACACGTCACGAAGTTCTTCCATCATATCTAGCGAGAGTCGCAGCTCTCTTTCATTCTCTTCCCTCCATGTCTCGTCTCCTTTGTCGGCAGCCGCAACTCGTGGGGATAGAACCTCAAACTCCACGGGAAGGACCACCTCACAACCGTGAGAGAGCTTGAAAGGGGTCTCTCTAGTGGCCGTATTTGGGGTTGTCCGCAAAGCCCACAACACCGAGGGGAGTTGCTCCACCCAACTCCCCCTCAAGTTTTCCACCTTCTTTTTGAGCAAGTTTACAATGATCTTGTTCGCCGCCTCCACCTGGTCGTTGCTCCTTGGGTGGTGGACGGAGGCAAACCTGAGGTCGATCCCTAGCTGGGTACAGAAACTGATGAGCTCCTCGTTGGCAAACTGCGGCTCATTGTCTGTGACGATGGCCTGAGTCAATCCGTGCCTACAGATGATATCTCTCCCAAATGAAATTCCTGATGACTTGGGAGGTTACCTTGCTCAACGCCTTGACCTCTAGCCACTTTAAAAAGTAGTCGATCATAACCAAAAGGAACCTTCTATGCCCGCTCGCCGGGGGAAACGGCCCGACCAAGTCCATTCCCCAGATGACGAAAGGCCATGACGTCGTGATGCTTCAGAACCTTTGAGCAGGCAAGAGTTGGAGGGGGCATATAATTGACACTTTTGGCACCTCCTCGCAAACTATGCCGCGTCCTTCCTCTGGGAGGGCTAGAAGTATCTATGCCTAATCACCCTTGCTTCCAAAGTCCTTCCCCCTGAATGGCTGTCGCATTCGCCAGAGTGTACTTCCTCCAACATCCTTGGGATCTCTTCCTCTGCCACACATCGTGCCAAGAGCCCTGACAGCATCTTCCGATGTAACCCTCCTTCATGCATGAGGTAGTGTGTCGAATTGTGTCGAAAGCCTTTTGCATCCTTGGTCCCTTCAGGAAGATTGCCTGTAGTGAAGAAGGCTATGAAGGGATCCACCCACGAGGGTCTCTGATCCACTTACATCAACTCCCCCTCCTCAATCGCCGGATGAAACAGCTCGATCAAGGTCCCCTCCGGGGTCCAAACTTTGCCGATCGGTCGGTCGCTTCATTCTCCTCCCTGGGGACATGCTGGATTGAGAACGCTCGAAACCCACCAACAATCACTCTCACCTTGGATAAGTACTTCAGGAGGGTGGGATCCCGAGCTTCATATTTGCCCCTGATCTGTGACGCCACCACTAATGAATCTGTAAGCACTTCTACATAATGAATCCCGAGCTCCTTAGCCAACCGCAACCCGGCTATGACGACCTCATACTCCACTTGATTGTTTGTGACCGGGAAGTGCAACACCACTGCTTGCTCTATGGTGACCCCTTGAGGGCTTACCAATACGACCCCTCCCCCTAGGGAATGCTTCCCCGAGCCTCCGTCAACAAACATCTTCCATGCCTCTCGTGACAGTGTCTCCTCTCCCTCCAATACTACGACGTAGTTAGCCAAGAAATCAGCTACTGCATGTGCCTTGATGGAGAGCCTTGGTACAAAAGAGACGTCAAACTCACTGAGCTCAATGGACCACTCCACCCCCTCAAAAATCTTGCACAATAGATGGTCCGTCACCACCTTGATTGAATGAGCTTGGAAATATGGCCTGAGCTTCCTGGCCGAGATGATCAGAGAGAAAGCCAACTTCTCTAGGATGGGGTAGCGGTGCTCCGCCTTCTTCAAGATCCTACTGACGTAGTAGATTGGCAGCGGTTTCTTCCCTTCTTCAATTAACAATACAGAACTTACGGCCTCTGCCCCTACCCCAAGATAATAGGCCAGGTCCTCCCTATCCTTCAAGCTTTGAAGGAGCGGTGCCCGAGATAGTTGAGTCTTTAATGCCCGGAAAGCCTCCTCACATTCCTCTGTCCACTCAAACTTTTGGTTCTCCCAAAGTGTCTTGAAGTAGGGTGAACACTTCTCCCCGACACGGGAGAGAAACCGACTCAACCTAGCGAGCATGCCCGTCAAAAGCTGAACCTATTTGGCATTGCGAGGTGATTCTAACTCCACGATGGCCTTCACCTTATCTGGGTTGGGCTCTACCCTCGCCGGGGTCAGAAAGTGCCCAAGGAATTTGCCTCGACTTGCCCCAAAGATACACTTCTGGGGATTCAGCCTCATCTTGAACTTCTGCAGGGTCGCGAATGTCTCCTCCAGGTCAAGTAGGTGTGAACCCACATACCCACTCTTCACCATGAGGTCATCAACATAAACCTCCAGGTTCCTACCCCTCTGACTTTTGAACACCCGATCCATCATGCACTGGTAGGTAGCTCCTGCGTTCTTTAGCCCGAAGGACATTATCTTGTAGCTGAAGCATCCCTCCCTTGTGATGAAGGAGACATCCTTGACGTCAGGGGGATGCATTCGAATCTGATGGTTACCTGAAAAGCATCCAAAAAACTCATAATAGAAAAACCAACGGCTGAATCAACCAGCGCGTCGATCCGAGGCAAGGGGTAACAATCATTAGAACATAATTTATTTAATAGAGAGAAGTCCACACACATACGTCATCTCTCATCCCCTTTTTTACCATTACCACATTGGAGACCCAGCTTGGGTAATGGATCTCCGAGATAAAACCAGCATCGAGAAGCTTCTTGACCTCCTCATGGATGGGTTCCTCCAGCTTGGTGGTGATGGTCCTCATCTTCTAGCGGATGGGACACATCTTGGGGTCCAGGTTCAGACAGTGGCACGCCACATCCGCGTCAATTCTGATCATGTCTGTCACGCTCCAGGCAAAGATGTCAACGTTCCTATGGATGCACTCCTACATCCTCGCCTGGTCTTTTGGGCTCAGGCTGCCGCTGATCCGTACCCTCTCTATCTTCCCTGCCCTGGTGAAGACTTTCATCTCCACGACCTCCTTTGCTGGCTCCAACCTGGACTGCTCTCCGCCGCTCCTCGGCTCTTCCTCCTCCCCGAACTCTTCCCCCTCCTACTTCCTCTACTTACATTGCCTCCAACAGGCTATCCCTTGACTCCACTTCTCCGCCTCCCTGGGCCTCCACCTCAGCTTCTCCTTCCTCCCTCTCCTTCTACACAGCCTTCTCTCCAGCCTCTCCTAGGCTCACCTCCCCCTCCTATGCAACTTCCTCCTGCGTCCCCTTTGCCACTTCCTCTCTAGCTCCTTTGCCTCGACCATCCAAGAAATGGTATTGACGATAGTCACATAGCACTACCTCGCCGCCTTCGGATCTCCCTGATTCGGACCTGCACTCATCCACTACTAAACTTATGACACTGGTGAAACGAGGAGGGGACACAACGAAAGGCACTGATGAGAGGGCTCTCAAGGTTGCGTTGTAGTTGCTCGGAGCGTCAACGATGACGAACTGATTGTTCCTCGACACCCCCTTAAACATCACATGCAGTCTCACCCCTCCCTCGACTTCCTTACTCTCTCCCGAGAATCCAAACAACGGCCAATCCGAGGCTAGAACTCTCTGGGTTTCCACCTTCATTTCATCGAAAGCTTTCTTGAAGATCACATTTACGAAGATCCCATTGTCTACTAGGATCCTGGAGACCGTGAAATTTTCTACTGCCGTTTGGATCACCAAGGCGTCACAGAAAGGGTCTTCGTAGTCGGGCATGTCCTTTACTGAGAAAGTGATTTTTTCTTCCTGGGGGAGTCTGGGAGGTCGAGGCGACGCTCCTTCGGTACATGGTTTAGAAGCTCCCCTTACAGGTGGCTTTGATCCCCACTCCCCTATGGATCACCTCGATCCATCCTCGGGCTCCCACAGACACTCGGTCCTCACATCTATTCTCTCCTCCTTGTAGAACTTCCTCAATCCTCACGGGCGGCTGTTGCTGGACTTTCCCCCTGGCCCCTCTCATCTCCAAAAACTCTGGGCAGGTGGTTGTTGCATGACCCTTCTACTGATGGAAGTCACAAAGGGGCACCACCACCCTGTCTTCTCCTCTCCTCGATCCTCCTCGAGCTCCTCTCCTTCCTCCTCTTCCTCTCACGATCTCCATAGCTTCCTGATACGGCGGGAGGGGGCCCTCTGTCCCTCCCTCCAAGCCAGCTGATTGAACATACTTTGCTCGTGGAAGTTGTCCCTTCCTTGGAGTCCTCCACCTTGCCCCAGGGGTTGACCTTCCTGTGGCCTCCAACCCAACCTATTGTTCGGCTCACGCTGCCCCCAACCTTAGTATTTCCCCTGACCTCGGGGTTCCTCCCTTCTTCTCTCCTCTCTCTTCTCCCTCTGTCTCCCTGTTCCCGACTCCTTCTCATCATCCTCCGCCAACTTGGCTAGCTGCTTAACGAACGCCGAGTTGGCTGCCTTGATCTCGATCTCTTTCGCCGCCCTCTCCATCAGCTCCTCAAAGGAGATGGGGGGGGGAACTCTCTTCAATTCCATGCTAAAGAAGCTTGACATCAACCCTAGGGTGAAGGCAAGCATCATGGTGTACCCCGACATCTCCTGGACCTGCAAAATTTCTTCCTGGAACCTATCCATATAGCGTCCCATCCCCTTTTCCGGCTTCTGCTTGATGACAAATAATCACTCCGCTCCCTTCTTCATCTTCTTGGATGTTGAGAACCTCAGCAAGAACACGCATCGCAGATCCTCAAAACAGTAGATTGAACTCGCAGGCAACTGGTGGAACCAGTCCCTGGCCTTCTCCTTCAAAGTGATGGCGAAGAGCCTACACTTAAAGGCATCCGACATTTGCCTTATGGAAACGACATCCTCAAACCACTGCATATGCTGCACCGGGTCATCCCGACCGGTATAGTATGACATGTCTGGATCCCAGAACCCCTCCAGAACCGGAGTCGAGATGATAATCTCACTAAAAGGGCTCCAGCCCCCAGCCTGCCAAGAGGGCTCATCTCGCGACCTTGGCTCGCTGGCGTTGTCTGCACTGGCCTGCTCGGGGAACAGCTCCCGCCCAACGACATCCCTCTCGGCAACCTCCGTTGGAACCTCCTTCCCAGGGCGCTGCCCGGGAGCGTTCTTGCCCTGCGATGGGGCTGCCATCACTAGAACCGAGGGCATTGCACACTCGCTCCTTGCCGAGAAGGCCAAGTGGATGGTATGCTAGACTTTCCGCCTGAAGTCCTCCAACATCCCCAACGTCACCCCACTTCCCCGAGAGGGAGAACCTCCCGAGTCGGCTCCTTCGCCTTCACCTCCAGTCATGAGACTTGACTTGAAATTTTCTTATGTCGGCTGCGGTCCACGCTCACCGCACTAGAAATATTGAAGCCAAAAAACTGGCCTCAATGAGAGTTCGAATCTTGGGATGTAGCCAACACCTATTTCTCCCAACCCTGACCCCTTACTAGCAACGAAGAACCGAGAACTGACCCTAAGCCTTAGCTGGGAGGTCCCTCCTCTAACCCGGAAGATCTCTGAGCGCTTCCCCTCCTTAGTCAATTGTTGGGCTGGGAGAACCTCAGAAAGCACTAACTGATTTGAGAAAATATGGAAGCTTGCCTTCTAAGGTACCCTGTGAGTTATATTTATAGATTTTCAGTATCTGGTCTACCAACAACGTAATTATGCTGTGCAAAAATGCTAACTGCAGACCCGAGGGTATTCTGGTAATTTTTCCCGAGGGCAATCTGATAATTTTACCCGAGGGCAATCTGGTAAGTTTTCCCGAGAGCAATCTGGTAATTTTACCCGAGGGCAATTTGGTAATTTTACCCCCAAACTGCACTAGGTGGAAGCCCTTCCGCCGCTCTGTAAGTTTTTCTCCTGCCCCCATACCAACCTTGAGGGGATCCCGCCTACCCAGGCGTAAGCCCTCTCGCATGCCCTGGGCGGGAACCCTCTCGTCTGCCATGAGCAGGAATCCTCACGCTCATCTGCTAGTTGACTCGGCCTCTAGCCTAAAGCTAGCCCAAGGCTAGCCCAACCCTGGTCCTTTGGGAATCTAGGTTCCACCTCAGCGAATCTTGGGTTGTACATGTAACCCCACTGACTGTCTGTGGAATATGGCTTGGGGCCCCGATCGGACCTTCTTTTATATTCCATGTGACGGATGAGGTTTTACATTTTGGTATCAGACTACGGTGTTGGTCTTTCTTATGTGAATTCGTGGATGAATTCTTTTAAGGGGTGGTGAGCACATGTATGTACGTCATCATTATAACATGAAAAGAACCCAATGAATGTCCACTTAGGAATGAAAATACACATGTTTGAGGAACCTGTATGTTCCTATGATTGCTTTTTGTAATTTTGTTTGGACACTTAGTGGTGTATTCTACAATTTTAGGCGACCAGGAGTGGTGTAGGACAGTCAGAATGTCCGCACTCTGTAGAAAGCAGTGCACCTAATGACGTGCCTGCAACCATTCATTCAACAAATATAATAAGACTTGTGGTTGAGGCGGTGTTTGCAATGATAAACGCCAAGCTGGGGAGGCAAGCACAACCTCCTGCCCCTATTATAGAGCAGGTGCCGCTTTGTGCGGCAGAGCCTGGAGTGGTGGTACGAGTGGCTGTAGAGCCTTTGGTGCTAAGAAGAGCGACAAAGAAGCAGCTCAAACATGTGATGAGCTGCAATCCTCCAGTGTTTATGGGGACTGAAACCCCAACCCAGTCCGAAGATTGGTTCTCTCGGGTTAAAAGAGTCTTGACGACAACTGAAGTAGAGGAATGACGGAAGACCACCATAGCCACTTTCCTATTGGATGGAGAGGCGAGACTGTGGTGGGAAGAGTTGGAGTTGCATCACTTGGTTGGAAGACAACTCACTGATGTCTAGATGGAGGAGTTCTTGAGGTTATTCCTGGCTAGATACCTCCCCTCGGCACAGAGGATTGATATGGAGAATTAGTTCCCGAGACTGACGCATGGAGAAAGTAGCGTGGATGAGTATCTCCACGAGTTCATGAGGTTGGGACGTTATACTGGCTCTACTTTTACTGATGAGGAGCGTAAGACCAACCGGTTCTACGAGGGTCTACATGATGACCTAAGGCTACTGTTCTTTGGGCCTATGACGCAGGGTTTTCTAATTATGGTCAATATCACCGGATCTCTGGAGAAAGATTTGAAGAGAGTTCAAGAGAAGAAGGACTCAAGCTTGAAGAAGACAGAGTTCAAGGTGCTGAGCTCGTCAAAGTCTGGGTTCCGTAAGTGGAACAAGAAGGCGAGGACTTCGGGTCCAGCACCACCTTCGAGTGCGTCTGGAGCTACTACAGTGCGAGACTCGGTTACTTGCTATAATTGTGTAAAGTAGGGATACATCGCCCGAGACTGTTAGAGTGGGCGCCCAAAGTCAGAGAATAAGCCTAGAGCAACTTATGCGGAGAAGGGAAAGATGGTGGAGTCAACTGCATCCCACTACGCTCCAGCACAGCCTAGAGTTTACAACCTTGGCCAACATGAAGCCATAAAGTAGGATGATGTGGTGTCAGATATGATTTAATTAATAGCATGTTTAGCTTTATATACTTGTTGCCTTATGCGTGTTAGAATATGACTTGTTGTGTTAGGCTTTGTTTTGATCTTTAATTGTTCGACGAGAGCGTTGTTCGATACGGGAGCTTCACACTCCTTTTTTCCGAGGAATTTGTATCGCACATCAGAGTTCCTTCTTCGATGGCAATGGATAAATTGGATGTGTTGCTGCCTAACATGTGTTCTATGTATTGGGTCCATTGATCTCAATGACCATGATTTGATGATGTCAAACGTGTCAATGAGATAGACATAGTTGTATTTGATGTATGGTTAAATTCATGCATACAGGTTAGTCTTTGTCACAATGATTGGACAGCTAGTTCAAGAAACAATGGCAGGTGGACTCAAGGTGGAGCCGGAAACTCAAAAAACTACCTAAGTCCAAAAGCATTGAGTGAGGCAAGCTCACTCAACGACTTTCACCTAATAGTGCTAAGAGAAGACAGACAGTCAAAACTGACATTATTGTAAAGGCAGAAATCGGGCTAAGTCTAGAAGCGTTTAGTGAGCTCAACTCACTCAACGCCATACAACTAGAAGCATTGAGTCAAGGTTATCCTGTCATAGCCTTACTGTGAAGAATCTAGAAAATCGACTAAGTCCAGAAGCGTTGAGTGAAACTTCATCACTCAGCATCATGCTGAGTCTGTCAACGCCAAACTTCAGCAAGAAGGCAGAATTGTAGAAAATCAGCTAAGTCCAGATGCGTTGAGTGAAGCTTATACACTCAACGCTCTCAATGACATCAGACAGAAAGCTGAAGAATATGGCTAAGGGAAAAAGCATTAAGTGAGGGATATACAGTCAACGCTCTCAACGCCTAGCAGAGTAGAAATTTCTAAGTCCAGAATCGCTGAGTCTACCATTCGTCGAGCTGAGCTTAGCTTTTGTCGACCAGAGTTCAGAGTTCGTCGATCTCAACTCTTACCTATAAAAAGGACTCAGCTATCAGAATCGTCGACCAGAGTTCAGATTTCGTCGAACTCAGCCTTCACCTGAAGAAAGAACTGAGCTGAGAGAATTCGTCGATATCAGCTTCACTGTTTCGTCAAGCTGAGCTCAGGTTTCATCGAACTGAGCTCGAAGTTCGTCGACCTCAGCCTTCACCTGAAGAAAGAACTGAGCTGAGAGAATTCGTCGATCTCAGCTTCACTGTTTCGTCAAGCTGAGCGCAGATTTCGTCGAGCTGAACTTGAAGTTCGTCGAACGCAGGATTTCAGAAAAGTTGGTTGATTTTGGTTAAATCTAAAATGATGCTGACTCGGCAAAGTCAACAGGTCAACAAAGTTCAGATTCGATGCAAATCGACATTAACGTCGCTGTTAGTCTACAGTGGATCTCAGTTTAATAAAGCTGAGGTTTTAACCACCATTAAAACTGAAACACATGTCGATCATCTCGCCAATGTGACAGGATTATAAATAGCAGAAGAGATCGAGATCTAAGTACAATTAATTTGATTAATTTCTGATTAACTTTCAAAAAACGAGAAGCGGAGTTCGTCGTCTTCATCTGCCATTGTTGTAGAAGCCAAGAACCTAAAGTTCAAATCTGAAGGGCTTTTGAGTTTGCTGGTGCAATCAACATCCACTCCAGTAGGTTCAGAGTAATCCTCTGAGAGAGACGAATCAGCCTAGGCGTGCCCTAGCTGAAGTTATCTTCTAGATCCAAGCCGAGCCAGAATCTGTGTAACACCCCTATCTGTCATATAACATATAGTAGTAGGTTCGGCCGGGGCCCGACGCCATATACCACAGACAGACCGACGGGTTACGAAATGAAACCATTCTTCCAATAACACACGTCCTACACAGAGTACATTATAGTGGAAGTATTTTTACAAAGTTGCAAAGGAAGAACCCAGCCACAACATGAATGTCCACTAAAAACCCCAAAACAGGAATGAACGTACAAATACACAAAGTGTAAGACCCCCCTCTCGGAACACAAAACACGGCACGAAGGGGGTCTTATGCCCAGAACAGCCGCCTTGCGGTAGCATTAGCACACAGGCTAACATGTACCACAAGACGCCTATTCTGCTGGCTACAACCAATATCAATAAATGCCAACCCAACCAAAATATAATTTAGAAGTCAATCCACACATAAGCATAAATAGTTCAAAAGTACAACAAATCAAGAAGCTACTATAAGCTTCTAAAATATCAGAGTACAGCTAATAAATGCCCAAAGGCTACATCAAAGTCTCTCAAAACTCACATCAGTGACTGACGGTAGCGACGGTACCGTCCCTTCAGGCTCCTGTCGTCCTGGCATGGCTGTCCTGCTGCATAATCTGCGGCTGCTCTACCTGCTGGGTTTCCTCCTAGAAAGGAAGACGTAGCAACTGTTAGTCAAAAGACTAAGTGGCTTCACATCCGCTCCCCTGGCGACTCCTCAGCACTGGGCAGAGAAAGGAATCAGGGTACAATATATAATAAGTAATATGAGCAGGTACAAGCAGGTGGAATAAGTACATATAACGTGAGCAGTAAAAGAGAAAATGTGTAACATGATTAATAGCAGTCCACACTAGAAATTCTACACAAGTTATACCAAACATCTAGTATAGAGTTCTACAACAGGAAAGTAACTTAACTTATAAGGATGCCCCTACAAGCTTATAAGTTAAGGATCAGTTTAACACAAAGTAACTCATCGTATATGAGTGCCCGTACAAACTTATACGATGAGGATCTTTTTACGCAATGTGTTGTAATGGTATGTATGCAATGCAATGACTCACCCATGATCTCACACATGCAACCGTTATGTCGACACAGACTTGTAGTTCCCACTTTTCGAGCAGGTAGCTAACCTCCCAGGCATCAACCGCCGTGGCCAGGCGGTGACAGTAGAGCGGGCTTCTCTACTACTAAGCGGGTATCCACACTACTTCGCTTAGTCCTCCATACGCCTCAAAGCTAAGAACACAACAGCGGAGCCCCATGCGTACTACAGCCCAGCGGGAGTCTCGGGTAGATATGCACCGAGAACCAAGCCCCGAACTGGCCTTGTGTGACCTGGAAGGAGCCTCGGAAAAAGCATGAGGACCAAGCCCAACCGTTCACTTAGCACGGAAGGAGCCCCGGGACATGAACACCGAGGACCAAGCCCAACCGCCCAAAGTCTATCTGTCAACTCCCGTCGGTGTGACGACTGGCGAGCCCGTAGACCTGCCACACTATCCTTAACCCAGGATTACGACACCGCATGTCGAATCACACCGCATGCAATTTTCACATCGTCGTGGCACGGAAGGAGCCTCAGAGAAAGCACGAGGACCAAGACCAACGTCCACTCGACACGGAAGGAGCCCCGGGTAATGAACATCGAGGACCAAGCCCAACCGTCTGTCTATGTTGCGTCTCAACATTACCCAAATCAATGCGGTCTATAAGACTATCTACAACCTATGTTCACATAACTCTAACATAACTGATTACCATGCTTTAATCAAGTTCAATCATTTGTGCGCACATGAATCAATAATCTAAATAGCAACGATCGTTTGTTCATAACAATCACCACCTACCGGGTATACAAATTCGAGTCAATCTTATTAATAATTGACATATTACCGTTATCATTATGTCCTCAATATTACTCATATTGAAATCATTCTAATCTCATCAACACGTCAAAACGTTCGTTCACTAATTTCTACCAAGTAGATTCGTTCAAGTGCAATTTACTTCTCCATTTGTTTACGTGTGATCCATCCAACAATTTCATCACTCATTAAACTATGACATTTAAACATAAGAAATTCTCCAGCCCCTACGTCAATTTGTTATAATGTCTCTACCAAATTCAATTCCAATGTTATACCATACCTAGAATTTTAAGAACAAAACACCATCAGGATAGCACCTTCGACCGGAGATTTCTAAGGCTACAGAAATCCGGTGAAGGCGTGTAACCCCTCGTTGGAAAGGTATTTACAGTGGCTATAACTTTCGTGTTTAGTCGGAAACCCAAATCTAGCCTTATCACACTTGAAAACAGCCACGAAGATTGCTGTGTGCAGAACATAGATTTCTGCACGCATCTTAAGGCGGAGTGAACGACATCAGTTCATCTTCCTCCTCAAGCCGATTTCCAAAAATCACATCCAGATTTCCTCCTCCCTTATTCACCCTCACAAGACCACTTCTCCTCACGAAACCATCCTCCATCATCACATAGAAGAAAGGAGAGGTTGAAGACATCTAAAACCTAGGACACATGTGTAACAGCCCGGCCCATGGCACTCAGAGGCTGCGCACAGCATGGCCCAAGCTCCGGCACTGCTACAGGGCTGCAGCCCAATACACCCCAACGCCTCTCCCGCCTGTTTCTCAGCAAGGCGCGTTGTTGGCGCTAGGCATCGAACCCGCAACCCTTGATAAATCACTCTTCCAACAGTGACCATCACCAGCTGAGCTGCAGCTCAGTTGGTGATGGTCACTGTTGGAAGAGTGATTTATCAAGGGTTGCGGGTTCGATGCCTAGCGCCAACAACGCGCCTTGCTGAGAAACAGGCGGGAGAGGCGTTGGGGTGTATTGGGCTGCAGCCCTGTAGCAGTGCCGGAGCTTGGGCCATGCTGTGCGCAGCCTCTGAGTGCCATGGGCCGGGCTGTTACATAAAAAGTGCACTTTTTATGTAACAGCCCGGCCCATGGCACTCAGAGGCTGCGCACAGCATGGCCCAAGCTCCGGCACTGCTACAGGGCTGCAGCCCAATACACCCCAACGCCTCTCCTGCCTGTTTCTCAGCAAGGCGCGTTGTTGGCGCTAGGCATCGAACCCGCAACCCTTGATAAATCACTCTTCCAACAGTGACCATCACCAACTGAGCTGCAGCTCAGCTGGTGATGGTCACTGTTGGAAGAGTGATTTATCAAGGGTTGCGGGTTCGATGCCTAGCGCCAACAACGCGCCTTGCTGAGAAACATGCGGGAGAGGCGTTGGGGTGTATTGGGCTGCATCCCTGTAGCAGTGTCGGAGCTTGGGCCATGCTGTGCGCAGCCTCTGAGTGCCATGGGCCGGGCTGTTACAACATGTCCTAGCATGGCCATTCCTAGAAAGCTTCTTATCTCCATCAAGATTCTCTTGAGTCGATGTCTCTCCTATGAAATAACTAGAGATCTAGCACTAAGGGAGAGGGGAGGAAGCTCACCACGTTTCCGACGTTTCTACCATTTCCGGCCAAGGATCTTGTAACTCTTCTCGGCGGCATCTTCTTCTCCTCGGCGGCGGTGGTACTTCACCTCTTGGACTTGCTCCAACACCTTCTTCCTCCTCTCCAGCAGTTTATCAAGGAAAAAAGCTTGGAATGAGAATGAAAACGGCTAGGGTTTTCATTTCCCTTATAAGTGAAAAATAACACGGGTAGGGACACGCCCGTGTCCTTACCCGTGTCCCGCTCGGGCGAAGCGTCGTTGACGGTTCGACAACCGTTTCGATACACAAACATGTGTATGGACACGCTCGTGTCTCTACCCGTGTCCAAGTGGCAAGGCCGTGTGGCTGGCCGTGTCCTGCTCGGGTCTTGCTTCGTCGAGTTTCTCTTGACGCACACGGGTAGGGACACGCCCGTGTCTCTACCCGTGTCCTCATACACACGGGTAGGGACACGCCAGTGTCCATACCCGTGTACTTCTCTGGAACTACTCGAGTAATCGACTCGAGTGCTTGTTGGAGGCACACAGATAGGGACACGCTCGTGTCTCTACCCATGTCCTTCTCAGGACACTCTTCGTCGACCTCTACTCGACGCACACGGGTAGGGACACGCCATGTCCCTACCGTGTCATCATACATACGGGTAGTGACACGCCCATGTCACTACTCGTGTCCTTCTCGGGAATAACTCAAGTCGTCGACTCGAGTACTGGGAGGACACACATGGGTAGGGACATGCCCGTATCTCCACTGTGTCCTTCTCTGGGCTGACTTCACCTCCCATACACTAGTGTAAGACTAGCTACCAGCACTTCCCTGAGCCCAAGTCAGCTCTCCTGACTCAAAAACGTGCACGAGGGGCCTAGTGCGAATCGGGATGTTACACAAAGTACTTGGCCTTATGGCCTTATAAGAGTTTACTTATACAAATAGTGTCTTCCAAACATCGGCACGAAGGCCGGTCACACATGAGAATAAAAGTAAACATTCGCATTAGCCTTCGATGGCCGGCTCAGCAACCAGGGCTTCAGCCCGCTATTTGCCAATAGGCTCCGCAGCACCTGCAAGCAACAATCCACCGCAGCGGTGACAAACAAAAGCAACGGTCAGCTAAAGCTGACCAAATTATAACGACCCCGCCCCTTAAATCGGGGCTGCGATGCTCCTTCCCTGCACTTTATTAGCAAAGCCAAACAGTAGTGAAATTACACTTCATCACAGGCATAGGCACGCACGGCCACACACCCCGTGCTCTCAGGGCACATTCTTGGTGAACCCGGTCAAATCCGCGGTCTCACCACCGCCCCTTGGACGGCAAATCTCGTGAGCATTTTAGTCTTTCCAGCCTAAGCCTAAGACCCTCCATCTATGCCAACGACAAGTACAACGTATTTTAGGCCACTTTAACCAGACGACATAGAGCGGGTATGGTTCCGCCTAACCCGTTGCTCACACCGCCCTGTCAGTTTAAGCCATTGGCGCGGGTCAAAGTTTCCCGAGTCCCAAATCGATCACATACTTTACATAACCCTGTTATATGCAAGTTGGCTCTCAGGCCACCAAGATGGCAGAATCACGCTTCTGCCCAGGTTTCCGGGTGCACCTTGGAGGTAGTTCCCAAGGTTCCCTGTTGCAATCTACCACGTAGAAAACCCGAAAATAACCATCGACACGGAGTCTTCTCTGGCTATTCATGCATAATGAAACATCACTGATCCAGACCAATTTGTCCGGGTAGGCTTCACACACCATGCCTATGTCTGTACTTCGATTCCGAACTCTACATGCAAAACAACTGGGACTATTCATGTCTACCCGAAGAAAAACCTCGCTCTCACCGCTCACTCGCGGGAGGGAGTTTCCTATGCAGAAAGAAAGAGGACTTCACATGTCCAAGAAGAGAATCGTTACCCTTGGGTTTCTCTTTGGCGCCATGAAGATCTAGATGGATGAAAAGCACCGTAATGGCCTCGCCTCCGTAGATCTGGACTCGGCTTGCGATTTGGGGTTCTGAAGCTCCACCGACGGCCGGATCTCTCCTCCTCCTTCTTCCTTGCTCTCCCCTCTCTCTGAAGCTTTAAGAAAGAGAAAACTCAAAGAGAAGTGAGGATTTCAAACCCTATTCCCGACCTTAACTCGGCAAGGGCCAGCCTGGGCCCTGGGATCCCAATAGAAAGAAACGAACGGCCGCGATTCGCACTTAAAATCAATTTCCTGGGCCGAACACGGCTTGCAACACGCCCGTGTCCAAGGCCGTGTGCCTCAATCAATGCCGAAACTGTCGCATCCCGACCAGGACACGAGCTTAGACACGCCCGTGTTAACCTTGACACGCCCGTGTTAACCTTGACACGCCCGTGTCAATCAGTACACGCCCGTATCGTGGGGCGTGTTTCTCAATCGACACAGGACCAAAAACAGCCCAAAGAGGACACGGTTCTCGACACGCCCGTGTCAATTGTGACACGCCCGTGTCAACCAGAACATGCATGTGATCTAGACCGTGTTCCTCACCCGACACAGCCCGACTAACAACCCGAGCAGGACACGACCCTGGACATGCTCGTGTCTCAGGCCGTGTTCACTGTCTCGACACCTTGTCGACTGCATTTCGTCGGCCACTCGACAAGTTCGTCGAACCCGAGCATGACACGGCCCTGGACACGCCCGTGTCCCAGGCCGTGTGACCCTTACCAGATACCAAACTTGGCTCTAAATGCTGTCCATCCCTCTTTTGAGTTTCAGGGCGTTACAATCTGAAGATCAATTTGTTGGATCAAAGAAGAAGGAATGACTAAAATCTGCTCAGTCTAGATCGGGAGATATTCCTGAAGAAGAAGAAGCAGATTCATCTGCTAGTTGATTCCAGAACAAGCCGGGCATCATTTCAAGATTGTTTTATTATCTTGTTGCAGTGAAGACGAAGTTAGGGCTGACATCTTCTCGGTCCAGGTAGACAGGCACAGAGAATTTTCTCTGGTGTTTGCAATTCATTGTCTTGAATATTTTTGTGTAAGATTAATTTTGAATCTGAGTGGTAAGGCTAAGGCCTGAGTTGTAAGCCTTTGTTATAAAGGCTGAGGTAGGGCAGGAGTTGCCTGAGTTATAGGTGTGTGGATTCACACTGCGGTAAGACAGGAGTTGCCTGAGTTGTAGGAGTGTGAAGTCACTCTGAGGTAGAGTTCTTGGGAAGAACTTGAGTTGTAGGATCTTAGTGATCTGAGTGGTAGAGTTTGCGTCTGAGTTGTAGGAGACAGTTGGGCTCTAAGCTGTAAGATCTGAGGATATGAGAAGATAGAAGGAATTTTGGCCAAATCTAGTATACTACTAGATAGACGAAGTGGGAAAGTGGATGTACCCATCAATTGGGGAACCACTATAAATCTCTATGTACTGTGCTGGTATTGATTATAATAAGATTGTTGTGTTGTGATTTTAATCGATAAGTTGTCTAAGTTTTTATATTGGACCTATTCACCCCCCTCTAGGTGATTAGTTGTTCTTAAAATCAAGACTTTTAAGTGGTATCAAAGGGAGGTTGCTCAAGATAGACTTAACAGTCTGAGTTGATCTCCAGGAGCAGCTATCAGAAGGCCAAAATGGGTTCAAGTGAGAATCATAAAGAACTTGGATCCATAAAACTCGGTCTTTGCAGGAATGAGACCTTTGGCATCTGGAAGGAAAGGGTCAGACTTTTCATGAAAGCATTTGATCCTAGGATATACATCACAGTACAAGAAGGACCCTTCATCCCAATGAAGATATCAGTCCTTGAAGCAAATCTGAAGACTCCAAAGCAGTATTCTGAGATGACTAAAGATGAAATCATCTTAGCTACATTGGATAAGAGGGCACAAAACATTATTGTTAGTGTCATAGATGACTCAACCTTCCAAAATCGAGTCCACTGCAAGACATATAAGGAGATATGAGACACATTAGTTGTCTACATGGAGGGGACTGAAGAAGTGAGGGAGGACATGAAGTCCATGCTCAATCAAGAGTATGAAAGCTTCAGGCAGGACAAGTCAGATGACATTGCAGACTGCTATGAGAAGTTTTTTAGAATTATGAATGAGCTGATGACATATGACAGAGTCTTCAGCACTTATGAATTGAATGACAAGTTTCTCAGGTCTTTAACTAAAGACTGAGACACAAAAATCTGTGCCATCAGAGAAGTGGCCAGACTTGTAGACACTTCACCACCAACCTTATTTGGAAAGCTGCTGTCTTATGAAATCCATCTGACTGCTAGAAAGGAGGAGGAGAAAATCAACAAGCATACAGTCAAAGACAAGTCAGTGGCCTTCAAAGCTGAAGCCACAAGGAAGAGCAGGATAAAAATTCCTTCTCCACCAAGGAGAGCTGCTGATTCTGAGTCAGAAAGCTCAGAAACTAGCACATCAGACTGCCACATTTCTAATGAAGACTTTGCTGCTTTCTCTAGGAAATTTCAGAAATTTATGAAGAAGAAGCACTGGAGAAGCAGATCATCCTCTTCTTCTTATCCCAAGGAAGATTACTACAAGGGCAAGAAGAAATCCTCTAAAGAGGACAGGTATGGCTCTAAACCAAGTAAACATACTTCTTCTAAAGTGGTGTGTTATTGTTGCAACATGCCTGGGCATGTCATAGCCGACTGCCCCGTCAAAAGAAAGGATGCTGGTGGAAAGAAGGAACATAAACAGAAGGGCAAAAAGGAGAATTCCTTTATTGTCAAAAAGCAAAAGAGCTGGACTGACTCCTCATCATCAGAGTCAGAAGAGGTAGATGATGCTGAAGCCTACATTGGGCTATTTACTGTTGAAGAAGAATCTGTAGAAGCAGACTTCTTAGAGATGCTGGCTGTATTCACTAGAGAAGCTGATGATGCTGCCAGGTCTGAAGAAGGAGAAGAAGTCAGCCATTGCCTTGGGCTGATGGCATTGATTGAGGAAGGACCCAGCCAGGAGCAACCTGGCCCTAGTAAGATACATTCTACACCTTCTATGTTAGATAATGTAACTAGTCCAGAATCAAAAGCATCTGCATCAAGAGATGAAGATAGTTCTGAATCTGAAAGAGATGTCAATCAATTAATTGATGATTATGATGAACTCCTGCAAGCACTGAAGAGAAGCATGCTCCTGACAAAAAAAAACAGGCTGAGGTGATTGCCTCTCTGAAGCTGGATGTTTCAAACTCAGCAAACATGCTGAACTTGAAGATAAAAGAAGTCATCAAGCTTAAAAACATCACTATTATTCAGATGGGCACAATCACCTTCAAAAATGACCATATTAGGAATCTTGAAGGTAAACTCCAAAAGGAGAAGGAGCTAGTGGCTAAGTTCTCAAAGCCATGTTCGGTATTGCCTTTGATTGATTCCTTCTCCTCCCAAAAGGGTAAGAAGGGGTTAGACTTCAAAGGGAGAACTAGAGCTACTTATTCCAAAAGAAAGGGCAAAGCTCCAGTGCAGCCACTAGACTCCAAGCCTCCAATTCCTTTCAGGAAAGTAGTGCTACCATCTAACAGGCATGACCATGAGAACATTTATGGTCACTGGGAGTATGGTGTTAGGTATGACAAGGGTGCTAGTGCCTACAAGGAAGCCCATGAAGAAATCCAAATGGCCCATTCTGGAACATTTGTGTTTGGTGTATCAGCCCCAACACTCAAAAATAAGGCTGCAGCCCATTCTCAAAGTCTGTCAGTCCACAATCAGACTAAAGGAAAGTTTGTCAGCACACCAGACTTGAGTATATCTGGAGCTACCAGGAGCTTGCACTTTGAAAATAAGGCAGCTGCTGATAGGGTCCAAGATATCCCTAGTACCTCTACTGCCAAACAAATCCCAAATCAGGCTGTGGATGGAAGACTTAAGAAAAAAGCTGTTGTACCTGCTGGAATGAGAGCTGCTGACTGCTATGCTATAAAGCCACCCCTTAAAAGAAGGTATAATATTTATGAGTGCTGGTGCTGTGGCAAAGTGGACCACTATGCTATTGATTGTTGGCACAATAAGAGTACCCAGAGAGATAATGCCAACTTACCTGTCAGAAGAGCTGCAGGTAGGCATGTTCAATTTCAGTCTAACCTGCACCTAGGACCCAATAAGAATTGGGGTCCTAAGGAAAGATGATTTATTTATTGTAGGTGAGTCCAAGTGGCCATACCCCTATATGGTACTTGGACATTAGATGTTTCAGGCACATGACTGGAACAAGGAGCATGCTGAAGGAGTACACTCCAGTTGAAAATGGACTCAAAGTCATCTTTGGTGGTTCAGAAAGAGGAGTATTCAAAGGGTTTGGTAAGATATCTAATGGCATAATTACTATCACACAAGTACCTTATGTGAAAATTTTGTAACATAACCTGATAAGCATAAGTCAATTATGTGATCTTGGCTATGACATTTCTTTCCTCAAGGATCAGAGCCAAATTATGAGGTCAAGTGACCAAGGGGTCATCTTAACAGACACTAGGAGAGGAAATGTGTATTGTCTCAATTTTGCTTATGAGAGTAAGGACTCTCATATATGCCTAGTTGCAGATGAGAAAGCTTCACATTGTGTCCAATAACACAAGAGGCTAGCTCATCTAAATTACAAGACCATAGACAAACTCTTTAGTGAAGAGTTAGTGAGGAATGATCCTAAGATGAAGTCCATCAAGGAGGGTATCTGCTCGGCATGCCAGAAGGGAAAGCAGACCAGGACCTCCTTCCAGAGCCTTAATACCAAAGACCCAGTGATGCGTTTATACCTCCTGCATATAGATCTATTTGGTCCTATGACAGTTTATAGTCTAGGTAGGAAAGTCTACACCCTTATGATTGTTGATGACTTTTCCAGATTTGCTTGGGTGTTCTTTCTAAGGAAGAAATTTAAAACCCCTGATGTCTTCCAGACATTTATTAGGCAAATTCAGAATGAACTTAATAATATTGTGGTCAAAATCAAAAGTGACAATGGAACTGAGTTTCAGTCTGAATGTATGACAAGATTCTGTGAAGGGCTTAAGATTCATCAAGAGTTATCCTCTCCTAGAACACCCCAGCAAAATGGGATTGCAGAGAGGAAAAAAATAACTCTTATAGAGGCTGGTAGAACCTTATTAAGTGACACATTTCTCCCAGAATATTTCTGGGCTAAGGTAGTAAACATTGCATGTTATGTCCTTAACAGAGCTTCCATCACCAAAAGCCACAAGAAGACTCCCTATGAGATTCTGAAAGGCAGAAAACCAAACTTATCCTACTTCAGGTTTTTTGGTAGCAAGTGCTATGTTCTAAATAATGGTAAGTCCTATGTGACTAAGTTTGCTGCCAAGTCCCAAGAAGGGATATTTGTTGGGTACAACAATAATAGTAGGGCATATAAGATCTATAACTTGACTACTCAAGTTGTAGAATAATCAGTACATGTTGTCTTTGATGAGTCAAACCTAATTAACTGCAAGCTACCAAGCACCTCTTCTAGTTCTGCAGGTTTAAAGGATATGATGGACAAGCTTACCATCAGGGAAATGGATCCAGCAGGACAAGATAAGGAAGAAGATGAGTGATGTCCAGGGGGAGCTCAAGACTCACAAGTTGAGGATGAAGAACAATCAGTTGAGAACAATGTAGAATAACAAGTTGAAGCAAGATTGCCTCCGGCTGAGATACATCCGAGGGACCATCCAGCACACCAAAATCATTGGTGATGCAAAACATGGTGTCCAGACAAGGAGCAAGAGCATCAACAAATCTCTATGTTCAAGCTTCCTTTCACAAATAGAGCCTAGGAAGCTTAAAGAGGCTATCAATGACTCTTACTGGATTGGAGCTATGCAGGAAGAGCTGAACCAGTTCAAAAGGTGTAGAGTCTGGAAGCTGGTTCCCAGACCAAAGAGACATAATGTCATAAGAACAAAGTGGATCTATAGGAACAAGCAAGATGAGAATGACATTATTGTCAAAAATAAGGTCAGATTGGTGGCAAAAGGATACATGCAAGAAGAAGGAATAGATTTTGACCAGACCTTTGCCCTAGTAGCAAGGCTGGAAGCAATAAGGTTATTCCTTGCTTTTGTTGCCTATCAAGGATTCAAAGTCTTTCATATGGATGTGAAGTTAGCATTCCTGAATGGAGACTTAAAAGAGGAAGTATATGTGGATCAGCCACCAGGTTTTGTAGATCCTCACTTTCTTAATTCTGTTTATAAGCTTAAGAAAGCTCTATATGGGTTGAAGCAAGCTCCTAGAGCATGATATGAAATATTGTCTACTTTCCTCATTGAGAACAAATTCTCAAAGGGAAAATAGATAAGCATATTCCTAAGGAAATCTAAGAGCAAGGTAATCCTAGTGCAGATATATATCGATGACATTATCTTTGAATCTACTGAAAATAACCTTAGCAAGAAGATTGCCAAACTTATGCAAGGGAAGTTTGAGATGAGCAGCATGAGTGAGCTAAAATTCTTCTTGGGACTCCAAGTAAGACATACTGATGATGGCTTGTTCATATCCCAGTCTAAGTTCACAAGAGAGTTAATTAAGAAATATGGTATGGAGAATGCCTCCACCATGAGAACTATAATGGGGTCAAGTATGCCTGTAGGCAAAGATGAGACAGAGAAACCTGTTGATGAGTCTTTGTATAGAGAGATAATTGGTTCCCTTCTATACTTGACTAGTAGTAGGTCTGATATCATGTATACTACATGTGTCTGTGCTAGATATCAGACATGCCCTAAAAAATCTCATTATTCTGCTGCAAAGAGAATTTTAAGGTATCTTAAGGATATACCAGATCTTGGTCTATGGTACCATAAGAATAAAGATTTTGAGCTAATTGGATTTTCAGATGCAGATTTTGTAGTATGCAAAGAAGACAGGAAAAGTACCACTGGTATATGTCAATTTCTAGGTGGAAGAGTAGTGTCATGGAGCAGCAAAAAATAGACTAGTGTTGCCATCTCCACTGCAGAGTCAGAGTACATTGCAGTAGGTAGCTGTTGTGCTCAATTGCTGTGGATACAACATCAGCTTGAAGACTATGACATTAAGATAAGTAGAACTCATATATATTATGATTCTACTAGTGCAATTTCTATTACTAGGAATCCTGTCTCACATAGCAAGACTAAGCACATAGAAATTAAGTATCATTTCATTAGGGAGAATGTTGAGAAAGAAGACATTTGCCTATAGTTTGTCTCCACTAACAAACAAGTGACTGATATCTTCACTAAGCCACTAGATGAAGCCAAGTTCAACACCTTCAAAATTGATTTGAGTATGTTGAACTTAGAATAGCTTCAGGGACTCCCTAAGGTATTATGCTTGGTACAGGTTTGTTCTTTTTGTAGGTGTTGCAGACCTAGTGAAAAGCAAGATGAGAGAAGATGCTTCTTCTCAAGTGGTATCAGCAGCTGCAGTACTAGAGACTTTCAAGTAGTCTTTTCAAGTGGTGTAGAGAATCACCAGTGATATTGAATTTCAAGGGCTGTCAAGTGGTATCAAGTGGTATCAAGTGATATACAAGTCAGCCCTGTCTAAGGGGCATGTTGGCAGATGCAATCCTGATTTCATCTACATCAGCTAGGGGGAGAACACAAGGGGAGAAAAAGACCTGATGCTCCTTTCTGACTATCTGAAGAAGTCAAAAGGGGGGAGAGATAGAGGTCATGTTTACCTTTGGTTGATCAAAGTTCAAGGGGGAGAGATAAAAGATGACTATCAGCAAGGATCAAGCTATTTCATGGTAGGAACACAAGGGGAGAAAGTCATTGGGAGATGAGGTTGATCAAGCAAGAGAGGATCAAGTTAAGAGGCAATCCTCTAAGGTGTAACTCACCCTGCAGCAATCCAGTGGGAGTAGGTAAAATTCATTTCACTGAATTTAATATGAATATGCTTTTATTGCCTATGTAATGTGTATCTCATTGACTAAGATAATTGATCAGTGGTTTTAACATCTTCAAATAGGGGGAAATTGTTGGGTCCATTGAACCCAATGACCCTGATTTGATGATGTCAAACGTGCCAATAAGATAGACATAGTTGTATTTGATGTATGGTTAAGTTCATGCATACACGTTAGTCTTTGTCACAATGATTGAACAATTAGTTCAAGAGACAATGACAGGTGAACTCAAGGTGGAGCTGAAAACTCAGAAAACTACCTAAGTCCAAGTATTGAGTGAGCTAAGCTCACTCAACGCCTTTCAGCTAATAGTGCTGAGTGAAGACAGGCAGTCAAAACTGACAGTATTGAAAAATAGAAATCGGGCTAAGTCTAGAAGCGTTGAGTGAGCTCAACTCACTCAATGTCATACAGCTAGAAGCGTTGAGTCAAGGTTATCCTGTCATAGCCTTACTGTAAAGAATCCAGAAAATCGACTATGCCCAGAAGCATTGAGTGAAGTTTCATCACTTAACGCCATGCTGAGTCTGTCAACGCCAAACTTCAACAAGAAGGCAGAATTGCAGAAAATCAGCTAAGTCCAGATGCGTTGAGTGAAGCTTATAAACTTAATGCTCTCAACGCCATCAAGAAGAAAGCTGAAGAATATGGCTAAGGTAAAAAGCGTTGAGTGAGGGATATACACTCAACGCTCTCAACGCATAATAGAGCAGAAATTTCTAAGTTCAGAATCGCTGATTCTACCATTCGTCGAGCTGAGCTTAGCTTTTGTCGACCGGAGTTCATAGTTCGTCGATCTCAGTTTTCCCTATAAGAAGGACTCAGCTATCAAAATCGTCGACCAGAGTTCAGATTTCGTCGAACTCAGCCTTCACCTGAAGAAAGAATTGACCTGAGAGAATTCGTCGATCTCAGCTTCACTGTTTCATCAAGCTGAGCTCAGGTTTCGTCGAACTGAGCTCGAAGATCAGCATTCTCAGCCTTCACCTGAAGAAAGAACTGAGCTGAGAGAATTCATCGATCTCAGCTTCACTGTTTCGTCAAGCTGAGCTCAGATTTCATCGAGCTGAGCTTGAAGTTCGTCGAACGCAGGATTTCAAAAAAGTAAGTTGATTTTGGCTAAGTCCAGAATAATGTTGACTCAGCAAAGTCAACAGGTCAACAAAGTTCAGATTCGATGTAAATCGACATTAACGTCGTCGTTAGTCTATAGTGGATCTCAAGTTAATAAAGCAGAGGTTTTAACCACCGTTAAAACTGAGACACGTGTCGATCATCTCGCCAATGTGACAGGATTATAAATATCAGAAGAGATTGGGATCTAAGTACAATTAATTGGATTAATTTCTGATTAACTTTCAAAAAATGAGAAGCGGAGTTTGTCGTCTTCATTCGCCGTTGTTGCAGAAGCCAAGAACCTAAAGTTCAAATCTAAAGGGCTTCTGAGTTTGCTGGTGCAATCAACATCTACTCCAGCATGTTCAGAGTAATCCTCTGAGAGAGATGAATCAGCCTAGCCGTGCCCTAGCTGAAGTTATCTTCTCGATCCAAGCCGAGCCACAATATGAAGATCAATTCGCTGGATCAAATAAGAAGGAAGGGCTGAAATCTGCTCAGTCCAGATCAGGAGATATTCCTGAAGAAGAAGCAGATTCATCTGTTAGTTGATTCCAGAACAAGCCGAGCATCATTTCAAGATCATTGTATCATCTTGTTGCTATGAAGACGAAGTTAGGGCTGACATCTGCTCGGTCCAGGTAGACAGGCACAGAGAATTTTCTCTGATGTCTGTAATTTATTGTCTTGAATATTTCTGTGTAAGATTCATTTTGAATCTGACTGGTAAGGCTAAGACCTGAGTTGTAAGCCTGTGTTATAAAGGCTGAGGTAGGGCAGGAGTTCCCTGAGTTGTAGGTGTGTGGATTCACACTGAGGTAGGGCAGAAGTTGCCTGAGTTGTAGGAGTATGGAGTCACTCTGAGGTAGAGTTCTTGGGAAGAACTTGAGTTGTAGGATCTTGATGATCTGAGTGGTAGGGCTTGCGCCTGAGTTGTAGGAGCCAGTTGGGCTCTGAGCTGTAAGATCTGAGGATCTGAGAAAGATAAAAGGAAGTTTGACCGAATCTAGTATACTGCTAGATAGGCGAAGGGGGAAAGTGGATGTACCCATCAATTGGGGAACCACTATAAATCTCTATGTACTGTGCTGTGTATTATGCTGGTATTGATTCTGATAAGATTGTTATGTTGTGATTTTAATCGATAAATTGCCTAAGTTTTTATATTGGACCTATCCACCCCCCTCTAGGTGATTAGTTGTTCTTGAAATCAAGACTTTCACTAGCGCGTAGATATAGTTTGCTGCGTGAAGGTTCAAATTGGGAGTCAAGAGTTTGACTTGCAAGCGTCACTACTATCGATAGTGGAGTTTGATGTGATCTTTGACATGGTCTGGCTCTCAGAGCAGCGTGCGTACATTGATTGCAACCGCAAGATGGTCAGACTGGGATTGGATACAGAGCGCGAGACGAAATTCTCTGGCATAAAGGGATTGAGCAAGACTTTGATGTCTGCTCTCTAGGTGATTAAGGCAGTTCGTAGTGGCGCAGAGCTATTTTTCACATTAGTGGAGGCTTAAAGCCCAAGCTAGGTCTGGATAGTATCCCAGTTGTATCAGACTTTCCTGACGTTTTCCTGAAAATCTCCCTGGAGCTCCACCTCGGTGAGAGATCGACTACACCATTGAGCTAGTGGCAGGTGCCAAGCCTGTGTCACGCTCCCCGTACCACTTAGCACCTAAGGAGATGGCGGAATTGAAGGTACAACTTCAAGAGCTATTAGATCAAGGGTATGTGCATCCAAGTTCGTCGCCTTGGAGCGCGCCAGTCTTTTTTGTTAAGAAGAAGGACTGAAGTTTACAACTATGTATTGATTACCGAGAGTTGAATAAACTGACAAAGAAGAATAGATATTCTATCCCGAGTATTGATGATTTGTTCAATTAGCTTATCGGGTCGACTGTGTACTCAAAGCTAGATTTGAAATCTGGCTACTATCAGCTGATAATAAGGGGAAGTGACCTTCCCAAGACGGCTTTCAGCACTCATTATGGGCATTATGAGTTCACCGTCATGCCGTTTGGGCTGACGAATGCATCATCCGTGTTTATGGATTTGATGAACAAGACGTTTAGAGAGTACTTGGACCAGTTCGTAATAGTCTTCATCAATGATACTGGTGTACTCACAGTGCGAGAATGATCATTTCAAACATCTACATATGGTATTGGAGACCATGAGGAGGAACCAACTGTATGCCAAGTTCTCCAAATGTGAGTTTTGACTGTCCTCGGTAGCATTCCTTGGTCACGTAGTTAGTGGAGAGGGAATTGCGGTAGATCCGACGAAGATAATTGCGATATGAGAGTGGCATATGTTGTCTACTATGGCAAAAGTTTGGAGTTTTCTGGGGCTTGTCGGCTAGTACAGACGCTTGATGGAGAACTTCTCGCGGATAACATTGCCCCTCACTAATCTAACAAGGACGGATCAGAAGTTTGTTTGGTCGCTGGAGTGTGCACAAGCTTTCGAAGAACTAAAGTGTTGTCTGACCACGACGCCTGTCTTATGTTCGCCATGTGGATCAGAGGACTATGAGATTTACAGTGACGCCTCTGGGAGTGGATTAAGCTGTGCTCTGCTTCAACATGGGAATGTGATAGCCTATGGATCACGCCATTTGAAGGTGAATTAGAGGAATTACCCAATTCATGATTTAGAATTGGCTGACGTGGTATTCGCTCTCAAGATTTGGAGACATTATCTGTATGGGGTAAAGGTCAATATTTATTCAGATCACAATAGCCTGAAGTATCTGATAGAATAGAAGGACCTGAACATGCTTCAACAAAGGTAGATGGAGTTCCTTGGGGACTACACCTGCAAGATTCATTATATTCCCGGGAAGGGGAACGTTGTGGCAGATGCTTTGAGCCGTAGGACTCCTGCACGGGCCAACTGCTTACAGATGCACGACGAGTGGCTTATTCGGGATTTGGAGGCCTTGGAGATCTCTTGTATTGACCAGTGATCTAGTGCAAATGCATGTTTGAGTTGGATGAAGGTTCAATACGACCTCACGGACAGGATTCGACAGGCCTTGGAGTTGTACGTGAGCTTGAAATGTCACTTGGCGGAGGCCGTTGATGGGTCTAACGACTAGTTCTCTATCGACGATGACATTTTATGGAAAGGTAGTTGATTGTGCGTCCCCAATGTGAGGAAGTTATGAGAAGAATTGATGTACGAGGCGCATTTCACAAAATTCTCGATTCACCCAGGGAGCACAAAGATATTCGAGGACATGAAGAAACTGTTCTGGTGGTTAGGTTTGAAGAAAGACATAGCGTTATATGTGGCGAAATGTCAGACATGTGCCTTGGTGAAGGCCGAATGCCAGAAGCCTGACAGATTCCTGAAGTCCTTGCCTATACCAGAGTGGAAATTTGATGACATCATCTTGGATTTCGTGCACGGTTTGCCGAGATCACATAAGAGGAACAACATCATTTGGGTGGTCGTTGATCGTTTAACGAAGGTGTCACATTTTATACCCAATAGAAAAGATGATTCAGTGGAGAAGCTGACAAAGCTTAATGTGGACAAAATAGTCCATTTGCACGGCGTGCCCCAGAGCATCACTAGTGTCCGAGATGGTCAGTTCACATCTAACGATTGGAGGCTCATTCATCAGCTGTTGGGTACCAAGTTGAACTTCAGCACGACTTTTCATCCAGAGACAGATGGTCTGTAACAACCTCATCCGTTCATATGGTATATCCTAGAAGGTCTGGCCGGGGCCCCACATTATATATCACAAAACAGGCGGTGAAGGTACGAGATGATACCAGAGTAGCGTAGCGCACCTATCACAAAGCATTCTAGCGGAAGCCTATATTACCACTTGAACTCCTCTCTTGAATGTCCAACAAATAAAACACCATATTTTATAGCATATAGGAATGTCTTACAACATGTAAACATCATTGGCCTTATGACCTTACAAGACTTTCAAACAGTGGCCCCAATATTGGCGCGCAGGCCGACCACAATAAAAGAAACCACAACAAGCATTTCCAAATAGCCTTCGAGGGCTAGCAGTAGCAGCAGCAGCAACAGCAAGGACCTCAACCTTTATGCGTCTCGCTTGGCTCTCCAGCACCTGTACAGGGACAATCCACCCAACGGTGGCAAACAGAAGCAACGGTCAGCATTCAGCTGACCCAATTATAACGACCCTACCCCTTTCTCGGGGCAGCGGTAATCTTCCCTGCAGGCATATCATATCACAAGCATGACAATATATTCATATAATGTGCTTTCACGTACACATGCCATCACAACCGTTCGCCACCCGGCCCAACGGTCCGTGCACTCAGGGAACATTCTTGGTGTTCTGGCAAAGCACTTGCCCACCACCGTCTCAGGGTCACAACCCAACGGTAATTCTCTTGAGCATTTACTCCCTGGCGTGCAGCCGGAGTTCTAGTCTTACTACACCGGGATGGCCCGTAGCCCCCCATTGTGTCATGGCGCGCAGACCTAAGACTCTTGCTATGCGCTCCAACAGACCACACTTTCTGGTCCACGTCGGACAAACATAACGCAGGTCGGATCCTCCACCCCCCGTTGCTCAAATCGTCTTGCCTTCACCGAGTACGGCGTACTCGTGGCTTAATCAAAGGCGCGGGTCGGTCTCACCAATCCTGTTCTTGGCACTCAGCCTGGGTATTTCTCTACACCCATTCACAACATATCGGGTCTTTCCTGGGCATACCAGTACTTCCTATTACTCGTTCACAGGTACGACACCGCAATATCACAAATGTCAGGGGTCTTTCCTGGGTACACCAGTACTTCCTGTTACTCTCTTCACAGGTGGACACCCTACGACATCAAGCATCACAAATGGTCTTTCCTGGTCACACCAGTACTTCCTGTTACTCATTCACAGGGACGACCCAATAGCCAAGCATACACGGATAGTTTCCTGGACTACCACTCCAGTACTTCCTGCTACTACCCTTCACAGGCATAACCCGTTGACTCCTTAAACTACACGTTTATCATAAAGTCTTCTCCGATTTGTATGCAACATCACCAATCCAGACCAACCTGTCTAGATGAGCTTCACACAGCATGCCTATTCCGTACTCCATTTCCGGATCCATATGCCAACACAAAGGGATTTCATGAATCCACCCAAAGACTCCCAAAAGCAGCCACCTCTTGGTGGGGGAATCACAAACATATGCCAAAAGGAAGCCTTCACATGGCTAGGAAGAAAAGTCGTTACCCTTGAAGCCCTCTTTGGTGCCATGAACTCGAAGTTGGCTTGAACGACTCACAAGAGCTTTTCCTCCGCAACGTCGGCCTCGGATCTCTAGTCGGTAAACCGCAACACCACTGGTGATCAGCCCCCTTTCCTCCTCCTCCTTCTTCCTCTCTCTTTCTCTCTCTAGAAGTGAAGAAAGAAAATACCAACTAAGAAATGAGATTGCTCTTCTCATTCACGGCCTTAAGGAAACAGGGAGGCCTCTTAGCCCTTGGATCCAGGCTGAAGGAATGGACGGCCACAAATTTGCCAGAAAAGCATAATTTGTCCTGACACGGCCTGTGACACGCCCGTGTACATGGCCGTGTGCCTCAAGCGGTGCTCAACCGACTTATCCAAACCAGTGACATGCCCATGTGACACGCCCGTGTCATGGGTCGTGGCACCCAACACGCCTTCAGACACGCCCGTGTCTGTGGCCGTGTTCGTCAGGCTGAAAAAAATCCCAAAATCACCCGAGACTCACACGGCATGTGACACGCCCGTGCCCCAGGCCGTGTGCCCATACACGGCACTCGACACGCCCCAGCTCAAAATTCGTCGGGCTGAGTTCGTCGAACCAAAGGAACAGGCCCCGTGACACGCCCGTGTCACAGGCCGTGTTCACTTCACTCGACAAACGTCGACCGCATCTCGACACTCGACGATCGTCGAACAACTTTCGTCGAACGCGCTAACACGCACCGTGACACGCCCGTGTCACATGCCGTGTTCCTCTCGACACTCGCCGCACGCATGACACGCCCTGGGACACGCCCGTGTCCCAGGCCGTGTCACCCGAAAATTGGCCCGCTGATAAAACTTGGGCTGTTACATGGTGAGACTGAAAGGGTGAACAAGATAATGAAAGATATGCTTCGTATGTGTGCTTTGGATTTTGGGAAAAGGTGGGAGGACAATCTTTTCATGATTGAGTTCGCGTACAATAACAGCTACCAAGGCAGCATTCAGATGACGCCTTTTGAGGCTCTGTACGGAAGGAGGTGTCGTATGTCGTTGGCTTGGGTAGAAACAAGAAAATCAAAGTTGTACAAGCGAAGGGACGTTTAAGATGCTACATCGACGATATGTTTGATTTGAGAACGGCTTCTGATTGCTCAAGATATGCAGGGCAAGTACTATAATGCCAAACATCGGAACGTGTAGTTTGCGGTGGACGATTGGGTATACCTCAAGATAAAGCCGTTTAAAGACGTATCAAGGATTCAACGCTTAAAGAAGCTTAGTTTGAGGTATGTTGGGCCTTTTGAGATCGTTTGGCTCTTTCGGTGGAGTTGAGCAGTTTGCATAATGTATTTCACATCTCAATTCTATGGAAGGCTATTCAAGAGCCTACTCACGTGGTTGCTGCGAATCAAGTGCTGGTCGACAGTGGGTTGACGGTGAAGGTCAAGACCATTCAGATCGAGGACATAGAGGTCAAGCAGCTGCAGAACAAATCCATTAAAATGATCAAGGTCCTTTGGGACAACTGTGGCCGAGAAGAGCTGTCTTGGGAGCGCGAGCAAACTATGAGGGAGGAGTTCCCAAGCACTGCAACCCCTCTTCATCCAGGCGGGTTGTTGGTGCCCACAACCTCCCTTTGATAAGTCAAACTTGATAGTCAAGCGCGCATCATAAGGACTTCCCATGAGGTCAACCATCCCAACACTACTCTAGCCCGAGCACGCTTAACTATGAAGTTTTTCAACATCTCATCGCCAATTGAGCTGCAGCTAGAATGAATATTCATGTTTTATGATGGGTTCTTTCAACTTATTTAAAAGCTTCCGCTAGAATGCTCTGTGTCAGGATTCAAAATTTTATAATAGTATGTTGGTATTAATATGTAACCCCACTGACTGTCCATGGAATATGGTGTGGGGCCCCGGCCGGACCTCCTGTTATATTCCATGTGACGAATGTGGTGTTACAAACATGAAATCCATTTTCTCAGGAGGTGCATAAAGACTTTCGTTTATCTCGTCTTGATAGTAGAAAGCCATGGTGTCCGTTTTTTCCACATAGTTAATTATCGCAAATATGTCCGAGAAGCTATTGCGTTATTGCTGGAGAGAAGATATATGTGTACGCAGGTCCTGCCTTATGGCTTGTTATTCTAAGGAATATGGGAAAGCAATCTGCATATGGTGGAGTTTCTTCCATCCTACTTCTTTGAGTCTCATATGTCAAGCTCCTCTGGCATCCTTGGGGGTTGCGTCATATGAGTAGACTTCCACCGCATTACCTTGTGTAAGGGAATTGGCCTGAAGCGCCCTTAGAAGAGGTCTCTTGAGGATGGTGATGCATGTTGTAACACCCCTAAGTCAATCAGATCAATTTGAGCAAATTTGGGTTCAGGCATGGGTGACACGGCCTGGGACACGGGCGTGTCCCAGGGCGTGTCAGGCCTGGGTTGTGTCGAGTCGTGAAGTCGACGAAATTTGGGGTCGACACAGCGGACACGGCCTGCGACACGGGCGTGTCGCAGGGCGTGTCGAGGCCGTGTCGACGATCGGCCTTGAAGTCGACGAATTTTGCTCGACGATCGTCGAGTGTCGAGTGTCGAGTGAGGACACGGCCTGTGACACGGGCGTGTCACAGGGCGTGTCAGTGGTCGTCGAACTCAACTCGACGTTTCGAGCTAGGGCGTGTTTGCGGGACACGGGTGTGTCCAGGTGCACACGGCCAGGAACACGGGCGTGTGCCAGGCCGTGTGAAGTCTCGGGTTATTTTGGGATTATTGTCGTTGAGGCACACGGCCTCAGACACGGGCGTGTCTGAGGGCGTGTCGGGGACACGGCACGTGACACGGGCGTGTCACATGGCCGTGTTTTGGCTGAATTGAGTCGGTTGTCTGCCGCTTAGGGGGACACGGCCTGTGACACGGGCGTGTCACAGGGCGTGTCAGGCCGTGTTCAAGCTTTTCTGGCCAAATCTGAGCCGTTTGTTTCCCGCTTCCTGGATCCAATGGTTGGGCTCTGTCCAGGTGTTGGGAAGGCCGAGAAAAAGGGGATTTAACTCCTCTTTATATCTTCTTCTTCTTCTTCTTTTTATTCCAAGAAAGGGAGGAAGAAAAGCCTAAGGCAAGAGGGAAGGGAGGAGGCTACCAGCTGCTGTAGGAGCTGCGGAGTGCGGAGCGAAGATCCGAGAGCGGATTCGTGAAGGCAGAGCCGAGGCGGTGATTTCCATCCGGCTACTTCATGGCACCGAAGCGATCTTCAAGGGTAACGATCTCCTTCTTGGACATCGAAGTCCTTCCTTTATGCATGTGCTTGGAATCCTCCACCAAGAGGTGGATTTGCGGAAGTGATTCCTTCGTTGCGTCTGCATTTAGAGCCGGAATTATGGAGTGCGGCATAAGCATGCTGTGTGAAGCCCATCTGGACCGGTAGTCTGGATTGGTGATGTTCATGGGTAAACCGGAGGAGACTCCGTGGATTTGATGAGATGGAAATGGATTTCTATTGTGATGAATGTATGGATGTGATGTTGAATGTGAGGAGGCTTTGACAAAGCTCCTGGTTATGATATGATCAATTGGTAGCACGCCCGTGGAGCTCGAGATAAACCCGGCCTGTTACACCACTAGGGTGGGTTGATCTAGTTAGGTAGGGATCGATTGGTGGCAATGCTTGGGGAGCCGAGTTAAACCCGGCTTGCTGCACCACATGGTGTGGGTCGATCGGATTAGGAGGGGGGTCGATGGGTAGACATTGTCTGGGGAGCTTGGATAAACCCGGCGTGCTACACCACATGGTGTGGGTCGACCTACTCTGGTTGTTTTGGATGCTGTGAGGTTGTACCTCTAAGTGGTTTGGGCGGGACGTCGCCAGCTTGCGAGACTGGTGGACTAGGGCCGGTTAACCATCAAGTAAAAACCTCGAATCGGCAGTGTATGACTGGTGGATTCCGGTACGCCAAGAAGGTGCCCTGAGTGCACGGAGCGTCTGGTGGATTCCAGCGTTTGTGATGGAATGTGTTTGCTAGCGGGATAAAGCAAATGAGAGACATATGATGTTTGATGATACTTGATGATAGATGATAGCACTGTATGCAGGAAAGGAACCACTACCCCGGGTAGGGGGTAGGGTCGTTATAATGGGTCAGCCAAATGCTGACCGTTACTTTGTTTTGCCGCTTTTTGGTGGATGTCTCATTGCAGGTGCCGCGACTTGAAATGAATAAGTGGAATGGCTAGCTTGCTGCTATAGGCCCTTGAAGGCCATGCGAAGAGTTGTGTTTGGATTTCATGTGTGGCCGGCCTGCGTGCCGATGTACGAAATTGTTGATGTGTAAAGAGGAACCTGTAAGGCCATAAGGCCAGGGTGTGTGGGTTGTATACATTCCTGGTGTTGTTATATAAAAATGTGATCTTTATATATGGGTGGACATTCTGATTTGAGTTCATGCTAACATAAAATATGCTGCGATAGAATGGAATGAGTTAAGGATACGCGTCGAGTTTGATTCCCACAAGTAATTTCTTCGCTTGTCTGTGATCTATGGCGTGGGGCCCCGGCCGGACCCACCATTATATGTCATGTGACAGGTGGGGGCGTACAAAGTGGTATCAGAGGCAGGTTTAGATTGTTTGGGAGGAGAGAACATAAGTGAACTCATGAATGTCCACGAGGAATGTATGTCATACACATGATGTTCGTGAGTGTGTAGTCAATGTAGCAGTACCGTTATGATTGGAAGTATTAATGGTGTTCTGTACATTGATAGGTGGCGAGGGATGGAGCTGGGCCGTCTGAGCCCCAGCGGTCTGATGAGAGTGCAGCACCCGTTGGAGAGCCTATGCCTCCCTCGGCAGAAGCCATACGGGTGGTGACGGAGACAGTGCTTGCCGTGTTACAAGCACAACCTACTGGATAGGCAAGACCTGGTGGAAGGCAAGAACATGCTGCAGTGGTGGTGGAGGCGCAAGCAAGTGACGACTCATTGACACGTTTTATGCACTTTCATCCACCTACGTTTGGTGGAGCGCTTTCACCAACGCAGGCAGAAGATTGGTTGGCAAGGGTCAAAAGGATTCTCACTGCAATTAGGACGGTCGAGGAGCAGAAAGTGACGTTGGCCACTTTTCTGTTGGAAGGCGATGCGAGATTATGGTGGGATGAAATTGAAGTGCATCACTTGGCAGGTCGAGGTTTAACTGACGTTTCCATGGCGGAATTCTCCCAAATATTTTTAGCCAAGTATGTGCCGGTGTCGCAGAGGATTGCGATGGAAAATGAGTTTCTCCGTTTGGTGCAGGGTGAGCGAGATATTGATACCTACCTGCATGAGTTTACGAGATTGGGGAGATATGCGGGATCTACCTTTGCGGAGGAAGCGCGAAAGACAAATCGGTTTTATGAAGGATTGCGGGATGCATTGAGGTTGGCACTCCCGAGTTCAGTAAGCCAAGGCTTTCAAGCATTGGTCGATATAGCTCGTGCCTTGGAAAAAGATATGAAGCGAGTATACGAGAATAAGAAACTGGCAGCGGAAAAGGCAGACTCTAAAGTGCCGCCATCGGATCAGTCGGAGTTTAGACGACGAGAGAAGAAAAGATTTAGGCCGGCAGAATCAGCTCCGTCGACTGTTTCTTCGGGGGCGACTTATGGGCCAGGACGGATTGATACGCATATATGCTATAACTGTGGGCAGCAAGGACATATAGCAAAATTTTGTCGGAATGCCCCTCCAGGGAGTGAGAAAAAGACAGGTGCGTCATATGAAGAAAAGGGTAAAGCAGTGGCCGAGTCATCTGCACCCCGGACGCAACCTCGATTGCATGCGATGGAAGTGCAAGAGCCGCAAAGCTCAGTTGGTGAAATTCAGCCTTGGGTGTTTAATTTGTCTCTTAATCGCGAATTCCAAAATCGTGAGGCTGAGCGGAGGTGAAACATGAATTACTTCTCTTGGATGCTCTGTTGTATGTAAATTATGCTTATATAATGAATAAAAGCGTGTTGTTGAAGATATCTATCAAACTGTGGTGCACGTGTGATGGTAAGGAGATAACGAAATCATGTTGTTTTGTTTTGCGGTCTTTTGTGGCTGAATGTGCACAAGTGGAAGTTAGGAATGTTTGTTTGTGTTGTTTGTTAGTTTGTGCGGAGGCTTGGGGTGGAAGATTTTGTGATGTTGTGGCTGATTGGCTGATTGGAGTCAAATTTCGAGGACGAAATTATTTGAAGGGGGGGAGGATTGTAACACCCCGAAGTCAATCAGATCAATTTGAGCAAATTTGGGTTCAGGCATGGGTGACACGGCCTGGGTCACGGGCGTGTCCCCGGGCGTGTCAGGCCTGGGTTGTGTCGAGTCATGAAGTCGACGAAATTTGGGGTCGACACAGCGGACACGGCCTGCGACACGGGCGTGTCGCAGGGCGTGTCGAGGCTGTGTCGACGATCGGCCTTGAAGTCGTTGAATTTGCTCGACGATCGTCGAGTGTCGAGTGTCGAGTGAGGACACGGCCTGTGACACGGGCGTGTCACAGGGCGTGTCAGTGGTCGTCGAACTCAACTCGACGTTTCGAGGTAGGACGTGTTTGCGGGACACGAGTGTGTCCAGGTACACACGGCCAGGAACACGGGCGTGTGCCAGGCCGTGTGAAGTCTCGGGTTGTTTTGGGATTATTTTCGTTGAGGCACACGGCCTCAGACACGGGCGTGTCTGAGGGCGTGTCGGGGACACGGCACGTGACACGGGCGTGTCACACGGCCGTGTTTTGGCTGGATTGAGTCGGTTGTCTGCCGCTTAGGGGGACACGGCCTGTGACACGGGCGTGTCACAGGGCGTGTCAGGCCGTGTTCAAGCTTTTCTGGCCAAATCTGAGCCGTTTGTTTCCCTCTTCCTGGATCCAATGGTTGGGCTCTGTCCAGGTGTTGGGAAGGCCGAGAAAAAGGGGATTTAACTCCTCTTTACATCTTCTTCTTCTTCTTTTTTTTATTCCAAGAAAGGGAGGAAGAAAAGCCTAAGGCAAGAGGGAAGGGAGGAGGCTACCAGCTGCTGTAGGAGCTGCGGAGTGCGGAGCGAAGATCCAAGAGCGGATTCGTGAAGGCAGAGCCGAGGCGGTGATTTCCATCCGGCTACTTCATGGCACCGAAGCGATCTTCAAGGGTAACGATCTCCTTCTTGGACATCGAAGTCCTTCCTTTATGCATGTGCTTGGAATCCTCCACCAAGAGGTGGATTTGCGGAAGTGATTCCTTCGTTGCGTCTGCATCTAGAGCCGGAATTATGGAGTACGGCATAAGCATGCTGTGTGAAGCCCATCTGGACCGGTAGTCTGGATTGGTGATGTTCATGGGTAAACCGGAGGAGACTCCGTGGATTTGATGAGATGGAAATGGATTTCTATTGTGATGAATGTATGGATGTGATGTTGAATGTGAGGAGGCTTTGGCAAAGCTCCTGGTTATGATATGATCAATTGGTAGCACGCCTGGGGAGCTCGAGATAAACCCGGCCTGTTACACCACTAGGGTGGGTTGATCTAGTTAGGTAGGGATCGATTGGTGGCAATGCTTGGAGAGCCGAGTTAAACCCGGCTTGTTGCACCACATGATGTGGGTCGATCGGATTAGGAGGGGGGGTCGATGGGTAGACATTGCCTGTGGAGCTTGGATAAACCCGACGTGCTACACCACATGGTGTGGGTCGACCTACTCTGGTTGTTTTGGATGCTGTGAGGTTGTACCTCTGAGTGGTTTGGGCGGGACGTCGCCAGCTTGCGAGACTGGTGGACTAGGGCCGGTCAACCATCAAGTTAAAACCTCGAATCGGCGGTATATGACTGGTGGATTCCGGTACGCCAAGAAGGTGCCCTGAGTGCACAGAGCGTCTGGTGGATTCCAGCGTTTGTGATGGAATGTGTTTGCTAGCGGGATAAAGCAAATGAGAGACATATGATGTTTGATGATACTTGATGATAGATGATAACACTGTATGCAGGGAAGGAACCACTACCCCGGGTAGGGGCTAAGGTCGTTATAATGGGTCAGCCAAATGCTGACCGTTACTTTGTTTTGCCGCTTTTTGGTGGATGTCTCATTGCAGGTGCCGCGGCTTGAAATGAATAAGTGGAATGGCTAGCTTGCTGCTATAGGCCCTTGAAGGCCATGGGAAGAGTTGTGTTTGGATTTCATGTGTGGCCGGCCTGCGTGCCGATGTACGAAATTGTTGATGTGTAAAGAGGAACCTGTAAGGCCATAAGGGCAGGGTGTGTGGGTTGTATACATTCCTGGTATTGTTATATAAAAATGTGATCTTTATATATGGGTGGACATTCTGATTTGAGTTCATGCTAACATAAAATATGTTGCGCTAGAATGGAATGAGTTAATGATACGCGTCGAGTTTGATTCCCACAAGTAATTTCTTCGCTTGTCTGTGATCTATGGCGTGGGGCCCCGGCCGGACCCACCGTTATATGTCATGTGACAGGTGAGGGCGTTACACATGTTGAGTTGGTATGTATGATGATGAACAATACCTCGTAGGTTGTCTATGCCGGGGGGGGGGGGTCCCTAAAGTCACCAGTAGGACGTTGTTTCTCAAAATGAGGATTGTTGGGTAGCCCATAACATGGGCACCCACACACTTAGATGTGTGTTCCTTTCAGAGACTCCAAGCTAAATCATAGTTGACAGAAACAACACATTAGCAGTCACATCATCGTCGATCAATATCCTTCCTACTTCTACAGGGCGATATCTGATGATCGTGCAGATGTGTTGATGACTTGATGAAGATCCTTGTTTTTTGGGAGAGGCTGATTTGACCATTGCCTGTCGTGCTTCAGGGAGAGCTCCTCCATGACTCCTGCCTCTATGTGAGCTTTGTTGGGGTAGGCTGCGCTGCCGTCCTCTTTCCTTGAAACCTCTCGAGCAGGGTAAGATGTACGAACCACTCGATTTCCTCTTTCAAGCATTTGCACTCCTCCATGTCGTGCCCACAACTTCGATGGTAGTGGCAGAATTTGGGCTGCTCCCATCTCAGGCTTTTGCCCCACCACCACCCCCCCCCCCCCCCGTCTGAAGGGTGCCATCGGTGCGTCTGCCTCCTCTCTGGGATGCTGGGCTAAGATCTTGCTCTTTATTTCTTTTATGATTTCCAAATCCCTAATAGAGAGGTACTCCTTTGTGGGAGATGCTTTCGTCGGTTCGTTCCCCCAAGCCAATGTGTTCGTGATGAGGTACGCATCACGGGCCACTCTGCTGAGCGAGCGGTGGTTTGAAGAGAATGATTTCTGATCTGTTGCCGCAAGATATGTCTCAGGGGTCCGAGAAGTTCCTAAGTCCATTAGCAGAGCGAGCGCCTGAGCTTGACGTTTCTTCATTTAACGCAATCGCTCTTTCGCTAAAGACGTCAGGGTGGAGATTACCTCCTTAAGGCGCGACGTGCTGCCGACAAGTGAGTTGCTAGAGACTTGATTATCAGATACCTTGCAAGTTACCTTGTTTGCGGCGTGTGTGTCTCCTCTTGTTATTGTCGTCAGTTAGGGATGCTTGCGTAGGGCAAGCGCAAGCCTCAAAAATTGGTTGCAGAGTTGGGAACACCTTCCCCGCAAACTGCACTAAATTGTTGCGGGTCGCTCGATTATCCTGTGGTCTAAAGAATCAAACCGCCTTAGTTTGAGAGTGAGCTGAACTCACAAATAGTTAAAAAGATTCAACAATGACGAGCAAGTCTTTTTATCATGGAAAATCCGAAAAAGGTTAAAAATCACATGACCGGGTCTGTCCCAGGCCAAAATCCACTAGTTTATTTGTTGTCACAAGAGTTGAGATCCTAGAAGGGTGATATGCCACCTCTCAGTTTACAAGCCTCGAAGGTGAAGAGGGGAGAGAAAAAGCGAAGTCCACCGAGCTAGAGATTCCACGAGAGTGTTCTTCTATGCTTTCTCATGTGCTTGCTGCAGAGTTCCTGCGAGCATTGAGAGCGAACAGACCTTCGAGCGAGCAGAGGGAATTTAGAGCGAATAAACAATCTAAGCCTCACGTCTTTACAGAAAAACCTTAGTGCTCTCCCTAGTCTCTTTGGTTTCTTGTCTACAAAAGAAGGTCTGTGAGCCTTTTTATAGCTTTCTTAAAGGGACGCACTGGTAATTGCGCTCGGCTGAATCCTGAGTTGACGAATGATGTTGCTCTATTCCGATCATCTGGATCATCAATTTTCCCGAAATCACGAATTTTCCCCTCGGGTGATCTGGACAAGTTGCCCCGTCAAACGTGGTGGCGGCTGGAAGTGGCAGCGGCGTGCCCGCGGCCGGCATGGCGCACGGCGGCCAACCTCGCACTAGCGGGTGCCGACCACACACACACGCGAGTCGTGCACGGTGCCATTGCGTGCTTGGTTTCGTCCCCCCTTTCGGGATGATTTTGGACTCTTGGAGAGAGCGCGGTGAGCGGCGAGTTAGATAATAGTTTTTTTTGCAAAAACAAATACAAATAAAAAATATATTTTTAAAATATTAGTTTAAAAAATAGCATTAATTTTTAAAAAATATTAAAATAACAATACATAAAATAGAAAACGTAATCTAAAACCAATACAAATAAATAAACTATTTTTAAATAGGGGAGCGGACGTAAAAGTTACCGCCAAATTGTGACTGAAATACAAATTTTTTTTTGGGAAGGGTACTCGCTTTTAAAAGTAGGAGTGCAGATAGCGATTTTGCTAGCTTCAAAATTTATGTTTTTTCCTTTGTTTTTCTTTTTTTTATTTCGGCGAGATTATCGGCGATGGATATACGAGATCAACGGCTTAAATTTCACCCGCTCTCAGAAGAAAGAATGCTACCCATACGCATTATTATTCCTGAAATATACTGCAAGATAAAAATAATTACATATTTAAACACTATGCAGAGAAACGTTAAAAAACAGATATCAGGAGTTTTTATATTAAATAAATAAATTATATTTTTCACAAAAACGGCTCCAATGGGTCAACACATTTTTTGAACGAGCACATACAATCATATGATCCGTGATTTTAATGGTATAAATTGTTTGCGAAAAATATATAATCATATTTCTGTAATACGGTCGTATTAAAAAATAATCTTATTGTAAAGCAATCATTAAGGCTTGTTTGATTGAGCGGTGGCGGGAGAAGCAAGCGGGTCCAAACGGAGCGTTCAAACCAGAGGGGGGGAGGTGCGGGTCAAAACAGAATGGTGGGGGACGTTTCCTCCTTGCTGCGGGTGCAAACGGAGCAAACAGAGACAGAGTTTCGTTTGATCACCCTCCGTCCGGTGACATTTGCTCCAAATAACATCCGAAAACGCTAAATCAAATTAAGCCTAAGCACACGCAACAACATTTCCCGTGTTAAGGGCGGCTGCCGCCGTGCCAAAACGGGCGAGCCGCTCACACGATCTTTTTCCCCGCGAACTTTGAATATTACGTCATCCCGAAAGGGGGGACGAAGCCAAGGTGTGCGCAGGTCCTGCCTTATGGCTTGTTATTCTAAGGAATATGGGAAAACAATCTGCGGATGGTGGAGTTTCTTCCATCCTACTTCTTTGAGTCTCACATGTCAAGCTCCTCTGGCATCCTTGGGGGTTGCATCATATGAGTAGACTTCCACCGCATTACCTTGTGTAAGGGCATTTGCCTGAAGCGCCCTTAGAAGTTGTCTCTTGAGGATGGCGCTGCATGTTGAGTTGGTATGCACGATGATGAACTAGACCTCGTAGGTTGTCTATGTCGGGGGGGGGGGGGGGGGGGGGGTCCCTAAAGTCACCAGTAGGATGTTGCTTCCCAAAATGAGGATTGTTGGGTAGCCCATAACATGGTCACCCCACACACTTAGATGTGTGTTCCTTTTAGAGACTCCAAGCTAAATCATAGTTGACAGAAACAACACATTAGCAGTCACATCATCGTCAATCAATATCCTTCCTGCTTCTACAGGGCGATATCTGATGATCGCACATATGTGTTGATGACTTGATGAAGATCATTGTTTTTTGGGAGAGGCTGATTTGACCATTGCCTGTCGTGCTTCAGGGAGAGCTCCTCCATGACTCCTGCCTCTATGTTAGCTTTGTTGGGGTAGGCTGCGCTGCCGTCCTCTTTCCTTGAAACCCCTCGAGCAGGGCAAAATGTACGAGCCACTCGATTTCCTCTTTCAAGCGTTTGCACTCCTCCATGCCGTGCCCACGACTTCGATGGTAGTGGCAGAATTTGGGCTGCTCCCATCTCAGGCTTTTGTAATGAAGGATGGTCCTTGATGGCTTGTAGAACTTCCGCGTGGAAAGTGTTTGGGGAGTGAAGCATTGTCCTTGCTGCCCCCCCTCCCCGGTCTGAAGGGTGCCATCGGTGCGTCTGACTCCTCTTCGGGATGTTGGGCTAAGATCTTTCTCTTTATTTCTTTTATGATTTCCAAATCCCTACTAGAGAGGAACTCCTTTGTGGGATATGCTTTCGTCGGTTCGTTCCGCTGAGCCTATGTGTTCGTGATGAGGTACGCATCACAGGCCACTCTGCTGAGCGAGTGGTGGTTTGAAGAGAATGATTTCTGATCTGTTGCCGCAAGATATGTCTCAGGGGTCCGAGAAGTTCCTAAGTCCATTAGCAGAGTGAGCGACTGAGCTTGACGTTCCTTCATTTAACGTAATCGCTCTTCCACTAAAGACGTCGGGGTGGAGATTACCTCCTTAAGGCGCGGCGTGCTGCCGACAAGTGAGTTGCTAGAGACTTGATTATTAGATACCTTGCAAGTTACCTTGTTTGCGGCGTGTGTGTCTCCTCTTGTTATTGTCGTCAGTTAGGGATGCTTGCGTAGGGCAAGCGCAAGCCTCAAAAATTGGTTGCAGAGTTGGGAACACCTTCCCCGCAAACTGCACTAAATTGTCGCGGGTCGCTCGATTATCCCGTGGTCTAAAGAATCAAACCGCCTTAGTTTGAGAGTGAGCTGAACTCACAAATAGTTAAAAGAGATTCAACAACAATGACGAGCGAGTCTTTTTATCATGGAAAATCCGAAAAAGGTTAAAAATCACATGACCGGGTCTGTCCCAGGCCAAAATCCACTAGTTTATTTGTTGTCACAATAGTTGAGATCCTAGAAGAGTGATATGCCACCTCTCGGTTCACAAGCCTCGAAGGTGAAGAGGGGAGAGAAAAAGCGAAGTCCACCGAGCTAGAGATTCCACGAGAGTGTTCTTCTATGCTTTCTCATGTGCTTGCTGCAGAGTTCCTGCGAGCATTGAGAGTGAACAGACCCTCGAGCGAGCAGAGGGAATTTAGAGCGAATGAACGGACTAAGTCTCACGTCTTTACTGAAAAATCTTAGTGCTCTCCCTAGTCTCTTTGGTTTCTTGTCTACAAATGAAGGCCTGCGAGCCTTTTTATAGCTTTCTTAAAGGGACGCACTGGTAATTGCGCTCGGCTGAATCCTGATTTGACGAATGATGTTGCTCTATTCCGATCATCTGGATCATCAATTTTCCCGAAATCACGAATTTGCCCCTCGGGTGATCTGGACAAGTTGCCCCGTCAAACGTGGTGGCGGCTGGAAGCGGCAGCGGCGCGGCCGCGGCCGGCACGGCGCACGGCGGCCAACCACGCACTAGCGGGCGCCGACCACACACACGCGCGAGTCGTGCACGGTGCCATTGCGTGCTTGGTTTCGTCCCCCCTTTCGGGATGACTTTGGACTGTTCGAGAGAGCGTGGTGAGCGGCGGGTTAGATAATATTTTTTTTTTTGCAAAAACAAATACAAATAAATAAAATATTAGTTTAAAAAATAGCATTAATTTTTTAAAAAATATTAAAATAACAATACATAAAATAGAAAACTTAATCTAAAACCAATACAAATAAATAAAATATTTTTAAATAGGGGAGCGAACTTAAAAGTTACCGCCAAATTGTGACTGAAATACATAATTATTTTTTTGGGAACGGTACTCGCTTTTAAAAGAAGAAGTGAGGATAGCGATTTTGCTAGCTTCAAAATTTATGTTTTTTTCCTTTGTTTTTTTTATTTCGGCGAGATTATCGACGATGGATATTCGAGATCAACAACTTAAATTTCACCCGCTCTCAAAGAAAATAATGCTACCCATACGTATTATTATTCCTAAAATATACGGTAAGATAAAAATAATTACATATTTAAACACTATGCAGAGAAACGTTAAAAAACAGATATCATGACTCATGAGTTTTTATATTAAATAAATAAATTATATTGTTCACAAAAACGTCTTCAATGGGTCAACACATTTTTTGAACGAGCAAATACAATCATATGATCCGTGATTTCAACGGTATAGATTGTTTGCGAAAAATATATAATCATATTTCTGTAATACGATCGTATTAAAAAATAATCTTATTGTAAAGCAATCATTAAGGCGTGTTTGATTGAGCGGTGAGGGGAGGAGCAAGCGGGTCCAAACAGAGCTTTCGAATCGAAGGAGGGAGGTGTTGGCCGAAACGGAACAGTGGGGGGTGGGGGGGGGGAGCGTTTCCTTATTGCTGCGTGTGCAAACAGAGCAAAAGGAGACAGAGTTTCGTTTCATTACCCTCCGTCCGATGATGTTTGCTCCAAACGCCGTCCAAAAACACTAAACCAAATGAAGTCTAAGTAGACACGGCGACATTTCCCGTGTTTAGGGTGGCGGCAGCCGTGCGGCGAGCCTCTCACACGATCTTTTTCCCCGCCAACTTTGAATATCACGTCAACTGAAAACATGTTTTCACCACGCCCTCACAATCTAAATGCACTTTTCTCGAGAAAGAAACCAGCGTACAATTTGTAAAGATAGAGTGCTTATATCACGTTCTGATTAATTAACGCCGGCCGTTAATTGACTCGGCCTAAGAAATACATATTTTTATAATGTCAGAGAGAGAGAGAGAGAGAGAGAGAGAGAGAGAGAGAGAGAGAGAGAGAGAGAGAGAGAGAGAGAGAGAGAGAGAGAGAGAGAGAGAGAGAGAGAGAGAGAGAGAGAGAGAGAGAGAGAGAGAGAGAAGGGCTAATTAATTAATTAATTAAGAGCAGCAACAAATTTACCTCGCCGGAAGGTTTCTCCGATTGGCAACCCTAATTTATTAATTTCTCCGATCGCCGAGCAGCCATATCGAGCTTGGGGGTAAGCTGGAATTTATTAATTTCTCCGATTGGAAACCCTAATTTATTATTAAGGATATCTCCGATCGCGGAGCAGTCATATCGAGCTTGCGGTAAGTTGGAATTTATATATAAAGTGGGCATATCGAGCTGCTGATATATTTTGACGGTGGGGATATTATTGTAATGGCGGAGCTTCTGCGGATTGAGAGCAGTGGAATGTGTGGGAGGAGACATGATCCGAGGTGTGTTTGGAGCTTTTTTCATATATTCACCTCCTACCAGCGGCGTGAGCCCAGAAGATTGCTTTCATACAGGGGGAGGACGGGGGATATGCAGCACCACTATAGCGCTGGTAAGTCTTTATTATTTGCATATATTATAACTATAAGTTGATTAATTTCCATGTTCTAACTTTAGGGTTTATGATGAGTTTCTGTTGGTATTTGGTGTGTAATTAAATAGCTCAAAATGGTGCGCAGATGGAGGTTTTTTCCTTTCTGTATTTAGTCCCAGATTGCTAATTAGACATGTAGCTCTACTTGTGTGTGTGTGTGTGTGTGTGTGTGTGTGTGTGTGTGTGTACAGGCAAGAAGTAATAAGCAATGTTCAGAAATAATATTTCTTATTTTTTTTTACTATTTCTAAAGATTTGATCTTTACATGCCCCTCTAATTTTTGTTCTTCACATGATGATTTGTTCTTCACAGGGTGGATGTAATTTCTGGTTCTGATTGTTTTTCTTAATTAGTTGTAGTAAATGAAATGTAAGTAAATGAATTGGGAGTTGAGGAAATGAGAATGCTTAGGTGGATGTGTGGACACACGAGATTGGATAAAATTAGGAATGAAAGTATCAGGGATCCTCAGGGGTAGCACCAATTGTAGAGAAGATGCGAGAAGCTCGTCTAAGATGATTTGGACACGTACAAAGGAGAGCATTAGAGGCACCTGTTAGGCGTTGCGAGAGTCTAGTCACTGGGCATGTTAAACGAGGGAGGGGTAGACCAATAAAGACTTGAAATGAAACTGTGAGGAAAGACATGATGTACTTGGGCATTAGTGAGATTATGACAAAAGATAGGGCACAATGACGACAAAGGATCCATGTTGCCGACCCCACTATAGTGGGATAAAGACTTGAGTGTTGTTGTTGTAGTAAATGAAATGTGATGAATTTTGTTTTTCTCTTTTTTTTGATTAACTAAATGTCAGTCATGTTAAGTGTATTCTGGATAGGGAGTTTTATACCAGAGCATATTATTTCTTGGATTTCATGTTAAATGTCAATCATGTTGTGATTGAGTAAAAAACAATAATCCCACACCTAATAATACATGATTTTTGTGGTTGTAGAGGCAGAAAATGTTACACTGCTATGATCAAAAGAAGAACAGTACATTTGTTGCCCCTTGCATTCTAATTAACAAGAGGAATAGGAAAAACAGATGTTATATGTATAAGGTTTCTGCAATGATCAAAATTACCATGATACCCTTAACCAAAAAATCTTTTAAGGAGTACTGCCCCTTGACTCTGGTCAATATATATGGGTGTAGAAAGAGATGGAAAAGAAATACTTGGTGCAATTCATTCATCCACATAGGAGCTTTAAATAGGAACTACAACATGACTCACAACACCGATAGACAGTGTGAGACTAAACACAATAATACTAAAATATTCAAACCCAAATAACTCTAACACTCCCCCTCAAGTTGAAAGGGGACCCTACACCTTGAACATAGCATACAAAAAGAAGGTAAAAGACGGTTGACAGCGTGGGACAAAACACTCGCTACCGAGGCCCAACCGCGTGTCATCGGGGATACTTCACCCGGGCAAGAGTCACATGACGTTGGTCCACAAAATCGACCATAACCACGCTGGATACACTCGGAGCGGAAACTAGGTTAACCACGAAAGACCAAACCAACCCTACCAAATCCAGAGAATACGACGAAGAGACACAAACAACATACTAAATCGACCTGGGGGCCATGTGTGACTAAGACAGGAGTCGGGAAAGAGGCATCCGAGTCGTCGTTATCACAAACACTCCCCCTCACGTGGAATACGTGCATGAAGACATAGACTATACCTGGAGGACGTGACGTACACTCGCCCTCACGTAGACCACGTGCACGTGTGGGACCCTCGTCGGGTACATGAACCCAGATCTCGAGGAAGAAGACCAAAATCGTAAAGAGACGCACACTAAGACAAACACAGCAACCTAACAATAACAATAAACCTAAAATATAAAAACTACAGCAGCACCGAAAGCTAAGAGTAGCAGCAACCCAACGGGATTAGCAGAGGACGAATAACTGGACTCGGCCAGAAGACGGGAGCAACAAATTTGCAGGAGAAAGAGCCGTGTCGTCGATGGAGTGGTCTGGAGGAGGCACCGATCGGGCGCAGAAGATAGGCGCAGCGCATAGAGGAGCAGCCAGCAAGAAGCCATCCGGAACAGGCATCGAAGAGAGCAGATGGTGCCAACGGGAGATCTGGAAGAGGGGAGATCTGGACAGAAAGACTTGCTCGATGCCGGCGTCGATCGAAGAAGCCGTCCGGAATAGGCGTAGGCTTAACAGCAGGAGACGCCGGGAACGACAACAGTGCACGACAAGATGCAGGGGGCGACATATGAGGCGTAGAGAGGAGAAGCGGGCGTCGGTGTTGGCGTCGATGGAGGTAGCAGACGGAGTCGTCGAAGTCGCAGGAGGAAGCAGTCGACATCGATGTCTCAGACGGAAGCAGTAGGAGCCGAGAAGCCCCAACAGGATCTGTTGAAGAAAGCTTCGTCGAAGTCGGAGGAGAGGTACCTGTGTAGAGACGAACATAGACGAAGCCAGCGACAGTGGAAGAGCAGCGGTTTTCGATGAGGAGCGGATGGAACGACTCCTCCGTCGGGGGAAAAAAGGGCCACTCCCGTCGAGGAGTCAGGAGGCCATTCCGTCGACGGGAGCAGGCGGGATTCGGCTCAACGGGAGCCCTAACAGCTGCGCTGGAGCGGAAGCACGGGCAGGGTGCGGGATTTAGGTGACGGAAGCGGAAACTGGGAAAAAAATTATTTTTTGACTTTCAGATCGATGCTCTGATACCATGTAGAAAGAGATGGAAAAGAAATACTTGGTGCAATTCTTTCATCCACATAGGGGCTTTAAATAGGAACTACAACATGACTCACAACACCGATAGGCGGTGTGGGACTAAACACAATAATACTAAAATATTCAAACCCAAATAACTCTAACAATGGGTACATTCTATAATGATTCTGATCATGAACCCAATTTATTGCAAAAAATAGAATACATGACATATCCCGGCAGTTGAATATTTGTATCAATATAATTTGATTTGATCCAGCAATCAAATTTGGAAAAAAAAAACTTGTTACTTAATTGGAAGGACTTGCTACTAGATATCTTTTTAGTTAACTGCTAGCTAGATCAACTTTCCAATCATAAACTTTGACATGTTATATAAATATGCATGATTCTTGAAATAATATTGGCACTATATATAAGCAAATAAAAGCTCATTATTATATCGTTTGTGTAGGAGCTGACATTCACATAAAAACTGATGTTGCCGGACGAAATGATGTCGTTGGAGATAAAGAGACGAACATCATTGTAAGCTTACAACTCTCATTCATCATATTTACATCATTTATTTTGTCCTTAAACCTTTATATCTGCTTCCAAGCTATAAATTTTTATATCTTTTTCCAAGATATAAGATGGTATATCTGTTGAAGCATAGAAATCAGTTTCAGATTTCAGACTTAGGTATGGGTCGAGGTTATGCGGGTTAAGAATATTAGACCGAGAAAAAGAAATTGAAAGTGCCGGATAACACTACCTCTGCATCAAGGCAGTCTTTTCCTCTGAAAATTCCAACCCTCAAAATCTTATCCTCTGGAGATTCAAGAACCCAACTATCTTTTTTAAATGGAGAGTTTGATCCGGGGATTGTAATGCAAGGTGGCTCAAGTAAACGTTGAGCAGAGTTTCAAAGAGAAGGACACAAAATCCGAGTTAGAATGGATATAATTGCGGAGAGCTTTGTTGACTAAAGTTGTTGAAATGGGTTGTTGTCGTCAATACTTTGTGTATTTTTTACAGCATATAAAAGAAAAAAATGGAAAGTAAAAATACATGTGTGTGTAATAAAATTTGAAAATGAAGGCGAAAAAGCTCCATGCCATTTGATTTAGGTTTATATCTTCTTCCTTGCTATCACACTATGCTTTTGAATTCTTTAACAAGACCTGAGCCATACTTTTGACCTCCTTTTTTGGCAAGTCTTCCAAGCTCTTGGACACCTCGATAATTTGGGTGCAAAAACTCCATGTCATCTGAACGTCGTGTGCTCATTTTTGGATTATGAATGTCTAGACGAGAAAAAAACTAGTTCATGATGCTGCCTTGATGTGGTTGATAGAGTAGGTGGATAAATATTAGGAGTCCTCGCACACATGGCGAGGGACTCGACTTGTTCTAAAAGTCGAGTAACTGTAGTCAGAGCCAGTTGAAATCTCTTATGTTGTTGTCCCTTCTGAGTTGTTTGACAACTTACTAGCTGCATCCCGTTCTGTCATTACGATACACCAAATCTGAACTCTTCTCTCCACGATCACTACATCAAAATGTTGAAGCCGAGAAACCGGCTTCAGATTTCAGACTTGGGTATGAGCCGAGGTTTTGCGGGTTAAGAGTATTTGAGTGAGAAAACAGATGCTGAGGACGGCGGGACCATGTTTCACACAACGTGAACCTTTAGTTGTGCTTGATTTTATTAGATGGGTAGCATTCAAAAATGTTGTAGTAGAAAACGAGTGCGCGGGTATTATGAATGTCAGAGAATCAAGCTCGCCAGAACTTGGGAACAACTTGATAGGTGTTGAGAGAGCACAAAAACTTGTATGTATTGCTTGTATATGTAAATACAAAAAGAAAATACAAATATATAGGAGGGAGAAAAAGAGAACAATCTTATACATGATGTGGGACAAAAGAAGAGAGAAGAGAGAAAACAATAATGCACGCAATAATGGGCTCTTTACATGGGCTTTTCTAACACTCCCCCGCAAGCTGGAGCGTACAAATCGTATGCACCAAGCTTGGACAAGCACTGATAGAATATGGTACTAGATAGAACCTTTGTGAGGATATCTGCAACTTGTTCAGTACCTGGAACATGCTTTAGGTCGAGCTTATAGCAGCTTGGCTGTCACAGAGGAGGAGAGCTGGTAAAGGTAGCTTTACACCCAGATCGGTAAGAAGACTTTCAAGACACGTCAGTTCTAACACTACATATGCCATTGTCTGGTATTCTGCCTCAGCTGATGATGGAGCAACGACTGCTTGTTTATTGCTTCGCCAGGTAATCAAATGTCCTCCAAAATAAGTCCAAAAACCACTGGTTGATCGTCGGTCATCAAGGGAACCAGCATAATCAGCATCAGAATATGCCACCAATGTTGGAGCTGAAGAAGAGGTTTTGTAAACTAGTCCTTGGCCAGGAGCTGTTTTAAGATATCTGAGAATGCGTTCAACAGCCTGAAGATGAGATCTTCGAGGGGAGTGCATATACTGACTGACAATACTAACAACGAAGGAAATATCTGGTCTGGTTACCGTGAGATAGATCAATTTTCCAACGAGCCAACAATAATATTCTGGATTCTGGAGTAGGAGATCCGAGTCAGATGACTGAGCGCACAACTTGTGGTTTACATCCATTGGGGTGTCACTCGACTTACAGCCTGAATAGCCTGCATCATGAAGGAGGTCGAGGCAGTACTTCCGTTGAGAGAGGACAAGCTCATCTGGCCGTCTAGCAATCTCAAGACCCAAGAAGTACCGTAGGGGCTCCAGATCTTTTGTCTGAAAGACGAAACTCAGATGTAGTTTGACCGTCTGTATCTCTTGTGAGTCATCTCCTGTAATGATGATATCGTCAACGTACACTAACAGAAGAGCCGTTCCTGTTGTTTGGCGGCGAGTAAACAGCGAGAAGTCGACCGAGCTCCAAGTAAAACCAATATCTCGAAGGGCTTTACTGAACTTGTCAAACCATACCCGTGTGGATTGTTTGAGACCATACAGAGCTTTCAAAAGACGACAGACCTGAGACTCCCCCGTGGTCTCAAACCCGAGTGATTGCTGCATATACACTGTTTTCTGGAGATCATCATGCAGAAAGACATTCTTGATATCCAGTTGGTGTAAGGGCCACTGGTGATGGACAACGATGAAGATGAGGACCCAAACGGTGTTTAGCTTGGCCACCAGAGAGAAAGTTTCGTCATAGTCGAGCCCCTGTTGTTGGGTGAAGGCACGAGCCACTAGACAAGCCTTCAGACGGTCAATCGTCCGTTCAGCAGCATGTTTGATGACAAAGACCCACTTACACCCAACCGGTTTCTGACCCGGAGGAAGGGGTACTAGAGTCCATGTCTGGTTAGCCCAAAGAGCAGTCATTTCCTCCTTCATGGCGGCCCGCCAGCCAGGATGTTGGAGCGCCTCCTGCACAGAGTTAGGAACAGAGACCGAGGAAAGAGAAGTAGCAAATGTGTGAAAGTGGGGAGAGAGGCGATGGAGGGAGACACAGTTTGCGAGTGGATGAGCTGTGGAGGGCGGTACCTGATCAGCAGGGCGCGAAGTAGCTGTGGTTGAGGCCGACTGCAGAGGGGCAACAAAATCGGGAGGGCGACGAGTGTAGACACGAATAATGGGTGGTTTGGAGGGAGCAGGAGCCGGTGCAGGTGGAACCGGTGAAATTGGTGCAGTAGCGGGGATAACTGAGCGTGGGATAGATGACGGGAGAGGAGCCGGTGGTAGATGAGCGGGTAAAGGAGCATGGAAAAACGGCTGATCCTCCTGGAAGGTAACATCAACAGAGACAGAGATCTTCCGGGTAGCTGGAGAATAACATACATAGCCCTTCTGGGTGCGCGAATATCCGACGAAGATGTGTTTAGCCGCCCAGGAATCCAACTTGTCCGAGGACAGATCCAGGCGGTGGAAGTAGCAGGTGCTGCCAAAGATACGAGACGGGAGAGGAAAGACCGGAGTAGAGGAAAAAGTAGGCTGAACGGAGTAGCATAGTGGAGGACGGAGGAAGGGAGACGGTTGATGAGGAAGCAGGCAGTGGAGACCGCAAAGTTCCAGTAAAGTTTGAGAACATGCATTTGAAGCATGAGAGAGCGTGCCACATCGAGCAAGTGGCGGTTCTTCCATTCGGCAACGCCGTTTTGTTGGGGTGTGTAGGAACATGATGTTTGATGAATAATCCCGAATTCAGAGCACAAATCTGTAAAGCCGTGACCGGTGTATTCGCGAGCATTATCAGTGCACAATGTTTTTAGGGTGGCGTGGAATTGTGTACGGGTTTCAAGGACAAAGGCCCAAAAAACATGGGGAAGCTCATAGTGATCACGAAGTAAAGGCACGTCGTGCGAGAGTAATCATCAATAAATATGATAAAGTAACGAAACCCAGAAATACTAGTAATCTTGAAAGGACCCCATACATCGGAATGTACTAAATCAAAAGGAGCAACGCTCCGGGTACAATGGGCAGGAAAAAAAGAACGCGGCTGCTTGCCGAATATACAGGACTCACACTGAAACAGATGAAGAGAGACATCAGGAAGAACCCGCTAGAGGACCGGCAGAGGGGCATGCCCAAGTCGTCGATGCCACTCGCTGGAAGAGACAGAGGAGAAGATGGTAGTAGAGTCATCGAGAAGGTAGAACCCGTTCCGCAATGTGTCTTTACCAATGGTAGTCCGCGTCCGCCGATCCTGTATGACAAAAGAAGAGGATGTGAATATGACAGAGCAATCAAGATCATTAGTAAGGCGACCAACAAAAAGTAAATTGAACGAGAAGCTCAGAACATGAAGAGCCGAGTGAAGGGAGATCGACTGGTTGAGAGAGAGGTCCGCTGAGCCGGAGACGGGAACCGTCGCCCCATTAGCCACAGTGATACACGTCGGATGAGGAGAATCCGAGTACTGGGCTGACCGTCGCGAGGTAATGTGATGAGTGACACCTGAGTCTACGGTCCAGCACAGACTGGTGGATAAACAAGCCGTACCTGTGTTGGAGACGGAGGCAATGGATAGCGCGAACAGGACGCAAGAAAGCCGCAGAGTCCACGGTCACATGCGGTTAAGAAAAATCTAACCGGACAGACCGGAACCTGACTCTGATACCATGTTGAGAGAACACAAAAACTTGTACGTATTGCTTGTGTATGTAAATACAAAGAGAGAATACAAATATATAGGAGGGAGAAAGAGAGAACAATCCTATACCTGATGTGGGACTAAAGAAGAGATAAGAGGGAAAACAATAATGGGCTCTTTACATGGTCTTTTCTAACAATAGGTATTTCGGTCTCTTTCATGGTACTGTTCTCGTCTATTTATACTAGTAGGGAGCTGCCCAGGCGAGCAAGCTCAAGAGAAAAAATTGCCCGGGTACAAATGAAACGGGCAGAGATAAGAGTGATACATATGGAAAGAAACAGACACAATGAGTTGGGCGAATACTGCGCATGCTGTTGTGGGAGACCAAAGTGTACATATATTCATTAAAGTAATCGCCCGGGCTAAAGAACAAATGTAGTATTAGTGGCTTTTGCGGTCATTGAATTCTGGGTAAACAATATCCTTCCCTTCATTTTGGAAACTAAAAAAAAAGTACCTGGGAAATAAACCTCCCTAGATATAGTGACAGCGGAATACTCGGATTATCATTTTCATTTCTGATGTCTTTTATTTCTTGTTCTTCTGCCAGAGTTTTACTTTTCTTTACTTTATATTAGGTGGAACAAGGCAATAGGATGAATAGAAGTTCAGGCAAAGCACGCATTCTGAATTTCATTACCAAAAAGCTCTTAAAGAGGCATAAGCACAAAGTTGGACTGTCTCATTCGTCGTCTCAGCTGAAACGGAGTATTTCTATCCATCATTCAAAAAGTGATTTTAACGAAATGACTTCAGATAGTGAGACTTCAAGCGCCGTTGAACTCTGTTTAGACGATATTGATTCTCCTGCAATTAATGAGCACGGATCATCAATAATTAATGGGCTTCATGGATTGGTCGATGGGAAGCTTCGCACACTTGGGTCCTTAAATACTGGCACAGATATTGGTTGTAGAGTACGCAAGCTTGATGAAGTGGGAAATCAGTTGTTAGGTGAACAACTGATTCTCAAGGAAAAACTATTTGAGGCAAGGGATGCCCTCCTAAAGCAAAAAGATACAGATCCTAAGGGCACAACAGTAGAATTTTCACTGCGGTCCAAAATCTTTCTCGATACATTACAGTTATTCAATACCAATAGGGAAGCTCTTTATAATGTATGTAATGGTGAAATTTCTTTCTTGGCCGACAGTATGCAAGGATTGGGATTAAACAAGTCCCTTTCAAATCCATCTGAAATTTCAGGAAATGCCGGTGTTCTAATTCCAAGCAGTAAAAAGATAGAGAATGATTCCTTTATCTATCAAAAGCCCATGCCTGAATTAGCGGATTTACCAACTAATACTTTTAGGGTCGTTCCAGACATTGAAGTTATGCATGTTTGTGATGAACTGAGAAAGCAAAGAGAGCGTAAAACTGTTTTAAGTAGATTGAGGGGGCTGAAACAAAGGATAAAGGGTGTAATTGCAGAGAACAGAAGGGAGCGCCATCGAATTTCCATGGATGGGATTCTGCATAAACTTCCTTCTGGACGAAAGTTAGTGGGAGATGAGGAGAATCACAAGTTGCCTGAAAAGGTTGGATCTACCTCAAAAAGATTCAAATTTGATAGAGCGGCGCTTGATTCCTCTATTAGAGGAACTGCGCCCCACAGCTTTCAAAGATCAGTCTCACTCGCAGAATCCCTGGAAAAGTACTCTCTGTTGTTGGATTCTATTTCAGCCAATGATTTGAGAAAAGCTCCTGAGAGATCCAAATCGAACAGAGAATGTAGTACTTTACTGCAACCGAAGCTGCTAAAAAACCATGGAAGAATGGTGTCTAATCCCGAGTTTCTTAGGTCATATTCTTACAGCAAGGATGCTCAAAGAGGGGTGAATCTTGAATTTCAATCCGCAAAGAATCTAACAGGTTCAGGTTCTGATGATAAATTAAATAGAAATTTAATCATTCTGCCTGCAGAAGAAACAAATGCTTGTGAACAAGAGGGGTTAATGGAATCCAGTATAATGGGGAAAGAAGTAAAACCTGCAGTTTCAAATAATATTTCAGCACATACTGTAGAAATAAGCACTACTGAGACAAAAGGATGCCAAAGAGAACCCCGTTCCACAAATATTTTGGAAGAGAAAAGTGGCTGGTTAAACGAGCAGGAGAATCCAATTGAAGATCAGCCAAATCTCATGCCTGAAAATCCGAGTCCCATCTCAGCTGTAGATTCTGATATGGAAGAAGAGTCTATTAGTCCTTTGAAATTTACCGCCCCAGCAGGTGAAACTCTGAGTTTTGTCATTCTCCTTATACTTTTATCGTACCAACATAACTTGCAGAGATGATTGCTGCAGCTATTTTCTAAAGCGTTTGATTACGGCTGTAAATGAATTACAAGAACAGGGTGTTATGTTCGTCGAGCTCAGTCATTAAGTTTCTTATCAATTTAGTTCCAAGTTTTAATAGTGCCTAAAATCTCTTGGAATGTTCAATTGTCAATAGAAAAGAACAACAACAACACTCAAGCCTTTATCCAGCCATAGTGAGGTTGGCTATACGGATCCTTTGTCGTCATTACATCCCATCTTTTTTAGTCATAATCTCACTAATGCCAAAGTACATTATGTCTTTCCTTATAGTTTCATTCCAAGTCTTTTTTGTTCTACCCCTCCCCCGTTTAATATGCCTAGTGACCAAACTCTCACATCGCCTTACAGGTGCCTCTAATTGTCTCCTTTGTGCATGTCTGAACCATTTTAATCAAGCTTATCGCATCTTCTCTACAATTGGTGTCACTCCAGTCTTATCCCGGATACATTTAATCCTAATTTTATCTAGTCTCGTGTGTCCACACATCACCTAAGCATCCTCATGTCCGCAACTCCCATTTTTTGCTCATGTATACAATTCACAGCCCTACACCCTAAACCGTAGAGCATCACTGGTCTAATAGTCAATAGAAAATAAATTAAAAATTATTAGCACTATGTTCAAGCAAATGGTCAAATTTGTTCATTGATATGTTCAAATTTATAAATATTATTCAAATTTGCATAATTATATAAATGGATGCAAATAAAGGAGACTTGAACGAGCATGCTAATTCACTTTCAACCCCATCTCTAATCTGCAGAAAAGATAAGGTTGGAGTCATTTTTTTGCTATCATTAACTTGAAATAGTCACTTTGGGTCTTGGCAGGTTCAGAGCTGCAACTACTTCCAGATGATGAGGCCAATTGTCTCCCCGTTCATGCCGACGAAAAAGACATAGCTAGATTTACTTATGTTAAGCATATATTGAGCAAGTCTGGCTATGACGCTCTGTGTTTCGAAACACACGACTCACCTTATGAAGTTAGCACGGGGAACCACATGCTTTGTGACATGCCATTTGAAGAGCAGCTCATATATGATTTGATACATGAAGTGATTTTCGAAATCTACGAGCATTCTACGGCTCCAAGCCCCTGGCTTCCGCACTTCCGTTCTAAAATTAGATCGATGCCCACAGGAAGTTATCTCCTTGACGAAGTATGGGCTGAGATCAGACGGCATTTGGGTTCACCGGAGGGGTTCAGCACCATCGTTGACGATGTTTTCGAGCAAAATTTTGGCAAACGCGATGGTTGGATGAATCTCTACTGCGACGCAGAGTGCTACGGATTGCTGCTGGAGCAGCTGATATTGGATGATTTGGTTGATGAGATTATCCTGGGCTCTGTAGGTTTGTGACTGTATTTCTGTACATTTGTAAATATAATTTTGTTCATTCATTTTAATTGAGTGTTGTGAGAGTTTGTGGACACACGAGACTAGATAAAATTAGAAATGAATGTATAAGGGATAAGACGAGAGTGATACCAATTGTAAAGAAGGTGCTTAGAAACTCAATTAGGATGGTTCTGGTTCGGACACATACGAAGGATACCATTAGATGCACCTGTTATGGCGTTGTGAGAGTTTAGCCGCTAGACATGCTAATCATTGTAGGAGTAGACCAAAAAAAACTTGTAATGAAACTTTAAGGAAAGACGTGAAGCTATTTTTCGAGAAACTTTGTAGTTAGTGAATAATATGCTCCACTTTTGTCTGAATAGAAACTTTGAAGAAAAAAAAACTGGCAGAGGCTCCATTGTTCAAATTAAACAAGTTAAGCAAGCTCTGCTGTGCTCCTAAATATTTCTAGCCAAGCATCACACACACACACACACACACACAGCACTTGGCAAAATCCCAGCTTTACTCAAAAAATATTATCTACAAATTCTGCTTACTAAATGGATCTCAACAACCTCTGCTTTCCATCCTTCACTTCTTCATCATCCCCATCATCGGAATATTCCTCTGTGTTCACGGCAGCAATCCGCGAACCCCCGATCCTGAAATTGCCGATGGCCAAAGGTAGACGGCCGGCGGCAAGTTTCACCGGAGCCAATGCCCCGGCGGCGGCGGCGGGGGCATATTCCTTTTCCTCCTTGATGTCTCCTGGCGGGAGGAAGCAATCCATGGAAAGCCCCCAAATATTAAAATCGACCTCCTCGAGTGTCCATGTTTCTTCCATCCTCGTCCTCGTGTGCCCCTCCGCCGTATCGCCGAAGCGGAAGAGGGAGACGCTGGTCCGGCCGGCGTGGGCGATTTGGACGCCGTCGACGGGCCGGTAGTCGTCGACGGAGGACGCCATGGTTGTTTCCCAGTAGACGCATTCTTGGTTGGGAGCTTTGATTCGGAGGAGATGGGAATCCTCGAGGTGGACGAGAAGGGCGGTGCGCTGGCTGAAGTAACCCCAGAGCGTGTGGCGGATGATCTCGACGTTGCTGCTGCTGCGGGATCGGAGGGTTGCGGATTCGGCGTCGAGGCGGAGGAGGAAACAGTCATCGCCGTGGATGGATTTCTCTCCTATGCAGACGGCGCCGGCGAAGAGGTGGGCGGTGGTTCGTGGGTCCAAACCCTGCAATCAAGATCAAAATTTTTTAAATTCATTTTTATGGTTATTTTTTTGTCACTTTGCACCCCTAAAATACGGGTTTTTTTGCATCACCGAATTATCGAATTTCTAGCACTTTGCATCCCCGCGTCACCCACCCTCCTCCACGCAGGGAAGTTCGTGTGTTGTCGGATATATGATCGTACAATTCACGAAACCCAAAATGTCCAAAATACAATGTTTTTTCTTTGACTTTTTTTAAAAGTAAATTTGATTGGATTTTGTGTGCCGTCGGATCGTCAACCGGATGACCCACCGTTCTTCCCCATCTATTTCTACGTGCTTTCCTCTTATCGAATTCGGACTCAACAAACATGACTTTGTGAAGTGCCAAAAAATCGTATTTTTATCAGCAAAGAATTTGAATTGTACCTGGAGGGAACGGCGAAGAGGTCTTGGTGGCCCCCTGGACGCATGAGACTGCTGCCATGGCGTTTGCCTCCAAGCAATCTTGCCGTCATTGCCGGCGCTAATTTTACAGCCAGACACCACCAGCTCCAGGCACCACAAGTCCGGCTGCTTCTGCCACAGAACAAAAGCCCCCATCTCTCCAGAGCCGCCGCCCCCTTTCGCGGTCTTCTTTCCGTCACTATTGCCGTTACCGCCGCCGCCGCCCTGCCGCAGCTCGGTCGCCGACATCCGCACCTTGCCCATCGCATACATGCTTCCTATCCCATTCAGCGCCTTTTCTCCTCCGGCCGCCGCTACGTATTGCTGCACTATGTATTTAGCCATTGATGCCTCCTGATTCACAGCTAAATTGCATTAGTATTACAATACTGTCTCACAAAAGTTGAATTTTTAGCAACTGTCTGCAGCCACTCGTTAATGTCCATTCAGTAATGTATTGAGCTGAAAGATGTATAAGAGCTTACTATGGGATCATCCGTCAAGGCACGGCCGATGAAGGAATGGTTGGGCGGGACGGGCAGGGGAACGAGCGGAGCGCCGACCACTCCGAGCATGAGCTGAAGTTCGGCGCTACGACCCAAAACCAAAGAGGCGGAACGATTGTCTACGTGGGAGCGCATCCACGCCATCATGTTGGAGCAGCCGGTGACCCAGTTCCTGCCGCCGCTCCGCGCAGTCGGGGCGAACATCTCCTCCGGAATTGGCACCTCAAGCACGGTGTCGAGGCCGTCTTCGCGGTCAAGGTTCGGGCACAACTTCCTCATTGCGCAAGATGGTGTCATTTGTCTCTCTACCTTCATCATTGATCAATTGGTTTCTGCTTCTCTGCCCTTCTTCAACTAAAACTCACTCAGCCTTTTGTTTTTTGTTTTTCTTTTCTCCGGCTGCTGTTGTGAATTGTGATAGCTATGAAGCTGAAAGAAAGAGACGCAACATCAATTAATTGGTTTCTCTCTTGATCGTGGCTGCACGCTTTTTAGTCTTTCCTTTATTTTGGCCTTCTTTTAAACTCTCTTTTATTCTTTTATTCTATGTTTTCTACACCTAACATTCTTTGTATAACATTATCTTCAAGTCTTTACAAGTTTGAATTGTTGCTTTCTGCGGTTACATCTTATTTGTTATTTGAACTGTAACTATCCAACTTTATTTCTGTTGTTTTTTTTATGTATCCAAAACTAAGAAAAGAATCTTACTTCTTCATCCTTTTCGCATGTAGGTAGCCGTTAGCACAGTTGCATATGCACGAGAGTGGAATCCCATTATATGTGTTATCATGAAATTAATATTTATTATACGAGTGACAGGGCACGGGGAGCCCCCCTCCAGTTGTAATGAACTGGATAGTATTCAGTTCGCCAACTTAGCAAATCCAACGGCGAAGGATAGAATTCAGTTGCGACGGCTCTCCCGTGGCTCGTAGCCTCGCGCGTCTTCTATTTTTTCTCCTTTCAATGCCACGTTTATTTATTTGATTTGATAGTCACGATTAAAAAATGTAGTTTATGGGATTCCCCTAAAATCCAGTAAGTCAAACCGGCGATCATAACCAGCGACCCCGGTTGGCTCAGAAATGGTTAACCTCATCACGCTCCAACCAAAAAGACAGCACGACGCAGGAGACCCCCACAGCCAAAACGGTGTGCGCACGCATCCGCGTAACCTCTCGTTTACGGCAGCGTGCAGGACAGCGCACCCCCTGCACTCGGCGGCGCGCGCGCCCCCGCTTTCACGCGCAAGACCTCGCGCGGGCGGCAACGCACACGCCTTGGCGTGCGTGCGTCAAAGCGTGCCCATGTGCTTTGCCTCCTTCGTGGCCGTTGTCGTCTCTCCGGTGAGCCTACCTGGGCCGCCTGAGGGGCTTGGTTGTCATTTTCCAAAATTGATGATCTAGTGCCCAAAATTGTGCGTTCTTTTTTGTCTGCTCAATTGACAAGAGGGCGCAATTACCTGTGCGTCCCCTACAAAAGCTATTAAAAATCCCTTAGACCTCCGTTTGCAAAGACAGAAAAAAGGAGAAGACAAAGTCCTGAGAATTTTTGGTGATGACTTGGCTCTCCGTTCATCCTCCCGCTCAGCGTACGCTTGATTTGTAACTTTTCCGCTATGGCGACTGCTCCCTCAAGTGCACCTCAAAACTAAGTTTTTTCTCAATAATCTTGTGAAGGAGCGGTGGTCTGCCCCACCTAAAACTCCAATTCATGTACTTAATCACAACTAGTGAATTTCCTCAAAATTGAGCTTGGTCTGCGTTTGTTTTCCATTTTTGGGTTTTCCACATAAAATTCTTAATGTCTGTCATTAGTTTTGCTTTTTGATTGTTTGCGCATTTGATTCACTCTCGAGCTAAAATGGTCTGATTCCTCTGAACCGTGGGAACGCTAAGCGATCCACAATAATTTGACAATGTCTGTGAGAAATATGTTCCCAACTCCATGAAGATCTTCTCAAGACAGTACTCACTAAGTGGAGTACTCATGACAATCAATAATGGAGGGAAAAAGTGCCTGCGTGGCCAACGGTGTAGTTCCTGAGGAACGCACCGATTTTGCCCTCGCTAACTCTCCCATTAACAACCTGCCGCTTATCGAGGAAGCCATAGCCGCGCCGACAACCTTTGTAGAAGAATGTTTACCCCTGGTGAGGGAGTGCTAGGATGAGGCGCTCGCCATGCTAATGGGGTTAGGGGCCTCCCACTCCCCTAACCTGGACGTCTCCTCTGGAGGTCGATCCCCGCTGGTCCAAACAAGAGAGAGATCGCTTAAGGATTTCTTCTACCAGTAGGCGCAACTACAAAGCGCAATATATTTTGGGAGTTGATCCTGAGCTTGCGGACGCAGTTGTCTGACATTTTCTTGGAGCTCCGTCCCATGCATTTTTTACGTTAGCCCGATGGGATTCCCAGGAAGGCGCAACACAAATCTCGTTTAATGGAACTACATGTCGGGCAGGCTGATAGAAGACTCACTCGCGGGGAATGAAGAACATGATTGAGGAAGAGTTCGAGCCTGCTTTAATGTCAGGAGAATTCTAGCGGACAGTAAAAGCTCGGTGAACGTTTTGTTCATGTCCACCTTCGGTAGCTTGTCCTCCTTCAGTATAGCATAGCTATGGTGCCATTTTCTTAAACAACCTAAGATTTTTTTTTATAACTTCACAGAATTATTTTATCGTGAGGGTGTGAACCTTTAACTCAAGAGAGTGAAATGATGAGTAGTTATTCCCCTTCTCCCTCAGAAGACAATGAGAACGTGTTATTTATTCCCCTTTGTCGGTTGAGCTCGTCGTACCCGCCCGAACCTTCCGTCTCTTCCTTGAGCTCGCATGAGAGCTAGCTTCGGCCACGCTTGCCGACACTTCTCAATGTCCGCTGGCCAAGCTCCTCCTGCTTGCTTTCGGCCAAGCTTCTTGTTCGCGCCAATCTTCAGCCTATTCCTCAGCCGCTAAACTCCAAGCCTTCTCGTGAGCTTAAGGCTTCGTTTGACGCACGCGGCTTATTATAGAATGTATGTTTGACGCACAAGCCGGGATATCACCACTACCAAGAAAGTAAATTAGTTTTGAGCATAAAGCGTGTGTTTTTTTTGGCGAGGTTGGGCAGGCATTCATAAACGACGACGGTTCATGACCACTGCACCAAACAAAGCATAATTAAAATTCAGTTCATGCGGTCGTAATCATTTGACCAGTAAAAAAAACTCCCTCAAACAAAGTCCTGTTTGGACGACTTATTTTCACCGGTCAAGCGGTTACGAACGCATGACTTATCCAAATTCATAATTAAAATTCTGGTTCTAGCTGTTCACCGCTTGACCGATCGAATATAAGTCCCAGCCTAAATTTCTTCTAGCTGTCACCATTGCTTCTTGAAATTGGTCTAATTTACGTTTTGACTCAGTCAACTGCTGACTTGGTCAACGGTCAAGCATACTCTGCACACTGAGGAGCGTTTGGTCTGTTCTCAGGGACTCATTTTTTCATGCCCACAACGCACATGAGCTGCAATAATAATTAGGTGCGCATAGCATTTCTTACTGTAGGAGCGGGTGAAATTCGGGACATACAGTTTAAATCCAGTGATTAAAAAAAATCGAAGTTTAAAAAAAGAACAAAAACACGCGAGGTTAAGCCGATCGGACAGCCAACTGTTTTCCCGCACGCGGCAGGCGTACGCTGCACGTTCCCAAAAATTTTCCCATGAGCAGTGTGAACGAGGAGAAACCCAAGCTCTTCATTGCTTCCTTTTTTTTCTACTGCTGGATGACAGATTGGATGAACCACTTGCACCACGAACATAGACTTACGTGCGCACGTGCGCCTACTTATCTCTCGTTCTCCAGCGATTCGGACGGCGCTCAACTTGCCAAATTTCGAACTTGGTTGTTCCAGCAGCATTCTAGTTCAGATAAACAGTCCATCCTTTAGGCTTGCAATTCGGTCCGGATCCCGAATGCTGCCGGGGACTATGAGATTGAACGGCGCGCGTGGAGCCCGGCACTGCACAGCGCATTGCATGGTAGGACCTACTACACTGCACTGTGCATTGCGACCTCATTGGTTCCGGACGCTCCGGACCTACAAATCTTTCCCCCTTTAGGCCCGGTTTAGCACGGTGGTGGCAGTCGTAAATGCATGGGTTAAATCATCATTCGTCAAGGATTGCCTAACAAACATCATCCGTTTGAACATAAAAGTGGATGTTCCTTAGGCCAGGGACGGAGGCAAAAAAAATTTTAGGAGGGGCACAAAATTTTAATGAAGTCTAAAAAGATACCCTAATAAGAAATCTATCCAAGGAAAATTTTAAGAGTAAATGCATTTAAGTATTCAACCACTATGACCATGCAGGTTTTATGAATGAGATTATGAGGGGAAATAAGATTCAGTTTTTATTTGGCCCTAATTTATTGGTGGAGACAAATGGCAGGTTTTATTTGGCCCTAATTCAAAACTCGAAAGCAATCAAAGATTGGCTCCAAGTTTGTGTAAATGAATGACGGGAAAACATAGATTGACCTTCAATCTCACGGAAATAGGATGGAGAAACACATAACTTCACAAAATGAATGAGGGGAAATAGGGTTCAGTTTTTCACCTGCAACCTCACCGAAATAGGCTTCCATGTTCCAATAGCCGGTCAAGCACATGCCGGAGAAAAATAGTCGGGGCCGCCGGCCGGCACACCGCACACGCCTTTGACCTGTCGCCTGAAAATCTGGAATGGCCGCCTGGCGCCTAGCCGGAGAAACAAGTTGGGAGCGGGACAGATAGACGAAGAAGGAAAGAGGCGGGATCGGCGAGGATAGGCTTTTGGCCGGAGATCAAGAGCCGACGGCCCGACGTGACGGAGAACTGGGGAAGGATAGCGGCAAGGTTAGGGATTCGTGAAATCTTGCAGGGACAACGCCTATCAGGTATTTTAAAAGGCGAATAAAAAATTTGGTTTTAAATTTCAGGGGGGGGGGGGGGGGGCACGTGCCCAATGGCCCATATGTAAATCCGCCCATGCCTTAGGCGAGCGTTAACGAATAACAATTTAACTCTCATGTTCATGACCGCCACCACCATGCCAAACGGAGCCTAAAGCTCCGTTTGGGGTGACTTATTTTCACCGGTCAAGCGATTATGACCGCATGTACCGGACCTTAATTATGGTATTAAGGTTTGGTTCATGCGGTAGTAACCGCTTGACCCGTGAAAATAAGTCCGCACAAACGGAGCCTATGTGGTGCAGGGCAAGAGGATTTAGCTAAGAGTGCTTGAAAATAAAATCGAGGAATCAGTACAGAACCAAGAGGAATCAAGTCTCATCCTATTAATAGGAATAGGAACCCTACATAAATGCTTAGGAGGAGAATCATCTCAAGTGACACGGGTACACTCAATTGGTTTAGTCCACATGATGCTGGAAAACCAACCGCGCTAGCAAAAGAAATCATGATTAAGGCTTCGTTTGGGGGGACTTATTTTCACCGGTCAAGTGGTCATGACCGTATGAACCAGGACTTATTTATCATGATCGCATGAACCGAGACTTAAATAAGTCCCGGTTCATGCGGTCATGACCGGTGAAAAAAAGTTCCCCCAAACGGAGCCTAAAGCTCCATTTGGCATGGTGGTGGCGGTCATGATCATGGTGGTTAAATTGTCATTTGTTAACGCCCAACTAAGGAACTTTATCCACTTGTATGTTCAAACGAATAATGTTTGTTAGGTAATCCTTAACAAATGACGATTTAACCCATGCGTTTACGACCGCCACCACCATGCCAAACAGAGCCTAAAGCTGAACCCTTGGAACCCTAGAATTCATCACATAAATCATACTGATTCCTTGTCTCCTGGATTATCCTGACACAATCAAAGCTCACTTTGGCAAAAGACACATGTTAAATATCATGACGCTTCATTTAGTCAATTTCCTAGAAATTTCTTTTAAGAGCACATGTTGGTTTCATAATCAAAGATGGTTGACTTCTCTTTTTCAAGAAGCTTCCTTCAAGAACACATGCCGATTTCATGATCAAAAGCGACCAACCCTTTTCACACTTGGGAGAAAATATCTCATCAAATCTCTCATTTCCGACTAAGTGAAGAAACTTATCCTTTTGATAATTTTCATTCAAATCTCCAACATGTTTCTACCTTCGGTCGATCAGCAGACCCAACACCACCAAATTCGAGTTAGTAAGACTCGAAGCCAACAGTTTTCTGCACAAAGGATGTGAACTGTACCAAACAACTTATTCTCCCCCTTACCTTTATGTGGAGGCAACCGCCAAGCCGGCGATCCTCCGCAGTGCTCAAACTTCCCTCTCGACACGGTCTTCGTAGACATATCTGCTCCATTGTCATATGTGTGCATCTTCTGTAAATTCATCTCTCTTTGCTCTAGAGTATCACGTATCCAATGATACTGTGTGTCAATATGCTTGGACCTCAAGTGGAAGGTGGGGTTCTTCCTCAAATGAATTGCACTTTGACTGTCGCATAAGAGTATGTAGCGCTCCTGAGTTAAACTCAGCTCATTGATGAAACCCTTCATCAAAAAAAGCTCTTTCTCTGGCTCAGTGACTGACAATAAACTTTGCCTCTATAATAGACTGTGCGGCAGACTTCTACAGCCTAGACTGCCACGACACAGCTTTCCCTGCAAACAAAATCAGGTACCCAAAAGTCAATCTTTTGGAGTCCAAATCTCCAGCCATATCTTCATTAGTGTAGCTCGGTAGCTCTGGCTCACTATCTCTGAACTTCAACGTCATGTATAACATCACATGAATGTACCTTAGAATCTACTTCACAACGTTCTAATATCCTCTTCCGGGATTGGAGAGAAATCTGCTAACAATTCCAATAATGTGCGCTAAATCAGGGCGGGTGCACACCATCGCGTACATAAGACTGAAAACTGCAAAAACATATGAGATATTCTGCATCCCCTCTTTCTCCTCGGGTGTGCTTGGACACTGGTCCGTTGTAAGTCTGAAGTGAGTTGCAAGCGGCGTGCCCACCTTCTTCGATTGATCCATACCGAATCTATGTAGCACCTTCCTGATGCATCTCTCTAGCGATAGTCAATATAACTTGGAGCATCTATCTCTCCTAATATCCATCCCTAGGATGGTCTTCGCAGCTCCCAAGCCCTTCATCACAAATGTGGAGCTTAACTGACGCTTCGACTCGGCAATACGAACAGTGATCCTTCCAACTATCAGCATGTCGTCAACATAGAGAAGCAAGATTATAAAATCCTCGGGAGTATATTGCTTCACAAATATGTAGTGATCAAGGATGGTCCTCCTGAAGTCGATCGCCCCCATAAAAGTATCAAATTTCTTGTACCACTATCGCGGGGCCTGCTTCAGGCCATACATACTCTTCTTTAGATGACATACCAGACTTTCCTTCCCTTTGACCCTGAATCCTTCAGATTGTTCCATATAAAGCTCTTCCTCAAGATCACCATGCAGAAAAACGGTCTTGACATCCATCTGCTCGATCTCCAGGTCTAGCCTCGCAATAAGGCCAAGAACTACCCAGATAGACGACATCTTCACAACAAGAGAGAAGATCTCATCAAAATCAACTCACTATTTCTGACTAAAACTCTTCACCACTAATCTGATCTTATATCTGAGTGCTGTTGAGGGATCTTCCTACTTTACTCTAAAAATCTATCAATTCTTCAAATCCTTTTTGCCCTTAGGTAATCACACCAGCTCATAAGTATGATTCTCATGCAGAGACTTATTTCTCATAGCAATCATTCTTTCTTTCTTCTTCGAGCTCTGCGCTGCCTCATCAAAGCACTCAGGCTCTCCCGCATCGGTCAACAAAATATACTCATTTGTAGAGGGTTTCAAAGATGAATGTCTAACTCTATCAGACCTCCGTAGAGCGAACTCAACTGCTGGTATGAACACATCATCAGTAATATCCTCTATAGGCTCACCATCAATAGTGTCCTCATGATCTAGAAGTAGCACAGTGCCTTGTATCGGCTCAGGCTCTGCGGCCTCCTCAGTATCGTCACCTCCAATCATAGGAGACTCTGTATTAATGCGAGAGACAAGCTTCCCAGTCTCCTTATGGATCACCCATAATCTGATCCTCAAAAAATATAGCATCACGATTGCGTACAAGTTTCTTCTTGATTGGATCAAAGAAACTATAGCCAAATTCATCGCTACGTGCATATCCCAGAAAAATGCATTGTCTGGTATTGGAATCCAACTTCGATCTTTTGTCATGAGGGATGTAGGACAAAGGCTTTCCAGCCAAAGACCCTCAGGTGATTATATGAATGTTCCTTCCCATACCAGACCCTATCAGGAGCATCCACCTGTAATACATAACTGGGAGATAGGTTGATGACGTGTGCAGATGTGTATAAAGCCTCACTCCAAAATAGGCCAAGTAGCTTTAACTCAGATATCATGCACATCACCCTCTCCATCAAATTCTTATTCATTCTTTCAGCTACGTCATTCAGCTGCGGTATTTTGGGCGGAGTCTTTTCATGCTTGATTTCTTGCTCTCTACAGTACTCATCAAAAGGACCAATATACTCTCCTCCGTTATCGGACTTGATGCGCTTTAACTTCTTCCCAGATTGCCTCTCCACCTCAGCATGAAATTTTCGATAAGTTTCGAGAACCTCGTTTTTGGTCTTAATAGTGTAGACCCAAAGTTTTCTCGAATGATCATCGATGAACGTCACAAAGTAAGACGCTCCTCCCCTCGTCTGGACCTTTAGCGGCTTCGCAAACATCAGTATGTATGAACTCTAGTGGCTCGAATCTCATGGTGGAAATGTGGCTCTAGAAAGATACTCTTTCTGCTT